>OY540803.1:0-718062 GCA_961205885.1 Ptychoptera albimana
AAAAAATTAATATATTAATACATAAATACATGACTAAAAAATAATATTAAAGCAATTTCTAAATACACCTACTAATTACAAATTAACTATATTAGATTATTTAAAAATAAGATCAAAACCATTTCTAACTACACCCACAAATACTACATAAAACACATGCAAATTACATAATAATATTTAATTTTTTAATTAATATATAATCAAATACTTATCTATTTTTTGCTTGAATATCCTCCTTTTCCGCGACATCCTGTAATAAAAGAAACGTGTTAAAAAAATTAATATATTAATACATAAATACATGACTAAAAAATAATATTAAAGCAATTTCTAAATACACCTACTAATTACAAATTAACTATATTAGATTATTTAAAAATAAGATCAAAACCATTTCTAACTACACCCACAAATACTACATAAAACACATGCAAATTACATAATAATATTTAATTTTTTAATTAATATATAATCAAATACTTATCTATTTTTTTGCTTGAATATCCTCCTTTTCCGCGACATCCTGTAATAAAAGAAACGTGTTAAAAAAATTAATATATTAATACATAAATACATGACTAAAAAATAATATTAAAGCAATTTCTAAATACACCTACTAATTACAAATTAACTATATTAGATTATTTAAAAATAAGATCAAAACCATTTCTAACTACACCCACAAATACTACATAAAACACATGCAAATTACATAATAATATTTAATTTTTTAATTAATATATAATCAAATACTTATCTATTTTTTTGCTTGAATATCCTCCTTTTCCGCGACATCTGTAATAAAAAAAACGTGTTAAAAAAATTAATATATTAATACATAAATACATGACTAAAAAATAATATTAAAGCAATTTCTAAATACACCTACTAATTACAAATTAACTATATTAGATTATTTAAAAATAAGAACAAAACCATTTCTAACTACACCCACAAATACTACAAAAACACATGCAAATTACATAATATTTAATATTTTAATTAATATATATACATACATTTTTTTGCTTCAATATTCTCCTTTTCCGAGACATCCTGTAATGAAAAAAAAAGTGTAAAAAAAAATTAATACATAAATACATGACTAAAAAATTACTTATCTATTTTTTTGCTTGACGATGCCATTTCCAGCTGATTATCCTTTAATAAAAAAACAAGAAAAATATGTTAAAAAATATTTACTTTTATAAGTAAAATTATAATAAAATAACTTACATTTTTTTGCTTGAATATCCTCCTTTTCCGCGACATCCTGTAATAAAAAAAAACGTGTTAAAAAAAATTAATACATAAATACATGACTAAAAATATACTTATCTATTTTTTTGATTGAAGATGCCTTTTCCAGCTGATTATCCTATAATAAAAAAACAAGAAAAATATGTTAAAAAATATTTACTTTTATAAGTAAAATTATAATAAAATAACTTACATTTTTTTGCTTGAATATCCTCCTTTTCCGCGACATCCTGTAATAAAAGAAACGTGTTAAAAAAATTAATATATTAATACATAAATACATGACTAAAAAATAATATTAAAGCAATTTCTAAATACACCTACTAATTACAAATTAACTATATTAGATTATTTAAAAATAAGATCAAACCCATTTCTAACTACACCCACAAATACTACATAAAACACATGCAAATTACATAATAATATTTAATTTTTTAATTAATATATAATCAAATACTTATCTATTTTTTTGCTTGAATATCCTCCTTTTCCGCGACATCCTGTAATGAAAAAAAACGTGTTAAAAAAAATTAATACATAAATACATGACTAAAAAATTACTTATCTATTTTTTTGGTTGACGATGCCATTTCCAGCTGATTATCCTTTAATAAAAAAACAAGAAAAATATGTTAAAAAATATTTACTTTTATAAGTAAAATTATAATAAAATAACTTACATTTTTTTGCTTGAATATCCTCCTTTTCCGCGACATCCTGTAATAAAAAAAAAACGTGTTAAAAAAAATTAATACATAAATACATGACTAAAAATATACTTATCTATTTTTTTGATTGACGATGCCTTTTCCAGCTGATTATCCTATAATAAAAAAACAAGAAAAATATGTTAAAAAATATTTACTTTTATAAGTAAAATTATAATAAAATAACTTACATTTTTTTACTTGAATATCCTCCTTTCCGCGACATCCTGTAAAAAAAAAACGTGTTAAAAAAAATTAATACACAAATACATGATTAAAAATTAATATTAAAGCAATTTCTAAATACACCTACTAATTACAAATTAACTATATTAGATTATTTAAAAATAAGAACAAAACCATTTCTAACTACACCCACAAATACTACAAAAACAAATGCAAATTACATAATATATAATATTTTAATTAATATATATACATACATTTTTTTGCTTCAATATTCTCCTTTTCCGAGACATCCTGTAATGAAAAAAAAACGTGTTAAAAAAAATTAATACATAAATACATGACTAAAAAATTACTTATCTATTTTTTTAAATATATAAATATATAATTTTTTTAAAAATATGTTAAAAAATATTTACTTTTATAAGTAAAATTATAATAAAATAACTTACATTTTTTTGCTTGAATATCCTCCTTTTCCGCGACATCCTGTAATAAAAGAAACGTGTTAAAAAAATTAATATATTAATACATAAATACATGACTAAAAAATAATATTAAAGCAATTTCTAAATACACCTACTAATTACAAATTAACTATATTAGATTATTTAAAAATAAGATCAAACCCATTTCTAACTACACCCACAAATACTACATAAAACACATGCAAATTACATAATAATATTTAATTTTTTAATTAATATATAATCAAATACTTATCTATTTTTTTGCTTGAATATCCTCCTTTTCCGCGACATCCTGTAATGAAAAAAAACGTGTTAAAAAAAATTAATACATAAATACATGACTAAAAAATTACTTATCTATTTTTTTGGTTGACGATGCCATTTCCAGCTGATTATCCTTTAATAAAAAAACAAGAAAAATATGTTAAAAAATATTTACTTTTATAAGTAAAATTATAATAAAATAACTTACATTTTTTTGCTTGAATATCCTCCTTTTCCGCGACATCCTGTAATAAAAAAAAAAACGTGTTAAAAAAAATTAATACATAAATACATGACTAAAAATATACTTATCTATTTTTTTGATTGACGATGCCTTTTCCAGCTGATTATCCTATAATAAAAAAACAAGAAAAATATGTTAAAAAATATTTACTTTTATAAGTAAAATTATAATAAAATAACTTACATTTTTTTACTTGAATATCCTCCTTTCCGCGACATCCTGTAAAAAAAAAACGTGTTAAAAAAAATTAATACACAAATACATGATTAAAAATTAATATTAAAGCAATTTCTAAATACACCTACTAATTACAAATTAACTATATTAGATTATTTAAAAATAAGAACAAAACCATTTCTAACTACACCCACAAATACTACAAAAACACATGCAAATTACATAATATATAATATTTTAATTAATATATATACATACATTTTTTTGCTTCAATATTCTCCTTTTCCGAGACATCCTGTAATGAAAAAAAACGTGTTAAAAAAAATTAATACATAAATACATGACTAAAAAATTACTTATCTATTTTTTTAAATATATAAATATATAATTTTTTTAAAAATATGTTAAAAAATATTTACTTTTATAAGTAAAATTATAATAAAATAACTTACATTTTTTTGCTTGAATATCCTCCTTTTCCGCGACATCCTGTAATAAAAAAAAAACGTGTTAAAAAAAATTAATACATAAATACATGACTAAAAATATACTTATCTAGTTTTTTGATTGAAGATGCCTTTTCCAGCTGATTATCCTATAATAAAAAAACAAGAAAAATATGTTAAAAAATATTTACTTTTATAAGTAAAATTATAATAAAATAACTTACATTTTTTTGCTTGAATATCCTCCTTTTCCGCGACATCCTGTAATAAAAGAAACGTGTTAAAAAAATTAATATATTAATACATAAATACATGACTAAAAAATAATATTAAAGCAATTTCTAAATACACCTACTAATTACAAATTAACTATATTAGATTATTTAAAAATAAGATCAAACCCATTTCTAACTACACCCACAAATACTACATAAAACACATGCAAATTACATAATAATATTTAATTTTTTAATTAATATATAATCAAATACTTATCTATTTTTTTGCTTGAATATCCTCCTTTTCCGCGACATCCTGTAATGAAAAAAAACGTGTTAAAAAAAATTAATACATAAATACATGACTAAAAAATTACTTATCTATTTTTTTGGTTGACGATGCCATTTCCAGCTGATTATCCTTTAATAAAAAAACAAGAAAAATATGTTAAAAAATATTTACTTTTATAAGTAAAATTATAATAAAATAACTTACATTTTTTTGCTTGAATATCCTCCTTTTCCGCGACATCCTGTAATAAAAAAAAAACGTGTTAAAAAAAATTAATACATGACTAAAAAATTACTTACATTTTTTTGCTTGACGATGCCATTTCCAGCTGATTATCCTTTAATAAAAAAACAAGAAAAATATGTTAAAAAATATTTACTTTTATAAGTAAAATTATAATAAAATAACTTACATTTTTTTGCTTGAATATCCTCCTTTTCCGCGACATCCTGTAATAAAAGAAACGTGTTAAAAAAATTAATATATTAATACATAAATACATGACTAAAAAATAATATTAAAGCAATTTCTAAATACACCTACTAATTACAAATTAACTATATTAGATTATTTAAAAATAAGATCAAAACCATTTCTAACTACACCCACAAATACTACATAAAACACATGCAAATTACATAATAATATTTAATTTTTTAATTAATATATAATCAAATACTTATCTATTTTTTTGCTTGAATATCCTCCTTTTCCGCGACATCCTGTAATAAAAGAAACGTGTTAAAAAAATTAATATATTAATACATAAATACATGACTAAAAAATAATATTAAAGCAATTTCTAAATACACCTATTAATTACAAATTAACTATATTAGATTATTTAAAAATAAGATCAAAACCATTTCTAACTACACCCACAAATACTACAAAAACACATGCAAATTACATAATATTTAATATTTTAATTAATATATATACATGCATTTTTTTGCTTCAATATTCTCCTTTTCCACGACATCCTGTAATGAAAAAAGAAACGTGTTAAAAAAAATTAATACATAAATACATGACTAAAAAATTACTTATCTATTTTTTTGCTTGACGATGCCATTTCCAGCTGATTATCCTTTAATAAAAAAACAAGAAAAATATGTTAAAAAATATTTACTTTTATAAGTAAAATTATAATAAAATAACTTACATTTTTTTGCTTGAATATCCTCCTTTTCCGCGACATCCTGTAATAAAAAAAAAACGTGTTAAAAAAAATTAATACATAAATACATGACTAAAAATATACTTATCTATTTTTTTGATTGACGATGCCTTTTCCAGCTGATTATCCTATAATAAAAAAACAAGAAAAATATGTTAAAAAATATTTACTTTTATAAGTAAAATTATAATAAAATAACTTACATTTTTTTGCTTGAATATCCTCCTTTCAGCGACATCCTGTAAAAAAAAAACGTGTTAAAAAAAATTAATACACAAATACATGATTAAAAATTAATATTAAAGCAATTTCTAAATACACCTACTAATTACAAATTAACTATATTAGATTATTTAAAAATAAGAACAAAACCATTTCTAACTACACCCACAAATACTACAAAAACACATGCAAATTACATAATATATAATATTTTAATTAATATATATACATACATATTTTTGCTTCAATATTCTCCTTTTCCGAGACATCCTGTAATGAAAAAAAACGTGTTAAAAAAAATTAATACATAAATACATGACTAAAAAATTACTTATCTATTTTTTTAAATATATAAATATATAATTTTTTTTAAAATATGTTAAAAAATATTTACTTTTATAAGTAAAATTATAATAAAATAACTTACATTTTTTTGCTTGAATATCCTCCTTTTCCGCGACATCCTGTAATAAAAAAAAACGTGTTAAAAAAAATTAATACATAAATACATGACTAAAAATATACTTATCTATTTTTTTGATTGAAGATGCCTTTTCCAGCTGATTATCCTATAATAAAAAAACAAGAAAAATATGTTAAAAAATATTTACTTTTATAAGTAAAATTATAATAAAATAACTTACATTTTTTTGCTTGAATATCCTCCTTTTCCGCGACATCCTGTAATAAAAGAAACGTGTTAAAAAAATTAATATATTAATACATAAATACATGACTAAAAAATAATATTAAAGCAATTTCTAAATACACCTACTAATTACAAATAAACTATATTAGATTATTTAAAAATAAGATCAAACCCATTTCTAACTACACCCACAAATACTACATAAAACACATGCAAATTACATAATAATATTTAATTTTTTAATTAATATATAATCAAATACTTATCTATTTTTTTGCTTGAATATCCTCCTTTTCCGCGACATCCTGTAATGAAAAAAAACGTGTTAAAAAAAATTAATACATAAATACATGACTAAAAAATTACTTATCTATTTTTTTGGTTGACGATGCCATTTCCAGCCGATTATCCTTTAATAAAAAAACAAGAAAAATATGTTAAAAAATATTTACTTTTATAAGTAAAATTATAATAAAATAACTTACATTTTTTTGCTTGAATATCCTCCTTTTCCGCGACATCCTGTAATAAAAAAAAAACGTGTTAAAAAAAATTAATACATAAATACATGACTAAAAATATACTTATCTATTTTTTTGATTGACGATGCCTTTTCCAGCTGATTATCCTATAATAAAAAAACAAGAAAAATATGTTAAAAAATATTTACTTTTATAAGTAAAATTATAATAAAATAACTTACATTTTTTTGCTTGAATATCCTCCTTTCCGCGACATCCTGTAAAAAAAAAACGTGTTAAAAAAAATTAATACACAAATACATGATTAAAAATTAATATTAAAGCAATTTCTAAATACACCTACTAATTACAAATTAACTATATTAGATTATTTAAAAATAAGAACAAAACCATTTCTAACTACACCCACAAATACTACAAAAACACATGCAAATTACATAATATTTAATATTTTAATTAATATATATACATGCATTTTTTTACTTGAATATCCTCCTTTTCCGCGACATCCTGTAATAAAAAAAACGTGTTAAAAAAATTAATATATTAATACATAAATACATGACTAAAAAATAATATTAAAGCAATTTCTAAATACACCTACTAATTACAAATTAACTATATTAGATTATTTAAAAATAAGAACAAAACCATTTCTAACTACACCCACAAATACTACAAAAACACATGCAAATTACATAATATTTAATATTTTAATTAATATATATACATGCATTTTTTTACTTGAATATCCTCCTTTTCCGCGACATCCTGTAATAAAAAAAACGTGTTAAAAAAATTAATATATTAATACATAAATACATGACTAAAAAATAATATTAAAGCAATTTCTAAATACACCTACTAATTACAAATTAACTATATTAGATTATTTAAAAATAAGATCAAAACCATTTCTAACTACACCCACAAATACTACATAAAACACATGCAAATTACATAATAATATTTAATATTTTAATTAATATATAAAACAAATACTGATCTATATTTTTAATTGACGATGACATTTCTTGCTGATAACCTATAATAAAAAAAAACACGTGTTAAAAAATATTATATTTTAATTTCTATTTTAAAAAAAAATAATTTTCATGTTTCAAACATGAAATCAAATAGTGAAATGATAATCAATCTTGATAATTTCCATTAAACTTTTGTAAATTAATCGATGGTAAATTAATTCCATTGTTTATAAAATTTAATTCACTAAACTAGCTTCAATATTTTCACTAGAACTCAATTTTTAATAAATATTTAATTTTTCGCACTAAGTATTATTCCTCCAGGATGATTTTTTTTAATATGATTAAAGTTTGTTTAATCCCCTGTATTTATACTCTTTCCTATATACTAAAATTGTTATATACATCATATACATTCTACATGTTGATTTGAACCAATACAATTAAATTTAAAAAAATTTTATTGTAATAATAACTGTAATTATAATATGAAATAGCAATAGAACTAGAAAGGGTCTTTGTTATAAAAAACCATAATGAGAAAGTAATAAAACAAATAATAGTTTAGCTAAAAAATGCAAAAATACATAGAAAACTAAAAAGAGAAAAACGGTTAGAAAAATCTAGAAACACGAATAATCCTGTTATAAGTCAAGTATATAATGTTGCAAGAGTGTAAACTGTTGAAATAAATAATTAATTATGAGTGAAAATACTAATGTAAAGTGTATTGTGTGATCAGGAACAAATAAATGTGTATAATGTGTAAGAAATTTTTATTTTTAATGATTAGTATTGAATAATTTGATTTTGCTACATACACTTACATCATTTTTATCACTGTATAATGATATTCTGTATCTTATATATCATTTAATATTGTTTTATTTACTAATGGCTTCTGATTTTATTTTGAATATCTAAAATAAACATAATGATATATTATATTCTTATTAATGTCCCTTATCTGTATTTTAATTTTCTTTTAATAAATATAATTTTTAAACTAAATGTTTTAATATTAATTACAATTTTTTACGTAATTGTAGGTTTTTTATTTTTATTATTTTAAATTATTTTAATATTTTAAATATTATAAAAAACACCTACAATTACGTAAAAATTATTCATTATTTTAATTTATATTAAAAAATAATAATTAAAAATTGTTTTCTTATCAAAGACGATAATTCGCCAGTTGTATCGTTTAATAAAAAGATATACACACGCTAATATATTAAACTGATATATTTCTGCATAAAAATTCATTAGTAAATTTCTTAAAAACAAGATTAGAACTATCTATCTATTAAAACATTGTAAAAATAATTTAAAATAATATAAAAAACACCTACAATTACGTAAAAATTATTCTTTATTTTAATTTATATTAAAAAATAATAATTTAAAATTTTTTTTCTTATTAAATACGATAATTCGCCAGTTCTTTTAATAAATATAATTTTTAAACTAAATGTTTTAATATTAATTACAATTTTTTGCGTAATTGTAGGTTTTTTATTTTTATTATTTTAAATTATTTTAATATTTTTACGAAATAAACTATATAAATTATATGCGGAAATATATCCGCATTTGACATTGTTTATTTTTTATTAAAGGATACAACTGGCGAATTATCGTCTTTAATAAGAAAACAATTTTTAATTATTATCTTTTAATATAAATTAAAATAATGAATAATTTTTACTTAATTGTAGGTGTTTTTTATATTATTTTAAATTATTTTTACAATGTTTTAATAGATAGATAGTTCTAATCTTGTTTTTAAGAAATTTACTAATGAATTTGTATGCAGAAATATATCAGTTTAATATGTTAGCATGTGTATATTTTTTTATTAAACGATACAACTGGCGAATTATCGTCTTTAATAAGAAAACAATTTTTAATTATTATTTTTTAATATAAATTAAAATAATGAATAATTTTTACGTAATTGTAGGTGTTTTTTATATTATTTTAAATTATTTTTACAATGTTTTAATAGATAGATAGTTCTAATCTTGTTTTTAAGAAATTTACTAATGAATTTGTATGCAGAAATATATCAGTTTAATATATTAGCGTGTGTATATTTTTTTATTAAACGATACAACTGGCGAATTATCGTCTTTAATAAGAAAACAATTTTTAATTATTATTTTTTAATATAAATTAAAATAATGAATAATTTTTACGTAATTGTAGGTGTTTTTTATATTATTTTAAATTATTTTTACAATGTTTTAATAGATAGATAGTTCTAATCTTGTTTTTAAGAAATTTACTAATGAATTTGTATGCAGAAATATATCAGTTTAATATATTAGCGTGTGTATATTTTTTTATTAAATGATACAACTGGCGAATTATCGTCTTTAATAAGAAAACAATTTTTAATTATTATTTTTTAATATAAATTAAAATAATGAATAACTTTTACGTAATTGTAGGTGTTTTTTATAATATTTTAAATTATTTTTACAATGTTTTTATATATAGATAGTTCTAATCTTATTTTTAAGAAATATACTAATGAATTTTTATGCAGAAATATATCAGTTTAATATATTAGCGTGTGTATATCTTTTTATTAAACGATACAACTGGCGAATTATCGTCTTTGATAAGAAAACAATTTTTAATTATTATTTTTTAATATAAATTAAAATAATGAATAATTTTTACGTAATTGTAGGTGTTTTTTATATTATTTTAAATTATTTTTACAATGTTTTAATAGACAGATAGTTCTAATCTTGTTTTTAAGAAATTTAATAATGAATTTGTATGCAGAAATATATCAGTTTAATATGTTTTAACATATGTATATTTTTTTTTATTAAAGGATACAATATTAAAGAAAATCAATTTTTAATTATTATTTTATATTATTATAATTATTATCTGTAATTGTAATATGAAATAGCAATAGAACTATAAAGGGAAAAAACTTTGTTATTTAAAACCATAATGAGGAAGTAATAAAACAAATAATAGTTTAGCTAAAAAATACATAGAAAACTAAAAAGAGAAAAACGGTTAGAAAAATCTAGAAACACGAATAATCCTGTTATAAGTCAAGTATATAATGTTGTAAGAGTGTAAACTGTTGAAATAAATAATTAATTATGAGTGAAAATATTAATGTAAAGTGTATTGTGTGATCAGGAACAAATAAATGTGTATAATGTGTAAGAAATTTTTATTTTTAATGATTAGTATTGAATAATTTGATTTTGCTACATACACTTACATCATTTTTATCACTGTATAATGATATTCTGTATCTTATATATCATTTAATATTGTTTTATTTACTAATGGCTTCTGATTTTATTTTGAATATCTAAAATAAACATAATGATATATTATATTCTTATTAATGTCCCTTATCTGTATTTTAATTTTCTTTTAATAAATATAATTTTTAAACTAAATGTTTTAATATTAATTACAATTTTTTACGTAATTGTAGGTTTTTTATTTTTATTATTTTAAATTATTTTAATATTTTAAATATTATAAAAAACACCTACAATTACGTATAAATTATTCATTATTTTAATTTATATTAAAAAATAATAATTAAAAATTGTTTTCTTATCAAAGACGATAATTCGCCAGTTGTATCGTTTAATAAAAAGATATACACACGCTAATATATTAAACTGATATATTTCTGCATAAAAATTCATTAGTATATTTCTTAAAAATAAGATTAGAACTATCTATATATAAAAACATTGTAAAAATAATTTAAAATATTATAAAAAACACCTACAATTACGTAAAAGTTATTCATTATTTTAATTTATATTAAAAAATAATAATTAAAAATTGTTTTCTTATTAAAGACGATAATTCGCCAGTTGTATCGTTTAATAAAAAAATATACACACGCTAATATATTAAACGGATATATTTCTGCATAAAAATTCATTAGTAAATTTCTTAAAAATAAGATTAGAACTATCTATCTATAAAAACATTGTAAAAATAATTTAAAATAATATAAAAAACACCTACAATTACGTAAAAATTATTCTTTATTTTAATTTATATTAAAAAATAATAATTAAAAATTGTTTTCTTATTAAAGACGATAATTCGCCAGTTGTATCGTTTAATAAAAAAATATACACACGCTAATATATTAAACGGATATATTTCTGCATAAAAATTCATTAGTAAATTTCTTAAAAATAAGATTAGAACTATCTGTCTATTAAAACATTGTAAAAATAATTTAAAATATTATAAAAAACACCTACAATTCCATAAAAATTATTCATTATTTTAATTTATAATAAAAGATAATAATTAAAAATAGTTTTCTTATTAAATACGACAATTCGCCAGTTGTATCCTTTAATAAAAAAATATACATATGCTAACATATTAAACGGATATATTTCTGCATAACAATGCATTAGTATATTTCTTTAATTTAAGATTAGAACTATCTATCTATAAAAACATTGTAAAGATAATTTAAAATAATATAAAAAACACCTACAATTGCATAAAAATTATTCTTTATTTTAATTTATGATAAAAGATAATAATTAAAAATTGTTTTCTTATTAAATACGATAATTCGCCAGTTGTATCCTTTAATAAAAAAATATACATATGCTAACATATTAAACGGATATATTTCTGCATAAAAATTCATTAGTAAATTTCTTAAAAATAAGATTAGAACTATCTATCTATTAAAACATTGTAAAAATAATTTAAAATAATATAAAAAACACCTACAATTAAGTAAAAATTATTCATTATTTTAATTTATATTAAAAAATAATAATTAAAAATTGTTTTCTTATTAAATACGATAATTCGCCAGTTGAATCGTTTAATAAAAAAATATACACATGCTAACATATTAAACGGATATATTTCTGCATAAAAATTCATTAGTATATTTCTTAAAAATAAGATTAGAACTATCTATCTATAAAAACATTGTAAAAATAATTTAAAATATTATAAAAAACACCTACAATTAAGTAAAAATTATTCATTATTTTAATTTATATTAAAAGATAATAATTAAAAATTGTTTTCTTATTAAAGACGATAATTCGCCAGTTGTATCGTTAAATAAAAAAATATACATATGCTAACATATTAAACGGATATATTTCTGCATACAAATTCATTAGTATATTTCTTAAAAATAAGATTAGAACTATCTATCTATAAAAACATTGTAAAAATAATTTAAAAGAATATAAAAAACACCTACAATTACGTAAAAATTATTCATTATTTTAATTTATATTAAAAAATAATAATTAAAAATTGTTTTCTTATTAAAGACGATTATTCGCCAGTTGTATCGTTTAATAAAAAAATATACACACGCTAATATATTAAACGGATATATTTCTGCATAAAAATTATCATTAGTAAATTTCTTAAAAATAAGATTAGAACTAGCTATCTATAAAAACATTGTAAAAATAATTTAAAATAATATAAAAAACACCTACAATGACGTAAAAATTATTCTTTATTTTAATTTATAATAAAAGATAATAATTAAAAATTGTTTTCTTATTAAATACGATAATTCGCCAGTTGTATCCTTTAATAAAAAAATATACACATGCTAACATATTAAACGGATATATTTCTGCATACAAATTCATTAGTATATTTCTTAAAAATAAGATTAGAACTATCTATCTATAAAAACATTGTAAAAATAATTTAAAAGAATATAAAAAACGCCTACAATTACGTAAAAATTATTCATTATTTTAATTTATATTAAAAGATAATAATTAAAAATTGTTTTCTTATTAAAGGCGATAATTCGCCAGTTGTATCGTTTAATAAAAAAATATACACATGCTAACATATTAAACTGATATATTTCTGCATACAAATTCATTAGTATATTTATTAAAAACAAGATTAGAGCTATCTATCTATAAAAACATTGTAAAGATAATTTAAAATAATATAAAAAACACCTACAATTGCATAAAAATTATTCTTTATTTTAATTTATAATAAAAGATAATAATTAAAAATTGTTTTCTTATTAAATACGATAATTCGCCAGTTGTATCCTTTAATAAAAAAATATACATATGCTAACATATTAAACGGATATATTTCTGCATAAAAATTCATTAGTATATTTATTAAAAACAAGATTAGAGCTATCTATCTATAAAAACATTGTGAAGATAATTTAAAATAATATAAAAAACACCTACAATTGCATAAAAATTATTCTTTATTTTAATTTATAATAAAAGATAATAATTAAAAATTGTTTTCTTATCAAAGACGATAATTCGCCAGTTGTATCGTTTAATAAAAAAATATACACATGCTAACATATTAAACTGATATATTTCTGCATACAAATTCATTAGTAAATTTCTTAAAAATAAGATTAGAACTATCTATCTATAAAAACATTGTAAAAATAATTTAAAATATTATAAAAAACACCTATTAAAAAACAATTACGTAAAAATTATTCATTATTTTAATTTATATTAAAAACTAATAATTAAAAATTGTTTTCTTATCAAAGACGACAAATATAAACATATGTTAAAACATATTAAACGGATATTTCCGCATAAAAAATTAGCAGTATATTTCTTAAAACAAAAAATCTGAGATCTACGACCTTAATTGAGCAAGTAACACTCTGTTTTCTGAAACAATGGCTTTTAAAACATTCGATAAAAACCAATGTTCGAGGTTTGAGGCTTGAATATAAGAAAATTTGTACCTTCTTGGTACAGAGTCATACTATCTCTGACTATTTAAATTGTCTCCACCTACACATTTAAACTCTTTAACTTAAATTCTCTGACGTTTAATTGCCGACTTACTTAAACCACAGAAAACCGCAGAGAACCGCATACAAAACTGTTGCATTAGTTTATAAAAATAAAAAACCGTGATTACAAGCAACGTATAACGCAGCGTACATATAAACGCTTCTCAATTAAGTTAAAATCAATAAATATGTATGGAGATGTATGGAGCGATTGACACTTGACGACACAAAAGCGATAAATAAATTTTTAGTTAACAAACTTTTAACTCTTTTTATTGATCAACATACTGGACTTAATGCAGAATATATAGTTGGGATTCGATTCCCCCATGCCAAACAGAAAAAAGTTTTTTTTTCTTTATATTTTCAAACAACAGCATTTACTATCGACATCTATGCGCAATTGGGGCAAGCTAATCGTCGCAAATCTTTACTAAAATTTAGTCAAGTTCTGGTTAAAAACATTTAATAATTAAATCGCACATCAAATCCACGTAAAATAAAGGAAAATTCTTAGAATCGCACTTCAATCCCGTTACATGTAATTAATTTTAATAATCCTCATGGCATGGGTGTGAAATTTTTTCTTATATGAGTGTGACATTTGATAACGTGTGAAAAATAAATAGAAAAGAAAAAAATTGTTTTTAATTAATTATAGTGTATGTTAATTATGTCGGTAATTATTTGTATAAATATGCATACTAATTTGGAAGTAGCTAGAAGAAGTTCAATAGACTGTGTGCTATATTGGTTTGCACCAATAATTCTTCCATAATATAATGCTGATGATGAAAAGTGAAACAAAGTACCTGAATAATTAATTACAAAAGAAAAATAAATGATTGAAATTATCGAAGTTGATTATGATCAGTGTTCGGTTGTGCAGGATGATGATTTCTCGTTAATATTAGAAGAAAGTGTAAACAAAAATTATTCGCTGTTACTTGATGCAAAAAATGACAAGAAAATTGACCAAAATGTAATCCAATGCCGGAGGTTTGTGAAAAAATTATTTTGCTGTTCCTTGATGCAAGAAATGACAAGAAATTTGACCAAAATGTAATCCAATGCTAGAGGTTTGTGAAAAAATTCATTTGCTGTTCCTTGATGTCAGAAATGACAATAAAATTGACCAAATTTTATTTTAAGGCTGGAATAGTGTAAACAAAAATTATCCACTGTTCCTTGATGCAATAAATGACAAGAAAATTGACAAAATGTAATCCAATGCCGGAGGTTTGTGACAAAATTCTTTTGCTGTTCCTTGATGCAAGAAATGAAAAACCATTGACCAAATTTTATTTTAAGGCTGGAATAGTGTAAACAAAAATTATTCACTGTGCCTTGATGCAATAAATGACAAGAAAATTGACAAAATGTAATCCAATGCTGGAGGTTTGTGACAAAATTCTTTTGCTGTTCCTTGATGCAAGAAATGACAAGAAAATTGACCAAATTTTATTTTAGGGTTGGAATAGTGTAAACAAAAATTATTCGCTGTTCCTTGATGCAAGAAATGACAATAAAATTGATCAAAATGAATTGCAATGCTGGAGGTTTGTGTAAAAATACATTTGCTGTTCCGTGATGCAAGAAATGACAAGAAAATTGACCAAAATGTAATCCAATGTCGGAGGTTTGTGAAAAAATTCTTTTGCTGTTCCTTGATGCAAGAAGTGACAAGAAAATTGACCAAATTTTATTTTAGGGTTGGAATAGTGTAAACAAAAATTATTCGCTGTTACTTGATGCATGAAATGACAAGAAAATTGACAAAAATGTAATCCAATGCCGGAGGTTTGTGAAAAAATTCTTTTGTTGTTCCTTGATGCAAGAAAATTGACCAAAATGTAATCCAATGCCGGAGGTTTATGAAAAAATACATTTGCTGTTCCGTGATGCAAGAAATAGAAAGAAAATTGATCAAAATGTAATCCAATGCCGGAGGTTTGTGAAAAAATTCTTTTGCTGTTCCTTGAGGCAAGAAGTGACAAGAAAATTGAACAAATTTTATTTTAGGGCTGGAATAGTGTAAACTAAATTAATCGCTGTTCCTTGATGTAAGAAAAAGAAAGAAAATTGACCAAAATGTAATCCAATGCCGGAGATTTGTGAAAAAATTCTTTTGTTGTTCCTTGATACAAGAAAATTGACCAAAATGTAATCCAATGCCGGAGGTTTGTGAAATAATTCATTTGCTGTTCCTTGATGCAAGAAATGGCAAGAAAATTGACCAAAATGTAATCCAATGCCGGAGGTTTATGAAAAAATACATTTGCTGTTCCGTGATGCAAGAAATAGAAAGAAAATTGACCAAAATGTAATCCAATGCCGGAGGTTTGTGAAAAAATTCTTTTGCTGTTCCTTGATGCAAGAAATGACAAGAAAATTGACCAAATTTTATTTTGGGTTGGAATAGTGTAAACAAAAATTATTCGCTGTTCCTTGATGCAAGAAATGACAAGAAAATTGACAAAAATGTAATCCAATGCCGGAGGTTTGTGAAAAAATTCTTTTGTTGTTCCTTGATGCAAGAAAATTGACCAAAATGTAATCCAATGCCGGAGGTTTGTGAAATAATTCTTTTGCTGTTCCTTGATGCAAGAAATGGCAAGAAAATTGACCAAAATGTAATCCAATGCCGGAGGTTTGTGAAAAAATTCTTTTGCTGTTCCGTGATGCAAGAAATAGAAAGAAAATTGACCAAAATGTAATCCAATGCCGAAGGTTTGTGAAAAAATTCATTTGCTGTTCCTTGATGCAAGAAGTGACAAGAAAATTGACCAAATTTTATTTTAGGGTTGGAATAGTGTAAACAAAAATTATTCGCTGTTCCTTGATGTAAGAAATAGAAGGAAAATTGACCAAAATGTAATCCAGTGCCGGAGGTTTGTGAAAAAATTCTTTTGCTGTTCCTTGATGTAAGAAATAGAAGGAAAATTGACCAAAATGTAATCCAATGCTGGAGGTTTGTGAAAAAATTCATTTGCTGTTCCTTGAGGCAAGAAGTGACAAGAAAATTGACCAAATTTTATTTTAGGGTTGGAATAGTGTAAACAAAAATTATTCGCTGTTCCTTGATGTAAGAAATGGAAGGAAAATTGACCAAAATATAATCCAGTGCCGGAGGTTTGTGAAAAAATTCTTTTGCTGTTCCTTGATGTAAGAAATAGAAGTAAAATTGACCAAAATGTAATCCAATGCTGGAGGTTTGTGAAAAAAATTCTTTTGCTGTTCCTTGATGAAAGAAGTGACAAGAAAATTGACCAAAATGTAATCCAATGCTGGAGGTTTGTGAAAAAATTATTTTGCTGTTCCTTGATGCAAGAAGTGACAAGAAAATTGACTAAAATGTAATCCAATGCCAAAGGTTTGTGAAAAAATTCATTTGCTGTTCCTTGATGCAAGAAGTGACAAGAAAATTGACCAAATTTTATTTTAGGGTTGGAATAGTGTAAACAAAAACTATTTGCTGTTCCTTGATGTAAGAAATAGAAGGAAAATTGACCAAAATGTAATCCAGTGCCGGAGGTTTGTGAAAAAATTCTTTTGCTGTTCCTTGATGTAAGAAATAGAAGGAAAATTGACCAAAATGTAATCCAATGCTGGCGGTTTGTGAAAAAATTCATTTGCTGTTCCTTGATGCAAGAAGTGACAAGAAAATTGACCAAAATGTAATCCAATGCCGGAGGTTTGTGAAAAAATTCTTTTGCTGTTCCTTGATGCAAGAAGTGACAAGAAAATTGACCAAAATGTAATCCAATGCTGAAGGTTTGTGAAAAAATTATTTTGCTGTTCCTTGATGCAAGAAATGACAAGAAAATTGACCAAAATGTATTCCAAAGCTAAAGGTTTGTGAAAAAATTCATTTGCTGTTCCTTGATGCAAGAAGTGACAAGAAAATTGACCAAATTTTATTTTAGGGTTGGAATAGTGTAAACAAAAATTATTCGCTGTTCCTTGATGTAAGAAATAGAAGGAAAATTGACCAAAATGTAATCCAGTGCCGGAGGTTTGTGAAAAAATTCTTTTGCTGTTCCTTGATGTAAGAAATAGAAGGAAAATTGACCAAAATGTAATCCAATGCTGGCGGTTTGTGAAAAAATTCATTTGCTGTTCCTTGATGCAAGAAGTGACAAGAAAATTGACCAAAATGTAATCCAATGCTGGAGGTTTGTGAAAAAATTCTTTTGCTGTTCCTTGATGAAAGAAGTGACAAGAAAATTGACCAAAATGTAATCCAATGCCGGAGGTTTGTGAAAAAATTATTCGCTGTTCCTTGATGCAAGAAATGACAAGAAAATTGACCAAATTTTATTTTAGGGTTGGAATAGTGTAAACAAAAATTTTTCTCTGTTCCTTGATGTAAGAAATAGAAGGAAAATTGACCAAAATGTAATCCAGTGCCGGAGGTTTGTGAAAAAATTCTTTTGCTGTTCCTTGATGTAAGAAATAGAAGGAAAATTGACCAAAATGTAATCCAATGCTGGAGGTTTGTGAATAAATTCATTTGCTGTTCCTTGATGCAAGAAGTGACAAGAAAATTGACCAAAATGTAATCCAATGCCGGAGGTTTGTGAAAAAATTCTTTTGCTGTTCCTTGATGAAAGAAATAGAAAGAAAATTGACCAAAATGTAATCCAATGCCGGAGGTTTGTGAAAAAATTCTTTTGCTGTTCCTTGATGCAAGAAATGACAAGAAAATTGACCAAAATGTAATCCAATGCCGGAGGTTTGTGAAAAAATTCTTTTGCTGTTCCTTGATGAAAGAAATAGAAGGAAAATTTACCAAAATGTAATCCAATGCTGGAGGTTTGTAAAAAAATTCTTTTGCTGTTCCTTGATGCAAGAAATAGAAAGAAAATTGACCAAAATGTAATCCAATGCCGGAAGTTTGTGAAAAAATTCTTTTGCTGTTCCGTGATGCAAGAAGTGACAAGAAAATTGACCAAATTTTATTTTAGGGTTAGAATAGTGTAATCAAAAATTATTCGCTGTTCCTTGATGCAAGAAATAGAAAGAAAATTGACCAAAATGTAATCCAATGCCGGAGGTTTGTGAAAAAATTCTTTTGTTGTTCCTTGATGCAAGAAATAGAACGAAAATTGACCAAAGTGTAATCCAATGCCGGAAGTTTGTGAAAAAATACATTTGCTGTTCCGTGATGCAAGAAATAGAAGGAAAATTGACCAAAATGTAATCCAATGCCGGAGGTTTGTGAAAAAATTCATTTGCTGTTCCTTGATGCAAGAAGTGACAAGAAAATTGACCAAATTTTTTTTTAGGGTTAGAATAGTGTAATCAAAAATTATTCGCTGTTCCTTGATGCAAGAAAAGAAAGAAAATTGACCAAAATGTAATCCAATGCCGGAGGTTTGTGAAAAAATTCTTTTGTTATTCCTTGATGCAAGAAATACAAAGAAAATAGTCCAAAGTGTAATCCAATGCCGGAAGTTTATGAAAAAATACATTTGCTGTTCCGTGATGCAAGAAATAGAAAGAAAATTGACCAAAATGTAATCCAATGCCGGAGGTTTGTGAAAACATTCTTTTGCTGTTCCTTGATGCAAGAAGTGACAAGAAAATTGACCAAATTTTATTTTAGGGTTGAAATAGTGTAAACAAAAATTATTCGCTGTTCCTTGATGCAAGAAATAGAAAATAAATTGACCAAAGTGTAATCCAATGCCGGAGGTTTGTGAAAAAAATTATTTGCTGTTCCTTGATGCAAGAAGTGACAAGAAAATTGACCAAATTTTATTTTAGGGTTGGAATAGTGTAAACAAAAATTATTCGCTGTTCCTTGATGTAAGAAATAGAAGGAAAATTGACCAAAATGTAATCCAGTGCCGGAGGTTTGTGAAAAAATTCTTTTGCTGTTCCTTGATGTAAGAAATAGAAGGAAAATTGACCAAAATGTAATCCAATGCTGGAGGTTTGTGAAAAAATTCATTTGCTGTTCCTTGAGGCAAGAAGTGACAAGAAAATTGACCAAATTTTATTTTAGGGTTGGAATAGTGTAAACAAAAATTATTCGCTGTTCCTTGATGTAAGAAATAGAAGGAAAATTGACCAAAATATAATCCAGTGCCGGAGGTTTGTGAAAAAATTCTTTTGCTGTTCCTTGATGTAAGAAATAGAAGTAAAATTGACCAAAATGTAATCCAATGCTGGAGGTTTGTGAAAAAAATTCTTTTGCTGTTTCTTGATGAAAGAAGTGACAAGAAAATTGACCAAAATGTAATCCAATGCTGGAGGTTTGGGAAAAAATTCTTTTGCTGTTCCTTGATGCAAGAAGTAGAAAGAAAATTGACCAAAATGTAATCCAATGCCAAAGGTTTGTGAAAAAATTCATTTGCTGTTCCTTGATGCAAGAAGTGACAAGAAAATTGACCAAATTTTATTTAAGGGTTGGAATAGTGTAAACAAAAACTATTTGCTGTTCCTTGATGCAAGAAATGACAATAAAATTGATCAAAATGAATTGCAATGCTGGAGGTTTGTGTAAAAATCTTTTGCTGTTCCTTGATGCAAGAAATGACAAGAAAATTGACCAAATTTTATTTTAGGGCTGGAATAGTGTAAACTTAATTAATCGCTCTTCCTTGATGTAAGAAAAAGAAAGAAAATTGACCAAAATGTAATCCAATGCCGGAAATTTGTGAAAAAATTCTTTTGTTGTTCCTTGATGCAAGAAAATTGACCAAAATGTAATCCAATGCCGGAGGTTTGTGAAAAAATTCTTTTGCTGTTCCTTGATGCAAGAAATGACAAGAAAATTGACCAAATTTTATTTTAGGGCTGGAATAGTGTAAACTAAATTATTCGCTGTTCCTTGATGTAAGAAAAAGAAAGAAAATTGACCAAAATGTAATCCAATGCCAGAGGTTTGTGAAAAAATTCTTTTGTTATTCCTTGATGCAAGAAATAGAAAGAAAATTGACAAAAGTGTAATCCAATGCCGGAAGTTTGTGAAAAAATACATTTGCTGTTCCTTGATGCAAGAAATAGAAAGAAAATTGACCAAAATGTAATCCAATGCCGGAGGTTTGTGAAAAAATTCTTTTGCTGTTCCTTGATGCTAGAAGTGACAAGAAAATTGACCAAATTTTATTTTAGGGTTGGAATAGTGTAAACAAAAATTATTCGCTGTTCCTTGATGCAAGAAATGACAATAAAATTGACCAAAATGTAATCCAATGCCGGAGGTTTGTGAAAAAAATCTTTTGCTGTTCCTTGATGCAAGAAATGACAAGAAAATTGACCAAATTTTATTTTAGGGCTGGAATAGTGTAAACTAAATTAATCGCTGTTCCTTGATGTAAGAAATAGAAAGAAAATTGACCAAAATGTAATCCAATGCCGGAGATTTGTGAAAAAATTCTTTTGTTGTTCCTTGATGCAAGAAAATTGACCAAAATGTAATCCAATGCCGGAGGTTTGTGAAATAATTCTTTTGCTGTTCCTTGATGCAAGAAATAGAAAGAAAATTGACCAAAATGTAATCCAATGCCGGAGGTTTGTGAAAAAAAATCTTTTGCTGTTCCTTGATGCAAGAAATGACAAGAAAATTGACCAAATTTTATTTTAGGGCTGGAATAGTGTAAACTAAATTAATCGCTGTTCCTTGATGTAAGAAATAGAAAAAAAATTGACCAAAATGTAATCCAATGCCGGAGATTTGTGAAAAAATTCTTTTGTTGTTCCTTGATGCAAGAAAATTGACCAAAATGTAATCCAATGCCGCAGGTTTGTGAAATAATTCTTTTGCTGTTCCTTGATGCAAGAAATGGCAAGAAAATTGACCAAAATGTAATCCAATGCCGGAGGTTTATGAAAAAATACATTTGCTGTTCCGTGATGCAAGAAATAGAAAGAAAATTGACCAAAATGTAATCCAATGCCGGAGGTTTGTGAAAAAATTCTTTTGCTGTTCCTTGATGCAAGAAATGACAAGAAAATTGACCAAATTTTATTTTGGGTTGGAATAGTGTAAACAAAAATTATTCGCTGTTCCTTGATGCAAGAAATGACAAGAAAATTGACAAAAATGTAATCCAATGCCGGAGGTTTGTGAAAAAATTCTTTTGTTGTTCCTTGATGCAAGAAAATTGACCAAAATGTAATCCAATGCCGGAGGTTTGTGAAATAATTCTTTTGCTGTTCCTTGATGCAAGAAATGGCAAGAAAATTGACCAAAATGTAATCCAATGCCGGAGGTTTATGAAAAAATACATTTGCTGTTCCGTGATGCAAGAAATAGAAAGAAAATTGACCAAAATGTAATCCAATGCCGAAGGTTTGTGAAAAAATTCATTTGCTGTTCCTTGATGCAAGAAGTGACAAGAAAATTGACCAAATTTTATTTTAGGGTTGGAATAGTGTAAACAAAAATTATTCGCTGTTCCTTGATGTAAGAAATAGAAGGAAAATTGACCAAAATGTAATCCAGTGCCGGAGGTTTGTGAAAAAATTCTTTTGCTGTTCCTTGATGTAAGAAATAGAAGGAAAATTGACCAAAATGTAATCCAATGCTGGAGGTTTGTGAAAAAATTCATTTGCTGTTCCTTGAGGCAAGAAGTGACAAGAAAATTGACCAAATTTTATTTTAGGGTTGGAATAGTGTAAACAAAAATTATTCGCTGTTCCTTGATGTAAGAAATAGAAGGAAAATTGACCAAAATGTAATCCAGTGCCGGAGGTTTGTGAAAAAATTCTTTTGCTGTTCCTTGATGTAAGAAATAGAAGTAAAATTGACCAAAATGTAATCCAATGCCGAAGGTTTGTGAAAAAATTCATTTGCTGTTCCTTGATGCAAGAAGTGACAAGAAAATTGACCAAATTTTATTTTAGGGTTGGAATAGTGTAAACAAAAATTATTCGCTGTTCCTTGATGTAAGAAATAGAAGGAAAATTGACCAAAATGTAATCCAGTGCCGGAGGTTTGTGAAAAAATTCTTTTGCTGTTCCTTGATGAAAGAAGTGACAAGAAAATTGACCAAAATGTAATCCAATGCTGGAGGTTTGTGAAAAAAATTCTTTTGCTGTTCCTTGATGAAAGAAGTGACAAGAAAATTGACCAAAATGTAATCCAATGCTGGAGGTTTGGGAAAAAATTCTTTTGCTGTTCCTTGATGCAAGAAGTGACAAGAAAATTGACCAAAATGTAATCCTATGCCAAAGGTTTGTGAAAAAATTCATTTGCTGTTCCTTGATGCAAGAAGTGACAAGAAAATTGACCAAATTTTATTTTAGGGTTGGAATAGTGTAAACAAAAACTATTTGATGTTCCTTGATGCAAGAAATGACAATAAAATTGATCAAAATGAATTGCAATGCTGGAGGTTTGTGTAAAAATTATTTTGCTGTTCCTTGATGCAAGAAGTGACAAGAAAATTGACCAAAATGTAATCCAATGCTGGAGGTTTGTGAAAAAATTATTTTGCTGTTCCTTGATGCAAGAAATGACAAGAAAATTGACCAAAATGTATTCCAAAGCTAAAGGTTTGTGAAAAAATTCATTTGCTGTTCCTTGATGCAAGAAGTGACAAGAAAATTGACCAAATTTTATTTTAGGGTTGGAATAGTGTAAACAAAAATTATTCGCTGTTCCTTGATGTAAGAAATAGAAGGAAAATTGACCAAAATGTAATCCAGTGCCGGAGGTTTGTGAAAAAATTCTTTTGCTGTTCCTTGATGTAAGAAATAGAAGGAAAATTGACCAAAATGTAATCCAATGCTGGCGGTTTGTGAAAAAGTTCATTTGCTGTTCCTTGATGCAAGAAGTGACAAAAAAATTGACCAAAATGTAATCCAATGCCGGAGGTTTGTGAAAAAATTCTTTTGCTGTTCCTTGATGCAAGAAGTGACAAGAAAATTGACCAAAATGTAATCCAATGCTGAAGGTTTGTGAAAAAATTTATTTGCTGTTCCTTGATACAAGAAATGACAAGAAAATTGACCACATTTTATTTTAGTGTTCGAATAGTGTAAACAAAAATTTTTCGCTGTTCCTTGATGTAAGAAATAGAAGGAAAATTGACCAAATTTTTTTTTGAGGGTTAAAATAGTGTAAACAAAAATTCTTTTGCTGTTCCTTGATGTAAGAAATAGAAAGAAAATTGACCAAAATGTAATCCAATGCCGGAGGTTTGTGAAAAAATTCATTTGCTGTTCCTTGATGCAAGAAGTGACAAAAAAATTGACCAAATTTTATTTTAGGGTTGGAATAGTGTAAACAAAAATTATTCGCTGTTCCTTGATGTAAGAAATGGAAGGAAAATTGACCAAAATGTAATCCAGTGCCGGAGGTTTGTGAAAAAATTCTTTTGCTGTTCCTTGATGTAAGAAATAGAAGGAAAATTGACCAAAATGTAATCCAATGCTGGAGGTTTGTGAAAAAATTCTTTTGCTGTTCCTTGATGAAAGAAGTGACAAGAAAATTGACCAAAATGTAATCCAATGCTGGAGGTTTGTGAAAAAATTTTTTTGCTGTTCCTTGATGTAAGAAATATTAGGAAAATTGACCAAAATGTAATCCAATGCCGGAGGTTTGTGAAAAAATTCATTTGCTGTTCCTTGATGCAAGAAGTGACAAGAAAATTGACCAAATTTTATTTTAGGGTTAGAATAGTGTAAACAAAAATTTTTCTCTGTTCCTTGATGTAAGAAATAGAAGGAAAATTGACCAAAATGTAATCCAGTGCCGGAGGTTTGTGAAAAAATTCTTTTGCTGTTCCTTGATGTAAGAAATAGAAGGAAAATTGACCAAAATGTAATCCAATGCCGGAGGTTTGTGAAAAAATTATTCGCTGTTCCTTGATGCAAGAAATGACAAGAAAATTGACCAAATTTTATTTTAGGGTTGGAATAGTGTAAACAAAAATTATTCGCTGTTCCTTGATGTAAGAAATAGAAGGAAAATTGACCAAAATGTAATCCAGTGCCGGAGGTTTGTGAAAAAATTCTTTTGCTGTTCCTTGATGTAAGAAATAGAAGGAAAATTGACCAAAATGTAATCCAATGCTGGAGGTTTGTGAATAAATTCATTTGCTGTTCCTTGATGCAAGAAGTGACAAGAAAATTGACCAAAATGTAATCCAATGCCGGAGGTTTATGAAAAAATTCTTTTGCTGTTCCTTGATGAAAGAAATAGAAAGAAAATTGACCAAAATGTAATCCAATGCCGGAGGTTTGTGAAAAAATTCTTTTGCTGTTCCTTGATGCAAGAAATGACAAGAAAATTGACCAAAATGTAATCCAATGCCGGAGGTTTGTGAAAAAATTCTTTTGCTGTTCCTTGATGAAAGAAATAGAAGGAAAATTGACCAAAATGTAATCCAATGCTGGAGGTTTGTAAAAAAATTCTTTTGCTGTTCCTTGATGCAAGAAATAGAAAGAAAATTGACCAAAATGTAATCCAATGCCGGAAGTTTGTGAAAAAATTCTTTTGCTGTTCCGTGATGCAAGAAGTGACAAGAAAATTGACCAAATTTTATTTTAGGGTTAGAATAGTGTAATCAAAAATTATTCGCTGTTCCTTGATGCAAGAAATAGAAAGAAAATTGACCAAAATGTAATCCAATGCCGGAGGTTTGTGAAAAAATTCTTTTGTTGTTCCTTGATGCAAGAAATAGAACGAAAATTGACCAAAGTGTAATCCAATGCCGGAAGTTTGTGAAAAAATACATTTGCTGTTCCGTGATGCAAGAAATAGAAAGAAAATTGACCAAAATGTAATCCAATGCCGGAGGTTTGTGAAAAAATTCATTTGCTGTTCCTTGATGCAAGAAGTGACAAGAAAATTGACCAAATTTTTTTTTAGGGTTAGAATAGTGTAATCAAAAATTATTCGCTGTTCCTTGATGCAAGAAATAGAAAGAAAATTGACCAAAATGTAATCCAATGCCGGAGGTTTGTGAAAAAATTCTTTTGTTATTCCTTGATGCAAGAAATACAAAGAAAATAGTCCAAAGTGTAATCCAATGCCGGAAGTTTGTGAAAAAATACATTTGCTGTTCCGTGATGCAAGAAATAGAAAGAAAATTGACCAAAATGTAATCCAATGCCGGAGGTTTGTGAAAACATTCTTTTGCTGTTCCTTGATGCAAGAAGTGACAAGAAAATTGACCAAATTTTATTTTAGGGTTGAAATAGTGTAAACAAAAATTATTCGCTGTTCCTTGATGCAAGAAATAGAAAATAAATTGACCAAAGTGTAATCCAATGCCGGAGGTTTGTGAAAAAAATCTTTTGCTGTTCCTTGATGCAAGAAATGACAAGAAAATTGACCAAATTTTATTTTAGGGCTGGAATAGTGTAATCTTAATTAATCGCTCTTCCTTGATGTAAGAAAAAGAAAGAAAATTGACCAAAATGTAATCCAATGCCGGAAATTTGTGAAAAAATTCTTTTGTTGTTCCTTGATGCAAGAAAATTGACCAAAATGTAATCCAATGCCGGAGGTTTGTGAAATAATTCTTTTGCTGTTCCTTGATGCAAGAAATAGAAAGAAAATTGACCAAAATGTAATCCAATGCCGGAAGTTTGTGAAATAATTCTTTTGCTGTTCCTTGATACAAGAAATGACAAGAAAATTGACCAAATTTTATTTTGGGTTGGAATAGTGTAAACAAAAATTATTCGCTGTTCCTTGATGCAAGAAATGACAAGAAAATTGACAAAAATGTAATCCAATGCCGGAGGTTTGTGAAAAAATTCTTTTGTTGTTCCTTGATGCAAGAAATAGAAAGAAAATTGACCAAAGTGTAATCCAATGCCGGAAGTTTGTGAAAAAATACATTTGCTGTTCCGTGATGCAAGAAAGAGAAAGAAAATTGACCAAAATGTAATCCAATGCCGGAGGTTTGTGAAAAAATACATTTGCTGTTCCTTGATGCAAGAAATGACAAGAAAATTGACCAAATTTTATTTTAGGGCTGGAATAGTGTAAACTAAATTAATCGCTGTTCCTTGATGTAAGAAAAAGAAAGAAAATTGACCAAAATGTAATCCAATGTCGGAGATTTGTGAAAAAATTCTTTTGTTGTTCCTTGATGCTAGAAATAGAATGAAAATTGACCAAAGTGTAATCCAATGCCTTAGGTTTATGAAAAAATACATTTGCTGTTACGTGATGCAAGAAATAGAAAGAAAATTGACCAAAATGTAATCCAATGCCGGAGGTTTGTGAAAAAATTCTTTTGTTGTTCCTTGATGCAAGAAATAGAATGAAAATTGACCAAAGTGTAATCCAATGCCGGAGGTTTATGAAAAAATACATTTGCTGTTCCGTGATGCAAGAAATAGAAAGAAAATTGACCAAAATGTAATCCAATGCCGGAGGTTTGTGAAAAAATTCTTTTGCTGTTCCTTGATGCAAGAAATGACAAGAAAATTGACCAAATTTTATTTTAGGGCTGGAATAGTGTAAACTAAATTATTCGCTGTTCCTTGATGTAAGAAAAAGAAAGAAAATTGACCAAAATGTAATCCAATGCCAGAGGTTTGTGAAAAAATTCTTTTGTTATTCCTTGATGCAAGAAATAGAAAGAAAATTGACAAAAGTGTAATCCAATGCCGGAAGTTTGTGAAAAAATACATTTGCTGTTACGTGATGCAAGAAATAGAAAGAAAATTGACCAAAATGTAATCCAATGCCGGAGGTTTGTGAAAAAATTCTTTTGCTGTTCCTTGATGCAAGAAATGACAAGAAAATTGACCAAATTTTATTTTAGGGCTGGAATAGTGTAAACTAAATTAATCGCTGTTCCTTGATGTAAGAAAAAGAAAGAAAATTGACCAAAATGTAATCCAATGCCGAAGGTTTGTGAAAAAATTCTTTTGTTGTTCCTTGATGCTAGAAATAGAATGAAAATTGACCAAAGTGTAATCCAATGCCGGAGGTTTATGAAAAAATACGTTTGCTGTTACGTGATGCAAGAAATAGACAAGAAAATTGACCAAAATGTAATCCAATGCCGGAGGTTTGTGAAAAAATTCTTTTGCTGTTCCTTGATGCAAGAAATGACAAGAAAATTGACCAAATTTTATTTTAGGGCTGGAATAGTGTAAACTAAATTAATCGCTGTTCCTTGATGTAAGAAAAAGAAAGAAAATTGACCAAAATGTAATCCAATGTCGGAGATTTGTGAAAAAATTCTTTTGTTGTTCCTTGATGCTAGAAATAGAATGAAAATTGACCAAAGTGTAATCCAATGCCGGAGGTTTATGAAAAAATACATTTGCTGTTACGTGATGCAAGAAATAGAAAGAAAATTGACCAAAATGTAATCCAATGCCGGAGGTTTGTGAAAAAATTCTTTTGCTGTTCCTTGATGCACGAAGTGACAAGAAAATTGACCAATTTTTATTTTAGTGTTAGAATAGTGTAAACTAAATTAATCGCTGTTCCTTGATGTAAGAAAAAGAAAGAAAATTGACCAAAATGTAATCCAATGCCGGAGGTTTGTGAAAAAATTCTTTTGCTGTTCCTTGATGCACGAAGTGACAAGAAAATTGACCAATTTTTATTTTAGTGTTAGAATAGTGTAAACTAAATTAATCGCTGTTCCTTGATGTAAGAAAAAGAAAGAAAATTGACCAAAATGTAATCCAATGCCGGAGGTTTGTGAAAAAATTCTTTTGTTGTTCCTTGATGCAAGAAATAGAATGAAAATTGACCAAAGTGTAATCCAATGCCGGAGGTTTATGAAAAAATACATTTGCTGTTCCGTGATGCAAGAAATAGAAAGAAAATTGACCAAAATGTAATCCAATGCCGGAGGTTTGTGAAAAAATTCTTTTGCTGTTCCTTGATGCACGAAGTGACAAGAAAATTGACCAATTTTTATTTTAGTGTTAGAATAGTGTAAACTAAATTAATCGCTGTTCCTTGATGTAAGAAAAAGAAAGAAAATTGACCAAAATGTAATCCAATGCCGGAGGTTTGTGAAAAAATTCTTTTGCTGTTCCTTGATGCACGAAGTGACAAGAAAATTGACCAATTTTTATTTTAGTGTTAGAATAGTGTAAACTAAATTAATCGCTGTTCCTTGATGTAAGAAAAAGAAAGAAAATTGACCAAAATGTAATCCAATGCCGGAGGTTTGTGAAAAAATTCTTTTGCTGTTCCTTGATGCAAGAAATGACAAGAAAATTGACCAAATTTTATTTTAGGGCTGGAATAGTGTAAACTAAATTAATCGCTGTTCCTTGATGTAAGAAAAAGAAAGAAAATTGACCAAAATGTAATCCAATGCCGGAGGTTTGTGAAAAAATTCTTTTGCTGTTCCTTGATGCACGAAGTGACAAGAAAATTGACCAATTTTTATTTTAGTGTTAGAATAGTGTAAACTAAATTAATCGCTGTTCCTTGATGTAAGAAAAAGAAAGAAAATTGACCAAAATGTAATCCAATGCCGGAGGTTTGTGAAAAAATTCTTTTGTTGTTCCTTGATGCAAGAAATAGAATGAAAATTGACCAAAGTGTAATCCAATGCCGGAGGTTTATGAAAAAATACATTTGCTGTTCCGTGATGCAAGAAATAGAAAGAAAATTGACCAAAATGTAATCCAATGCCGGAGGTTTGTGAAAAAATTCTTTTGCTGTTCCTTGATGCACGAAGTGACAAGAAAATTGACCAATTTTTATTTTAGTGTTAGAATAGTGTAAACTAAATTAATCGCTAATCCTTGATGTAAGAAAAAGAAAGAAAATTGACCAAAATGTAATCCAATGCCGGAGGTTTGTGAAAAAATTCTTTTGCTGTTCCTTGATGCACGAAGTGACAAGAAAATTGACCAATTTTTATTTTAGTGTTAGAATAGTGTAAACTAAATTAATCGCTGTTCCTTGATGTAAGAAAAAGAAAGAAAATTGACCAAAATGTAATCCAATGCCGGAGGTTTGTGAAAAAATTCTTTTGTTGTTCCTTGATGCAAGAAATAGAATGAAAATTGACCAAAGTGTAATCCAATGCCGGAGGTTTATGAAAAAATACATTTGCTGTTCCGTGATGCAAGAAATAGAAAGAAAATTGACCAAAATGTAATCCAATGCCGGAGGTTTGTGAAAAAATTCTTTTGCTGTTCCTTGATGCAAGAAATGACAAGAAAATTGACCAAATTTTATTTTAGGGCTGGAATAGTGTAAACTAAATTATTCGCTGTTCCTTGATGTAAGAAAAAGAAAGAAAATTGACCAAAATGTAATCCAATGCCAGAGGTTTGTGAAAAAATTCTTTTGTTATTCCTTGATGCAAGAAATAGAAAGAAAATTGACAAAAGTGTAATCCAATGCCGGAAGTTTGTGAAAAAATACATTTGCTGTTACGTGATGCAAGAAATAGAAAGAAAATTGACCAAAATGTAATCCAATGCCGGAGGTTTGTGAAAAAATTCTTTTGCTGTTCCTTGATGCAAGAAATGACAAGAAAATTGACCAAATTTTATTTTAGGGCTGGAATAGTGTAAACTAAATTAATCGCTGTTCCTTGATGTAAGAAAAAGAAAGAAAATTGACCAAAATGTAATCCAATGCCGAAGGTTTGTGAAAAAATTCTTTTGTTGTTCCTTGATGCTAGAAATAGAATGAAAATTGACCAAAGTGTAATCCAATGCCGGAGGTTTATGAAAAAATACGTTTGCTGTTACGTGATGCAAGAAATAGAAAGAAAATTGACCAAAATGTAATCCAATGCCGGAGGTTTGTGAAAAAATTCTTTTGCTGTTCCTTGATGCAAGAAATGACAAGAAAATTGACCAAATTTTATTTTAGGGCTGGAATAGTGTAAACTAAATTAATCGCTGTTCCTTGATGTAAGAAAAAGAAAGAAAATTGACCAAAATGTAATCCAATGTCGGAGATTTGTGAAAAAATTCTTTTGTTGTTCCTTGATGCTAGAAATAGAATGAAAATTGACCAAAGTGTAATCCAATGCCGGAGGTTTATGAAAAAATACATTTGCTGTTACGTGATGCAAGAAATAGAAAGAAAATTGACCAAAATGTAATCCAATGCCGGAGGTTTGTGAAAAAATTCTTTTGCTGTTCCTTGATGCACGAAGTGACAAGAAAATTGACCAATTTTTATTTTAGTGTTAGAATAGTGTAAACTAAATTAATCGCTGTTCCTTGATGTAAGAAAAAGAAAGAAAATTGACCAAAATGTAATCCAATGCCGGAGGTTTGTGAAAAAATTCTTTTGTTGTTCCTTGATGCAAGAAATAGAATGAAAATTGACCAAAGTGTAATCCAATGCCGGAGGTTTATGAAAAAATACATTTGCTGTTCCGTGATGCAAGAAATAGAAAGAAAATTGACCAAAATGTAATCCAATGCCGGAGGTTTGTGAAAAAATTCTTTTGCTGTTCCTTGATGCAAGAAGTGACAAGAAAATTGACCAAATTTTATTTTAGGGTTAGAATAGTGTAATCAAAAATTATTCGCTGTTCCTTGATTCAAGAAATAGAAAGAAAATTGACCAATATGTAATCCAATGCCGGAGGTTTGTGAAAAAATTCTTTTGCTGTTCCTTGATGCTAGAAATAGAATGAAATTTGACCAAAGTGTAATCCAATACCGGAAGTTTGTGAAAAAATACATTTGCTGTTCCGTGATGCAAGAAATAGAAAGAAAATTGACCAAAATGTAATCCAATGCCGGAGGTTTGTGAAAAAATTCTTTTGCTGTTCCTTGATGCACGAAGTGACAAGAAAACTGACCAATTTTTATTTTAGTGTTAGAATAGTGTAAACTAAATTAATCGCTGTTCCTTGATGTAAGAAAAAGAAAGAAAATTGACCAAAATGTAATCCAATGCCGGAGGTTTGTGAAAAAATTCTTTTGTTGTTCCTTGATGCAAGAAATAGAATGAAAATTGACCAAAGTGTAATCCAATGCCGGAGGTTTATGAAAAAATACATTTGCTGTTACGTGATGCAAGAAATAGAAAGAAAATTGACCAAAATGTAATCCAATGCCGGAGGTTTGTGAAAAAATTCTTTTGCTGTTCCTTGATGCAAGAAATGACAAGAAAATTGACCAAATTTTATTTTAGGGCTGGAATAGTGTAAACTAAATTATTCGCTGTTCCTTGATGTAAGAAAAAGAAAGAAAATTGACCAAAATGTAATCCAATGCCAGAGGTTTGTGAAAAAATTCTTTTGTTATTCCTTGATGCAAGAAATAGAAAGAAAATTGACAAAAGTGTAATCCAATGCCGGAAGTTTGTGAAAAAATACATTTGCTGTTCCTTGATGCAAGAAATAGAAAGAAAATTGACCAAAATGTAATCCAATGCCGGAGGTTTGTGAAAAAATTCTTTTGCTGTTCCTTGATGCAAGAAGTGACAAGAAAATTGACCAAATTTTATTTTAGGGTTGGAATAGTGTAAACAAAAATTATTCGCTGTTCCTTGATGCAAGAAATGACAATAAAATTGACCAAAATGTAATCCAATGCCGGAGGTTTGTGAAAAAAATCTTTTGCTGTTCCTTGATGCAAGAAATGACAAGAAAATTGACCAAATTTTATTTTAAGGCTGGAATAGTGTAAACTAAATTAATCGCTGTTCCTTGATGTAAGAAATAGAAAGAAAATTGACCAAAATGTAATCCAATGCCGGAGATTTGTGAAAAAATTCTTTTGTTGTTCCTTGATGCAAGAAAATTGACCAAAATGTAATCCAATGCCGGAGGTTTGTGAAAAAATTCTTTTGTTGTTCCTTGATGCAAGAAATAGAAAGAAAATTGACCAAAATGTAATCCAATGCCGGAGGTTTGTGAAAAAAATCTTTTGCTGTTCCTTGATGCAAGAAATGACAAGAAAATTGACCAAATTTTATTTTAGGGCTGGAATAGTGTAAACTAAATTAATCGCTGTTCCTTGATGTAAGAAATAGAAAAAAAATTGACCAAAATGTAATCCAATGCCGGAGATTTGTGAAAAAATTCTTTTGTTGTTCCTTGATGCAAGAAAATTGACCAAAATGTAATCCAATGCCGGAGGTTTGTGAAATAATTCTTTTGCTGTTCCTTGATGCAAGAAATGGCAAGAAAATTGACCAAAATGTAATCCAATGCCGGAGGTTTATGAAAAAATATATTTGCTGTTCCGTGATGCAAGAAATAGAAAGAAAATTAACCAAATTTTATTTTAGGGCTGGAATAGTGTAAACTAAATTAATCGCTGTTCCTTGATGTAAGAAATAGAAAAAAAATTGACCAAAATGTAATCCAATGCCGGAGATTTGTGAAAAAATTCTTTTGTTGTTCCTTGATGCAAGAAAATTGACCAAAATGTAATCCAATGCCGGAGGTTTGTGAAATAATTCTTTTGCTGTTCCTTGATGCAAGAAATGGCAAGAAAATTGACCAAAATGTAATCCAATGCCGGAGGTTTATGAAAAAATACATTTGCTGTTACGTGATGCAAGAAATAGAAAGAAAATTGACCAAAATGTAATCCAATGCCGGAGGTTTGTGAAAAAATTCTTTTGCTGTTCCTTGATGCAAGAAGTGACAAGAAAATTGACCAAATTTTATTTTAGGGTTGGAATAGTGTAAACAAAAATTATTCGCTGTTCCTTGATGCAAGAAATGACAATAAAATTGACCAAAATGTAATCCAATGCCGGAGGTTTGTGAAAAAAATCTTTTGCTGTTCCTTGATGCAAGAAATGACAAGAAAATTGACCAAATTTTATTTTAGGGCTGGAATAGTGTAAACTAAATTAATCGCTGTTCCTTGATGTAAGAAATAGAAAGAAAATTGACCAAAATGTAATCCAATGCCGGAGATTTGTGAAAAAATTCTTTTGTTGTTCCTTGATGCAAGAAAATTGACCAAAATGTAATCCAATGCCGGAGGTTTGTGAAAATTTTTACGTAATTGTAGGTGTTTTTTATATTATTTTAAATTATTTTTACAATGTTTTAATAGATAGATAGTTCTAATTTTATTTTTAAGAAATTTACTAATGAATTTGTATGCAGAAATATATCAGTTTAATATGTTAGCATGTGTATATTTTTTTATTAAACGATACAACTGGCGAATTATCGTCTTTAATAAGAAAACAATTTTTAATTATTATTTTTTAATATAAATTAAAATAATGAATAATTTTTACTTAATTGTAGGTGTTTTTTATATTATTTTAAATTATTTTTACAATGTTTTTATAGATAGCTAGTTCTAATCTTATTTTTAAGAAATTTACTAATGAATTTTTATGCAGAAATATATCCGTTTAATATGTTAGCATATGTATATTTTTTTATTAAACGATACAACTGGCGAATTATCGTCTTTAATAAGAAAACAATTTTTAATTATTATTTTTTAATATAAATTAAAATAATGTAAATGTATGTGTTTTTATATTATTTTAATTTATTACAATGTTTTTGTAGATGGTTTTTCGTATTATTTTGAAGAAGTATAAAAATTAATTTGTTGTTTTTTGTTGGCATCATACATTTTTTTTCTAATTGATGGATTCTCATTTCTAAGCAAGGTCATCTCCTTCTTTCTTTACTATATTTAGTTTATTAATATTTGGTACCAGTGTTTCTTCTTCAAGTCATGTTATGCGGTCTTTCAATAATGCTATAATTAAAAGACACATTTTCGCGGTTTTCTATACTATATAATTCTATAATTGCCAAATTGGCTGTATTCCAATCACTGTACTGTACTCTACAATTAAATTTTTTTTGCAGTTTTAGACGTACTTATTATTTCAATTGATCTTTTCTGACCTAGAGATGTTCCCTCCCTTAATGGAGATCTCTATAGTTTTTGTGTACTGATAAATTAAATATGAGTAACATTATTTTGTTTGACATTTGAGTTTTTATTCTTACATAGGCAGTGCAATGCACTTGATTTCCGTTGTTTCTTAAATTAAGTTGCATTTATAGCAAAAAATTTATGTTGGTTATTGGGGGTCGAACAATAATTTTTTACTGACTTAATATTTTAAATTGTTTTTGATCAAATACGTTATAAATTCTCAACATAAATTATTACATATTGTTTTTATTATTAATGTTTTCTGTCTATTTTGCCCTATTTTTTTAAAATTATTATTATTATTTTTTTATAATCAATGCATTGTTGCACTTTATTATGTTGTTGTCACTTCAAACCCCAGGGCATAACTTTATATCAATTAAAATATTTTCGACAATGCTTTATTAGTTTTGTTGCTCTTATTTTCTTGAATAATAATGAATGTCAATTATTTTATCATTATCATTTATATTATTAAGTCAATTAAAATTTTTTAAATGAAAGTTTAAGTTATTTTTTGTATAATAATTTTTCTTTTTTAATTAATAAATAGATTTTTAAATAAATTAAAAAGGTAATTAGCTGTTATTTTATATCAATTTAAATTACATTCGACATAGTACTTATTTTCTTGAATTAGCTATTTTAAAGTTTTTTTTTATAATTTTAACTATTTTAAAATGATTTAAATTTGGATGCTGTATAACCACAGTTTATTTAAATTAATGAATACTTATAGTTTTACAAGGGTGTTATAGATGTGTTTTACATACCAAGTTACTAAAAGTAATATTTATATCTGTGAAGATACATTTTAAGTTTATTAAAGCTACTTTAATGTATGAATAAAATCAAATAGAATTATGTAGTTGCATTATTGATTAATAATTAAACTATTTAAACGAAATATTTTGTGGGTCTTAGGGGTGAATAAGGTAATTAATTAAAATGTTATTTTTTTCATTACATGCCTAAGCAATATTGTAAGTCAAATATTTCAAAAGAAAGTGTTGCATGAAATCCGAAGTGTAATAAAATAGAAGGTAAGTCTCATTCGTTTTTTAAGATACTATAAATGCAAATTAGGGTCATAAGGTGTTCATGTGAAGGTTATTGGGGGTAAAGCAAAGTCTATTGAGGATACTATAAGTTACAGCTGATTTCAAAATAGTAAATTGTTTTCGATAATTTTTGCATAGAGAGATATCACGATTTCAGGCTAAAAAAATATTTTCGAAGTTTGGAGGCTTGGATTTTAAAAAATATGTACTAGACCTCCCATTTTTTTTAATAAATCAGATAGATAGATTATTTATGATCATGAAAAACAAAAAAACAGAGCTCTACACCCTATTTTGGTCGAGCTAGAGTATTGTGAATGAAAATCAAAAAACACAGACGACCGATTAGAGCAAATAAATGCAGCGCTGGACACAACATAGTTAAACTCGGAGTGGTAATTTTTTACAACGAAAATATTTACACAGCATACGCAGGAATAGTATACAAATGTTTTACCCCAGTTTCAGTTGATTTCAAAATAGTAAATTGTTTTCGATAATTTTTGCATAGAGAGATATCACGATTTCAGGCTAAAAAAACATGTTCGAAGTTTGGAGGCTTGGATTTTAAAAAATATGTACTAGACCTCCCATTTTTTTTAATAAATCAGATAGATAGATTATTTATGATCATGAAAAACAAAAAAACAGAGCTCTACACCCTATTTTGGTCGAGCTAGAGTATTGTGATTGAAAATCAAAAAACACAGACGACCGATTAGAGCAAATACATACAGCTCTGGACACAACATAGTTAAACTCGAAGTGGTAATTTTTTACAGCGGGAATATTCATGCATCATACGCAGGAATAGTATACAAATGTTTTACCCCAGTTTCAGCTGATTTCAAAATAGTAAATTGTTTTCGATAATTTTTGCATAGAGAGATATCACGATTTCAGGCTAAAAAAACATGTTCGAAGTTTGGAGGCTTGGATTTTAAAAAACATGTACTAGACCTCCCATTTTTATTAATAAATCAGATAGATAGATTATTTATGATCATGAAAAACAAAAAAACAAAGCTCTACACCCTATTTTTGCCAAGTTAGAGTATTTTGACTGAAAAACAAAAAACCCAGACGACCGATTAGAGCAAATACATACAGCTCTGGACACAACATAGTTAAACTCGAAGTGGTAATTTTTTACAGCGGGAATATTCATGCATCATACGCAGGAATAGTATACAAATGTTTTACCCCAGTTTCAGCTGATTTCAAAATAGTAAATTGTTTTCGATAATTTTTGCATAGAGAGATATCACGATTTCAGGCTAAAAAAATATTTTCGAAGTTTGGAGGCTTGGATTTTAAAAAATATGTACTAGACCTCCCATTTTTTTTAATAAATCAGATAGATAGATTATTTATGATCATGAAAAACAAAAAAACAGAGCTCTACACCCTATTTTGGTCGAGCTAGAGTATTGTGAATGAAAATCAAAAAACACAGACGACCGATTAGAGCAAATAAATGCAGCGCTGGACACAACATAGTTAAACTCGGAGTGGTAATGTTTTACAGCGGAAATATTTACACAGCATACGCAGGAATAGTATACGAATGTTTTACCTCAGTTTCAGCTGATTTCAAAATAGTAAATTGTTTTCGATAATTTTTGCATAGAGAGATATCACGATTTCAGGCTAAAAAAACATGTTCGAAGTTTGGAGGCTTGGATTTTAAAAAACATGTACTAGACCTCCCATTTTTATTAATAAATCAGATAGATAGATTATTTATGATCATGAAAAACAAAAAAACAAAGCTCTACACCCTATTTTTGCCAAGTTAGAGTATTTTGACTGAAAAACAAAAAACCCAGACGACCGATTAGAGCAAATACATACAGCTCTGGACACAACATAGTTAAACTCGAAGTGGTAATTTTTTACAGCGGGAATATTCATGCATCATACGCAGGAATAGTATACAAATGTTTTACCCCAGTTTCAGCTGATTTCAAAATAGTAAATTGTTTTCGATAATTTTTGCATAGAGAGATATCACGATTTCAGGCTAAAAAAATATTTTCGAAGTTTGGAGGCTTGGATTTTAAAAAATATGTACTAGACCTCCCATTTTTTTTAATAAATCAGATAGATAGATTATTTATGATCATGAAAAACAAACAAACAGAGCTCTACACCCTATTTTGGTCGAGCTAGAGTATTGTGATTGAAAATCAAAAAACACAGACGACCGATTAGAGCAAATAAATGCAGCGCTGGACACAACATAGTTAAACTCGGAGTGGTAATGTTTTACAGCGGAAATATTTACACAGCATACGCAGGAATAGTATACGAATGTTTTACCTCAGTTTCAGCTGATTTCAAAATAGTAAATTGTTTTCGATAATTTTTGCATAGAGAGATATCACGATTTCAGGCTAAAAAAACATGTTCGAAGTTTGGAGGCTTGGATTTTAAAAAACATGTACTAGACCTCCCATTTTTATTAATAAATCAGATAGATAGATTATTTATGATCATGAAAAACAAAAAAACAAAGCTCTACACCCTATTTTTGCCAAGTTAGAGTATTTTGACTGAAAAACAAAAAACCCAGACGACCGATTAGAGCAAATACATACAGCTCTGGACACAACATAGTTAAACTCGAAGTGGTAATTTTTTACAGCGGGAATATTCATGCATCATACGCAGGAATAGTATACAAATGTTTTACCCCAGTTTCAGCTGATTTCAAAATAGTAAATTGTTTTCGATAATTTTTGCATAGAGAGATATCACGATTTCAGGCTAAAAAAATATTTTCGAAGTTTGGAGGCTTGGATTTTAAAAAATATGTACTAGACCTCCCATTTTTATTAATAAATCAGATAGATAAGATTATTTATGATCATGAAAAACAAAAAAACAGAGCTCTACACCTTATTTTGGTCGAGCTAGAGTATTGTGATTGAAAATCAAAAAACCCAGACGACCGATTAGAGCAAATAAATGCAGCGCTGGACACAACATAGTTAAACTCGGAGTGGTAATTTTTTACAGCGGAAATATTTACATAGCATACGCAGGAATAGTATACGAATGTTTTACCCCAGTTTCAGCTGATTTCAAAATAGTAAATTGTTTTCGATAATTTTTGCATAGAGAGATATCACGATTTCACGCTAAAAAAACATGTTCGAAGTTTGGAGGCTTGGATTTTAAAAAATATGTACTAGACCTCCCATTTTTATTAATAAATCAGATAGATAAATTATTTATGATCATGAAAAACCAAAAAAACAGAGCTCTACACCCTATTTTGGTCGAGCTAGAGTATTGTGATTGAAAATCAAAAAACCCAGACGACCGATTAGAGCAAATAAATGCAGCCCTGGACGCAACATAGTTAAACTCGGAGTGGTAATTTTTTACAGCGAAAATATTTACACAGCATACGCAGGAATAGTATACAAATGTTTTACCCCAGTTTCACCTGATTTCAAAATAGTAAATTGTTTTCGATAATTTTTGCATAGAGAGATATCACGATTTCAGGCTAAAAAAACATGTTCGAAGTTTGGAGGCTTGGATTTTAAAAAATATGTACTGGATCTCCCATTTTTATTAATAAATCAGATAGATAGATTATTTATGATCATGAAAAACAAAAAAACAGAGCTCTACACCTTATTTTGGCCGAGCTAGAGTATTGTGATTGAAAATCAAAAAACCCAGACGAACGATTAGAGCAAATAAATGCAGCTCTGGACACAACATAGTAAAACTCGGAGTGGTAATTTTTTACAGCGGAAATATTTATACAGCACACACAAGAATAGTATAGAAATGTTTTACCCCAGTTTCAGCTGATTTCAAAATAGTAAATTGTTTTCGATAATTTTTGCATAGAGAGATATCACGATTTCAGGCTAAAAAAACATGTTCGAAGTTTGGAGGCTTGGATTTTAAAAAATATGTACTGGACCTCCCATTTTTATTAATAAATCAGATAGATAGATTATTTATGATCATGAAAAACAAAAAAAAAGAGCTCTACACCCTATTTTGGCCGAGCTAGAGTATTGTGATTGAAAATCAAAAAACCCAGACGAACGATTAGAGCAAATAAATGCAGCTCTGGACACAACATAGTAAAACTCGGAGTGGTAATTTTTTACAGCGGAAATATTTATACAGCACACACAAGAATAGTATAGAAATGTTTTACCCCAGTTTCAGCTGATTTCAAAATAGTAAATTGTTTTCGATAATTTTTGCATAGAGAGATATCACGATTTCAGGCTAAAAACCATGTTTGAGGTTTGGAGGCTTGGATTTTAAAAAAATATGTACTGGACCTCCCATTTTTATTAATAAATCAGATAAATAGATTATTTATGATCATGAAAAACAAAAAAACAGAGCTCTACACACTATTTTGGCCGAGTTAGAGTATTTTGTTTGAAAAACAAAAAACCCAGACGACCAATTAGAGCAAATAAATGCAGCTCTGGACACAACATAGTTAAACTCGGAGTGGTAATTTTTTACAGCGGAAATATTTACACAGCATACGCAGGAATAGTATACGAATGTTTTACCTCAGTTTCAGCTGATTTCAAAATAGTAAATTGTTTTCGATAATTTTTACATAGAGAGATATCACGATTTCAGGCTAAAAAAACATGTTCGAAGTTTGGAGGCTTGGATTTTAAATATTATGTACTGGACCTCCCATTTTTATTAATAAATCAGATAGATAGATTATTAGATTATTAGATTAGAGCAAATAAATGCAGCCCTGGACACAACATAGTTAAACTCGGAGTGTTAATTTTTTACAGTAGTAATATTTACATAGCATACGTAGGAATTGTATAAGAATGTTTTACTCCAGTTTCAGCTGATTTCAAAATAGTAAATTGTTTTCGATAATTTTTGCATAGAAAGATATCACGATTTTAGGCTAAAAAACCATGTTCGAAGTTTGGAGGCTTGGATTTTAAATAATATGTACTGGACCTCCCATTTTTATTAATAAATCAGATAGATACATTATTCATGATCACAAAAAACAAAAAAACAGAGCTCTACACCCTATTTTGGCCGAGTTAAAGTCTTTTGACTGAAAAACAAAACACCCATACGAACGATTAGAGCAAATAAATGCAGCACTGGACGCAACATAGTTAAACTCGGAGTGGTAATTTTTTACAGCTGTAATATTTACACAGCATACGTAGGAACAGTATACGAATGTTTTACAACAGTTTCAGCTGATTTCAAAATAGTAAATTGTTTTCGATAATTTTTGCATAGAGAGATATCACGATTTCAGGCTAAAAACCATGTTCGAGGTTTGGAGGCTTGGATTTTAAAAAATATGTACTGGACCTCCCATTTTTATTAATAAATCAGATAGATAGATTACTTATGATCATGAAAAACAAAAAAACAGAGCTCTACACCCTATTTTGGTCGATTTAGAGTCTTTTGACTGAAAAACAAAACACCCAGACGACCGATTAGAGCAAATAAATGCAGCCCTGGACACAACATAGTTAAACTCGGATTGGTAATGTTTTACAGCGGTAATATTTACAGTTTCAGCTGATTTCAAAATAGTAAATTGTTTTCGATAATTTGCATAGCACGATTTCAGGCTTAAAACCATGTTTTAGGTTTGGAGGCTTGGATTTTAAAAAATATGTACTAGACCTCCCATTTTTATTAATAAATCAGATAGATAGATTATTTATGATCATGAAAAACAAAAAACAGAGCTCTACACCCTATTTTGGTCGAGCTAGAGTATTGTGATTGAAAAACAAAAAACCCAGACGACCGATTAGAGCAAATAAATGCAGCGCTGGTCACAACATAGTTAAACTCGGAGTGGTAATTTTTTACAGCGGAAATATTTACACAGCATACGCAGGAATAGTATACGAATGTTTTACCTCAGTTTCAGCTGATTTCAAAATAGTAAATTGTTTTCGATAATTTTTGCATAGCACGATTTCAGGCTAAAAACCATGTTCTAGGTTTGGAGGCTTGGATTTTAAAAAATATGTACTGGACCTCCCATTTGTATTAATAAATCAAATAGATAGATTATTCATGATCACAAAAAACAAAAAAACAGAGCTCTTCACCCTATTTTGGCCGAGTAAGAGTCTTTTGACAGAAAAACAAAACATCCATACGACCGATTAGAGCAAATAAATGCAGCCCTGGACACAACAAAGTTAAACTCGGAGTGGTAATTTTTTACAGCGGGAATATTTATGCAGCATACGCAGGAATAGTATACGAATATTTTACCCCAGTTTCAGCTGATTTCAAAATAGTAAATTGTTTTCGATAAGTTTTGCATAGAAAGATATCACGATTTTAGGCTAAAAAACATGCTCGAAGTTTGGTGGCTTGGATTTTAAAAAATATGTACTGGACCTCCCATTTGTATTAATAAATCAAATAGATAGATTATTCATGATCACAAAAAACAAAAAAACAGAGCTCTTCACCCTATTTTGGCCGAGTAAGAGTCTTTTGACAGAAAAACAAAACATCCATACGACCGATTAGAGCAAATAAATGCAGCCCTGGACGCAACATAGTTATACTCGGAGTGGTAATTTTTTAGTTTTAGTTTCAGTTTCAGCTGATTTCAAAATAGTAAATTGTTTTCGATAAATTTTGCATAGCACGATTTCAGGTTAAAAACCATGTTCGAGTTTGGAGGCTTGGATTTTAAATAATATGTACTGGACCTCCCATTTTTATTAATAAATCAGATAGATACATTATTCATGATCAAAATAAACAAAAAAACAGAGCTCTACACTCTGTTTTGGTCGAGTTAGAGTCTTTTGACTGAAAAACAAAACACTAATACGACCGATTAGAGCAAATAAATGCAGCCCTGTACGCAACATAGTTGCCTGAAATTTTTTTTGTTGCATACGGATTTTCATAACAGTTTTTTAATGTCTTTCAATTGATACCAAATTCCACCCTCTACCTTTTCTAGATCGTCTTGAGAGCTAAGTCGGCATAGCCTAAAAATTCGTTAGTATATTACTTAAAAATAATACTAAAACCATCTCTTAATACAATATGTTACAATGCAAACAAAGTAATTTTGTTTTTTTTTTCAAATATTAAGTATAGTAAACTCGCGATATAAGAAACCAAAATTTTAAAAAAGTATACTATATCGAAAATGTTGCTTATATCGAATACTGGAAGTAAAATTTTATCTAGTAAACTTAGCTATTATTTTAGACAGTCAATGAGAGAGTGGTTTATAATATACAAAGACAAGGTATGCAGTCATAAAAAATAATCAATTATATATATATTTAATACATATACAAATATACATTGTGAGGAAAAAAGTAAATTTGGTAATTATATTCATTAATAATACTTAATTATTTAAAGATATTATTATATTAATATTAAATATTTTTATTATAATTTAAGCAGTATTATGTAATGTTGGATAATGTATTGTTATTTGCCTATTATCTATATGCATAAATACAAAGTATTAAAAACAACTTCATTATTTTACGAAATTTAAAATATAATATTGGAGCTGCAACAGACACTATACATTATACGGCATCTTTTAATTTATAATCATATATAAAAACTTAAAAGTATAAGATGATGAGTAAATATTTGTAATTAATTTTCTCAATATATGACTTAAAATAAATTTACAAAAATTTAATAAATTTCAAATTGCATAAAAAATTCAATAACTTTATAGTTTTTATTTATATTAATGAGTTAATTATAAATTGTATCGTTTTATCGAAGTAGGTAATTAAAAAATTGAATTATTAAAAAGTATCTACTATTATAATACAGAATTTTATTTAAATTATGGAAAAAATTATCTAAGTTACATTTCTTTTTTTTTTGACGATTGTTATATAAAAAATTAATGATATGGATTGAGCATATATTTCGGTAAGTACTAAAAAATAAATATAGTTTTTTGTATAATTATTAATAACCATCAATTATTTTAGTTATATATAATTTGCAATTATTAAAAACATATGCAATATAAAATAAAATTGTTTGAAAATTTTTAATTTATATGCATATAAAAGATATATCCATATTTTGATTTTAAGAAACCATTAATAAAAAAAAACATCATAATAAAATTAAAACAACACAGATTACGTAGTAATAAATTAATTGAAAGTATGTCAATATTTGTTTGAAAAAAATACGAAAATAGTTATGTTCTAAAAGAAACTAAACTATACGTAATCTTATATTTATATATGTATACTTTTAATTTTGTAATCTAAAAAAAAATGTTATAAAGCATTGACCCCCAAACGGGGTCAACAAGCACAAGATACACAGTTTATGAGTTCATGAACTACCTGAGGTCAATTTACAGAAATAATAAAAATTAAATTAAGAATTGCATTGAATATCATAAATTAAAGAAATTGAAAGGTCGAGCGGTTTATTTAACCTCTGATGAATGGTCAGTAGCTATTCAGTTTAAATATATTCAAGAAAGGAAAATTTTAATTATATTTATTATTGTCATTATTATTTTAATACCTTTTATTTCATTTATTAAAATAAATGCAAATAACATCATTTTATTTTATTTTTCTCTAGAAGTAATTTTTTTTAAATATAATAAAATGTACTTACATAGAAATAAAACACGTTTTAAGCAAAAATCAAAACAAGCTACAAAAATTCATTAAATATCACATTCAATTATAATAAGAACAGCATAATTCAAATGAATAAAATGGTTATGTGAAAAACAAATTTAAAAAATGAAGAAAACATGTTTTAACAAGGGTAAAGAGACTTAAGGAAAGGTTATTTGTTGTTAGGTATGTGTTATAAAGTGTAACTTATGATCAACCATTCATGGGGTCATCAAAATTAGGTCAAAGGTAACGATACTAAGTTGTTGATGTTTTTCAAGTTAAAAATAGCCATTGGTCAATAAAAAATTATTTTATTTTTATTGGGTGTGCAATTTTAATCCATGTAAATCCACTCGCTATGTATAGTGGTAACATAGAGACAAACAATATTTCTGGCTTTTCTATATATATATATATATGTATATGTTTTAAGTAAACTTATTGCTATTTCTACATAATGCTATTTTGATTGCGATTCATTACCTCCATTTTAATAAATATTCCAGTTTATTTACTCCTTTTTAAGTGATTTTATATTATTTTAATATAATATAAAAAGTTCAGTTCATACTTGCCTAAAATTGACTTACCCATAATTTTTAGATTTATTTGTATGCATTTTCTTATATTCTATCAATATCTTTCCATAGAAGTAACAACAAAAATTTAGTATCTTAATATAATTCTTCATGTCGAAATTATTTGATAATTTTTTTAGTGGAAATTAATTTTTTATGTTTGTTGAATATTTACAATATAAGATATAGCTACTAATAATAATAACTTCATATATATTATATTATATATTTTTTATGCTGAAGAAATTATTCACTAATTTTTAAATAGTTCTTAAATTTTGCCTATACTACAAAATATTATTTTACTTTAAAATTGAGTTCAGATCACTCAACAAGTGAAAAACGCATACAATTTAGAAATCAAATTTAAAAATATCTTGTACCTAATACCTATATTAAATTTTATGAGCTTAACTTTATTTCTTTATTTATGTTTTTTGACACATTAAGTAAAGCTGATAGTAAGTATATACATCAAATTTTAAACAAAAATTTTAAGACAAAAAAAATGTATTTGTAATTCAATTAATTTCTTTTAAATAATGTATACTCATCAACATTAAACAGTATAAAGAAATCAAAAATTCTTTGCTTATTATACAAAAAGGTCATTATAAGAACTGTTTGATTTGTACTTACATTTTTATTTATATTTTGAACAATTTAATAATGTAAAATAAAAATTATTATTATTATAAATATAATTATATTAATATTCTTTATTAAGACCATTCTTATATATATTTATTTTTATTAATTTCATATTTATGTTACTGAGATAAAAATTACTTATGTCGTTTAATATACAAATGAATATAAGATGATTGTTTACATTTTTGCAATAAAATCAAATATAAAATACAAACAATACATGATGAATATATATTTTCTCTATGAGACTATTTTGGAATATTAGAGAACCCCTTTATGCTTGATGAACTTTTTATTTATTTTTTATTATTATTAGTTCGTTATTAAAATTAAGAAGGATAAAAAAAACGAAATACTAAACGAAAAAAAATTGGTCTTAAGATTATTTTTTTCTATTTATAAGCTAGTATATATTGTAAATGTGCATTTTTACAATTATAAAAAATATTTCTATCCCAAAATGGAACATAATAGATTTTTTTTTTAATTTGTATCTTTCTTACCTGAGTTTATTTTATATATACCATGCCATTAATTTTTATTTGTTCCCATTTTTATTTATTATATAAAGAAGTTTAAACACTGTTAAAATTTTTTCAGCTTCTTTTGTAATTACATAAAAAAACAAAATAAAATTTAAGGAAGTAAAATAATGTATATATATATATGTATACATAGTGTTTGTAATATATCTCATTTAATATATTTTTAGATGAGTCAATTTTTGTCTTCATATAACTTTAATAAAATTTAATATGATGTTTTTAACCAATAAATAGATTTGATTGTAAAATATTTAATTTAAATAAGTACATAGTATAAAATATAAAATGGTTATAGAAATATACTAATATAAAAATTATGAAAAATGTCAGCCTTTGTTGATATATGATGATATATGATTGATTATTAATATTCAATATTTGCTGCCAAAGAAAAAAAAAGAAAGTTTTTTAATAATAAATGAGAAAAAGAAGAAAAGAGTAAAAGGGTCAATATAATTTTAATTAATACGAATATATCATCTCTTTTATTGAACTTTTTTTCATATGGAGGTCATATGATTATCTACCTAAAGTAAGAATTTAAAACAATAGTCAAGGGATGTAAAATGTTATTAAACGTATATTCATTTTTTCTTTAGATTTTCAATTTTTTGCTTATATTTATTATTTGTCTTCGTGAGTTAAACTTGTATTTTATGATGAAAGATGTTTAATTAAATAAAATGTATAACAAAAAGAGAGGAAACCAAAAACTATTAGGGTACGTTTTGATTATATATTAAGTACCCTTTTTATGTAAAATATAATATGTATGATGAAAAAAAAGTTCACGTAAAGATATAATTTGATTGTATATTTACAATTAGTGTACTGCTACAAAATAATAAATATAATTGTATAAGTACCATTTTTATTTATGAACAGTAAATAAATTAAAAATTTTTTAATTTATTTTCAGCTATAATTAATTTTTGTCAATGTGGAAAGGGGTGTAAAAATAAATTGGTAAATTTTTGCAAATATTATATATCTAAGAATTTTATTCTTATGATTGTTTATTATTATAGTAATAAAATTCCTCAAAAATCATAGTTTTTCAGATAAAACTTTTCGTGATTCGACTATAAACGGCATTCATTTTTTATTCATAAATAAAGAAAAAATAGTTTTAGTTAACCACAAACTAAAGACTTTTTAGTCTTAAAATAACATTGATATTTTTTATGTTGTGAATATTGAGTTATTACCAACATCACAGTCTCATATTATTATGACTATTAGCATTATTATCATTAAAGAATCATAATCAGTAGAATGATTGCCATTATTCATTCATACCGTATGTAATAAATTAAATAACAATGATTTTTACATTTGTTTACTTTTATCTTTCACATTTCTTATTTAACTAATGCAAAAAGTAAAATATATTAGTAAGTATGAAAACAAACTCGGATCCTTATGATGATATAACTGTATATACGTTTTATAAATAGTTTTAACGTAATCCTTTTTTTTTGTTATTATTTAACTTTAAACTACTGACTACGTTATTTTCAAAACCGTACATAATTATAAAATTATAAGTAATTGATTTCGAATATTGTGGTTAAAAAGAACAAAATAGATTTTCATAAAATTAATTCATGCGGTGTAAGATTCTTAATTTTCATATTATTCGTAAGTTTCAAGCGGTTCCCAAATTATACTCGTAAAAATGTGTTTTTTACTTATTTTTTTGTCAGTTTTTAATAGATGTTTTTAAACATGAGGAATATAAATAAATTTAAAGTATGTGAGAAGATTGTTTATTTTAAAATAATTATAAATTTATTAATATTATACATTTTTTAAATAACCAATGTATATTTATCACTCGATGATTAAAAGTGTGTAATTTTTGAAAATATTTAAAAGGAAAAAAAAATATAAATAAAAAAATATTAGTAATATTTTAGTTATTTTTTTGATAAAATTGTACAAATCGTGAGATAGATTATCAACATTTGCAGATGTTTTATGACACAACATTCCTGATTTTCCCCCATCATTTCTGTTAGACATTTTTTTTTCTTAATTTGCATTTCACTTCTTTCTCATATTATAAAAACGACCCCTTTCACTTTTCGTCATTTATGTAGAAACGATATGATTATGATGATGGTTTTGGTACTGTGCTGACCGATCGATAGCCTGCACACAACATATATCCTGCATAATAAAATACACGTATATGATTATATAGGAGCACACGTGTAAATATAGAGGACATGGTTTTTCGTATACCACAAAAGAAAACGTGTACTTGGGTTATAACATATACATATAAATACATATAATATAGTGCCTTCTATTCTGAAATAAAAATGTGTATATTCGAAAATATTTTCTGTATGCTAAAGTCTAAACCTTATTTCTATACATATATAGCATTTATATGTAAAAGCCACCCTCTTTCAGATGCTTTTGGCAAGGTTGGATGGTTGGGTATGTATATAGTTTTAACGTTGGTATATTTTGGACTTTACATTATTTCACTAGATAATAATTTATGTAACACCACGTAAAGTTAATTGTTTATTTTTAAATTATCACACAAAAAAAATTATAACTCTAGCATCTTGGGTTTAAAAATATAACAAAAATGATGAAATGAAATATTTGGAAAACAACAGAGATTTCAAAGAAGATGCTATTTATACTTATGCTTTATTGAAGTTAATATTGAAATTTCAAAAACCTTATGTTTAAAACTAGAAAAAAATGTAAAGAAAATAATAGAGATGTATAATAATTTCTGATCACCATCATCACAATTAAAGCTTGTAACTAATAAACATTTTTAAAATTTAATTTTTGAACCTTTGGGCTTATTTCAAAACTACATATAACGTGCTTTGAATTTTTGTCGAGTATACAGTTATACATAGACGTTGTGGCTATAGATGATCGTTGTTTTTCAATTTCTGTATGATTTTTTTCTGTAATGTACTATATATATATATATCTATATATATATATATATATATATATATATATTATTATATATAACAAAAATATAAAGAATATAATATGTATTATATCCTCATGTATGTAACTTATGTAACATCGTTAGATGTTGAATATTTGGACTTTTCGGAATGTCCATTTTCAATCGTGTTTTTTTTTCACTTTCTGCTTTGGACCTGATCACCCCTTCATTTTTATTATGCTTCTTGCATAGCTACAAATTTTACTCCATTCTGTGAGTATACACAAAATTATTTTTTTCATTTTGGAGCAATGGTGAAGCAGAAAAATATAAAGTAAATGTGATGTTGTTGGCTGGTGGAGTGAGTAGTGGAAACATGAAAGTGAAAGTACAAAAAAGAAAATAAAAAAGGGGTTATATCTGGGCAGATTTTGTAAAGTATAGATGTTGTGTAGTTAAGTTGCTTTACTGTTGTTTGTGCGTCTCTTGCTTATATTAAGTGTGGGTGGTTTTTTATTTGAATTTTTTTACTTTTCAGTTTTTTTTTCGAAATAAAATGATTTTTCCCATACTTTCATCATTATCAAACGCTTCATACCCCATTTTTTACTTATGAACTTCTACTAGCTAAAGTAAGACCAACATAAATATTACTTTTGCTATGTTTTTAAGATTTTTTTTTTTAAATTGGGTGGTGCTATGGTTAAATTTGTAAAATTGAATAGCCATGGTCAGCTTGTTGTTGTTGTTATTGTTCATAGAATGAGAAGTTTTTCATTTCTTTCTAACTGGCCGGTCGATTGATAGTACTTGATTGTAAATTTTTAAGATAAAATCAATATGGTGTTATATTTGGTTAGACGAGGGATGCTATTATGCTTTGGTCAGCTTTTTAAAATTGTAAAAAAAGTCTATTTCACTCTTTTTCTACAATACGTTTTTTGTAGCTTTAGCTTAAAAATAAAAAGCGCTATTTTGCAGGATATGTTAGAAAGCTTTATTTTTTGGTTGAAAAATTTACGAATATTTTGTTTAAAAATTAAAATTCTGTATCTTTTATCTTAAATGTTATTATTATGTTACCAGTTACTAAGAATTTTTGAAATAAATAATATCTTATATATAAAAAATATAGACATATTGATTATTGCTACATTATGGCACGTATTTATTCTTATATTTAATTCCTTATATGCAAACTTTGTGCATATCAATAAAACACTCAAGAATAAATCTTCTTTTTTTTCTCCAGAACTCTAGTGTTGATTTTATTAATTAGATAATTGAATTATTTTTATATATTATATTTGGTCCTCATTTAGCAAAAACAGTGTTTATTTATTTATTGTTTTGCCTGAGATTTTTGCTTTAAATTATTCTTTTTAAATTATTGCTTTATAATTTCATTAATAAAGCTTTATTAGAAACCTTATAATAAAATATCACAATTCTGATTTTTGATTCTCTGATCAAACAGATTAGTGCATTGAATAATTATTTAATAAACATTGTTAAATAAATAAATAATTTAGGATTTACACAATTCGGAGTAATTAGTTCTTTTGTTAACGATTCCCTGATATTAAAAAATGTGACATCATCGAACTCATTGTAAAATTATATATTCAAAGATAGAATATAACTTTGTTGTTACTGTTGCTTATTCACCTTTTATACGTAAAAAAAACGTAAAAATCCTTTTCTATGTACAATGTAAAATTTTACCTCTCTTGGTCAACACAATTCTATCACTAGTTTTTTAAAGAACAGAATATTTTTTCCAAGAAAAGAAAGCAGAAATATTGTGTTTAGTGGTCAGAGTAACCATACCATAACAAATGGACACAAAAAAGAACCACCTACTCCCATTATAGATTCACATATTCTACAAAAATGTTTTGCCCATATATAACATATCTCATTTACTATATATATCTTAGAGTTTTTTTGTTATATACTTTGTTTTCTTTGGCTTTAAAACCAGATTTTTTTTTCTTTCGCGATATTCACCGATGTGTGTTGTCCATCTATAGAAAATTTTATATACATACATATCCTATGCTTTATGTATAAGCCTTGTATGCTTATAAATATCTTTATAAATTTAACATGGTACCAAATAAAAATTGTCGATCCTGTGCGCCTGTCGTGTTTTCGTTCGAAAATTGAATCTTTGCTTTTCGCTTGTCCATCTGATGTTTTATTCATATACGAATGCCGGCTTTAAGAGAAATGACAGCCACCAAATATATACGAAACAAACCCACATTAAAGAATCTATAGATCACTTTATATATATGTACGTTTCGCATTATACTGAATGAGTGTGTAGGCTGTTTTGAATTTGAGTTCTGCTTAAAGAAGGTTATCTCAAAATAATTTGTATATATATGTGGGGTGGGTCATTAAATTTTGTTTAACATTTTTCAAGTCTGTTATGAAATCTTTGTTGTAATCATTATACAAATAGTACAAATATAGGCTAGAATTATAAAATTATTAAAACATTTATTAATCTTCAAATTGACTTGTATTGAATTTTCTCAATCCAGTCATAATTTGTTAATAAATTAAATATACTAAACTTTATTTAATTTGAAAATACAATTGAAAAGTCTTAATGTCAATAAACTATTTATTAATTGATGCCATATATAAAATATTATAAATCAAATCAACAAGTGATTTGCAAATAATTTTAACACCCAATACATTATTTCCTTTTTTTAATGCTGTTATATTATATTTGTATGTTTTTTTAATTAAACATGTTCTTTTCATTTTTTGGTTTTTCCTTTTAACACAAATAAGTTTGAAGTATTATTGATAATCCTTTCGCTTTTAAATTTAATATAATTGCATTTACAATTTTATCGACAACTACTCTTCGTATAACATGCACAGTTATGCGAATATGTCATGCACAATTATTTAAATAGTATGTTTTATTTAATTACTTCTTATTTTCATAATACTTTGATACAAAAAAAATAATTTCAATATAACCAATATAAATATAAATAAATATTTCAATACTATATTAAACGAGATTACATTGACATAACTTAGAAAAGCACAGCAGCATTGTAATTGCAATCCCCTCGCGTATTGATTTCATTTGAATCAATTGGGTTACACAAGAATTCCATTTAAATTTTAAACCCCTTTATATTTTGTTTTTGATCACTCTCTGACGCGTCGTTAATATCAGTATTGCTTTCTTTGGTTCTGTCTCTAGTGCCCATTTTATTATTGCCACCTACTAAATTACCTTGTTCTGACTTTTCAACGTTAACAGGATTTACTTGTGTTGTAGATTTTATGTATATTTTTGTTAAGTTTTAAAAATTTTCTTTTTTATTTATTTTTATATTATCTTTCCCATCGTTATAATTTTTTAAATATCTTATATATATATACTTTTTTCTATTCTATTACATTTTAATGCAAAACGGTTTTTTAATTTGAATTTCTTTATTTATCAATAACAAACCTCCAACTACCTCTAAATTCAATTATGCTATTATTACAATGTAGTCGCTAGACTATGATAGCCTTTCAAAAATATTTTTTTTAATTAAAATATATATATATATATTTATATATATATTTATATATATATTTATATATATATATATAAAAAGAGTTAGTATAACGTAACCTTATAAAAAGACTTACATTTTTTAATTGATATTGTTCATTTTGTTGTCAATTCAAATTTTCTCTTAAAAAAAATCATGGAGTTTCATATCGCGGAAGCTCAAAAACAAATGGTTTTAATTAAAAACAAAAAAAAAAATTAACAACCAAATATTATAAATTGTAACATAATTTGCAAAAAATAATTTAAATACATTTATAATAGCCGTTTTATCGGAAACAATATTTTGCAATTGATTTTCAATAAAAAAATAATTTAATATTAATTGGCGTCTCCACTGAAAATTTTATTTTTTGTTATAATTTTATTACTCTCTACCGTACAAAATGCAAAACGTTTATTCATACATATTCATATATAAGTATAGAATGCATTTATAAGAAACGACGAACCTTAATTACAATTACAACATATAACTGAAACCTTTAAGTTTTTTCATTATAAATTGACTATTTTAATTAAATGTAAATATTTCACAATTTCAAAAATATTTAAGTAAATTACATTACTAAAGTTTTACTAGTTATTGGATAAGATTTTTTAGATTAGTAGAAATTTTTAGTTTATTTGATGATATACTAGATGAACTGTAAAATATATATTTACATATAGTTACAATGTTCGCACGATAATATACACGAAATATTAGTAAACATAAAAACAAAGGCACATTGCATAAGTACATCCTCGTAATACATTTATACACGACAAAATTATACACGAAAAATTTATAATAAAAATTGTGATGTCAGCATATAAAAACCTCCTATCAGACCATTGAAATTAATAATATTTTCTAGGTTTTTTTATTTTTTATTAACGTCATTTATCAGGATATTGACGAAATATCCTGCCAGGATATTTAAAAAAAATGTTGATACAAACTTGTTAAAACCCTTTTTTCATATTGTGTATACATATAATGTATATTTTTTTATATCAATCTCTTTTCTTATTATTATTCCATACGATATCTTTTTTTTTCTCCTATTTAATACATATGTCTTGCCAAAACTATATAAATACAATATAGTACAATTTACTAAAGTTTTTTTATTGTTGTATATTTATTATTTTATTGTTATTACCATATTTTTTATAACGTTTGTTTTTATCTTTCATAATATAAAAATAATTTTCCCTTTTCTAGCTTTTCTTACTGTGTTTAATTGTTATTTTTAAAAATACAAATGACAAAATTTTAACGGACATATGTATTAATGAAGTTCAACAATCTTAATAGAAAAAAAGGTCTTTTTTTAAAAATAATGATAAATAAGTGACCTTTGAGGTTCGAAACAGGTTTTTAAAACTTTTTATTTTTATTTAGGTTAGCTGTATTTTGCAAACATAAAGAAAGCAACGTATATAGGGCAAATGTCTGACCGTTTATTGATATCAATAGTAAAAGTTTGACGTTTTATTGAATTGTGCCAGATTGGTTCTTTGCCTGACCCTTATAAACCCAAAAAATCATCAGATGCACGCCATATAACCTTCGACCAATTTTAACAGTTAGGTTAATCAATATAGCAGGATTTGCTGCCATCATTTAAAATAGTATTATATGCATATTTATTTAAAAAAACATCGAATGTAGTAAATGTATATTTCAAAAAAATATATTAATAATTTAAAAAATAAAAAAAAAATTTTAAGTAATTAAAATAATAAATTAAATATAGCTAAATTAAGGTTAATGTTATAAAACTATAATATTATAATTTAAAAGCACTGTAAAAATAAAAAATAAAACATATCCAAGCACAATAAGTAAGTTTTTATGACATCTTTATAAAATAATTAATTATTTAAGCTTCGTTAAAGCTATTTAAAAATTCTTTAAGCGTATCTTACGCATAAAGTGTTGTTGCTTTTTTAAATTTTTAATTTATAAAAAATCTTTTTATATTTTACTGTTATAATTTCTCTACCTCTCCATTAATAACACAGAAAAATACACTCCTTACCCAAACCAATAATTAATTCAAGAAAACGTCAATCTCATACCAAATGATTTTTTTTGTAAGAATTTTAAAACAAATCCATCTTCCTTATACTAAAGATACGTCTTTCTATCTAAATGACGATTCGTTCAACCACCCACAATTGTTTTTACTTCACATTATTATACTTTACTGAAAGTGGAGTAAATTACAAGAGCATTATTCTTTGCTATACTGAATTTGTACTTGTTGTTTTTTTAGTGTTTTTGATGTTGATAATGGAAATGGATTTTAAATTTTTTGAATTAATCATGAATTAACAATTAACGCTATGGGTCAGAGATTCAGTGTTTCTCTTTGCACACGTATCTAATTTTTTTTGTTTGTTTAATTGCTATAATTTCCAGCTTTTTGTTGCTATAATATTTAACGCATATACTATAAATGGTTATATTTGATAAAAAAAAGCTTTAAAAACATACAAATCTTGATTTGATTTGGTAATATATTTAATTCCACAATTTTCTTTATAATTTTAGTAATCTTTTAAGTATACATTTTATTAAAAAAAAATATGTACATATATATAAATTTATAATAAAATCATATGGGATGTTTTTATACAATTTTTAAGTACTTTGCTATCACAAATAATAATAATCTAAATTAACAAAATTAATTATTAATTTTATTATAAATCTTAATATATTTAATTATATTTAAGAACTAAATGATTATTTAAATAAAGCATATTTGTCTGATATTAAATAAAATGATAAAAGATATATATAGTCATAAAATTCAAAGACCACTTTTCTTTTGCTATGTGGCGCGATTATTTTTTATTTTTTCCAATTACGTTATTTTTTTCGTTTTTTTTTTTAATCTATGTCCGGCAAGTGAAAATAATTGAATATTGATCTCCGCTATAGTAGAAACGCGTTCAACCCTTTTGTTTTAGCTGCTTCTGTTCGATGCTTTTTATTTTTTCTTGTTGCTGTTTCGGCCATAAATTGATTACAGACCATTCTCACTCTATATGATTTTAACCTTCTTTATATGAAAAATATAAAAGAGTTAGATAGGTTGGCTGACTGGCTGGTTTGTTTCTTTGTACTTTTTTCAATTATTGACGCAACATCCCATTTACTCAGAAACTGAAATTATTTTTGTTACTTTATTTTTTACTCGTTGCTGTTGGTATTTTTTATTATTATTTTTTTTCCATGGACGGAGTTTGTCCTTGTCTTGTTACTGTAAACGCGTCAGTTTTATATATTCCAAACTCACCCCAACAATAAATTTTCCATCTATATTTTTTCTCTTTATACAATTCTATGATTGTATTTGTGCATAACAAAAAAAAAATTCTGGTAAGATAATACCCATTAAATGTTTACCTCATCTAGTTCATTTTTTTTAAATATTTTATTTCTTCTGTTGAATATATAATATATTTGGTGACCAAAAAAAATTGGGTATACATCTAAATATATGTAGTAAGCATATTAGGAGGTTGGTTATGTATAATATATAATTTTCAAAATTAAAGAATTGAATATAAGTGGAAGCAGCAATGTTGAAACAGTATCATCTTAAGAATGTACGTAAAAAATTATATGCCTGAAAGCATATAAACAATAAAAAAAAACTCCGTACTATGTCATGCATCCTATTATATGTAGGTGTATAGTGACCAATGTCGTTTTCGTTTACATTTTCTAACGTCACTTTATTGTTTTATTCTAAAATTTAACAATAAGAAAACTGGCCAACTGCCACCCCTGAGGCCATCAACATCGTCAGTAGAAAAAAAAAACACCGTCATCGTCGAAAAAGTATAAACACTATACTACTGATGGCTGTAATGTAATCTCAACCTACAAGCTATTTTCTCGCCACCACCAACCTTATAGCTCTTAAATTTATGCCATCAACAGCAACTGAATCAGCAGATGATGTGGGGTTAGCTACATCAGAGAGTATATACAAAAAAGTATTTTGCTTTTACGAAATAAGGGATGCTGTACGCGTAGTACTAAAATTGTGTAATTTTTGTTGAGCATGAGAAAATGATTTTGTATATATAATATCTATACGGCTTTTATACTATACAAAAAGACTTGGATCGAGAAATAAAAATAACAAAGTGTGGGTGTCGGACTTGAAGAAAAAAAAAAGAGGTGGAGATTTAAATTAGGTCCGCGTAGCGCAGTGGACACTAGTCAGGGTTGTATTGTCATCTCGTTATTTCATAAAATGTGTACAATATATATTTGTTACTGAAATATTGTACAATTCTGTAAACTGAATATGTAGATGAAGATGTTATATAATATGTGTACGAATATACAAATATTAGATGGTCAAAAGTAATAATAAATAAAAAAAATTATATATTATATATTCCATTTCTTGAAACATATAAACTGAACTGGACATTGGACATTGTTGTCGCATCTACGCTATATTCCCCATCTTCTAGCAGCCACGTATATTATGTATATAAATATAAATATTTTGTGTATATGTCAGCTATGTAAATTTATGGCGAAAGGGTGTGAATATCTAAAGAAAATTGTCGTTACTGTACACTACAGAAATAAGTTAGAATGTGGAGGATATGAATCAGAAATAAAATAAAATAAAAATAAACTACTCACACCAAAAATGAGTTTGCGTATTATAAAATGTAGAACCAACTAAACTACATATATTTTCTCTTTATGAATAAGCAAATTTATACGGTTTTTTACACTTTGCAATAGAAGAGGGTATGTTAAAGCAAGAAAGGTTGCTTTATGGGTAAAAAACCGGACTAGATGGGCCTAGATGGACAATGAAAATTCATTTTTATCCCAAACATTTATTGATTTTTCTTATGCGTATGCTAATAAAAAGACAATGCTACGGACGAGGTAGAAGATGACGAGGAAGCTGCTTCTTTATAAGAGAAAAGAATTACACAAATAAGCGAAAATTTGAAACATGACACATGAAGCGTATAGAATAATTTTTAAAATGGAAAATTATTTAATAATTTAAATATATACATTAGATGTTTCCATTAGAATGCTTATCCTGATAATTGTTTAATTTTATTTACCTGGTTCTCGGTATTTTGTAAAAATTCCAAAACTTTACATATTTTGAAAAGTTAAACAAACAAAAGAAAGAAAAAAATTTTTGTCAATGCAGATATACTTATAATGTGTTAACTATAAGTTGCAATGAAATAGGTACGTAAATAATTCATTTTATTTAATAATTAACTTTTTTGTTATTTAAATACGTCTCTGTACGCACGCGAATTTCCATTTCAATGTTCATACAGAATATTTTGCCTACCAACCATTCTATTATTTTGTTTTTCCGATAGAAAGTACAGTTTTCCTAGGGGAGAATTGGTCGTTTTCTCGTACAAGTAAACAACCATCAGCAGAAGACCAAACAGGACCACAGCTTGAGATATCGACCGAAATAAATGTTTTCAATGTATGTATTTTACATACATAACAACGAACCCTTTCTTTTAATAAATACTTTACAGTTAGTGTCCGAAATCAAATTTAAAGGAAGGGATTTGAAAGAAAGCTTTCGGCTGATTCTAGTTTCATTTTATTTTCTTCTTCTTGTACTCTAACTTTTTATATACGATTTCTTCCTTAAATTGTTTATCGTATATGAATGTAAACTATAGTTTTCAGTAAACTAGTATATATACATAAAATATATTTGTTAATGTGTTTACTCGAATGAGCTTATTCATTATATTATTATAAATATAAAATCAACATCGAAACAAATCTAATGTTAACGGAGGACTTTCTAGTTAGTCTTTCTGTTCCAAAAAAGGGTTATTTTTTACATTCTACTCATTCTATCAAATGAATATAATTTTTTGTTAAAAATTTTCCATTTATATTCTTTAAAAAAAAAAAACTGAGTGTTATGTTGGCAACTGGCCACCGATTTTACAACATCAACAGTAGCAAGTATATATAACAACAGAAAATCTTTTCTTCATAAATTCTCTACTCAGCAGAAGCAGTTTTTCTCTTCTATATAATTTTCTAGCCTCCATCAACTTCTATTCTCATTCCGGATATCAAGTGACGTGTTATTTTCAGATGTTACACACAGCCTTTACTGACAATTTAATATGCATACATATACATAGTTTGTTTTCTAATAATTTTAACATACGCATAACAAATGAAAAAATATGTATATATTCGATGGTCATATGTGTGATCATTTTGCGCACTGGACACAAAACATTTATGTACGCGAAGATATGTAGATTTTTTACAATGTACATAACATATAATTTTATAATAAATTATGGTGGTAGCTTTTCTATGCTTGCGCATAAAGTGATGCTGCACATCGCAAACTTATATAAATATATAGTTTATTGAGGATTGGGAATGATAAATGGGTGATGAGTGGGGTTTGACTAAATGTTAAAATGATATAATCTTTTTTTAGATTTAAAATAGAAAATACTTTTTTTAAAAGAAAGCATTTATATTAATATAGTTTTCTAATATTTATATATTTAGTATTTATATAATTTTGTATTGCATGTCGTTTAGTCATTCCATTTTAATTTATTTACTCATAGACTAAAGCTAAGAAGAATAAATTTAAAAAAGAAGTTAAATAATAAATTTTATTTTTAGTTATTGCACTTGTTTCATGAATGATTCAGGAATGATCTGTGTCGCGCGCGTTTATGAATTGTAGTGCGTGAAAAATAAAACAATTGTATGAAATTATTTTATTAAGAACTAATTAAAAAAAAGGGTCAACTAATGTTTTAAAAATAAATTAAATCTTAAGAACTAGGCTTGTGTAATTTTTTTTAAATATAACTTTAAAAAGTTCCATTTTCCAGTATTTAAATTTTTTCGAAGTACTGCCTTGGAAAAATCGCTGTCCCTTCTTTGAAAAAATCAGAAAAATGTAAATTTGATTATTTACATTTAAATAATATTGTTAAAAACATTTGTGGTTTAAATTTAAAATAACAATGGTGAAATAAAAAATTAAACCATGAAATTGAGATAAGCAAAAAATAACTATGGTTATTATAGCACAACATATATTCTTCTATCTAATATAAAGTATTGTATGTTTATTTTTTTCACTTATCCAAAAAATAACTACAATAATTTAGTACTTAAAAGCAAAATAAGTATGAGAATAGTACATATTTTATAATGAACTCTTTATCTATATATACAAGCATTATTTGAATAGTAAATATTATAAGTTGCAAAAGACAACTGCTACGGATTTAGTATAATTAAACAACGACTACTATGCTACATATTTTTGCCAGAATTTCCAGTGTGCTTTGATAACTATGAAGACAATTGTTTTCTATATTTCCTAAAATGTATATATCTTACATACTCATATTTGTATTGTGTTATTTAAATATATGTGTATATAATAACAATGCGAATAACATTTTACATTTATCATCCAAAACTGCCCACATTTAAATGTATATTCTAGCAAAGAAAAAGCAAGCATAAATATGCGAAAAATATATATAAACAGAATAAAATTTATTTCTATATTATTTTATATGTATAACATATTCTTCGAGATCTCTACTAATATAAAAATATTATGAAATAAATATTTACAATGATTGCAATTATACACAATTAATTCTTTTTTTCACCATCGGATAACGCTACAATGAAGAAATTGTTTGGAGAATGTAGATAGTTGGAAATAATTAATTATTAAATACAAACATATTTTATTATTACTTCACTTCCTATATTTTTAATATAATTTTTATTGCAGTTTGTTCCCCCATAATAAACTAAATTTAAGTCTTAAGCTTACTGATTTAAGTATAGTGTGTATTTCTCGATAGGACTTTTTTGCTATTTCAGTATAATAATATCATTATTACCTTTAAAAAAAATAACAAAATAAATGTTATATAAGATAAAATATAGTTTATTTATTATCGACAAGCTATAATGAAACTTTTCTCTATTTTTCAAAAATTGACTATCATCTTAGATACTTTTATTACATAATTAATTACTATTAACTATTTTGGTCGCGAAGGGAATTTTCATAAATTGTTAATTGTTTTCTATCTTTATGTTTGCCATTTTTATAAACATATATTTTCAATTGCAAATCGAAAAAGAACTTTTACCAACATACACAACCAAGCCCTCGGTTAGTAGTTTTTCGGGGAAAAAAATAAGAATAAAAAACGAAAAAATTGTATTTTGACTAATTTTACTCAACGGAAAATAGTCTTATGTAAGCACAGAAGATATAGGAAAGATTCTCGTCACCAATGTAAGAACGAACTTAAGACTAAGCATAGCTAGTCTTCGACCTTCACACACTATTCACTGAGGTCATTAGAAAAAGTATATATATGGTATAGAAGAGTAAAATATTTGTACAGCACTTTTTTTAACTAAATAAATTTAAAAATATATATATATATGCTTTATTATTCTTATTTAATGTAATATATTTTTATTAATACATAAGAAGTAAATAGTGTAGACTCTATTAGTAACTATTATAATACATATATAAATTTATAAAAACTTCACTTATAATTTAAAATGCTGCGTAATCTGACAATTGATAACTTGTCAATAATTAAATATAACATTGCTTATGTTATATGCTTGTATTTACTTAATTTTGTGTATGTGAATTTTAAACATTAGTAATCTCCCTTATCCATTCTCTATAATTAGATATTCTTGTGTATGCTGCTTTATTATCATCGCATGCATTAACGAATATTGAATTAATTCCAGTTGCATAAGGAATGTTATCATAAAATGTCACAAAAGAGCCACCTACGTCACCGTTACAAATATTGCCAAATGTCACTTCATCACTAGCGCAAAAATGATTTGGAAAAACAACTGATAAAGACAAACATTCATAATCAGGTATTACAAGCTTATCAATTAATTGTAATGTGAGAGATTCTTCAATGTCTATAGGTGATGTGTGGCCAAAACCAACTGTAAATCCTTTCTCATGCACATATGGCACAAAAACTCCTGGCTCTAATAGTGCGACTGGTGATATTGTTTCTTAAATTTATTGTAATATTTATAATTATCTATTTAAAGTAAATCATATATTTAAATTCAAATAGTACCACTAAAAGTAATTTGAAATGGCAACATTATTATTCCTATGTCATTATCGCGTGTGGCTTGATTATAAAGTGGATGCGATATTGCATCATAAGAAATTAGTCTTTCAAGGTTGGCATTTATATTACTACCAAATCCTAATTCCCATTTTGTAAATCTATTAAAAATGCAACAGAATTAAAAAAAAAATTAGCTGAAAGATTAAATTGGTTTAAAACATACCCTGCAATGCATTGAGCTGCGGTGAGCACATGACTGGCTGAAATTATACTACCACCACCAAAAAATCCACCACCACCATCGACTACTCTAAATCCAACATGAACATGATATGGTGTAATTGGTGCCGGACTTCCATTTATAATTTTTGGTTTAGGAACTTCTGAAAAATTACCCTGAATATTGAAAAAAAATTACCACTTTTAAATTATTCGTATAAGAAAACACAATTACCGCATATGTTTCTAAAATACACAATAAACTTATTAAAAATATTTTCATTTTAAATATACTAGCATAAACTTTAATTTATAAATAATATATATTTTATTCTGCTACTCTATTTATACTTTTGATTCAAGATTTATCGCTTGTTTTTTTATATTTATATAATTTTATAATTATATTGATCAATATTTCAAATCTTATTTAATCTTATCTTGTATGAAACTTAAACCTTCAGATATTATAATAAACATAAAAAAATTATTGAGTATTTTATTATATATATATATATATATATATATATATTGCGTTTAATTTATTAGAATTTAATCACTTATATAATATATCAAATTAATATATCAAATTAAATTGACAATAAATATATAAAAATAAATTTTCTTATCAAATAGTGGTTATCGATATTATATTATTGACAAAAAAAAAAAAAAAACTAATGAATATAAAAAAAAATATATGCTTTTTAAAATGATTTAAACAAGAAGTATTATCTTAGTAATTATTAATTGCATTTCATTATATATATATATTTATATTAAAATCCGCTATATTCATGCGTAATAACTATTCGATCAAGGATTTGTTTAAGCTTTTTTTTGTAAATATCAAATGTTTTTTTTTTTTGTTAGACGTCCAATTTTTTAAAACTTAATAATAATAACTTGGTATGAATAAAAAACTGCAATGAATAATTAAAGAAAAACTAAATTATTATTATTATTATAGCCTCATCAATTTTTATTTTAAAAATAAAATTCACAGTATTATACCTACTTTTATACATTATAATTATAATAATTAATTATATAATTTTCACTGTATTGTAAAAAAAATACATTGACAGATTCACAAAAATAATTGATAAAGTTATACTCTAGTCATCAATACTTACTTATATTTCGACCGCGAAATAATTGATATTGTTTTAAAAATTGTAACCAAAAATTATATAATCTTCTTTTTTTTTCTTAAATTTAATATATTAAACTCATGATGCGATAATTTTATTTGAAATAGTTTCTTGAGGCTCGACTGTATAAAGTATTTCCTGAAACAATGAGAATATTACATTTCTAATTTTGGAAATACCTATTTCCTAATTATATAGTTTTTACCGTATTTCTAATTGAATATTTCATTTAAAAGAAGAAATATAATATCGTTAATATAAAACAATTAACTGTACTTATTTAAAGACTCTAAAAGAATAAAAGCCTAAATAGATCTAATCTGTAAGAAATAGATTTTTGTAAAAATTATATATAAAACAATTAAATAAACTTTAATGACATACATGCTTTCTGCCTGTTAAAGTCTTTTGTTCCTGAACGTAGTATTGTTATTTATGCACAGAAAATATATATATATATATTTAAATTTAATGTAGTAATGAAAAACACTGTCAAATTTAGTGTTTTTCAATAAATTATTTTATTTTTGCAGTTAATATTTTAAGATAGGTACAAACCTGGTAAATTTATATGTAGTTCTATTCTTCAACCTATACACTAATGTTTTTTTAAACATTTTCATCAATGTGTAAAAGTGTATAGACTTTTTTTCAAATAAACGATATAAGAGCATGTAGTGTAGAGTAACCTTGTCATGTTTTAAAGCTAAAAGCTTTGAATATTTATAATGTATTCAACCAATCGCAAAATAGCTAACAAGTTTTCTTTCATCCAATACCAGACTTGGGAATTTTTTTTTTGTTTTCTTCTTTTTGAATTTAGTTTAGTTTTGGTTATTTTATTTTAAAGTTTTGCTGCTTAAATTGTAAATTTACAAAATTTTCTCTTTCTTGTGTTCCTTTTCTAAGGATATGTATTTGTATATGCTTATATGTATAAAGCATCTGTAAAAACTATAAACTACCCTTACGGCATGACGACGATCAAATAAGATTCGATATTACTTTACTTTATCCTTGCTTTGCTATTTTTCTTCTTTTTTATACTACTTTTTTGTACGATATACGATGATGATGACGACGATAGATATAATGTTATTTTCTTTACAATGCATTTTCGCATCATAAATAATGTTTATCAGTTTTTATTATTATAATTTGTATTAGTTAATTAACATTTTTATTCAAAAATATGAATATTGTTTTAAATATTTTTCATTTTTATTTTTGTAGTTATTTTTCTATTATTTATATTATTAGAAAATTTATTTATTCTATTATTTGTCGGAATATAATTTTTAGAAGAGTTGAAAATTTTATTGCTATTTCATAAATAATTAGATTTATGAAATTGAGAATTTTAGCAGATCTGTTTCTACAACAATAAACAGTTATCTTTTCAATTTCTATTATAATCTTATTAAATATGAACTATATTAGTTTACCTCATTACTAAGTTAACGGACTTTTAGGTATATAAGACAGTAACGAGTGGAATTCCCCACCAGTTTAAAACATAGTTTTTTATTCTAACCCCTAGCATTATTTTAGTATTTGTTTATATATTATTCAATGCAGGTAAAACTTTAAATATAAATATTTTTCCCTACCTTTGGTACACTCAAAAATAATAAAAACAACAGTTTTAAAAAATTTCCTTGATGAAAAATCAAAACAATGTAAACACAAGCTATCTTCTAAACCATCTTAATGATTTAATGATGAGAATAAAAAATTCTAACGTCTGCATTATATACAAATACATACAAAATGATTAGCAATAGAATTTTAAATGCATATGTGTGTTTAAAGAAATACATTTTTTATAATCCCGCGGTTTTTTTTTAGAAAGAGTTGATTTATCTATAGTATAACAATAACGACGATTATAATTTTAGCGCGTCTACATAAAGAAATATATTACAATTAAACATCTGTTATTAAGTTAAGTCTTATAAGTCGTAACCGAAATAAATAAATGCTAGTTGTTTAATGTAACAGATATACAATTGAATTTTAAAGAAAATTTGATGGTCTTATATTGGCCGGCGACATATTCGTTTTATTCGACGACGGTCAACTTCATCCCTTCTTTTTCTTTTATTTGTAATGAATGTCCTGCTGAGCTGTTTTAGCAATGGGTGGCCTGGAATGGAGTGGTAAAGACATGATGATGACGACAATGATGATCATGATGGCTAAGAAAAAGGATAACGTTGATTTTATTTATTTATTTATTTTCTGCTTTAGCAAAAAGTACTGAAAAAGTACGTATCGTATAAAATAAGTAGGAAAGGCGAAATAAATGAAAAATCATCAACAAATGAATAAACCAGCATTATATATTTAACGCTTATAGATAATTTCTCCTTCTGCCTTATCCGTTATTTATAGCATCTCTCTTTTTCATAGTTACATTTTTTTTTATTATCCTATTTTTTTTTAAATTTTATAGTGTTTGAATGCGAAAATTTTCGAGTAGTTTTCATCTCAGTCGATAATACATAATGACCAGTGTGAATGAGTGAGTAAAGTGATAATATTATTTTTTAGTTGTGATTATAACTTTACCTCTCACTACCTCCTTGCATTAACTTTACTATACTTTTCTTTTATTTTACTACCGTTCACTAACAATATCTACTACCACTACGTTAACACCATACTGCATAGCAGAACAGATCCTTGGCGTCTTTTTTTTCTGATGTATTTTATAATTTTTTTTTTTAGTAAAGAAGAGATTATTTTGTTTACTGTGCGCAGCGGCCAAATGAAGAGAATAGAAGATTAAATTTTGCTTAAATTGTTTAGAGACGTCCAGTTGTTGAGTTGTTTTCGGCGGCCGGTTCAATTTGTTATAAAATTTAGTTTGATTTCATTTGACTACGGAAAGTCAGAGGAAGTGGACGTGTATATTTTTAATTTCTAAATAGTATTTCTTCAGTTTTATATTAAATTAAACGATTTCAAAAATAATTATATCACTCTTAACGTGTTTTTTTTTTTTTAATTATTATTTATTAATTCAGTCTATTTTAAACAAAATGAATTAAGAAGTGAACTTTAAATAATTTATTTTAAGTAATTCTTTTTCAAACAAGACTTAACTTGATGAAGATTACCATATTTAAGTCAATAAGACATAACATATCTGTGTGCGCTAAGATATATGTGAATCAATAAAAAGTGAAGAAACAACTTGTTGTCTATAATTAAATGTTCATATACACAACATTATTTTAAATAATCATACAGTCCAGATAATTAAAAAAAATAAAAACAAAAATGAAAAAATCCCATTAGTGACATACTTAAGGAAAAGAGTTCAATTAAATTAATCGAGTTAACAATTTTGTTAAGTTGAGTGCATTTTATTAAAAAAAAAGTTTGTTTAATTTATTACAAACTTATATTATTTAAATTTAGTTTAAACAAAATTAAAGTAATAGATTTTGAAGATCAAGTGATGTATAATTAAATTTGTTATAATTTTGGCTTTATATTTAACATTTATAATATTTAATTATTATAAAAAATATCGTTGAAAACAATATAATGGTGTGAATGTTGATTGTAGTAAGAAATTTATTAAACAAAAAATAGATACAGATCAACAATTTATAAAAAAAATTTAATAATATTTAAAAGGAAAAAAAAGTTGTTAAGTTATTCTTTCATGTTAATTTGTGAATTTGCAATAAAGCACGTGGTGTTAATGTTAATAAATTGCTTAAAAAAATAATGTCTAGTAACGGGGGAACTCTTCACGGGGTTCCGCATCCCCCCGGAACTCTTCATAATAATAATTGTAATCATTGTGGATTATTATTTGACAGTGCGGCATCACTACAAGTTCACATGCATTATCATCATGAGAAAATGAATCGTTGGGGGCCACCGCTAACCTCAACTGTTTTGCCATCAGGTTCAACTTCATCTACAGCATCGAACTCACCAACAGACTCCGATAATAATAATCAACCAACAAATAAATATCAATTGTCATCGAAATCGAATTCACCATCACAACAAAATACAATAGCAGCAGCTGATTCAAGTGATAATCAACCACCAACTCCAACTCCACAATCAGGAAATGGTAATAGTGGTAGTAGCGGTGAACCAAGCACTCCACAAAATTATAGTGGTACATCATCACCATATAATTCGCATCAACACCAACAAAATACCGTACCGCCATCACCAGCAGAACTTCATTACCCTCCATACATGCATGGTTATGATCAATATTATCACCCACACCATAATATGGATTACGGTATTCCTCCGTCGCATCATTTAAATAATCAGCTACCTCAACAACAGCAACAAGAGTACAAACCAGTGCCTTCGACGCGTTATCATCCTTATATGAATAATAATAACCAACAACAATCACACCAGTCTCCCCTTCATATTTCAAACAATAGCTCTTTATCAGTAAATAATAGCGCATTAAGTCCCCGAGTTGTCAGTTCATCTAGCCCAACCCAAAATTCAATTATGCAAAATCCAAATACAGGAATTTCGGGTGGTGTTATACAGGTGCCACCAGGACAACCGACACCTTCACCATCACCAAAGCAATGTGACAAATGCGGCTTAGTTTGCGAATCAGCAGGACAATTAAGTGAACATTGTGCCACCGCACATGGTGGAGTTCGGCAAAATAATGAATCTGGTACAACATTAAATAGATCTGGTGAAGAAACGGAAATGCAAAATTTTCAATTTACACCATATATAAAAGAAGAACCGCCATCCGACATTCTTGACTTAGATTCACAAAAAATGGTTTATTCAATGCACAATGAACCAATAACTGAGGCCCCTTTACCGCCTATGCATTCGTTACATGGATTACAAGCAATGCAAAGACCACCCATGCTATGGGGACACGATCCCGGTCATGGATTTCTGCCGCCATCACATCATCAACAGGAATTAAAGTCACCATATTATCCATCGATTAAACAGGAATACACAACGCCGCCAATAAAATCAGACTATCAACCAACTATTTTAAAACAAGAATATAGCCATCATATTCCACAGATGGTGGCACCACAACATCAAGATTTAAAATCATTTGCCACTGATGTATCAAATGCAAATCAGGTAACGACCAGCCCGTCAGATTTTCCAACTACGACGACGCCGCAAGATAATGGGTCACAATTTAGAACATTTGAGCCACCAACATCATCGCTATCTAGCAATTCGGCCCCAGTAAAGAGCACAACATGGAAATCGAATGAGGCACGTCGACCGAAAACATATAATTGCACTGCATGCAACAAGTGGTTTACAAGTTCTGGACATTTAAAACGACATTATAATACGACTTTACATAAAAATGCCGTAAAATCGAGTGGACAACCAGATCCAGCAACATTACCGATAAGCGCTCATCATCATCCTAGTCGGGATCCAAACTCGAAACACCATCGAGCCAATGCCGTTCAAGCGCCTCAACCACCAGTACCACCACCAGATCCGCCGAGAAGCCCGGAATATACGCCACAGTATACTCCGCCGTCGGGGTTTGGACCACCGCAGGCAATGCCGCCTCAGGGGTTTCAACAATATGGAACCGCTTTGCACACAACAGCCGGGGGTCCCCCAAACGGGCAAGCAGGTCCCTCCGTTCTTGCCTCCCAGCCGAGGGGCCTGCTGATCTACTCGAACAACATGGCAACCCAACCAATGCATCAGGAACAACGACAAACACATATTATCACATCAATGCAGCCCACCAACACCATCAATTCAACGGGCCAATACAACATCATCAGTCCTATAGTTATCAACACCAACACCACCCAATCGTTCCCAGCCATCCAACTCCCGGAGGCACTCCAGCAGAACTATCACACTACTATTGGTAATGCATCAAATTGTGATATGGATGGCGATGATGCACCTGGCGGTTTGGTTCAAATTATGCCAACTTCAGTGAACAACGATATGAGTTCAATTCTTCGTTATCAAATGGATGGAATTAAAATGGCAGCTACAATTCCATCTACACCTGTATTAAGTCGATTTTCGGGGGGCGCCGCAGCGTATCAAGGTGATACGGCGCCCCCCTTCTCGCCAGACATACCAGAAACATATTTATCCATGTCATCGACTGATCATAGAGATTCACGATCTCCGACGCCACAAATGGGCGCAACAGCACCATCATCACCAGCTCCATGCTCACCTAGTGTTACATCATCAGGAACGCAGAATGCTAATCCAGCCACTGAACCTCACAGATGTGTACAATGCGATAAGGTATTCAATAAAGCATGTTATTTGACACAGCATAATAAAACTTTTCACAGTGGTGACAAACCCTACAAATGTCAGCGGTGCGGCAAACGATTTCCCTGTGACCAATCACATGAACATCACGTTTCAAAGCACGCCGGTGAGAAACCATTCAAATGTGAACTATGTCCTAAACAATTCAATCACAAAACTGATCTCAGACGTCACATGTGCTTGCACAGTGGCACCAAACCATTCACTTGTGAAACTTGTGGCAAGGGCTTTATACGCAAAGATCACATGATGAAACATTGCGAAACACATATGAGACGAGCTGCCCTTAATAATCTCAATAAACCAAAATCACAAAATCAAAAACATAATAATATTAACACAAATTCAAATTTAAGTTCAAATAATAATAAAAATAATAATAAAAATGTAAAAAAACAAAAAACATTAAATAATGTTATTACTTCATCTACACATCAAGACACAAATAGTTCAGATTCATATCAAGAAAATACATCACTTTATACCATTGCACAATTTAATTGATCTATTTTTTTAAAATCACTTTTATTTTTCCTTAATTAAATACATTTTATTATTTTTTATTATTATTATTAATACTATTTTTATGTGATTGAACAAGGTATACACTAAATTACCATATTACTTATTAATTTTGTCTTTATTATTATTTTGTATACTTTAAATTAATTTCAAATCTGTCTGTTAATTTTCATTTCATTATTGTTTCTTCAATATACTAATCTATCCATAACACAGCTTTATTCACATTTATCTACTCTAAAAAATAAACCAGCGTTTTAAAAAATCGTAAAAATTACGTTTGTTTTTCTTTTTTATTGTTTGGATTTGAAACCTGTTTAAATTTTAAATAATAATGTGAACCAATAAATCATTTATTAAATAAATAAGGGTAAAAATAAATAATAAACAATTTAATTAAGCTAAGATTTTTTATTGTAATTCAAATATAAAAACCATCAATACTTTTAATTATTTAACATTCTCTAAAAGTAAAATTATTGTATATTAAGTAAAAAAAATATAATAAAAATAGTACAAATTTTCCGTTATAAATATTACTAATTAATCTATATTATCTGTAATAAAAACATAATTTTGTTGTTTAGTGAAATGAAATTGCTACTAAAATATATATTCTAAGATGCAATTTGATTGAGCTAGATTAATATTACCATCGCATTACTTAAATAAAATACATAACTTAATAATAACAGTGAAGTATAAAAAAATACAAATGAAAATAAAACGTAAAGCTAACGAACGTACAAATATTTTTATATATTGATATTTAATTTTAATTACAACTGTCTTTAATAAAATAAATAACATACAAATATATTAATTAAAATAAAATAAATTAATAAAATCAAAGCAATCTACTACCTCAAAATGAAAAAATCATAGAATTAAAAATTTTTTAAATAGAATTTTTACAAATTATAAAAGTAAATAAATTCATATCAACTACCTCAAATATTAAAAAAAAAGTTATTGAATCATATTTAATAATAATTGTACATACTTTTTAAAATAAACAATTAAATTATATATTTACAAATAAATAGTTAAAAATTATAAAAATAATAGAAAAATTTAATTGTAATAAAAAATGAATTTAAATTAAACTTAATTTAATGAAAAGAATTTACTAATGAAATAATTTATTTAATAAAAAAGAAGCAATAAATATATAAAACTAACTAATTAAATATACAAGTATATAAAAAAAGGAACAAATGTACCTCAGCGTCTCAGTAAAATAGATAAAACAATTAAAGAAAACATCATTTTTTTATTAATATGAAATAAATATTTACCTAATAATAATTAAAAAATATTACTAAATAAGACAAATAATATTGACAAGAAATAGTAATTAATAATAATAATAATAATAATAATAATAATAATAATAATAATAATAATAATAATAATAATAATAATAATAATAATAATAATAATAATAATAATAATAATAATAATAAAAATAATAATAATAATAATAATAATAATAATAATAATAATAATAATAATAATAATAATAATAAACATAAAAATAATAATAAAAATAATTATAATAATAATAAAGGAATGTTAAACAAATTATAATAAATCTAAATCAAATAATAAATACAAATTTAATTGATTATTGTATGCAACAAAGTAAAGTAAAAGTATTATAGATATAAGATATACAAATAATTAGGGATTTAAGTTCTGTTATCTATCTGTCTTTTACAATTGTTCTTATTCTTTCATACTAAAATGTAAAATTTAATTAACAATTTATATATTTGGTTGTATTTAAAAAAATTAATTACAGAAAGCTCTAAAGTTTATTTGCTTGATAATGAATTGTAATTTTTATTTGTTTTTATTTTTAATTAATTACTTTCATTAATTAGTTAATTTTTTTTTTAGTTTAATACTGAAAATTATTTATTTGAGTCATTTAGACTTTAGTTCTTAAATTTAATAAATACAAAATTAATATTTTTTAAATAAATCATAATATCTAACTTAATACAAAATTAAGCAAATTTTTTATTATATTTTGATTTTAATTCAAAATTGCATTTTATTTTGTTTGCATACATGAATAAAATAAATTAATATAATATTAATTAATTAATTAAAGTTATTATATATAACAGTATATATATCCAGTCCCCACGTACCAAATTGTATTATTGAATGGTTGTGTTAGATAATTATATTAAATACATATTAATAAAAATGAATAAATAAATTTTAAAAAATTCTTCAAAATTAAACAAAAAAAAAAATTAAACAATTAATTTTAGAGCTAAGCAAAGTTAAGTTTTATTTTAATTTTATTATTTTTTAATTGTTTATTAAATTTGTTCTTTGTTTTATTAATTTTATAAAAACAAAATTAAGTTACCAAAATGTTAAGCTAATAATTATTAGATTTTTTTAAATTAAAAATTAGGGTGTCATTTATATTCATAAACATTTGTCTGATTTAATAATCAGATTCTTGTAACAAGTACATGACCGTCTTATTTTATTGCTCCTTTAAAAAAAAATATAGCTTCAAATATAAATGCAAATAATTATGTACTTCCATTATATAAAGACCCAAATTACTAAAGATTGATTGGTTTTTATTAATTAATTATTAAAATTCTTTTTTTTTTTTTGATAAAAATTAACGAACGGTTATAAAATAAATTGCAATTAGTAAAGTAATTTGAATGGAAAATATAAGAAGAAAAATTAATAATTACATACATATCTACAATTATTTTAATTAAAGTTTCGACCTAAAAAATATAAAATTCATCATATCTTTAAAAAATAATAAATTTAATAAAAAATAAATAATTTGTCATATTACTATTACAAATAATTTTAATAAGTAAATTAAAACTAAAATATTAAAAAAAAATTATATAATTGTGAAATGAAAATTTTAAAAATTAACTATAAAAATGTGTCAAATTTTATTGTGAAATTTGTCATTGAAAAATAATTAAGTTATATATATATATATATATATATATATATCATACATTTACTGTCAAAAAATACATTTAAAATAAAAAATAATTAAAAAAATATAGACAAACATTTTTTTTGCTCAAAAATTACTTAATTAATTAAAAAATTTAAAATAAATATTAAAAAGAAAAAATATTAAAAAACTATTTCTTATATTTTTATTTATTTATTTTTTTTAATTTTAATTACTTATCTTTGCATTTTTATTTTTCACCAATTATTTTTCAATGAACTTTTTTAGAAAAATAAATCAAGTGCTATGATAATCATCCGTCTTAAATTTTGAAATATATCTTAATATACATATGTAAATTAAAAATATATGTAGGAGACTTATTCAAAAAAAAAGGGACAAACCCAAAATAAGAATGTGTGGTAAAAACATTAAACTTTAAATAAATTTTTTAAACGAAATAAAAAACAAGTGGATAGCAAAATTCTCTATACATTAAACAACTCTAAAACAATACCGCATTACGTTATGGTAGAAGCCATACAATCAGGGTTTCAATCTGAATCTGGATCTAGATCAGGTGAAAATACTGAATTTTATAAAATTTCTTTTAAGTTTTTGTTTAAGTAATAAAAATTAATAGCTTCATGTTAGAACACTACCTGTTGAATTTTTTAAAATCTACTTTCCAAATGAACTAATTTCCTGTTTATAATTTGATATAATATGTGCAATAAAAATGCAAAGAGGTAAAAAGAAAGATGTTTTAAATAACAGACTACATAAGATAGTTTGAACTTGAATTAGGATTTCGTAAGCTGATAATGAGGCTCGATTTCACGTTCAAGACATGGCAAAAATAGATTCTGAGATATCGAAACTTGTGTGAGAAAAAAAACTAATATCACTGAATGACTGAAATAAAAAACAATATTAATAAATTTGTTATTAATGATTATCTTTAAATAATCATGTCTGATATACTGCATACAATATAAATCATCTTTAATATAAAAATATAAAATTACACTATTTGGACAACTGGCTGTTTATCCTGGTTATTGTGTTTTTAGTCTTATTTAATTTTTATATATTATCAATGTAGAACTATTGTAATTATATTGATAATGTAATGTAGAACTGTTGAATTTTTTTTTAAGAAAAAATCGAGACAGATGGTAAAAACATTAAACCCGGTAACATATAATTCATACCTTTTTATTATTAAATATCTCTTCTTATGCTAGGTAGTTGAAGCTGCTGTGCTATGATCTTACCTATATCATATAGGGTATAAAATAGTGTGTGAAAATTTAAAGGTTTATTTTTTACTTTGTATAATAATATTTTTTTAACATAATTAAAGTTAGTTGTTCGTTATATATCTGTTTTTTATTGTTTGATTATATTTTCCCTTATTTTTTATAATCGATATATATTGACAACGCATTATTTACACCATTTTACTTTAATTGCTTTTGAATTTTAATTTTATTTTATTGATAAATTGATGAATCTGTGTAATGTTTTTTTTATATAAGTATAAAACATTTTATGGATTGCCTCCTTCATTTAATCATATTTATTAATATTTACTAATATTTTCTTTAGTTTAGTCGAAAATTTGAATTATTTAAACATATGCCTAACACATGGTTGTACTCAACAATAAATAAGGTACCAAGAATAAAAGAAACATTTAAAATAAAAAAAATGGAATTTAATTTTGAAAATCTTCTTGTATAAAAACTATTTTTAAATTCAAATTTTAATAAAAAAGGATATTTAATTTTTTATATTATTAGGAGGTCTTTAATTAAATGGTTAAATTATCATTCATTTATTATCATGTGTTTTTAATTTAATTGATATTTAAAGGTATTTCATTTACTATATTCAATAAGTGCAAGTAAGTAAATTTATTTTGTATTATGATAAGAATATGGATATATGGATATAATTTTAATACGGTGAATTTGATAAAGCTTTACTTATAACAAGAAAGTTTATAAAAATATTGAATTAGGAAAATAAAACATTTTTTCTTTTTTCCATTTTATTTTATTTTTTGCTTGTTAGCTTAAGTTTTAGATTTGTTTAGTTCTTTTTTTTTTTGGATTTTTTCTCCGTTGTTTACTGTGGGAAAAAAACTTTTATATTTATTTTGTTATACATACTATTCTTCTTTTTGCAATATAATAAATAGTCCTCTATATACTTTAAGTGATCATAAAAAAAAGGTAGGCAAATATAATGGAAAAAAAGTATTACCAAATATTTTTATTTTCAATTCAATTTATTTTTTATTTGATAATAGTTCTATATTTCTCCCTTACTTCTTTTCGCGCGGTAAAAGATCTTTCTTCATTTATGGATTATTAAACAGGGGAAAAATTGCTCTATATAAAAAACTAGAACATCGAATTATAAGTAATTTTATATCTATAAAAAATAGTTTCGTGTTTTATCTATATAAACAGAATTGAATATACAATATATATTTTTTTGATATTGAATGTGCTGTACCAACTACAAGGTATATTTAACACCTAATAATATGTTCTTTTAGTATGTTTTATTTCTATGAATTTACAAATTTATTTGCTTGATTTGATTCATTTCAAAATTATTCAATATTTAGTGTAGCTGTAATAACATTCGCGTAACACAGCAATTTTCAAAACTCAATCCAAATTATAATAAATGTATGCCTGTCTGTACATATTTCATTTAATATACCTTATTAAAATTTATTTAACAAATGACATTTTGAAATTTAATTTCTTCCGGACCTTTTTCACATTAATTTTTTCTTTATTAATATGTTTTTTTTTTAACTAATGGTCTTTGAAAAAATATTTTAATAAAGCATTTCTTTAAAAAAAAGATTTCTATTAAATGTTTTCCTTTCGGATATATACAAATTTATTGAATAAATAAGTAGTATTTAAGAAAATTATTTTTCATCAATTCACATGTTGTTTGCAGTGCAATATAAAAGTCTTCTTAATGTTAAAATAAGAAAAGAAGGATGTTAAATAATGTAAGAAAAGATGTTTTTGTGTATAGTCATGGCATAAAAAGCAAAAGAAAACTAAGTAAATGTGAATAAAATAGAATAAAAATATTGTTTTTGTAATACGAGTATATGTTGGCAATAGAAAAATAATTAAATAACTAAAAAGAAAAAGAGACGACGAACCCTATTTATTTATATTTTTGTTTATTCAATTATTAATATAAGGCGAGAGACAGCTAGTTTTTAAAAAAATGTTTAACACTATGAGAACTGTTGCTGACATTTTTAGGGGTTTTTATAAATTTAAGATAAATAAATATCTTTCTATTGTTCAAATTTCTTTTTCATTTATTATGTATTTGTTTTTTATTTTTGCTATTCATCATTATTTTTATTGATTATTATAATTTAAAGTACAATAAAAAAACAGGATTAAAAAATTAAAGCGATAAAATAAGCAGTAGTTTTTATGTTAACAAATTATATTATATGATATTAAATAGTAACTCAACCAAATATAAATATACAAATAAGTTTTAATAGAAAACTTGATAAGTTGCTATAATTAAATAAAGAAAATAAAAAAAAAAAAAAAAACAATATATAAACTCACGTTTCGTCATAAAAATTAATTATATTAAAAAACTCATTTCATCTGATTACAGTCGGACGTTTTTTTTAAATTAATTTTTTCTGTATAAAAATGTCTATTAAGTTAAATTTATTAATCATAACGTATCATTAAAACATCGCTTAATTATTCTTATATAAATATCTATATATATATATATATATATATATATATATATTTATAATTTCCACGAATGCAATTTAATTTGTGTGCTAATTCTTTTCATTTCTTCGTTTTATTTATAAATTTATTATAATAAAAAATTTGTTTTAATTTATGGTTATTTTTTGTGTGTTGGTTTTTTTTTAAGTAAATAAATTTAAAAACAAAAAAACTAAAATTTTGTATTATATATATTTCTTATTTCACAATTTATATGGCATTGTCGATGTTTTTTCTTTTTTTTTTGACTAAAATTAATCTTAAGAGCAATAGACACATTGAAAGACATATTACAAGGTTGATTGCTAACAAAATTAAACATGTAATTATAATAAAAATAGTAATGAAAATAAATTCACAACAAAAACAAAAGAAATATTAAAATCACGCAAGACTGAGGCGTGTTCAATTTTGACATGTTGATGCATTTTATTACTTCGATTTTTAACTAAATTAAAAAAGAAATAAACCAGTAACAAATAACCAAAAATAAATATAGCAATTCTAAATTTTTTATAATATACTGTTTTTACTGTATGACTGTTTTTAAAAATTATTCAATATTATTATTTTAAATAAAATCAAAATTTCAATAAAGTAATAATAATACCAAATTATTAGAAATTTTTGCTGTTAAATTTATCATTTTATTCACAATTTTTTGATAGGTATTAAATTTTGTATATTTGAATTTAAAAGGTTTTGTGGTTTTTGGTTTCATTTTCTTGTTTATGTATGTAATTTATCTAAAACAAAAATAAACGTATTGTAAGAATGCAATTTCATGTAAAAAAAAACAATAAAATTCAACAATTAATTTACGCAGTTAATATTTAATCCATTCGTTGAATTTTATTTTTTGTTTCTTCATATAAAATTTAATTACTTTTAGCATATCAAGAGAAAGGATAACATATTTTTTTTAAGAATAAACGTGTTCTAATGCTGAAATGTATAGAAATATAAAAAATGTCTATAGTTCTATAAAAGTTTTATAGCAATACTAAAATTGACATTGCAATGTAATTTCGCTTTCAGTTTTATGCTCGTTTATATGTTTTTTATTTTAGTTATTTTTCTGTGTTTTTCCTTACAAAAAAGTACATACATCTATTTACTTGAGTCGTTAAGTATTTTGTTATTTACTTATTTGTTTATTATTTATTTTGTTTACGTAAAATGTGAAATTTATTATTGTATGTAAATTTTAAGCTGAGGATATTTTTATACAATTTCTTATTTATTATAGTGCAGCAAAATTTAGTAGTTATTTTTATAGTAAGATAAATTAATGCTTATTTTATGATAAAATAAATTTTAAATAATTCGTTTGTCAATAAAAATGTAAATTAATTAAATAGAATTTTGGCTTCGCACAAAAAAGAAAATAATTGTTTGCATTTGGTCAATAATTCAAACCATTTATATTATAGTAAAAAATATGTAAAGTCATATATACAAAAGCATAATGAAAATATGATCATATCGTATAATGCATAAAATAAAAAGATAGAAATATATTGCACACTTGTTTTTTAACTCTCTTTCTCTCTGTATTTTGATAGTATACTACATAAAAGGATAAGCATATACAATTCAGCTTATTTAATAATTCATTTACTAATGTTTAATAATTGATAAGACACAACTGAAAACTTGTATATAACAAACATGAAGTAAACATAACAGATAACGATAAAAAGAAGCAAATAATGTATACGTAAAAAAAAAATAAAATAGGAATTTAATAAAAAAAGATATTTCATAACATTATTTCACTTTATATATTATTACATATTGCAGATAATATTTTTGTTAAAGATATAAAAGCAGTTTATGATAAATATGATTTATATAAGTAATTTAAATGAGCATATATATGTCAACTGAGTTCCTTACTAAGTGATTACGAATTCTATAATTATGTGATTAAGTATTTGTATATGTTAAAATTATTTTCTTTTTGGCATGCAATAACTGCAAGTTTATTTTGTCAATGGCATTCAACTTGTTTAAAATTTAATTCTTATATTTTTTTAACAAAAAATTAATATTTGAATATTTTATTAAAAAACACTACAATTTAGTGTAATAATATGTAATCCTAATCGGAAAATTAGATTATGTATTTAAAATACAACTTTCGCTTACATTTTTTAGGTTATCTTGATAAAATCTTTAGTGACCACTTAACAATGATTTAAAGCAAGGTAAACATAAAGTACTATATGATAGTATACAGTTAAATAAAATTTGCATGCTCACTTTGTGATAAAATTTCACTTATCTCTGATTATAGTTATAATATGATTATAAGTAATTTTTATTAATATAACTAAATCCAGTTATTAATTAATAAATTAAATTTATTCTAAGATATATCTTCTTTCCTACAAATATTCCTCATTAATTTATAAAATATTCTCACGCAAAAACGTTTATTTTAAAACTAATGAAAATTTAAAAAATATCCTATTGCGGCTTGGTAAACTTTAAAACGTCAACAAATCGCCTCTATTTTATTATCTTTAATTATGTTTTTAATATATGTAATTTTTGAATATATTCAAAATATATATTATAAATACTAAAGGCAATCTCTAATAAGCATTAATAAATCAATATAATCATATAGCGCTATATATCAGCTTTTCTGAGTTAAACCAAAGCAAATGAAAAAATTAAAATATATATAAATATATTTTTATTTATATTTAAATTTTGTAAATATTTCGATTATATTTTTGTGTGAAACATGTAAGACGCCACACAAATTCCTCGTGTGAGTCTCACATATTTATTTTTATTTTTTTGTTTTGTCGATTTGAGATTTTTTTTTATTAAATAAAAATAATATAAAATTAACATAAAAAGTTGAATCACTTGTTTTTTGTCGTCTTTTATATTTCATTTCATTCATTTGTTCATTTTTAATTTGTTTCTTTTTATTTTGATTTGGTTATTAGTGTTGTTGGTTTCAATATAAAAGCAAGTATCAGTTAACTTTTTTTTAATTTTTTGTAGCATATACGAGTATTGTGAATTTTTCTTATTATAAGTTAAAATATATTTATTTTTGAAAATGTTTAATTGTTAAATAGGCACTGCGCAAGAATGCTGATCGATAATTATATGGGTCAGTATGGGGTTCGAAAATTTACTTCGAAATTACATTGTCGACATTTAATAATTTTAATATTTAGTAGTTTAGTAACCTAAAACTCAAATGTTACTATTTGAAATAAATCATGTCTTTCGATATATGTTTAAATATAATATAGTTAATTATTTTATTAATTTAAAACAAAAAAAAATGTTCGTGTTTGTCAAAAATGAATGTATAAAATTATATAATAAGATACTTCAGCAATTTCTGCTGTCTAAAAGATATGTGATGTTTTGATACAATAATAAAAAAAAATTTTGAAATGTTAGAGACTTATAAAAAAATAAATTAAATAAAGCTGACTATGTGAACCACTGAGGTCATAGTAAAAAAATGTAACAACACATATAGCATGTACTTATATAATGCGTGTTATTCAAACTACTAAAAATAATTTTACTAAAGTTTGATCGTAATTATAGAAAAAAAAAATTTCATCTATCTTACGTTACCACAAACTACTTTTACCCAATAAAAACTAAGCTGAATAAAAGATAAAATTACCATAAAACAATGAAGGAAAATGACAAAAGACATTACCTGAACTTATGTTAACTTACGAAACCACAACCTTACTTAAATATAATGAGAATGTGAATATTCTAAGCGTAAATTAATCGTTATTTTAGTTAAGTTTATTATTGTTCACGTGAATGTATTCAGCGAAATGAAAAACTCTAGTCTAACAAAAATTATAGCAGTTGTACCATCAAAAGCAAAATAATAATTGAAACAAATAATTAAACGTATTTCATCAAGAAATTTCTATAGGACATTGACCAAGGTTGTTGTGATTCATCATCACAATATACATATAAACAAAAAAACAAACAAAAATAAAATAAAGAACGACAGTAAAAACTGAAACTTCATCAATTTTTTATATATTTTATTTCATTTATGATTTTATTCTAACTTTATTTTATTTCGGTTAGTAAGCTTGTCTTAAAACTATATTTGTTAAGGGCTTTGCAGTAGAAATGTAATAATATACATTTTTACTGTTATCTTTTATATGTTCACATTAAATTATGAAAGTCTTATAAAAATAGAAAAACAAAGCCTTACTATCAATTATGTAAATTTTATTATGATCAAATTAAGTAGATTTAGTTATTCTCAGATAAGTGGTATCGTTAGTATTTAGATGTAGATACTGCACATTTGTAGGTTACTGGAATTAAAATATTTAAATGTTATGTTTATTTATTATTTTTTTGATATAAATTCTATAATTATTTATTCTCGTCAATTTGCATAAAAAATATGTAAAATAGTAAACAAAATATTTCGAACGTTTGGATTTTAATTAAATTAAATTTTACTATTATATATTAGAGACTATTATAGATTTATCATGCTTTTCGAAAGCATGCCTTTTTTTAAATTATTACTAGGATATTTATATCCTAGTTGAAATTTTAGTTATTTTTCTAATAGTTCTCAAATAAATATTAAATAATTGATAATGATAATATAATTTAAACAATGATTAAATTTTTTTTTGCTACATTACTGAATTGTAGTTTCATATGTGGGAATATTATAGCTGAATTTGTATGATTACAAATTAATTTGATTTTATGTTTTGAAATTATTAATATAATGAGCAATCTTGTTAGAAACAACAGTGAAACGTGCTTATTTGTATGTCAAATTAAATGCAATGTATTATTTTTTTAATATAATTGATCTTCAAGATATAAAATTACTAAGCGGTTGAACATATTTTATTTGTAAAAAAAAAAATACAAATTATGTTTTAAGCTTTGTAACCGGTGATTGTAAAGTTTGTGTACTATTAAATTATAAACATGTGATGTAAGACATCAAATTGCCCCGTAATGCTTTTATACTTTGAATTTTCGTTACATCGATTAATTAAGAAATTAAAAAAAAAAAAAAAATAAACAAAAATGTATATATACATAAATTGAAGCTTGTATTTTCAATACCTTCACCATGCATTCAATCGCATGTGAGAGTATTTTAACTTATTATTATTTAGTACAAAGAAATAAAAAAGTTTTTATTCAATTTTTAGTGTGACCAGACAAGATAGTTTTTCTATTTTTTAACACAAACAACACAAATTTATTTATCTTTTGCATTTTACGAGTTATATGTATAATAATCTTATTTTATTAATTAAAATAAAATTCAATTCAAAGACAGCATAACCTTGAAATTCGCGTTGTTAGACACATGATGAAGTTGTTTTTTCTGACATCGAATATTGCAATTTAAAAAAATATACATATTTGTGTAAAAATAAACGTTAAGCTTTTTCAAGTTAATTAAATATTATTATATTTATCAGTTTCTTTTAATTGTTTTTTTTTTGTCAATTTTTTAACTGCATTTATTACTTTAAGTTAACTTTATGAATATACATAATATCTAGAAATAATATTTATATGTATAAATTATTATTTTGGTTTTAATTAAAATTAAAAAATAGTCATACATATAAATAATTATAACAACAGTATTAGCAAGAAATATATAAAAATTTAGTAACGCCCACTTCCGTTGACCTTGACAACTTGGTGGCAAAGTATTTGTTATTCGTATTGTAATTTGATTTTTTTTTTTCTTGCAAAAATATTCATGGACTCCGATGAATAACAATAATAAATGTTAATATAGTTTTTTTTTTGTATTTGTTGCATTTTTTGTCGATTCGTCTTTCTTCATGTTGACTGCATTACGGGAACAGAAAAACAGCAGTATACTCATATCCTAACTAATTCTTAATTTATTCAACCACATAATATTTTTATTTTATTTTTTTGTAGTTCACGACGTTTTGATCATTTTCGCTATTTGTCTGCTCTTGTCTGGTTTTACTCTTACATTTTTTAAATGTATTGTTGTTTAGTTGATATATGCATATGTATATAAAGAGGAGATAAAATGAAATCTTATGACCTTCATATTAATGTTGTTCACTAAAAAGGAATATTCTAATAGTTTCCAAAACTTGAGATAAAAATGTGAACAAGGTAAAATAAAAGTTAAAATTATGTGCCTGAATCCACAAAATTATTGCATTACATGGTTCCATTATATTTTATTGCAAAAGAATATATATAAAACAACGACAAAAGGACGCATTTTCTTATAACATTTACTTATAAATTTGTAAGAAATAATCTACCACTTTTACATGTTTTTTATGTTATGCATAATCAACTACAATTCAAAAATGAAAAGAAAATATTACTATGAAATTACTAACATAGACTGTAGTTATATATATGTAAGACATATGAAATAGGTTAAGAAAATGCATAATAACAATCGCAAAGTTTATAATAACATGTTGTAAGGTTAAAGAAAATGTTACTTTATTTTATTTTTTAGGATATTTTATGCTTACCATTATTTAAATAAATCATTATTTAGTAGCTTACGTTTATTATTGTTCTTTTCTTAAATTGTACATTATTGATTTAAATCTATCTTCTGGAATAATGAAAATTTGGATTTTTTCAAATTAATGTATAAATGTATATATAACGAGAAATGATATCAATATAAAAGATTAATAAAAAATAATAATTTTACACTTGTTATTATCACTTTTTGGTATACATATATATATTTACCACATATCAATTGATACATTGATGATCTTTGATTTCAGATTAACATAGAATAAATATTTGCTACTTTATTCTATGTTATTGTAATTTTTTTATTCATTATGGGTGGTCTTTTTCTAGAGCACCATGCATCGTTCACTGCTGACAATTCTCCTGACGCATTTCTATTTCTTTCATTATTAATAGCTTTATTTTTAGTTTTTTTTTTAATATTTGTTCTACCTTGACTTTCCATCACTTAAAAATAGAAAATTTATATTACAATGATTTGCAAAATCATTGAAAAAATTGATTTACACGTATTTATTATGTATGCATACAACGAAGTGACAAAGAATGAATTTTTAAATCAGTACTCATTTAATTTATCTATTTCATTTTAATCGTAAAACGGAAAAGATTAAGAAATAAATTTTTTTAAAGAAATAAATTTTTTTAAAGAAATATGCACAAATCTTTAAAAAATTTCAATATTAATCTGACATATTTCTGGTTTTATAAAAAAAAAGCATTTTTGGTTTATGCGATGCCCACAAGATCCCTTAATGGTTTTTAAGAACAACGTCGCCCGACTAAATTATTTTCACAAAATCATTAAACCATTTCGGGTTTTCTATTATTGTTGGAAATAGCTTGCTGCTTTTAAATAGATCAAAACTTATAGGCTTACAGTTAGATCACAAGTTTTTTTTTATGGAAATTTATTTCTTGTAATGTAAAATAACATAATTAAGGCTGGTTTTATCAAAACAAAAAATGATAAAAACGCATGAAAATTTTTACACATTGCCTTAAATATCTATAAATAAAAAGCAAAACATGTGGATTTGCAAAAAAGTATAACCCAATTGCAGGTTATTTTCTCATTTTTTTTTCTTCTTCTTCTGCCTTTTATTTTGTATATTCTCCCAAAAACATAAAAAAATACAGAGACAATACAATACAATTCCCTGTTTTATTTATACCTGTTACGTCGCATTCATTTTATTTACGAAATAAAAATCAGTATTTAAGATTTTTATAAAAAATATAAAAAACTATATACCATATTAGAAAATTGTTTTATAAATTTATTTAAGAAACAAATATATTTTGTTTCATCTCAAAAATAAATAACAAAAAATAAAATTCGTGAGAAAATAAATAAATAAATTTGAGTTTTTAATAAGATTTTTTGCTATATTATTATTAATAAAAGTTAAAAAAAAAAAAGATTTATGTTTAAAATTATATATTAGTTTAGGACAATTTTTGAAAAATAAAAGTAACATTAAAGTTCGTCGATTTAAGGTGTCGTTACTGTTTTATTTTTGATTATAACTAAGAACCATCATATAATATTTATTATATATTTATTTTTAATTGTATTTCCCATATTATTAGAAGCTATAAAAACTCCCATTTTAACGGAATAAATTATTCGATTTCCTTGTATGATGTTAAAGAGATAATGTTTTTTTTTCATTTATATTCACTAAAATGTCTTCAATCCAATCATTAGAAGTTTTTTTTAACTTTTCAATACTGAAAAGCAGATTATTATTTTTTGGCTAATTTATAATTTAATAAAAGAGGAACATTATTTTTAATGAATTAACGTTTATTCATTATACATATGATGAGTATTTATTTGGCCTATCATGCTATATTTTTACTTCGTTCTTTTTTTTTTTTGTATAAAAACCAAAATCATAATGAAAAAGGTAGAGACAAAATTTATTAGTTATTTCTTTGAAAATCAATTTATAATTAAATTAATGATGAAAAGTATTTATTTTTTGAAATAAAAAGATAATTTGCACTTTTGTGTAATTTATTAGATTTTTTTTTTTTTTTTTGAATCACAATGAAATTGAAAAAATAGTTTATTTCTTTTAATTAAATTTAATTATTTTAATTCTTATTATTATTTTATTATACAAATATTAAAATAATAGAAATGCTTGGAAAGGAATTTTTTTTTCTTTTTTATTTTCTCTAGAGCGTTATTATATCTTTCTTACTATTTATAAAGAATTCTTAACATATTTGATAATGTAAAAAAAATAAGTTATAAAAGAAATATATAATAGAAAAAAGTTAAAAATATTTATAATTTGATAATCATATAATAGGGTTATTTATTATAAATTTATATTATATATTACTATTGATATAAATATTAAATTAGATTAATATAAAATAATAATACTAATTAAATCATATTAATTTGTCAACTGTGTTTATTTAGCTATGCTGTTTTGACTATTCATCGTTACATTCACACGTATTATTTGCCCTGTATTAGGGCTTGGAGTTCGCCTAAAATTAAAATGACGAAAGGGCATTTGCTTTGGCGTACCATAATCACCTGGTAAATGTCCATATTTATCCATTTCATAACCATTCAAATTAAATACTAATCTTGAGTTGTTTTGGTTTATGTTTTTAAACATTTCAGCCATAACATACTCACAAGAACTAAGAGAATTCAACTCTTTACTATCATCATCACCATCCGGATTAATGTGATCTAATTTTCGATCAGTGATTTCATATCCCTGAATAAGTAATTTAGGCGTGTTTACATATTTCTTTGCTTCATTAGCAATATTCATCACATCTATTAATTCAATTGATTTTGTTATACTTGTACATTGTTTATAGATGCGTGGTAGCTTTTTGGGTTCACGTTTGATTGTTTTAGGCGCTAATGTTTCAATATCTGGTGGTATATTTAGTGTAATTATAATTAACGGTGTTTTTGGATGTGGATCTAGAAGATTACTGCTTAAATAAAAAAAAAAATGATTCAGATATCAACATTCAAAATTTGCATTAGTATATCATGTATTATAATATAAAAAAAAATTTGTTTTTAAATTATCGTTAATTTTAATTCAAATTATTATTTACCAAATAACAAATCTAAAGTGTCCATCAAAATAATCAAACGAACATACTTTCCATGTTGAGTAGTCCTTTGGGTGAAACAACCATTTAGCAGATTTCGTGTCGTGCACGGCCGGACCCATGACCTATGGTCAGTTACAGCATTGCTGGGTACCAATCGATATCGACGTTCAGTTAAGTGCATTCGCGTACAAAGCATTATACTCAATTTTTTTATTAAATTTTTAAATTCTGAAAAAATTAAAAATTGGGATATTTACAAATGTTGGCTACAAAATCATTTGATAATACGTAGATAATGGTAACTATTATAATATTATTAATTATTATTGCAAATGAACATTATATGGTATTACATATAAGATTCTACTAATTTTATATTTAAATATATTTAACGAAAAATTATGTAAAACAACAACATGTACAAAAAAACTGTCAAGTTATGTCCACATCAACTAATTTAATAAATATTTAATTAATAATGCTTAAATTAATTTCAAACAAACTTTTTTTTTGTTTTCTTAAATTAAAAAATTGGTAAAAAAAATTAGCTTTATTTATTTATATTATATTTATTTATACATATATTTATTTTCAAAATCTAACTCAACAATTTACTTGTTATTAAATTCGTCGGCATAACCAAGACTTATCGGATTACTTTTAACTTGTTAATTTGGTAATTTTATTTGAAAACTATTTCCAATTCAATATTTTTATAGTTTTGTAATAATTTATTAATTTCAAAATAATATTAACGCTTACAATAAATTCATTTAGTTTTTTTGACTTTTTTTTATAATAATAATAATAATTTTTTAAAGTTATAAATCTTTTGTTTATTTTTTAATTGACATTTATGTGTTCTATTATAATTATGTTAATTTTGCGTATTTTTCTTTATTCTTTTAATAATTTTTTCGTGTCATATTTTATACTTAATCGTTGCAATTATCAGTTTGAGCTATTGTAAACTATTTTAAACTAATATCTTATAAATAATACATAATAAAAATTAATTAATAATATAATAATTAATACATGTATTAATTTTGATAATTTCAAATTAAAAAATTCATTACAATTTTCATTTATATATTTTTTGTCGTATATATATGTATATATTTGTTAAAATTGATCATTCGAGTGACATAAAATTCATTTTATCTAATTTTCATCTTTTGTTTCGATACATATTGTATTACATTCCGAAATATTCATAGAATAAATTAAAAAAAAAAAAAAGTAATTAAAATAATTATTAACAGTTAGGTAAATATAGCTTAAATGTACTTATTTATTTTTTTATACTTAAATATAGTTATCTATCTTCATAATTATAGAAAGATATTGTATGAAATTGCTACGAATAAAAAAAATTATTTATATTTATGACTAAAAATTGTTCAAGACGCCAGAATTATTAAAATTTATAGAAAATAAGACTAAACTATAAATTTCAAAAAAATAATGCCTTCAAAAATTGGAATAGTAAATAATTATATCTAACGATCACAGAGATGCATAATTTCAACAACATAAAAACATAATATAAGGAACCTTTTAAATTTCAGACAAAAGAAGCAGCAAAAATAAAATAAAAAAAAAAAAAAAAAAAAAAAAACAAGTAAAATGATGAGAAAAACGTGCATAAAGTGTTTTTTTTTTCAAATTTTTTCACATCCCTTAAAATGTGCAGGGTAAATACATGCTTTAAGTCGGTGCATTTTTCATGTTCGTTTTATTGTCTTTGTACTGCATGTAACCTTTTTTTGTGAAAAGAAAAAGAAATATACTGGAAAATTAAAAAAAAAGTAATAAGAAGGATGTAGGAGTTTTATGGTGCACATTAAAGTCATTAAAAGAAAAAGAAGCAGAGAAATTATTTTTACGGTTAACTACTTTGCCAAAATGAGATAGATAGTTTGATTTTATTTTAAGAAAATTATAAAATAATTTATTTTATAAATATTTCTGGTATGTAAAGTGCTGTATTCGATATTATTTAAAAACAAAAAAACTTATATATAAAAATCAATTGTTTTAAAATTAACCTGATGTCGTATATTATTATAAATCAATAAAATCTTAGAAGCACATTGGTTATATATGCATTTATATCGTGTTTAACATTATTTAATTTAAAAAAAAACTGAATACGGCTCTGTTAAGGAATCTTAGCAAAGAAGGCAGCTGTATGATAGCAATTCCTAGAAAAGAAGCAACCTTTTTTTTAATTTTATATACATTTTTTTTTTCTGTTTTTGTTTCTTTAAACCGAAAACTATGGGTACAGTTGTGATCAAAAATAGTAGAAAATGTGCACATTTCAGTTGTATTAAAAAAATGAAAGAAAAAAAAAATATTGTAGAAAAATTAATTTGTTAAAAACTCATAAATTCGATTTTAAATTCATAATTATTTATATGTAAATATTGCCAATAATATTCTAATTATATATTAATAAGTATAGTATGTCGTCAAAAGCGGTAAGAAATAAGAAAAGAAATTGTTTATTATTGTAATGTAAAGAAAGGTTTATTAATGAATAAAAACCACCTGTTGACTATTGTTTCTAATTTAAATAAAAAAAATTTTTTTTTTTATTTCATTATTTCTTTATAATAAAATATTTAATAATAATAATAAATCTATATACAGTATAGAAACGATAGTGGCAATTCTCAATTGTTGTAGCTTCCTTAAAATTTCTATGTAGTCTTAAAAATAATCAGATTTCTTAAATATAGAGAAAGTTATTTGAAATATATTGATCTATTATTATTATTTTCATCATTTATATTAATATTAATATTAATATTTAAAATAATCAAATATTCTGTTTTTTGATTATTTAAAAAAAAAATATTTCGATAATTGCATAGTCACTATAATAAACTCTGATAAATTAAATATAAGATATTTTTGAATAATAAAAATTTACCATCTGCGTGCGAATTTTTATTGAATATAGCCTATATTGACATAGCTTTATTTATTAGCAAATGATAAATATTTTATTATAAAAGATAAAAAAAACTCAAAGTTTAATTGCATTTTGAAATATAATTTAAACCTTAATCAGTTTTTAATGATAAAGGATTATAAAGGATTTGTATGCATTAATTTATAAAAAAAACTCATTATACTTCGTGTTAAAAGTACATCAAAAATTTTAATTAATGCTAATACTTATTAAGACATTTGTTTTTGTTGAGAACATATTTTAAAATAAGTATTACTATATTATACATTTTAAAATATAATTTATAATTTATAATTGTCTATGGTTTATATTTATTATTTAAAAAAGACATAATATATGATTTTTCAATTACATATTAAATCATAACTGTTCACAACTTGCATAATATTTATAATATTTACAATCCTGTAATTATTCTTGTATTTTAATTGGTTATTTTAATATATATTTATGGTTATTAAAATGTTATTTTTGCTTGTTTGAAACGTTTTAATTTTAATTTAATTTTTTTTTTATTATCTTCTTTTACAAGCAGGAATCTATTTTCATTTATTAATAATTTTTGATCAATAACAATATGTACTAAGCACTAAATATTTGATGAATCTAACAATATTAAAATTTTGTAAGCAAAAATATATTAGCAAATAAAAAAGTTTTTTTAAATAACAAATTATTATTACTACAGTATTAAAGAGCATATAAAAAGTAAAAATTTAGTGGCACAATAAAAACTATTAATATATTATATATATGTTTGCACTATCTAAAATAAAAATAATTTTGTTTTAAATATTTTATCTATTTCAATAGAAAATTTAAAGCACACAATATGTTACATAAAACTTACTAAATTAAAAAATTATGTCGTATATGGCAAAGTCACAAATACAATTATAATTTCAACAACAAAAAATTTTAATAACAAAAACGCGTTGATTTCGAATGAATTTTCGCGTCAATCTGTGGCACGTGATATTCGTGAAAACACAATAATAGTTGTTATTTTATTTTATTTTATTTTTTCCACTAAACAACAGAGTATGAGTAAGGATAATAATATATTTTCCTTAAAATAAACGACGAAAAATCATTAACACAAAAATAAAACAGAAAACAAATTGAGTTTAGCTCTAATTAATAATGTTATTATGATTTTCCTTTTGCAAATTTATTTTCTTTATTTATCAAAACCAATATATTTATTATAATTTTGTGCAATTTTTTGTGTTAGTTTAACATTTATTAAAGTATTTTTATATTAAACTTTTAACAGGCAACAAATTACATGCAAACAAAAGCTTATTAATAATTTTCAAAATTGCAATATTGTTTTATTTTTAGTTTTTAGTTTTGATTGAAACTTCACTATGTGTTAAATTTCCCATAATAAAATAAAATTAAATATTCTTTAACATAGTTTATAATAAATTACAATTAAAACTTCAATGTATACAAATATTTTTAGAATTTATTATTAAAATATGTACATAAAACAGCCTTTACTATTTTTGTTTTTAATTATTTTTCTTTAAATATAAGTGAAATAATTGCAAAAGGTCAAATTAATATTGTAGAAATATGTTATTTATTAAAAACAAATTTCTTTTTTGTTGTCAATGGGGGTCGTGCTTTTCATATGCTAATTGTACCTCTTAACATTTATAACAAATATATATATATATATTTATATAATATATACACCAAATCTTATTTATATTTTGAGAATTTTAATATGTTTGTTTAATACATCAGCATCATTAAGTATTAAAGTAGATAATAAATATATATAAATGTAATATAGATGGTTGATCCCTTGAACAAAAACACCCATAGTGGTCGTTTTAACTACAATTATCTTTATTATGCTATAATATACTTACATTTATAACAACCACAAATGAAAAAAAAAACTGAACCACGCTCTTATATACAGTTTATAACATTATTATTGTATTATAACCCAGAAAACATCATATAATAATAACAAAAACAACAATACGTTTACCTTATCCTTTCGCGTCGTTTGCTGCTCATTTAAGAGTTATTTCTATAATTTACACGCTAATTGGATTTCTTACTTGTTTTTTCACCCATTTTCACTGTTTATATATATAATTTTTCTTTATATCTATTCATTTATACTCTTGTTATGATTATTTTTATATATATACATATATATATTTTTTGCTAACATGATATCACTTTTTATTAGAGATTTGATTGTTCACTTGTTATGATAATGGTACCGTTAATGCTCATGAATTTTTTTTTATTTGTTGAAATTAGGAGGTAACTACTTTTCACATGAGAAGAAAATATTTTTTTTTTTATAATCTAAGGATTACTTATTGTATTTCTCATATTTTTTTGATTTCATTAATCATTAATAGTGAAATTATTTGAAATTTATGTTAAAGGAATTGGAGTTTGACGAAAAAATTATATTGAATGTGTAATGTTATATATATTCTGTAAAGTTGATAGTTACAATTACATAATTTTAGAAGTTTTTTATTAATATTATTTTATTAAAAATAAATTACATTTTTTAGTAAAATGTTAGACATATAAAAAACTAATTAATATAATGGTGAAGGTAATAATTAAATTATTAATAAATTTAAGTTTAAAAAAAAAAAAAAAAAAAATAGTCACGATTTCTCAACCTCTAACTAAACTAAATATAAAACTAAAAAAAAAAGATCAATCTTTAACTATAAAATATTCAATGTTTGTGTGCGTTTTCTATTATCGTAGTTCTTTTTATTTATTTATTTATTTATTATTATTATTTTTTTGCTAATATAAACAAAACATTAAATAGAATATCCTTCTTACTTCTTTTTTCTTTTTATTATAATAAACGGCGAACAAAAAAGCATTTATAATAAGTACCTGGTATTTTTTTTTATTAATAAATTTGGTGTGCTTTATTTTATTTTTATATTAACTTTTCCTGCTTGTTGTGAACATCATTAATTTACAAGAATACAATATACAAAAAAATGTTATACATACAATTATTGACTTAATTTCAGCTTTACATACATTCTGTTTTTTTTTTTTATTAATTTAAAAATTAAATTAAATTGAAAGCGCAAAGTTGCTATTATTTAACTTGAATGTAAGAAAATATATAATGGATGAATGATAAGTAGAAAAATTAAATGATTTTTTGTTAAGCTTAGTTTCAACTAACAATATAAGGTTTTAGTTGTAAAATTTCAAATACCAAATGGTCATTACATAATTCGATTGCTATTCAATAATGCAATCTCACTAGTAGTCTGCATCATATGCTATCATTTTATCTATTATGCATTATAAAATCAATAGAATAAAATAAAAAAAATCAAAACAAATAAATTGGTATTATAATTTTCTTTATATATTATTACAATTATATTCAATCTGATCTGTTCTATGTCATTATATTTATTTTTTCTAGTTCATATTCCAATCCCCATAAATTAACTTATTTATATTCTCCTTATTATATTCACGATTTTCTATATTTATTTTATTGATAAATTTGATTATTGGAATTAAGCCTTTTTCCGATAAATGATTGGATATTATTGTTATTACATCATTTTTGGTAAAAATACAAAGAATTGATTTATAATATGTTTTGTTTATTTTCATAAAAATATATTTTAAGTGGATTATTTAATAAAACATTGCAGTTTAATAAGTTTCGTCACTATGATAAAAGTTGTACATCTAAGAAATTTTAAAACATTTTCCGTGAGATTATTTATATTGCTTTACCGCCAATATTGTTTAATTTGCATTCTTTATATACAAGTAATATGCAAACAAATGTACAAATGTAAATATGTTAAATTGAAATATAAAAACAAATTTCGATAACATCAAGCACATTTGATATATTTGAATCACAAGTTAAAGTGAGTAACCATAAAAATTTAATATACATGAAATGTATATTTAACCCAATTGGAGAATAAAGGGGAATCAGACACAAAAAAAAACAGGTATGAAAGGAAAAACTGAAACCGCGAGCATGGCCCATAAATAAATAATTTGTTTACTTGTCAGGTGTGGATAGATGATGTATTATTTGGAAGGAGTTCCGGTACCACTGTGTTGTTCACTTTAGTCGCAGTAAATGAGCACAGTCTGTTTTTGCCTTCCTCATATAATTTTCAATCAAATTGAATTTATTTTATTGTATATTTTTTTGTACTTTTTATTTAAAGCATTATAGTTTAATGTATAATACATAATAATACAAAAAAATGTGTATCAGTACAAAAGTTAAGTTTTTTTTTATTGCATTACTACATTGCGCATTTATCGTTTTATAATAATTGGTATAAATAATATGACTAACACCACCCCTTATTATGATGTGTTGAATAACCGTGAGAGATAGAAAATCGATTATTTATTTATCTTTTTCTTTTTTTTTTACTTTATGACAGTAATCATTATTAGTTGAAAGTCACGCGAATACTTTTGTCATCACGCAAGAAGTGTTAGCATTACCAATGCATTATAGTGAAAATTAGTATTTGCTAGAAAGAAATTTTCTAATAATGGCTACAGTACTTTACTATTTTAAGTAATGTTAATTAATGTAAGCTTTATGTTTACCTCCCCAGTAATTTATAATAATTGTTTTTGTACAATGTTGTATTTTTGACTGACCTTTATCGCTAAATAAAATAAAATAAATATAATAGGCACGTAGTTTATATTATTAATTTACTTCTTTTTTTATTAAAATAGCACAGTTTTGTTTTATAAATTATATATTTTTAAAGAAAAAAATATAAGTCTAGAGTCACATGGTATAGAGAAAACTATAAAATTTTGCCATAATGTTTTTATTATGATATGCAGACGGTGTGAGCAATATTTTATGCATTTATACGCCTTCTATAGTATATATGCTACATATTATCATGATTCGAAATCATTGTAGAGAAAATATGGTGGAAAAATAAATTATAGAGTAGTAAAAAATTTACCAAGCAAATTTTAAAGCACAGAACTAACATACAACAATTGATCGTTCTATGAGACGACATCTATAACGCAAAAATGCATTACTTTTCATGAAGATCAGCTTGTTGTCACACAACAAATATAGATACACTATATATATTATATGACCAAAAAACTACAAGCACCAGAGTTATACCAGTTATTCTTTATTCACAATTCAAATACACAAAAAAAATGAATAATAAGAATATCGTCATGAAGTAAAGTAAATAAAGGAAGAAAAGGTTGGAATAACGTAGCCTAGATACAAACATCACCTTTCCTTTAATAAAAAATAATCCTACTACAACGTGGCGCTAATACCAAAAAACATTATTATATAGCAACAGAAAGTATAAAAAACTTAACGAAAGTTTCAAATTTTCTCTGCTTACTTTAATTTTTTTATTTAAAAAACTTATAAGCGCGGCGGCAACAACTGAATTTTATGATAGCCTTTGTTGTTTTAACTTGAAAGTTCATTTATTATGATAATTTTACGATTTTCAATTGCTTTCATCAATTTTAGAGTAAAAAATACATAAAAAAATTTATGACAAAAAAGAAAGATTTATAGCTTTTTCTACTTTTTTTTTCATTTTGTTTGTCCAAAAGTTAACTGCCTAAACCTCAAGTTACTTTAAATTATAATGAAGCATATATTTATAAATTTAAGTAAAACATATTTATTTCTTTATTTAATAACAAAACCATAAGATACAATTTTACGAAAGCAAAAGAACAAAAAATATCGAAAAGAAAGTTTATATCTGTCCTTAAACAACTGTGTACTTCGAACATTAATTCATCATTTACCCTACATGTATAAAATGTAATTATATTTTTTTTAAAGAAAATTTAAATAAAATTTTATTTTGTTTCTGTGAAAAGTGTATGTATCATAAATGAAGAATGCATTACTTAATTATGCAAAAATGACTTTAAAATTGTCACATCTATTTTGTTATTGTACAATAACAACTTTATATGTTGCTTCAGTTGCTATTGGCCGTCAAACGCTAGGTGCTTAGATAAAAACACACTTTGCATCTCAAAGTTACTTTTAATGAAGTTTTAGACTGTAGGTTATTTGTACAAATAAGATATGCTAAGCTGTAAAAACAAATCAATATAATGCTTTTTGTATTAATACTTCTTAATATATATTATCTACAGTATATTTGTTGTAACCATTAAACATATTTAGAAAGGGTTACAATAAAAAAATAGACGTTCTCTTCTTGTTTTATTTCATCCAATATTTATTTCAAACAAAACATAAAAACAACTATAGTTTATTGACCAATAAAACTTTGCACTGCAATAAAATAACAGCATAGCATTGAGTTGGGCTCTCTACTCGTTTTATGGACTTTTGTGTGTTTTATGTTCATATATGAACATCAAAAAGAATATATCAGATTTAATGTCACACTTTCCTCTTCAATTCAATACTAATTGACGATAAATAGAATAGATTAATGAATTTTCTCACCGCATACAACATATCTAAAGTAACAAAATGGGCGTTTAATTTTTCCGTGGTTAAAAGAAAATGCATGCCTTGCAAATTATTTTGCTGATTATTTAAGTTTTATTTGTTTTCATAACGTCAATAGCGTCAATAAACCTTGACACAAATAATAAATTTAATTAATAAGACTTTTATGAATTATTCGCGCGTAATATTATATTATTAGAATATAACAAATTAATTATAATAGTTTTAATCGGTTTGATCGCTACGGTAGTCAATTTAACAAGGATTTATTAAAACAATCACAGTAAGGGTTCGATTGCATTTGCGGTTAGAAATTTTTCAAATAAAACATTATACAACTTTAATTTCTAATTGAGCCAATAAGTAAGAATTTATAGTCTATTGTTAAATGATGGAATGAATAAACGAATTTTTCTAATAACATATTATTTTATTTAAGTTTTTTCTTGTATTGAAATATTAACTTTATATGTACATATTATATTTAGTGTATACTATATGTATATATATTTTATTTATATGTATATATTATTAATATTTTTACATTGTGACTAATAACTATTGAGACTAACTTGAAAATAATAATGAAATTTTCTATATAGATTAATTAATCATAAATTAATTAAAATTGTAGCAAATTAATTAATAAAAAAAAAAAAAATTAAATTCAAATAAGAAAATTGCTAGAAGCGAATTTTATATGTTTAATATCAAAATCACGTTTTAAATTCGTGTATCAATTAGAAATTATACATTGAATTTTTAATTTATTAAATAAACTTTTTTCTTATAACCCTTTTTATTACTAATTTAAATGCAATAATCATCTAAGTATCTACTTTATTTTTTTATGTATATATAAATCTAGTATATAAGAAATACATTTAGCGTGTTTATACTTACTGTTTGTCTGTCAGTCATGTACGAAATCAAATCAATAATTAATGGATTACTATTGTGCCCATCATCTATTTACATTAATTCTATATCTAGAGCTTTACTGGATATTAAATAAATATATATCTAACGAGACTATATCACCAATCATGATGCTTTTGTATTTAGCCTTTAACACACAATTGACTTCATTCAATTTGCGTTCTTTTATTTTTTCAATGTGCTGCCTCTGTTTATTATGTTAGTCTGTAGTTGTTTATCTGTACGAATTTACTCTTTATGAAATAAAACGTTTTTTTCTCTTTCTTTTAACCAAATTAAGACAATATTAACATTTTAACTAATTTAGAAACATCCAAGGATACATTTAAGGAAAACTCATACATACTAAAACAGCATCAATGTCAATCTTAAATTACTAAAAATTATTTTTTTGATTTAACTCCTTTTTTAAGAATAATATAAAATGTTCGATAAAAAACAACATAAATATGCGTGTGAGCAATAAATGTTTCTAAAAAAAAAACTTAACTTTGGCACAGCATCATGGGATTGCTCCAAAACATATAATAAAATTTATTATTAATATAAAAAGTGTTTGTTGTCTTCATTTTATTATTTAATATATTATTTAATAAGTCGGCTAATGATATCTTCAAACATTAAAAAAAGGAATAAAATTTTAAAAAAATACAAATTTTTATGTAGACAATATAAATAAGCATTAAAAAGAAACTAGAAATAAAAAAATTAATTTTCCAGAAAAAAAAACTTTACAATATATTATTATGTAAATTATACTATTATAAGTCTTGTCATTTTTAGTGAAAATATTACTGAGTAAAGCATAAGTAATAAATAAATTATTTTTATCTTGTTAATAAAATCTTATTTCAAAAAATTTTGCGTGTTTTCTAGTTAATTTTTGCTTAAATGTATTTTATGTTCAAATACAATTACATTAGTTTCGTATAAATGTTTTTTACTTTCGTAGAAAGTGGCATCTTCTATAATAGTAATATTAAATGTGATTTTTCAAATTAAATGAAATTCGTCTTGATTTCTTTATTTAAGGTAATAAACACACGATAATTTAGAAGAAATATTTTTTTTAATTTTATTAGAAATATATAATGCAAATTTCTATGCTTTAATAATTTCTAAAATTCGCTTTCATTTTATAATTAAAATTTAAACTATTCCTTAATGATTTAAAAAAATGATTTTCTATAAAAAATTTATGAAAATTGTATGATTGTTAAACTAAAACTTAAAAATAATAACATCAATAATAATTAGACATTTTTTGTTGTTTAAAATAGAATTTTTTTTTTTTTTTTTTTTTTTTAAATTAATTAAAAATTTAAGTTCTTGTTAAATTAAATTTTGTGTATTATGAAAACATTCTTTTATACATATTGTATATATATATATATTTCCATATACATATAATAAAAGAAATTAAACCTTTATGGGTTGAATGGTTTTGTTTGTATTATTTTACTGTACTTTTTACTTAATTTAAGTTAATGTTAGAACATTACCTTATGTAACGTGGATGTTATTATAAACTAAATAGAAGAAATTTATTCATTTCAAAACTTACATGTGTATAATGTATATATAGTATGAAAAGTACTGTTATTTAGAAGTCAATATAGGGACAAAACTTAGCCATTGGCATAGAATATATAAGGTTATTCCATTTTATTTAATTTTATTTTAGTTTCGTATATGAATTTAAAATAACATTATAAACATAACATACATATTACATGTTAAGATGTAAAAGCAATGGCTTGCTATATATATATATATATATATACGTATATATTATTGTATGTTTATAAGTTTACATCGTAGCCGATGCCATTAAATTTATTTCAGACAAACAAAATCAACATAATTAATTTATCTGCTTCGTATTCAAACTCGCGCAAACAAATCTATGTATTGTATATCCAATTTAGTTAGCCTTTCTCTAGATATATGCATATATATGTATATATATGTATTCTATATAGGGGACAGTAAAATAGATATATTCATAATACACTAGAATATTGTAAATTCCCTTCAGCTATAACGTACAAGCCGCCTAACAAAATGTACTATACGACGAAAACGACAAACCGACCATCCTTACCACCCACAAACAAACAAATAAACAAACAACCAAATAAATGAAAAATAAAAATTTCACTCTCGTTCTATAATATAAAATTCAGTTGCTTAATGTCCCCTACAAGTTTTGTTCGTCCACAAAATCGTCTTTTGGATGCTGGCTAGCATCCCCTTTCTTTTTGAACAGCTGCTGCTACTTTCTATACTTTACTACTATTTTATGTTACTACTACTATTACTTTTGATATTGTTGTGCTTCTGCCAATGTGTATTCTGAGTAGGTGGTGTAGGCGCCGTAAAATTTAAAGCTTTTCTGTAAACCCTCTCCTTTTTATTTTGTTAACAACTTCTCTATCTTACATTTTGTAGTATTATAAAACTCATTCTACAATTTTAACTCTATATTATAGCCACACACCGCACACATTCTATATATCTTATATATATATATATATATATATATATACATATTCACAGCAAACAACAGTTCTATGTTCATGCTCCTTATTGCGACTCGTACACTGTCTCTGATAGCAACTATGGCTAAGAAGAGGAAGATTTCCCATCACATATATATACCTCCCCATCGTCCAACAAAAAACGGACGACGAGAGACCGTCGAGAGTAAATTATGCGTGTCACCCTTTCACTGTAAATTCATAACAAAAAGTAGAGTGAGCAGGTAGATTGATGGGTGGCTGTTTTTTCTGTTTGGTTGGTGATGATGGTAATGGCTTTAAATGTTGGCTATAGCTAGGCTTTTGTATATTTGTGAAATATTCTATTACTGTTGTTGTTTTGCCTGTACAGAAAAGTAGAAGTATTAGTTGATTGTAATAGAAACGAAGTAGAAAGTAGAATAAGAAGCAGCAGCATTATTTTGTTGTTGGAATTTCGTAGGTGGACAATGAGGCAAACTGGGTAACAAACAGTTGTATAATAATATATAAATGGGTTGAATATTGGAGAGTATAAAGTTTTTTTTTTGGATTTCAAAAATATATATTATATATATATTTAGTTCAAAAACTGAAACAGTCCAAACGAAGGCCAGAACAAACAAATACAATCATGTTTATACAAATTCCAAAAGCATATTTAAATGAACGTTTTTCTTATAGGTGAATGCGAAATATGTCAAAATGGGTTTATAATATATTTGCTGCTAATTTTTTATCATGGTAATACCTTATTATACATTATTTTTAAATTTAGTTGGTGGTCAGTTAGTTAGTGCAAACATACATGCCAAAAACTTTCTGCATATATTCTGCTTAAAAAAATTATATTAATTATTAATTAATTGATTTTTAAATTAGGTAAATGATTATATAGAATTGTATAGATTAAATAAAATATGTTTATCGTTTTCTAAGTTACATCGTTTACTATAATATCTAGAGTAATAAATAATCATAATCGTGAAAATGTCTCGAAAATTAAATTCAGTTGTAATTATCTATAAATAAAACCATATACAAATATATCGAAAATATTAATTAGCAAATTAATAATATATTACTGTAGAGCTTGCTTACAGTTTGTGTTAAAAGATTTAAATTTATCCTTTTTTACTTTAATTTTTTAACTGCTTTTCATAGAATGAACAAAAACAATTTTTAGTAAGAATTCTATCAGTTACGACTAATGAAATACCCATTGTAAAAAATATAAAAGTAAAAGTTATTCTCCATCTATTCTCAAACAACAGGATGATGGTTTAAGCATAAACAGAAGCTGTAAAATATTAGTATGGGAGCATGTCTATTTTTTATTTTGTTTTATTGTAAAACCGGCCACACTAAGCGAATATATGAATTCCTGAATCATTGAACAATAAATTGCTTTGGCCAGAACACACGTGTTATATATATATATGTATATGTTGTATGTTCTATATTGAATTTTTGGACATTTTATATGTACAGTCATATAATAATGTTAAATCTTATATATATATATATATATATATCGTGCAGAAGATTTTTATACAAAATTATTTTCATCATTATATGAAAAATAAAATATAAAAATATATTTTCAAATCATAAACTGATTGTTAGCTTGATATTATATATTTCCGCATCATCTAAATATTAAATATTTTTGTTATGTATGTAAATATATATGAATTTATTATTTTATTTTTATAAAATAAAATATAATAAAAGCAAGTGAAGGACACCACATGGACAAGAAAGCTTATACAGAAAATATATTAATAAATATAAGCAAAGAATACTATATCCTAGATTTTATGTACATTACAAATAAACGAATTTATTTTTGAAGAAAACAATTTAACTGAGAGCCATAGCATAGCGTCCACACATTTATATGTAGCTGATCGATTCCTAAAAGTAAATACTGAAAAAATTTTCTTATATGTAGATTTTTCACATATTCATAAAAAGTAATATTAGTCGCCATGGTCCAGCGATGAAACAGAGAAAATAGCCCGGGCAGCACACAAATCGATACCCAGGAGATTCTCAACGACTCTTCCCATGAGATATAAAGAGACGCGTTTTATTTAGTTTAGTCAAAAATAAAGTCGTGTAGTTGTAGCACGATATACATGTATATAATTTTAAGTAAAGTAAACTAGATATGGGGTAGTTGTATATGACAAAACTGAAGTGAATACTTATATAAAATGGTTAGGGCTGCCTATATCTACTTGATCTCAGTCCATAATGTTTTTTCATTATTTTTTAGCATATAAGGACAAACGACATAAAAACCAACACTTAATATAAACATAGATAACAGACAATACTGGAAAAAAAAAGATTTGTAAAAATATTAATTAGAATCTGTGGAATTTTCGTATCTTTTTGGAAAGAGGTAAAAAGATTTAAAAAAAAAGTTGTTAAGATGTGACATTATAGTTTCGTTCTCTTCAAAAATTATTTTACTATATAAAAAATAATTTTAAACTTTCTTTATTATTGTAGCTAAATTTGCTTGATATAAAAAACTTTTTTAATTACCAAATTTTGCTGTTTTTTTTGTATTTATATTACTTCAAAAATATAAGTTAGCAATATTATTTTAACTTTTATGTTTTGTGTGTATTAAATCGTATGTAGAAAATTTGATACTTTTTTATATTGTATACATGGTGAATGAAATGTTTTAAAGGGTGTCTCTCGTCCAGAAAGATCGATAATAGCATCCTGCTATAGTAAAACGATTAATGCGATACATCGCCAGCTTCACCACTCTTTAATAAGCAACTGAGAAAAATAATACTCAAAAACAACATAACTACCTCACCACTCTTCTATTATAAATTATCTACCGAAAGCAAGCCACCCTCAAGAAACGTCCTCCACCCATTCATGCACAAATGTTTTTTCACTTTTTGAATTATTTCTCGGTCTGTATTTCGTTTTCTATAGAAAATTTAAATTTTATGTATTCTAAGCACGTGCTCTGGTAATGAGATAAGCTTTGGTACCAATCGGGTCCACAAAATAAATAAAACAGTAATCGGCAAAACAAATTTCTATTTTGTCTATATAGGCTAGTAATCAGTACTTGACATACATTTATTATTTTATTCTATGTCTCATCTTGTCGATTGGTACATTTTTGTTAACCAAAAAAAAAAAAATATAGTAAAACTGAACCATATACGAAAGTTATATGTAGATTATAATATTGAGGAAAAACAATTTTTTTTAGACAAAATGAAGAAAATTTGTTGAACAATAAAAAAAAACATAATATTCATTATACTATCCATATAGTTTTTTTGTTACATTTCTTCTTTTTATGCTAAGTTGATGGGTGCTTATAATTTTATGTCTATTGGTTCGTTAGCACAAAATAAGAATAAAAATCAATAAATAAAATAATAGGGTTAGATAATAATAGTAATAGTAATATCATAATATCAATATTTTTTTTTTTTTTAATTTTCTTCTTCATAGAAGAATGCTGATGTGTGAATGATAATTCTTTTATGAATAATGAAATAATATAATTATAATTATTACTCGTAAATATTTCTTATATTTGGTTAATTAATATTAATACAGTTTAGATTTTAAATTTAATTATGCATATCTGATTAAAAGATTGAAATTGAAAAAAGTGAAATTAACAGAAAACATTAAAATCAACATTATAAGTATAATAATATGATAAAAGTTATTCACAGTTATAAACGGCATTGTTTAACTAATTGTAGCGCATGTGCTATGATCCATTCTTTAATATTTATATTCATTCAAGAAATCATGTTTTTGTGTTTAATATGTTTTATTATTTTCAGAAAGATTATATATACATAGTATATTATATTTAGTTGTGCTTTTTTTGTATTATTAAGGTGGTATTGCTCACTTTTTGTGCTGGCTTTCTATTTTTTTTCTAATAACACCAAACGAGGATAAGTATGTCTAAAGTTTTTGGTGCAACTTTGACCCATTTTTTCTTTTCTTCGTCTATTCTATATTAAACGTTTGTGTTATATAAATTTCTTTATACTATAAGTATATACATTTACAGTCTATATTTATTAGTCTGGCAGTTATAAGTATTATCGTTTCTTTATGCAATACTTAAACTCAATACTAAACATTTTTTGCCACTTGATTTTTTATTTTCAATTATATATTTAATTTGAAATGAATTAGAAAGCTCTTTGATTTGCCACAAGTGATATTTTTTATTGTATTTATTAAAAGAGTCGTGCAATTTTTATAAGATAAATTATTGCTAGATTATATTAAAGGATTATCAATTTATCTTTTTGGGATATTTAGTCCAATATTTTGTACTTCTATTGAAGAGCTTCAAAATTAACAAAGTTACACTATTTTTAAAAATAGAATGTCGATTTTATGTATCTATAACTTTATTTAAATTTTATTTTAATCTTCCGCATCTTTTATCAATAAAAGTATAATTTTATATTTCATTCTTTAGTAAAGTAACCATTAGAATGACAAAAATTAAAAACTTTACATCGTAAAAAAATTATTTTGATAAAAATAAGAGAAATAATTTACTTTTCAAAACACAAAAAATGTTTTACTAAAGTAAAATTAAAGTTTTATTTGTTTATTAACAAAAGTCATTTGTCACAAGGAGAAACTATAATCATGTTCAATTAAACAAAGATAAAATCGGTAAAACTTATTAGGCACGTGTTTTATCATAAAAATGATATTACAAATTTAGTAAAATGATGTACAGTCAATCTTTTAAAACTTTTTCTTTTTTATTGATTACATTTTTTTAAGTTTAATATGCTGAAAATAATGAGAAATAAAGTAATTGTTGTTCCAAATAGAGAAAATTTAATTCTTTATAAAAAATTGATAAACTAAGGAATAAAATAATTCCCAAGCATTATTAGCAAGTGCGACTACTAACATTTCATGAAAGTACTAATGCTGACTTGACTTGTTAAAAAGAAAATAAAAAATAATAAAAGTAAAAGAAATAAACACTGTACACTTCAACTGGATACATGGAAAAAAAATACTTTCGGCCCTATGTTGTTGTTACATTTATTGTTTATATTTATTTTTATTTTGGTTCTCTTATAACGAAAAATTGTAGTAAACTGAACTGATAAATATATGTATGCAACGTATTTGCCTCATACGTATAATACGTATAGCGAATATGGAAGTTTATAGCATACGTAACAAAATATCTTTCCTCTTTTTATTTTGCCTCCTGAATAAGTTCAAATGAAATTGCTGCAAGTTTTATTTGTTTTTGTTTTTTTTTTATATTCATTTCACAATGCGCGCGCGAACATTAAACTGGACTATAAAGCACGTTCCAATTCTGACCGCCGGTGTTCCAAATAGTTCGTTGCTTTTTATTTCTTGAGAGCTGAATATACCAATAGTCATACAGACATACTGTCAGCCAGTAAACGTAAAAAATACTCATACTTTTATTGCTTAGTGCACAGATGGGCTTCATTTCTACAACGTTACAATATTACATACGTTATTTGAACAAATTCAGTCAGTCAGCCAAACCAATTTACTTCTATAACCACGTTGTTAAACCACCCACAATATAATATATAAATAAGAGTAGTGAATTAGCTCTTGTATCTACAGCGTCGTCATTCAAGAGACGTTACTCTGCTATACTCCTTCCCGTATTTGTATTTCAGAAATATTCAATTAGCCTTTACTACCTTTTGCTGTTACTGATGCCTCTGCTACTGATGTTGAATTGTATTATACCTTCGCGAAGAAGATATGAAGAAATTATATAAAAAATGATTTTATTTCATCCCAGCTAGTAAGTTATATATTGTATAAACAAAATATTACGCAAGAGAAACCAGCTGTATGCTTGTTAAATCGTATAACAAATAAATACGTTTAAAAATTATTTAATTATTTTTTACTACTATCAATATACATATACTACTTTTTTATATGTTTTTTAGACAAATGAAAACTGTTTTTTTTATTGCAACAAAATAGATAAACGCTGTAACACAAATATTGATAATAGTTATAAGCATCGTAATAAAAATAACAAATAGTTTTCGAAATATCCTTTTTTTATTGTATGATGTTAAATGGAAAAATTTAACCAGTGAATAACAGTTGTCCTATTTTTCTATTATCATTTATGTATGAATTTAATCAAAATTTGTATCTTATATTTTGCGAAACTAAATTTGCTATGTTAAATTTTCAATTTTTATATAAATAAAAAATAGCTTAAATAAATTAAATACTATTTATAATTGCTTTTTACTATTGTTTTTTTTTTTTCGCGAAATTGGATTAATTAATAAATTTGTAATTGAATAAATAGATTTTAGTAAAATTATTTAAATATCTTTCAAATAAAAAAAAAATATTATTATTATTATCACTTTCCCAAACCATTACATTCCCCATATAGTTTAGCTATCTTCCGTCGTGCGGATAATAATTTAGACCTCTATTTACATAACACTGTAAAAATACAAAAATAGAAAAGTTTTTTTTTTGTTCGCTGTCATCGAAAATGTCAAATAATATATTTCTGTTTTATTGATGTGTTATTTTATATAAATATTTATATCATAAATTTCTTTTTACTTAGTATATTATTACATATTTATAACTATTAGATTAATAATGTTAATAATTTAAATAAGAAGATATACTTAAACTATAATTTAAACATGGCTGGTATAAGAGAATATGAAAGTCTTAAGTAATTTATATAAAGTTAATTTTAAGAAATTTAATATAATTAATGATTAATAAATTTTAGATACATAAAAGAAAATAAATTTGTTGATATAAATGGTTCTGACATCGGTCATTATAAGAATCCAAAAACAAATTACCAATATGTTAATTCGGAAAGGGATATAGCCTTACCTCTGCAAAAGCATACTAATGTATTATCATCTTATGACTCTCCGGAATCAGGCAATAATGGTTTTTATATAAATATTTAAACAATTAATTTTCTTTTCTTAAATAGAAGGATCAATTCGAAACTACTTAGGTGCAAGCATTGGTATTGTAAGCTTAATCACTGAAAATCTTTTAAATCATCCTTTTGTTGTTTTACGCAGGCAATGCCAAGTTCATCACAACTCTACAAAGTAGTATAATAAAGCTAATTTAAAATTAAAATTTATTTTAAGCTTTTTAATTAAAGGTTTCATTTATTTCCGTTTACACTTGCGCCGGTTATAATACATTTGCACCAAAGACAAGGGGTGACCACGTTATGGAAGGGACTTGGTAGTTGCCTCCTTGTACGTGGCATGTCTCTTGCTGTTGAAGATGTTATATCAAAAGCAACAGTTTGGCCAAAGTAAAATTCATATAATAAACATATATATATATATATGTATATATGCTTTAATTTTTTTTAATGGTTTTTTATCAGAGAGGTAAATGTGCATACAACTTTAAAACAATTTGGTCAACATATTCTATTGAAATGGTATTTATCTGAATTTGTATAATCATTTTTTGTGATTACTTTTTTGTGATTAATTTCAGTGTAAGTTTAGCAGTTGTAATGCCATTTTATACAGCGTCACTAGTGGAAACAGTACAAAGCGATATAGCTAGCGAGAAGCCAGGTATTTTCGACGTATTTCGTGAAGGAGCCAATCGCTTTCTTTCTTGGAGTGCTCCTCAAAAAGGAAGAATGTTGCCTGTATGGGCGATTGTTGGTCCAAGTGTTAGCTTAGGAGTATCAAAATACGTTTTTGGGTATAACTTTGAATTCAATAAAATATGTTTCTGATTAGTAATTGAAATGTGTTCTATAGCTTAATAATTAAAAATTTATCAACACGATTAATGTATAATCGAATAACAAATTCTCAAGAGCAAAAAGGCGCTCGCGGTCGTGATTTAAATATACAAAATGATAATATTGAAATATATTCAACCTTAATATCGCTTGTAACAATGGAAATATTTTTTTATCCATTTGAAACTGTATTACATCGTATTCAATTGCAAGGAACGCGTACAATAATTGATAATCTTGATAGTGGATATTCAGTAGTACCAATTTTAACTAGTTATGAAGGTGTTATTGATTGTTATCGACAAACCATTGCATCAGAAGGTGTTTTTGGATTGTATAAAGGTTTTGGTGCTTTGATGCTTCAATTTGCGGCCCACATTGCTGTTGTCAAATTAGCTAAATGGATAATAATTCAAGTTTCAGAAATATGCACAAACAAACCACCACAAAAAGTAACTGAATATTATAATTTGGATGGAAGCAAAAGTAGTTCCCCTTCTACACCAATATCTAGAAGTTTAAGCTCATTAAGTGGCATAGAATAAATATAAATTTTTTTTTTATTTCTATTAAAATAAAATAGTTTTCAAAGCAAATAATATAATATTTAATTTTGTTTCTATTTATATTTTTAATTGTTAGACTATTTTTTCTAATTTATTAAAATAATAGTTTTCAATAATATGCTGAAATTGCTGAATATAAGTATAAATTTATTGTGAATTTGTTTATACCATACATATATTTATACCAAATAAAAATTTATTTTGGCATTTATTAAAAGGTAGCGGCATTAAAGGTTATTGCAATCAACGTTTTGTTTATATAAATTAAGAACAATATTTATTAATTTGTTATAAAAATATTTAAATTAATAAAAAATGTCTAAAGCACACCCACCAGAGTTAAAAAAGTAATTATTAATAATATATAAATATAATTGAGGTTAGGATTACTTAAATGAGACAAATTTTAGATTTATGGATAAACGTTTAATGCTAAAATTAAATGGGGGCAGAGCTGTGATGGGAATACTCCGTGGATTTGACCCATTTATGAATGTTGTAATTGATGATACAATTGAGGAGTGCAGAGACGGAAATCGTAATAACATTGGTATGGTGGTGAGTAATGAAATGCTCTTATTTAGTTTATTTTGTTGTCATTTCGTTTTCATATTTTAGGTAATAAGAGGCAACAGCATAGTGATGGTAGAGGCTTTGGATAGAATTTAATTGTATTGCATTCTGATATTTGATATTTTTCGTTCATAATTGTATTAAAAACTGAATTAAAATAATTTAATACATGCATTTGAATAAAACATTGTTTTTTTAAATCTATTATTTACTTCAAAACTCGTGTACAATAATGATTCAATAAAATAAACAAAAATGACATTACTTTGGAGACCAATAATCACAATATATAATTTTCTAGGAGTTTAAAAATGAATGAAAATAAAAAATATTATTGAAAATGTTGTGGTAATTTAATTTTTTGATGCATTTGCGAAAATAATTGTAGTGGTATCGTTGGAATATTATTTGCTAAATGTGACTCCATTATTTGTGGTATGAAAATATGTTGCTCCTGTTGCTGCTGCAGTTGGTCATTATCAGCCCTTTCGTCAACACTTGAATGATCAACACTAATGGAATTTGTTTGAGGCAACGATGTAGGTATCAACTGAAATTTGTATTATTGTAAATTGATTTATAGTAAAAACAAAATATTAATATTTACCGTATTTTCGGATCTCATTGATATAATGGTATAAGTGTCTGCTTTAATTTCATCTTTAATACTTGATTGTGGAATTTCATGTGGTTGTTGCTGATCTATATTTTCTTCTTGTAAATCAGCAAAATCCTCTCGACTCTCTATATTATCTTTCATTTGGTTAACAGCAGAAGCATTTTCTTGGCTATTGGGCGTTATAAATTTTTCCACACGTCTTATGTGAGATTTCATATCAATGCCATGTACATTTCTTTTATGTTGCGTTAAATGATACCCTTGTATAAAGCCATCATTACATAAATCACATTTATACCGCTCTCCAGTGTGTCTCCTAATATGGGCTTTTAAGTCATTACCTTGTGCAAATTTTTTCGGACAGTGTGGACACTGATATGGCCGTTCTCCTGTGTGTACTCTCATATGAACAAGCAAATTATACGCACGTTGAAAACCTTTGCCACAAGTGGTACATAAATGTGTTTTCTCACCAGTGTGATATCGTTCATGGACAGTTAAATCTGTTGCACGCGGAAATCCTTTATCACAAAATTTACATTTATATGGTTTCTCGCCTTTATGACGTCTCATATGAATAACCAAATAATCATTTCGAACGAAACGAAGTCCACATTCGGAGCACAGGAATGGTCGTTCATTAACATGTGTTTTCAAATGTTCATTTAATTCTTGTTTGCTTTCGTATGTCGAAGGGCAAAATTTACAAGTAAGTTTACGTTCCGAATGAATTCGCATATGAATTTGTAGATATTTAGCCGTAGAATAACCTTTATTGCAAATATGGCAAAATTCTAGCTTTGTAATTGGTTGTTTATTCGTGTGACGGGTTTCCATATGTCTTTTTAAATGCTCTAATCGTATAAACCCTTTCGAACAGAGTTCACACTCGTGCGGCTTAGCATTATGATGAATCGAATGAATATTTAAATGATCAATTCTTGTAAAACGTTTGTTGCATATTTTACATTCAAATGGTTTTATTTCAGAATGAGTTATTTCATGCCGTCGTAAATGTGCTGCTCGCGTAAATATTTTACTGCACTTTTGGCATTCATGAACTCTTTGTTGTTTCTTATGATTTTCTATATGATCTATACAATCTTGTTTACAATCAAATTCTTCGGTGCATTGTTCACAAGCAAATTTATCAACTTCATTTGAACTCTTTGTTGAATCTGTTTTTTTAGGGCGACCCCGTTTACGTTTAGGACTTATATCAGCCTCATGATCCGATTGTGACTGAAAATCACAATCTGAATCATTTAGTCTATCTTTAGCATCAATATCTATTTCAAAAGACTCCTTGTAAACTTCATCTGGTTCACATTTAAATTGTAGTACGTCAACAATATTTAATCCCGATTCATTGAATAAAGTTTCTGATTTAAAATTATCTTCATCAATTATGTGTTCCGCTATATTTATAATTTCTTTACAATTGTCCTGATGTAATTTTAGTTCTGTGTCATCGTTAAACGACAACTTACATAATGAACAATTAAAAGCTAAATTTATGTTACTCGGTAATTCGATATCGTTATGAATTGTTATATGATTTTGTAAATCATTTGAGTTTAAAAAATTTTTATTACACAATTCACATGTATTTGCATCTAACCTTTTTATAAATATCTCCGGATGAAAATTTTCCATATGTTTTTTTAAAGGGTGAATGCGAGAGTACATTCTTGAACATATACGACATTTTATTGGATCATTTTTATGAATTGTTTTTACATGTACCTAAAATAAAAAAATTCAATTATGTTTTAAAAATACTAATAAAAACTTAAAACCTTTAAATTTTTTTCTGTATCAAAATTATTACAACAAAACACGCATAAATGATCCCCAGCATCGTTGAGTTGAGCAGATTCCGTATATTGTTCATATAAATTTTCTTTATACGTTAAATTATCATTTGTTTTTGCTATAATATGTGTATTATCATTTTCTAATTTTACACTAATTATGTCTGATGAAAAATCAATTATACTACTATTTTCCTGTTCATTATCACTAGACATAATTGTATGATTTTTGTCTTTATCGCTTTTTGTTACGGTTAATAAAAGTGTTTGATATGCTTTTTCGCATTGTTCTTTAAATTTATATGATAAAGTTATATCTTGTATACATTGTAAACATATAAGGGGTGGTAATCCATCTGATTCTGATACCTAAAATATGGTAGCAAATTATAATTACATATTTCTTAACCTAACTATATAAAAAAATTACTTACGTCAGTAACTGTACAAGTTTTTATCATTGTAGCAATTGTTAATTTGGGTGATTCTTCTGAAAATACAGATTTCATATCAAATCCGTGCTTTAAACAAGTTCGACAAACATTGTTTATATCAATCACTGATTGAGTCGCCATGGCTGTTGTGATATCCATTAAAATTACAAAATAAGAATTAAAATAAACTAAAAGTATTAATTAAATAAATTCACTTAAATAAACATCATTTTGAAATACATATATTAAATTATTATTATTATCTTAAATAAAGAAAACTGTAATAATTTTGATTATTTGATATTATATTTTATAAACAAGATAATTATATTTATTTCCATTCAAAAATGACTATATAAATTATATATTATTATTCACATTGAATTTAATATAAGACAGCTGTAAACACAGTTTTACCAACAATATGCAATCAAAATAATATATATAATTATTAATTTCAATGACAGGGACATCTACGATTTAATAGAATTATTATGGTCAAATTTTCTTTTCTAAAGAGAAATGCTATATTTTTAAAACTTATATTAAATATTTGTTCATTATAAAATTAAATTATTTATATATTAAAAATATATAAATAAAGTGTTTATAGTATTATTATAAAGTATTTTTATCATTAATACACATCAAAAAGGTCGCCTACAACATGAAAAGCTATCACATAATTTTAATTTACCTTATAATTATATTGATTAAAAGTAGTATAAGCAATTTGAATCAAGAACTAAGTTATCAAACTCACTTTTATAATCAAATAAAAAATTATTCCTCATGGATTGTAAATAATGTTGTAAATAATTATTATCAAAAGGAAAAGTGCATAAATTTTATAAAGTTAAATAAAAATGAAGATATATTTGCAGTAAATCAATACTTAAACAATATTATTTTATCAAAATTGCATAAGTTGCATAATGTAACAATTATTTTTAATTTAATTAATACAAATTATTTATTTTTTTTAAAAAATAATTGCTATTTTTACTTCTTTGTAATTAAAAGTGAGGAAAACTTACATCAAATATGGCTTAAATATATACCATTATTTGCTAAATCATCGTACAAACTACGTTTATTATATATTATAAATAATAATTTTAATAATGATTATTTAGAAATTGGTACCAAAAATAATTATGAAAGTTTATCTAGTGAAATGTTTGCACACGCTGACGTTAAAATTTTAACGAATTTTACACTTTTTTCGACTGAAAATTCATTGAAATTGAATCGTAAATTCAAACAAGTTACTGATTTTGAAGACAATCAAGAGCTTTTAATAAAAACAAATGTAATTAATGGAAAACATTTAAGAGTAACATCCTTTGATTGTCATCCATTTAGTTATTTAATTATGAATCAGAAAGCAAATAACATGAATACTTTATTGTTAATGAAAAAAAAAATGTTTGAACAAAAAATGTGCGGAGGTTCAATTCAACAAAATTGTGTAAATGGTGATGGCATTTTTGCTCATATTATGTTAATTTTGTCCAATTATTTAAACTTTACTTGGACCGTTGTAATGCCTTTTGATGGATTTTATGGGTCAATTTTACCAAATGGAACGGTTGATGGTTGCGAAGGTGACATAGGTTTGTTTGTACATTTCTATTATTTATTTTATTACTACTTTAGTTTTAGTTTCAGGAAAAGCAGATATTGGTTATTGTGACTTTTGGGTACAACTTCCACGCCATAATAAAGTAGAATTTACATATCCCTTACTACCAACATGCATGACCTTTCTAGTACCACGTCCAAAACGGTTGGAATATTCTTGGTATTCAGTTTTTATGAGTTTTCAAAAATCGATATGGGTCATAATAATTATTTTTGTATTAATAACTTCTGGAATATTATATTTATTTAATTTTACATATAGAGAATTAATGTTCTTAAAATCAGATTCATACATAGAGTATAATTTTTTAAAAGCTTTGTTAGACGTTTACGGATTACTGATAACTGCTGGTCAATTTGGGCCAAAGACACATAATTTATTATCAATTCACATATTATTAACATGGTGGTCGCTAATGGCTATATTAGTGACCCTGATGTATTCCTGTAATTTAGTTTCATTTCTTACAATACCAAAATATGAAAATCGTGTCGATACTACTGAAAATTTTGAAAAATCGAATCTATTTTGGGGACTAAATGTAATGCTTGATTTTGAGTCTTTAGATATTAATCGTAAAGGCGTTACGTATATAAGGAAAAATGTTGTAATGGAGTATGAATTAAATGATCGTTTGGAAAACATAAAATCAGACAAGTATGCAGTTCTTGTATATAGAATGAACCATGAGATGACAGTGCTATGCGGTTTTGAAGAGTTTCCAACAAAAAATTTAAGAATGATGAAGGAATGCTTATACGAACCTTACACATCAATGATTTTACCAAAAAATTCTCCTTATCAACATTCAATTGATAATATACTTTTGCGTATGTTCGATGTTGGAATCTTTCAGCACGTGGTGAAATCCCAAGTCGATACTCATGTACCAATTAGTATGAGATCTGTTTTTAAAGAAAATGACGCTATGAATATGGCTTCCGTTAAACCAGAAATATTAACGATTGAGCATATACAAGGAGCGTTCTATTTTTTATTTTTTTTCAATATTGTATCTTTTATAATATTTTTAACAGAAATTCTTCATTTCAAATTAAAAAATTTTAAACATAGAGACTAAAAAAAAATAGAAATATTGCTTTGTAAATATAGATGGCATTTTTAACAAATATTGAAATTTAATAATATAGGCAAACTTGCCTGCTTATAATGTTTTATTTTTAATGTATCTGTCAAAATTGTAATTATAAAAATATATTTATCTTAATGAATTAATCAGATTTTTTGATTATAAGTTATATATAGAAAAATACAATTATTTTAATTTCACTACAAGTTTATTGGATCAAGTATCATTTATTATAGCTATTATGGAGCGGTGCAGTAAAATTGAAATTTATAATTTTTTTAACAGTTTATCTGGCTTTATTAAAACATTAGAAAACACACCATTACTTATTGAATTAAGAAATGATACATCGGTTGCAGGAATTGTTATTTATGTTGATGGGTAATATATTCAAAATATTTTTTATATTGAATTTTAATTATTTTTTTTTTTCAGATTTATGAATATGCATTTAAGCGAAGTTGTATTAATTGATCAAAAAAATCAACAATATTCATTAGATTATATTTTAATTGCTACAAGAATGATTCGGTACATTCATATACCAACAAAGGTAATTTTTAATTAATTTGATTTTGCTTTGTAAATAGAGTTTAGAACAATTGTTCTAAAAGTATACATACATATAGCATGTGCTTTTTATGTGAACCCTTTACAAATGTCACATTGACATTTTTTTCTCTTTCTTTGTTCTATTTAACAATCTGTCAAAATTTAATATATATTACGCGAGAAGTTCGGAAAATTTACATTTCGCGAGCAAATATCAATTATTGAGAAAAAATATATTATTACCATAAGAAAAAAATAAAATATCTATTTCATTTTATAGTTCATTTGGTATAACTTAAAAATAAACATGCTTAAAACAATTATCCATAGGTGTATTTTAAGAAAAAACTGTTTAGTATTAAATGGAACTGTGAAGTGTAATGTTATTGAATTTTTAAAAAAAAGTTATTCACGTTTTTCGGCAACAACAATAATGACGGGAACTGACGTGTTTTCATTAAATGATTACGATTGCATTGGCTTTGATTTGGATAATACTTTATTAAGATATAATATTAATAATATGGTACGACTAGAATATGATGTATTGGCGAAATATTTAGTAAACCAAAAAGGATATTCTGGCGATTTTCTTTATAAAAGTATTGACCCTGAATTAGACTTTCTACAAAAAGGATTAATTGTTGATTTTAAACTGGGTAATATCCTTAAAATAAGTGGTACAGGAATAATTTTAAAAGCAGCACATGGAACCAAGTTATTGACGAATAAGGAGATTATTTCATTTTATGGCCTAGAAAAAAAATGGGCACCAACCACATTATTTTGTAATAATTTATTGAGCGGTTGGAATGGACCATTATCAGAAGAATTTCGTACTTTATGTGATTATTTCGATATGCCAGCTGGTCTTATATTTGCAAGAATTATTGATTCTATAGATGAATCAAGTTCACAAGTGACAAATAATAGAACATATAATATTTGGCCTGATATATTACAAGGTTTGGTGCAAATGTTTTCCAAAGAACATTTTGGAGGAGATCAAAGTGAATATTTTAATATAATTAAAAGTAATCCTGCAAAATACATTCATAAAACAAATAAAAGTGTTGTTAATTGGTTAAAAAAATTAAAAAATAATAAGAAATTATTTTTAATAACTGGGTCTCATATTGACTTTGCTAATTTTACAGCATCTTATGCCTTAGGGGACGATTGGAGGGATTTATTTGATTTAATTGTTGTTTTTGCTAAAAAGCCAGGCTTTTTTGTGGATACTCGTCCATTTTTAGAGCTGGATGGTATTAAAGAAACTATGCCCTTGAACTATAATGAGCTACAAGTAGGAAGTATTTATTCTCAAGGCAATTTCATTGATTTAAATTTATGGTTTTCTAAAATAACAAAAAAAGCTGATTTAAATTATTTATATGTTGGTGATAATTTAATTCAAGATGTTTATGCGCCCAGTAAATATAAAAAAATTGATACTATTGCTGTTGTAGAGGAATTGTTTAGTAATCTCGATAATCAGTTTCATCTATCAAAAGATTATAAAATATTAACTTCAAAATGTTGGGGACCATTTTTGAATCACATTGATGATAACCCAACATTATGGTTAGAAACAATTAGAAAATACTCAAAACTATGTGTACCATTATTAGATGTTATTGCTAATTCCCCATTAAATAATGTTTATAAAACATTTTCAGAAAATCATTCAAATCATGGGTTTTATCCTGAAGATTTTAATTCTCTAAATTAAACTAAAAATAATATATATATATAAACGTTAGTTATTTATTGTAAAGTATATAAAAGTAGCACAAATTTTATATGTATCTCAATTTAAAAAAAAAAACCAAATATAATAATAATAGAAATGCGACACAAAGTCAATAAATAATAATATTTATGTTTTATTTTTCAATAGTCACATTATATCAAAAAATTAAATTTTCATTATTGTATTATAATTTACAGATTAATATTATAGCATCTATAAATAACAAATTAAAGGAATTGCGTTACAAAAATGTAAAAAAAGAATTATCGGGTAAAGAGTTAAGAGCAAGGAAAAGACACATACAAACATTAAATGAAGTTAAACGACAATAATAAATGTATAATGTATTTAATAAATAAAAAAAATGTTTACAAATATGAAGGTTATTTTTTTTTTCTTGCTTTAAAATGCTTTTTTAAATTTAATTATTATGCTATAAAGTTTTATTATTAATTCCATCCATTATACATGAGATAATAACAAAATATTTAATTTTCTTCTTAAAGTGGTTATCTTTTACATAGCTTAGGTACTCTGCGATTTATGAAAACTGTAATTAGATAAATAAATTAAATTAATGTAAAAAATGATGTAAATATATTTTATAAATATTTTTAATTTAAAAAAGATAATTAAAAAAATATATAGAAAAATGTACCAACAATTTAATTTTTGTTTTTATAAACTTATTTATGATAAAATTATTTAACTTTTTTGTTTATTTTTTGATTGTTATTGTCATATTTGCCAATGTTATCTATTGAAGGATGTTTAAACAAATTTTAAAACTAATAAAAAATTATAAATCACAATTAATATAATATAATAATATTGTTAAAATATTATTTGTTTCTTAACTTTAATAAGTTGTGGCTTTAAGCTATCCTAAGAAACTTTGAAAATAAATATATATATATACCTGACAAGCCAATTATTTCGCTTTGCTCTTCGTAATGGTCGTAAATGAAATGCACCATATATAACTGGATTTATTAAACTATTTGACATACCAAAAAAGAATATTCCCGACTGTAAATCTTCACTTAACTACAAATATAAAAAAAAATATTATTGTAAAATTTATACTATTGAAATATATATTTATTTAATTAAAAAGGCCTTGAAATATTGTTTTATCTTTATAAACTATTGTTTTCAAATGTTTTCTTACAACATACACATTTCATATAATTATTTTAAAAATGATTGTTATTAACACTTTTTACTAAGCAAATCAAATAATAAAAAGCTCAAAAATAATAAATCAAATAATAAATGAACTTACTCTAGTGTCTGGATTTAAAAACATAAATATTAACATCATTACATAATATGGTGTCCAGCAGACTATAAAAGCAAATACGATTATTATGGATATTCTTAATGATGTTGATTTTGCTTTATGAATTAATTTTTGACGATTTAAGCCAATGCTTTCGGTGGTTTGTTGAAACATTTTTTCACTATCTGTAAATTAGATTTTGTTATTAATAAATTACTTTTGAAATGAAAAAAAAAGCTTAACCAGAAATTGTTTTAAATGTTGATATATATGTAACAATTAATATAACTAATGGTACTAAAAACATAAATAATAATGAAAAAGTTGTATAAAGTTGTTCCTGCCATAATGCACTATAAAAACCATATGTAACACATTGATGAAAATCCTCATAGAACGGTCCTTTTACTATTTGAAACACTAAACACTTGAAAAATATAAATTATATAATTATTAATCTGTCACAAATTATTTTGTTTATTAGCTTATAATTAAAAATAAATACATACAACTTGTAAGAAAAAAATACACGCAAATTTTACTTTATTTATTTAATTAAAATAAATGTTTATTCAAATCTTAGCAAGTAAAAAAATGTTGAAAAGTAAATAAAATGTTCAGAGATTTAATACCTGTGGCAAACTTAATAAAATTGATAACGTGTATGCAACAATTAATAATCGATTGCATCGTTTTTCCATATTTAACGATTTCATTGGATATTTAACAGCAATCCATCGATCAATACCAATTAATACTAGCACATAAGTTGATAAATATAAACTGAACATTTGAAAAAATTTCACTAATTTGCAACTTAATTCACCGGCTATCCACTCAACAGTGTAACTCCAAGCCGCCTCTCCTATTATGCAAAAACCAGTCACTAATAAATCGGAAATTGATAAATGCAACATCAAACAATATATTGCACTCCAATTTTGCCTAGCCAAGCGCTTCGCTGCCTGATTATTTCGTATATTTATAATTGTTGCAATATTACCGAGTAATGATATACCAGCCATAGCTGATAACACATAAACTCGTATAATAGTTGACTTTGTTAAATGGGGTGCATTTTTCAAACAAACTTTTTCATCATGACCAAATGTAGAAACTATTGTAAAATTGCATTCATTATTTCCTATAATTGCTTGATTATCAATACTAATGGCTTGGTTCTGGCTTATATTATTATATATATCACTATTAAAACCCAAGTTAAATTCACTTGTTATACTTATTAATTTATTTATTAATGTCATTGTTTTTCTGTAAATTTTTACTAAATTTGGTTTAAATAACGCAAAATTTTCAATTTTACTGTATTATATTCAACGGACACATTTTTAAAAATATTTGATTTGTCAATTATTTATTATTTAAGCAAATTGCTTTAATAATCTCCAAAATAAAACTTATTCGTTTCCACATAACATCACTTAATTTTTACGTGTTTGAACAACCACAAGAAGCCGCGAAATAAAATATAAATTTGTTTACTATTTTATTTATATAAAACAACCAAATTGTATAAAAATAAACCAAAATCGTATAAAAATTTTGTTAAAAAAATTCTTATTCTTTTTATTTTGTCTTCACTATTATGAATGTTTCCTTGAATTCAATTAATTTATTCAAGTAATTATAATAAAGTAATATTAAAAATTGTAATAACATCTACAGCGTATTATTTTGCAAAAAAAAAATGTTAATTGCATTAATTTACGTTTTACACCTTTAGTTATTTCTTTTTTTACAATATTGTAGTTTTTAAAATTAAAAGAAAATAATAATTATATTAAATAAAATATTTAAACAAAACAATGATTCATTTTTGTTTTTATATGTTTTTTGAAGAAATTTCTTAAGAACATTAACTTAACAGAAAACCTGTAAAAATAAAATGTTTAATCGTTTTATTTGTTTTGATTTAACCATTAAAAAAAAAATTTAGCAACTGACAGTGAAAATTGTAAAGTAAAAGAAAATCGCTAATTATAATTTTTTCGTATTAAAAAAATGAAAGAATAAATTTTAATTTAACCGGTTCTATTTATTACTTAATAAATTTTATTATAAAATCTTATGTTGGCTTTCAAGTTTTTATTTTAAACCAAGACATAAATAAATCTGTGAAACTTATATTAAAAAAAATAAACCAAAAAGCATTTTATTCTTCAAATAATAAATTATTTCTATACTTGTTTTTTTTTTAAGTTCATAGGTTAATTTGTTTTTGGTATTTATAATACAACAAAGAAAAATAGAAATTTTTAATTATGTAAATAAAATATAGTAAATATTTGAATACAATTTTTCTTTCAATAAAAAAAAGGTATTCAAAATAAACTCTAATTATTTTATACCGATTAAAAATAATATGATTCAAATAAATGATAACTAAGTGTATGAATATACTGTTAGACAAATTAATTTTTTAAATTAATTTATAAACCCAAAAACTAACTTTATATATATGAAGGTTTCTAATAAATAAAAATCATTAAGAATTTTTTTTTTTTTTTTGCTTTATTTCAATATTATATGGGTATGTACAATTTTTAAAACAGATTAATAATATAAAAATAAATAAAAGTATACAAAACTTTTTCTTTTTTTTTTGGTTATTTTACAAATACTGATATTTTTTTTTTATTTTAACTAATTTAATTTTGCCTCGATCTAAAACAACCAATATGAATAAATTCTATTAATACTTTGGGTTTCACAGTTATACTAATATAATTCTTCTGCTTTGAAAAAAAAAATAAAATTAATTTATGATTTATACATTTTTAATTAAAAAAAAATATATTTTTGGATGGTTTAAAGTATTTTTAGGCTATTGCTACAAATTTAGAACATGCTTCCATAAAAAGGCGTATTTGTATTTATATTGAGTAATTGTAAGTTTTTTAATACAAGTCAAATCAATAAATAATTGTTAAATTAATTATAAAGTTTATATTTCTACTTTAAAATTGCATCGTTAATTTATACAAGAAAAGAACAAGCTACTAATCTTTCAACTGCTAAATACTAATATAATTTACTTTAATTTTCAATTTCTAAATATATTAAAAATGATAATTACTTTACAAACTTTATTTTTGGTATTTTAAGAATAAAATGTTAAGACACTTGTTTGATTACCGCGTACAAATAAAAATGGAGGTAAATCTCTACTTAAGCTTTCCAACCATGCCATATATAATGGTGCCGATATTATATTTTTCCTTGGCACTGGCAACGTCATTACGATCAAATCGGATTTAGAAGAATTTTTCAATAAGTATTCTCTTAAACGTAAATAACGGTTTGTTTTGTCTTGAACAGCAATTAAATCTGCCTTAGTGATACATTCTTAAAATATGTAAATAAAAACATTGAATAATTATAATAAAAATTAATTATTAATAATTATTTTATATTACCCTTATCAGAATTTTCTTTATTTTTATTTTCTGCAAAATCTTTAATTATTCCTTCAAAATATTCAACGGTTGATTCTTGTGCTTTTTTTGTTATATCTGGTAGTAATTGTAAGTCAGAATAATCAATACGAAACTTTGATAATAAACTGGCCATTGAGCGTTGCTCAAATTCTAATTCATCTTGTTTATTAGCAAGGGCAAAAACTCTAAAATAACATTATTAAATACATTTTTCCAAAGACATGAAGATTAAAATTACCTCAATTTACACGAATTCCAATTACGTCGTGTGCTTATAATATATGGCAGTAATAATGTTAGACCGCCATCATCATAAAGCCACCATACGTCGATAATAGCATTTTTTCTTTTACTGGTAAACATTGCCAGTTCATTAATTATGTCCTTTGGTAATTCAGTTCCGCCAGGCCCCTTATACAATATTGCGGGATCATTTGATTTTTTCGATTTTTTAATATCATCTTGCTAGTTAATTATTAAAAGTTAGAAAATAAATAAATGAATTTATGGAATATTTATTACCAAATATGAATTATTTTTCTTGTTAAGCGGATCTGGTAATCCTGAAACTTCTCGGATTTTTGCAACTGGTGTTGTTGGCATTGATAAGTCACTTATACTGCTAGCTAGTTATTATTTTGAATTAATATATAACAAGCATTTCAGATTTATAAAAATTGAAATAATCATAAATACAATATAGAAAGGGCAATAAAAGCATGCTTACTTACATTTAATAGTATTTTTTAAATTATTTTGTATATTCATATATCCATCTATAAATAGTTTTTTGTGCATAGTTTGAAAAAAGAATGAATATAAAAAATATAATAGAATTATTATTTTATAGAAATTAAAATTAAAAATTAATCAATAATTTACTATTGTATAGTGATTACTACAACATGATAAAATTTGTAATTTTTTATTATAATTTTTATATAAAATACTTTTAACTGTATTTTAAATAAATTATTGTTTGATGCATTATTTATAAATTTTACATGTTTTAATTATATTTTTATATATAATATCAAACATGTAAAATATCTATTATATTATTTAATATTTTACATTTATTAGATTTTCTTTCATTTTGTTTTAAAGATTAGTTAAATTATTTAAAAAATATTATCAAGCTGTTGTGAATTTTTTTAAACCTAATTTATGAAAGAGCATTAGCTATGAGTTGCATTTTAACTAAGCTTAATTATTAACTATTTAAAATCGCATATTAAATGTTAAAAAATATTTACCTTGTGAAACGTTACGACTCAGTGAATCACAACTACCGTGAATAACATGTTTCTGTAAATCAACTGAGCTATCATTAGGATGCATTGTTAACGGCATATCTATTATCGAACGGTCATCACCTAATAATTGTGAATAATCAAGTCCTTTCGGAACACGTAGTATGGCAACAGCTAAATGCATATCTAATGCCTATAAAAAAAAAAAAAAATGACAATGATTTAATGATCTTGATTTACTATATCTTATTAACCAACTTTATGCATAACATGGAAATATTGATCGAGCTCAGCTTTATCACAAACATTCCAATCCGATTTATATCCCATCATTACAATATTTGGCTTTAGTTTACCTATACCAGATGCCTTATATAAAAAATATAATTTAAAATTAATAATACTTTGCATTTAAATAGCTAGAAATTTTTTACCTGCATTAAAGCACGACAACCAAACTCAAAGTTTTCATCGTCTACTTGGGAATAAAAGCCTCGAATTTTATGTTTTTTAAACCAATCATTAGCTCTTCTTTGTAAATAATTCCGATATTTTTGAGTAACTTGAGTTTTAACAACATTACCGCATAATAATAGTGAAATATTTTTTGTTAATAGATATGCAAAATCAATTAACATTGGACGTGAATTTGGATGGCCGGACAACACTAAAATCTTTTTATTTTTTAAAAAATAATAAAATTAAATTCAAAACCATTGAGTTTATACAAAATATAGTAAAAACTTACTTGTGGGCGATAGTTTTTAACATGCTCTTCAACATTATTAAGTTGTTGAACAGTCATTAGAGCTTTTTTATAAGTTTGAGCCTGTGTACTTGAACCCCAATTAACATCTATCAATTTAAATGATTAATAAAAAAATAAGATCTAAATAAGTATACTATTTTTTTTTTTGGATACCTGGTTTTCTGTGTGAAACTATTAAATAAAGTGCAACAATAACAGCAAACGTAAGTAATGCTGTTGCCCATGATATTAAAAACATAACAGAAACACATAATATAGCTCCAATTAAACTTAACCACATGTTGTAATACTAAAAATTGAATTGAATTGAATATAATTTTTATTTACTCTTTTATAATAGATTAAAAAAGTTTACTTTAAATGTGGGACGCCAACCAACTGGCTTAACTAAGCTAGCATGGAATGTACTAAAATTAATGAGTGCATATGCTGCCAAAAAGAAATTCGATATTAATGGTGCTATTACATTCAATTCGCCAACTAAAATAAATCTACAAACAAATTGATTTATTATTTTTATAAAAAACATAAGTAAAAAATATAAATTTACCCAATAGCTATGAAAAAAGTTAAAACATATCCACGAACCGGTTCATTGTTGTTACCATAACCCTTAGCAAACCATTTTATTTTTGGATAGAGCTCATCTTTACATAATGCCTGTTATATTTAAATAACAATAAAGTTAAAATATGGGTAAAAAATTCGAAGACGTTGATTTTAAAGGTTCTAATATTATATTTATTTTAGTTTTGCTATCAGGAGGTTTAATATTACCTGAAACACCTTTGGAGCTGATACTAAACTAGCTAAAGCTGAGGACAAAGTAGCAGCAAAGCAACCAGCATAAATAAACGGACCAAACGCTGATACAAGCTCAATAACTTGAAAGGAATTATGCAAACCATATTTACATTCACCTGATTGTAAAATAGTAATAAAATTTATAATAAAATAGGTACCAATCAATAATAAAATGATGATAACTACCTATTTCACACGAAACAAACACAGTGCCATTAACTAAATCGGTTATATTTCCGGATGCTTGTCTTAAAACTGTTGCACCAACTACTGCAGCCATAATTATATATGACAATGTTGTTATAAATATCGCTAAAATAGTACCTTTTGGAATTGATTTTTGTGGATCCTGAAAAAAATACAAATAATTAAAAAACTCAAAATTGGTTACATTATAACATTTAACTCTTAAATCTCCTGAAATATTAGCGCCGGCTAATATACCAGTTGCTGCTGGAAAAAATATGGCAAGTACTGAAAAAAAATCGTGATGTACTTTATCATATTCTCTGTAGTCGGGGAGAAAATTTGTTTGAAATAGTGTCACTGTGAAATAAAAAAAATCATTAGCAATTCAATTATTATGTAATTTATATTTACTATTTAATCCGAGATATCCTTTAGTTTTTTCTAAATCACTTTTTGGACCAATAAGTGAACCAATAAAGAAGTCAGCAATTGCAATCAATAAAATAATCAATAAACAAATTTGTGCCTAGCAAAGCAAATAAAATTATTATACAAATAATAAAAAGTAAACTAAAATATTTTTTACTTTTGATTCCCATTCCATTCCAATCATAACAATGCATGTTAGCAAAATTATTGCAATACTACCTATAATTCGTATATCGTGAATACCACCATCAACTATTTTCACATTCAGTGATGTTAATAAGTCTTGCAACGATTCACAAAAACCAACAACGTACATAGCGCAAGCAATAGCATTAGCTAATGAAAATATAAGACCGATTGAGCCCCCAAATTCTGGTCCTAATGATCTTGATATCATGTAATATGTGCCACCTTTCGGAATTTCATAAAAATAATATAATCAAAATATTAATTTAATAATTGTTTTTTTTATATTTATTACCTCCTTTGATAACGCCATTTGTACTAATTGCAGACATCGAAACTGCTGTAATAGCGGTTACAACTGTCGTCGTTAAAATCAAAATAATTCCTTCACCAACTCCAGATTGGCCAACAACCCAGCTAAGACGTAAAAATAGCATAACACCCCATATATTTAATAAGCATCGCATTAAAACACCTTGAATCCATCCAAATTTAAATTGTCCTTTTCCAATTCCAATTTCTGCATCGCTATTCTGTTGCGAATCTTGAAGCTAAACATTGAAATAAATGTAAAATTATATTTTATTTTGTATGTACTATGAATCGTTTTTTTTTATATGTGAATATATATATTGAACCAGTGTACAAGCATATTTAGAACTGATAAACTCGCCAATATGCAAAAGTTATACAATTCAATGTTTGAAAAGATTGACACATTTTATTCGTTACAACAAATATTTAATTTTTTATTAACAAAAATTATGATTAAATTCTATTGAATTAATTTTTCCTACTCAATGGCATAAGGTTAATTGTTATTAATTATTTTTTATTAATATAAAAAATTATATGTTCATTTTTTTTTTGTTAATAAATGATAATAATAATTAATGTTTTAATTCAATTAACTAATATCATTTAATAAAACCAAATAATTGTTTAATTTAAGTATAATTATTTTCTAATTAAATTGTCTTTATTAAAATGTTTGATTAATTCTAAATGTTGTAATTTATCTTATTGAAAATTGAAATTTTAAATTACTGAAATCTTATTAATAATAAAAAAAATTATAACAGTTTTTATGAAATATGCTTAAATTTTAATTTTATCAATTTAAAGTAGACATTTAAATAACAAATACGAAATCTAAATAAAAAGTTATATTGCTTAATGTAAATTGTTGAATATACTTGCATATATAGCGTTACCTTTCCATTTGTTAATGATTAACATTTCAATAAAGAACAAAAAAATGTAATAAATAACATACTGGCGACATTATTACCAAACCTTGTTTGATATTCAAAAATGTAAATTATTTAAAAAAAAATTCTACCTTATTTGTTAAGGTGGCATTATGAAGTTCATCTAAAGTAGGTCGATACGCTGCTTGTATTGATAAAATATTCCTATAATTATCTAAACGCGGCAAAGCTTCACGAGTAAAATGCCTATTTAGAAGTAATTGAATTAATTTACAATAAAATAAATAATAAATCTAATATATAAATATATACCTGAAACTTCTACCATATTTTGTATCATTTTCACTTTCAAGGAGCGGACCCTTATCCTCATCATTGGAATCTGAATCTTCTTTATCTGACGAAACCTTTTGTTTAAAACAATGAAAAAATAATGTGTAATATATTTATTTGCTCGCTAAAACAAACATACAAATTAAAATAAAGAAAAGCTAAAACACATATTGTTTACAAAAAAATTTAAATTAAAAACCAAAGCATTACCTGAAATCGTGCTGATGTTTGCAGGTCCTTTAAACGTGATGGTTTGTCCTTATCACGAAAACTACTTTTTCGTAACGACTGAATACTAAAAAATACAAATTTATAATTTACTATGATAAATTGTGAAAATAGATCCTTATCAACCGTTGATTACATTTGCTAATTTTAACAATGAATTGAAATTTACTATAAATGTGTACGCTTATTCATTTAGTATTGAATCAAAAGTTGTAAAAATTAGAATTCAAATAAGATGTAAATAAGTAAATAAAATGAAAAATATAATATTATAACTTTATAATGATATTATAAATAATTATTCACAATTGATTTTTGCGTGGTAAATGTATTTATATTATAAATTTAATTGCTAGAAAAGTATAAATAAATTGACAATAAAATCACTTATAAGTAATTATAATAACTGAATTACAATAAAGTATTATTTTTCTCTTTTTAAATACTTTGTGTCTGATAATATATTTATATTTATTTCTTTTTTTAACTCTTAGTGGTATTTTTTTATTTTTGATAAACAATTGGTTTTGATTAATTGATTTGTAATTGGACAGTTTTCTTATTATTTAATGTTTTGTACATTATTTTTTGAGACAAGTAGCTTTTGGTTATTTGTTTGGATAATAAGTTTTATTATTTGTTTTAAAACATAATAATATTATTAATTGGAAATAAGTATACATGAATTTTATTGAAATATTGTTATAATTAAATAAATAATTAAACTGTGGAAATATAATGCTATCTCATCTTAAAATTTATCTCCTAAAAATAATTAAATATAAATATATATATATAAATAATTAACTTTACCACTGACTAATAATTTTTTTATATAATTAATAATCTGATTATTATTACAAGCTTCAAAAAAAATTTAATCATTCTTTAAATAAAAATCATAAGATGTAATTTCATTCATAATAATAACACGATAACAATATACAAGAAATTTGAAAATAAAGTTTTATATTGATTAAAGCAGAAAAAAGAAGTTTTTTTATTGATTTGTCACAGAGTAACAAAAAAAAAATTCCTATTCATATGATTTATAAAATTCAAGTGTTTGATTACTTTATTCTATTTTATTTATAAATTGAATTGTTTCTAAAAGATTCTTGATTTTTTCGGAAAATTTTAGTATTTTAATCAAAAATGTTATTTTTTATTTTAAAAAAAAATGCTACAAATAATTTATTTGCACACTAGGATTTATATTTATTATTTATTATATATAATAATTATACTACTAATAATATTAAAAGAAATTTTAGCATTGATTAAATATTAAGTAAAGTAAATACATCAATCTAATGCCGACGCACGCGATAACAAAATGACAGTTTTTTTTTGTTTTTTTTAGTGTTAACACTTTTTAACTTGTTAATCTAATTATGCAGATATAAATTGTATATAAATATTTGCTCTTTTTTTAAATTATGGTACATAGTGTGATAATTTAAAAACAATTATCGATGTACTGTCTACTCATAATGATGTTAAATTTCAAATTGTTGTGCGTATAAAAATGTTCAGAAGATCGTAGGTAGTACATATTACTACTAGCAAAAAACTTAAAAACGTTCTCTTTGATTTTTTCTTTACAAATGATTAATAACATTTGTTGCCACTTTATAGTAATGTGTAATAATATAAATAATAATAATCTCATATAAATAGAAAACTTACCGCGTTTGCCTAGCTGTATTAATTATATTTGATGTATCATCCGAAAATGTATCATTATCGGATAGTTCATATACATTTTTAATTTTGCTTTTTTCATCAGCATAGGGTTGTGATGAAAAAGAATTTTTTTTTTCAACTTTATTTACATGAAACCGTGTTGGACGATCTGATGTACTCATCTCAAAAGCTGTATCTTCGTCTGCCATTTTTTAGAAGCAGATGCTTGATTTTTGGTCCTATTTGAAAGAATATTATTTTCTAAAAAATTTACACTTTTATTATTAGTTTAATTTTTTACAAGCGATTCTTAATATATACGCGCTTTAGATTCAACTCAATATAATTCTATTTTTAACAAAAAACAACCAATATTATAATTTTCGCATTATAAAAAAAAATTGTAAAATTAGTTGGTTTTCTTGTCTATTTCTTATAAAAAATATTTTATTTTAGATATTAATATTAAAACGATTAATATTAAAGAAAATTTACTTAGTAATAATAATATTAAATTAAGTAAAACATTTAAAAAAAATCTCACAAAATCGCATCAAATAAAGTGCTATATTTTTAATAATAAAGAAAAATAATAAATAAATATTGATTTTAATAAAAAAAAAAGAATTATTTTTTTCTATTTTATTTAATTACGACTTACGAGAATTTCTCATTAAACAATTTTTCTTAGGAAAGTCTATACAAAGATGTTATAAATAATTATAATATTTTTCCATCAAGTGACTATGTTTTAAATTGTAGTGACCGTAGATTGTAGTCATTCTTTTAATTTGTAAAAAAAAGTTTTATAAACAAAAACAGCATATTTCTAGATTATTAACTGGTATGATATTAATAACCATACACCAGTTTAACATTTAAGTCATTGATTTATCGTTACTAATTTGATTATGTAATGATTATTTAGTCTACCTGCCTAGCTATTTTTGTAATACTTATAATAATTGTGTAAGTACCTTCTAGTCACAAGGTAATTATTTTTTATCACATGAATGAAGTTTCATAACTTTATTAGAATTTGAATACTTCTATATCTATATTTGTTTAAAATAGAACATATAGATCATTCTATTGTAAAAAGATATAAAAACATTTTTGTTAAGAAATTAATTTTCTCGATTTCATCTGCAGTAAAATATATAATATACTTTAATAGTAATGAACAAATGCAAATCAAACTATAATTACTCAAATCAAGTGGTTTTACCTTTTGATAGTATATAGATGAATTATGAAAGCATTACTTTTTAAATTGTACAAATATAATAAAAGATATGAACTTTGTTTAAATTCCTAATTAATTTTTAATATATAAGCATAGCGTAGTTATTTAGTACATTCATATTTGTATTAATTATACTAAGTTGAGAAATAATAGTTTTTAATCTAAGTAGTTAGTTTTTAAATTTTGTCAAAGATTTATTGAACACGTAACTATGTAATGTATATATTAATATGTATTAAATTAAACGTACAATATAATACAAAATGGAAATGATTTATTAAAAAAAAAACAAAATAATAATAATAATAATCAACATATAATTAAACCAAACAAAAAATATTATTTATTCAAAATGAATATAATTTCATTATAATAATTATTTGAGTTTCACTTTCTGGAAAAAAAAAATTAATATAAGAAATAAAGGTAATAAAATTTGGCCATAAATATTTTTGTTACGAAATTTTAAAAAGTGTTTAAATATTACCTTATAAATTGCCGACAGAATGAAAATGTTTATTTATTTAAATACGAAATTTGATTTTATTTTCTAGTAAAATACATAGCATAATTATATAATTATTAGTGATGATAGAATGTATACATTATTGTACAAATATAAATATATACAAATTAATATAAGGAACAGTGTTTAATTATTTTTAATTAATCGAATAATAATTATATACATATTATTTCATTAGATTTATACAAATAATAATTAAATAATAATTTTATTTTAATATTACATTTCATTTATTGTAAAGATACAATTTTTTAATATAAAAAAGAAGAAGAAGATGCTACAGTTGTGCGATCGATTATAATATATATTGATTGATTACTTTGTTCAGATATATATTGATAAAACAGGTATTACGATCAGCTTAATAATAACTAAAGTATGTTTAAATTGATTATCATTATTAGTATCTGACAATTATAATAAAAGGAAATAAAAATATTATAATTGTTACTCATGCAATTATTATTATTATTTTGTTTTTTTTTTTTATTAAAGTTTTATAATTAGAATTCATTAATTTGACACTAAACAAAAACAATCAAACGTTTTAAATGTTAATAATAATAATAATATATTTCTGTTCACAGAAACTATGGCTGAGTAATTTTATTTACTTAAATTTTGCTATTTTGTCATGTCTTAGCTACAGTTAAAAATCCACCTTTAAGTTATGAGCTTTAAAAAACTTATTTAATTTATGTATAAAGAGTTTTATAAAGAAATCTTTTTATTTCCTATATTTTCAAATATATTTCGGTATTATTTTATTTTGATAAATTAAACTGCTTAAATATTAATTTTATGATAAATGAAGCCAGAAAGGTAACATGACTTTTTAGCGACAAAACAAAATAAATTTGTTTCAAGAAATTTAATAAATTAAAATTCGTATTGTTTGGTCTTATTATTATCAATTTTTTATTTTTAGTTTTATTTATTAATATATTATAAATATAAAAATTGTTTATTTTAATGATTTAATTATTATAATTTTTATTTTCTATTTATATTTCGTTAGAAATTATATATCATTTATAAATTAAAATCTACAATATTATTGTTGCAAAGTAGATTTTTCAATTGATATTATTTACACTTTTATTTTTATAAAAACTGCACAAAAATCACTAAATCTATCTAAATAATAAATCCTTTTGCTTACATACCAATAAAAATAAAAAATTTGGCGTTTAAAAAAAAAAAAGAATTCCATAAAAAAATCAAACAACTAATGAAATTAAAAAAAAAAACTATTTATTGGAGGTAAAAAATAGTAAATTTATGTCCTCAACAAAACAATGCCGGAGTAAGACTGTTTTTTAATTTTAATTTTTGTTGTTTATAAATTGTTTTTTTTTTTTAACAAATTTTCTTTTAATTTTTTTTTATTTATTCTTCCAAGTTGTAGAGAATAATAAATATATATATATAATATATACATACTAAATAACAGATATGTTACGTTATTTATTTTGAATAAAAAATTGTTTTTATTTGCCAGCGTTCGTTGAATTCATATCGCAAAATTGTGTTTTTTTATATTGGATTTAATTTTCTGTTTGGAAAATTAATACAAATACGCGTTTTCAGATAGTGAATCACATTATATAAATGTAATATGCGATGGTGTAATGTATATATAATATAAACAATGATCGTTTAAAAAAAAAATTATGTAAAAAATAAAATACTTACAAAAATATTCAATACATTTTTAATAATGTTTGAGAGTTTAGTAAGCACTAAAATTAATTCCTATACTAGCTAAATAAAATTTGTGCAGATATAATAAAAATCTTCTTTTTATTGAGCATTTATTAAAAGTTTGACCAATAATTTCCAGACAATGTAAATTGTTAAGCAATAAGGTTATGCGAAAAAAGTATTAATGATATTGGATCCTAAATCTTCGTTGTGTAAATTGTTAATTAAAAATAGTAAGTAATAAGTACATTATTTATAAAAAAAAATATTTTAAAGAGTTAGCAAAATATTATTACCAAGTATGATAACAAATAAATCTTAAGAAATACTAATTTCACAGCATAATATAAAAATGTACAAATGTCGTAAATACAATTAAACAAACTAACAATTTACTAAAGAATAATGATATAAAATAAAATCTGTTGTATAATTAGATGGGATTTTGTTTAATTAGTTATTTATTCTATTTAATACAAAACCAATAAGCACAATTGCGTTAATAAAATGTATAAGTACATATATTGTTTTTTAACAGAGAAGAAAATACGTAAGTGGCAACGTTAACAGTTATTATAGCATAATTATATATGTACTTTGGAATTGCAAACACATATACATTTCTGCGATATTTTTCTTAACATGTAGTTTATCATTTACATGTATATGTATAAATCTAAAAAAATATATAATTTTGCTTTTGATATTGTAAAGATTTTAAGGCTTTAAATTGCATCTATCCCCCAATTTACGTTTGCTTTTAATATTTTAACATTTAATAATAATTTTCCTTACCTCTAATAATATAGTTAATACTTTGATAATAAAAATAAAATTAATTTTTATGTCAATAAAGAATTATAAACAAAAGTATTTGATAAATTAAAATTACTATTAAAATAAAAAAAAATCTTTTTAGTAATTTATTATGTATATTGATACATTTATTTTTATATATTTTTTTTTTTTTTGTAATTATTATATTTATTTCTAATATAAAAAAAAACTCAAATCGTTATAATCAACAAAATAGTTCAAAATAATTAATAATAATGAAAAAGTAAATAGATTTGTTTTTTTTTATTATTTATTATGTTTTTGTATTTCTTCAATTTTATTTAAATTAATTATTTATATTTTATGCTAATTTTCAATATTATTTTTGTCGGTTTTTTATGCTAAATATGATGACAATGAATGTTGTCATGTGTTACTTTTTTAAGTAAATACTGTTCAGCTGGTAATATTGTACTTATTTACAAAATAATTGAAATTGTATAACAATTGATTATATATTAAATTTTTTTTTTGATTAAAAAAACATTATTTGTTGAGATTAAATAACTAAACCACTATATAATAAATATATGTTTCTTCGTCATGTTTACCTTATTCATTACTATTACTTATTTCATACAAATTCATTGCAATTATATCCGACTATACAAATAAACTCTGAAATCGAATACGATATAATAATTAAAGATTTTTATGAAATCAAAACAGAAGTCAAAATAATTTAATTTGATTTTATTTATATGCTATTTATAATTGATAAAATTAAGATATAAATTTAGTTTAACACACTCGTTCTTTTTCAATTACTTTAAAGTATTAGTAATTAGATTGATTAGTAAGTTTTTAAGGAGCCGAAGAAAGTAAATTTAATTAATCTATTTCATAGGAACGAAAAAATAGTTCAGAAATTAAAATAAAAATCAATACGTGGCACACAAAAATGTTTTGTTGAACGAAATAATAAACTGTAATTAAAAGTGAAATAATAATTAAATATTTATTTTATGATGTCATATTTTAATAGCAAAGCTAAAATAACTAATACAAAGTATATATATTATAATATTATTTTATTTTAAAGAAATAGTTTAGATTAATAATTATAATTTTTTATAATTATCGATATGATATTTAGCAATCTTATAAAGTATTGAATTTTTACGTATTAAATTCATATTTAATGCATTATTATAACATTTTAATAAATTAACATCGCTTTCAATTGGCAGTAAATAGCTGTTAATGCCGTCTATGAGCTATAAAAATTAATTAATATTAATGATTAAGCTTTAAATAGTATTATTATTATTATATTCCGTTTACCTGAGTCTCATCACAATTTATAAAACGAAGTACAGCTGCATGCTCTGACCATACCATATTACGCCATTTAATATCATAATTCTGAGCTAAAGGTATCATTACTAATGCACTAAAATCATCATCGCTATAACTGCTAGCTTGAAACTGTTCCAAAAATAACAAATATAAATTTTCAAAATCACTTTTTCCTATAAATTTTTTATCAAAATAAAAATGTTTATTTTTATCATCAACATCTATATCTTGTTGATTTAATGATTTATTTTGTATTAAATTATTTATTTGTCTTTTTAATAATGTTTTAATATTTGTATCCAAAAATTTACAGTCAGAACCAAAATAAGCCAACATTAAATATATTAACTTTTCTGTTTTCGTTATTAAAAAGCATTTATTATGTTCCAATAATTCAGTAAATGATAAACTAGTTGTTAATATTTCTTCATCAGATACATCTGAATAAAAAATTATAGTAAATATTAATATATGTATATAATAGAGATAATATATTTTTTTAACTTACTTAAATCAGGTAACGTTTCATTTTTCGTTAAATTATTTAAATATCTACTCAATAATAAAGGCATTAAATTATATGGCCAGTCATATGTTAATAAGGGTTCCCAGTTTGCAATTATAAGCTGAGTTTTTCGCTCATACTATAAATTTAAAACACAATTAAAAAATATAAATTATAGCTTAAAGTTTTTTTTAAAAGAATCATTACCGCTGTCAAACCATGAGTAGACATAAAATGAAACGAATATAAATTAAACCATTTTTGATAATCATTATTTTTATATGCTGTCACATTATCATCAAAACAATAAAAATTTATTGAAAATAAAATATTTTTAAATATAAATAAAATATCTTCAACATGTTGACTATTTAATAATGATATTAATTTGCATGTGATGTGTAATAATTTACCATTATTGATAATCTTTTTATCATAGTATAATTTTATCATATTTATTAGAAATTGTATTTCATACTTAATGAACCAATTTATTATTATAGTTTCATTATCATTCTTTAAAACATTTAGAAAATAATCTTTTATATTATTTGTATATAAAGATTCAATAAGTTTTTTTGACGACTCTTCATTTAATTGTAATAACTCTTTATAATTCATTACTTCAATTATAAACTCATATAGATTATTTAAAAAAATTAATGAAAATTGTTGTGAAATAACTAATTCTGGTATATTTTTATTCTTTTTAAAAAATATCGTTCCTAAATTTAACAACGCTGTATCCTTTTTCGATCTATCATTATCTACATTTTTTATTATTGAGTACCTAGAAATAATAAATATAAATAAAAATATAATTAAAAATTGGTCAATCGATAATAACAATAATATATATTTTCTTTATTCCATTTTTTAGAGTATATAAAAAATTATAATTTACCTTAATTGGTCGCATAGCTCATTAAAATTATTTGAGTTAATAAATTTTATCATAAAAGAATTCAAAAATTGAATAAAAGCTATTGCGGTAAATGTGATAAACTTTTTCATCAATGAAAAACTTGCTGCAAGTAACAATGTGTGTGCAAACTTAAAATATAAAATTGAATTAAAGTATGTATACAACAATTAAATTCATTTTATTAGTAATTACTTCTATGATAATATTATCACTTCCTGCTAATGTAAACCATTTCCCAATACATAATTGCAATATTTCTTCCATTAAATGATAGTTAGTTGGTAATATACCACATTCGATTAGCATTAATAGAGACGTTAGATGTTGATATAATATATAATTTTTATTCTCAAATACAAGGTATTGATAATGCCATTGTAGTAAAAAACGCAATGAAGGTAATAGCTCACTGTAATAATAAATATAAAAATTAATTAATAACAAATTTATTTGACGTTGACAGACTTTATTTCTTGTAATAATTAATAATTATGGTTGTCATAATTTTAATTATAAATAGTAAATTAATAATAAATGCATGCAATACAAAACTAAAATTGAATATAAATACTTAATAAAACTAAAGCTTATTTATAATTAATATAACGTTAGTTAAGTAAACAATAATCAAAGTTAATTCATATCATGTTTTATAATAAAGTGATTTTTATAATATTATTATTACCAATTTATATTTGGGTAAAAAAAAGATAATTCGACAATAAAAATAAAATGAAAATAACAATTATTTATTTTGCTTAGGCATTTGATATTCCTGACGAATTGAAAGACACTGTTAGAAGATTGCATAATTATTGCCAAAAAGAAACAGAGGTTCTAGAAGGTAATTATTTTACTAAATTATGAAATGTAAAATTTACTTTAAAAAAAATTTTATACAGAATTTATTGAACAAAGTAAATATGGAAAATTAGTAGACGATAGGAATTTAAAATGTTACATAAAATGTTTATTAGAGAAATCGATGGTAGTGAGTATTTCAAATTGGTTCAAATTTAAAAAAAAATATTCCTAACAATATTAGTTAATGAAATAAAAAATCTATATTATCAAAATTTAAACTTTGTTTTAGATGGATAAAAAAGGTAATATAAATTTTGAGGATATATATCATTTATTACCAACTGAAATTAAAGAAATAGTAGAAAATATTACAAAACAATGTAACGCAATACGTGAGTTTTTATATTTTATGAATAAAATTTTAGAAAACAATTAAATTAATTTCCCCTCTAGATAATGAAGATCACTGTGAAACAGCATATCTAACTATAAAGTGTTACTTTGAAGCTGATCCAGAAGTAATAAAAAATATTTTATTTCAAATTGATTAAATTGAAAGAGAAAATAAAAATTATGTTGTTTTTTTTTCATTTTAAACCAGAATATGACGCTGATTTAATTCATGTAAATAATAGAAAGTAAACTAAAACACTTACCAAAATAATGCATCATCAGGCATCACATACAATAAAATACGAAATAAACGAAACACTTCAATTTGTAAATTAATTAATTTTATCTATGAACAAGTCAAACAAACAAATAAATATTTATATTCATTATGAAAATCATTGTTGTTCAACTTACATTAATATCATTCCTAGTAAATATATATTCTTTAAAATAATATTGCAATGAATATTTTTTTATGATTGAGCATGCTTCAATATTTTGGCTGGCAATGATACGAAATAATTTTAATACTAAATATTGTGGATTGTTATAAAATTTTGTTCCATCTGAAAAATAAAACAAATATTAGATTTATTTTTAAAATGAGTACAATAAAATATTTAACTATTGGTATTTATTAGATTTAACGCTGGAAGAAAATTGTGTATAAGATTCTCTAGTAAGCCATTAGTTGATAAAATTTGTTTAACTGTATTCTCTCCGCATCTAGCTAAACGGATTAATAATTTAATGCAGGATGTGACAGTACTGTTATCTGGTTTTAAAGTTGTTAAAATATATCTTGACGATGAAATAGTTTCATAAATAAAATAAATAAAAAAGATCATAAAAATATTAATTAAATACAACCTTATTCTTGAAAGTATATTAGTTCTAATTAAACATTCAATTAAATTGATTTCTGCTATATGAAAATCATTTAAAGAATTTTTATCATTATCATTATCGTTTATGTTCATATTGAATATGGTGTCATTTATTTTCATGTCTTTAAATTTTTCAGCAACATTTTCAATATGTGTTCCTTCAATGTCATCATTAAATAATTGTGGCTGCTGAATACCGTATGTATTGTCAAATAAAGTGTCTAACATCATCTATCAATATAAAAAAATTATATAGAGTATTTAATGTATGGAAAATTTAGTTACGTTACTTCATCGGTGTCATTAAAAAAAAGAGTAGCTAAAGCTCTCGATGCAGCTTCAACAATGACTGTTGTATTTTCATCTAAAGCAAAGCGTATTAAGAAAAATATTTTTGAAAGTGGCAACTCAAGCACTTGATCATAAAATCCTTGTGAATATATATTCAATATTCCCGATATCGCATTAATAGCTGATACACGTTGCTGTAATATATCTGATCTAAAATTTACGCTTGATTATTTATAAAAAAAAGTAAATTAATAATAAAAAAAAAATAATACCTAGCCAATCTAAACAATTCTTGAATTGTATAACCTGGCCGATGAACATCGTCACCATGTAAGTATAACTCCCGATTATGAATTGCTAAATCTTTTTCAGTGTATGGCAATAGAACCCCTTTCCAATCAAATCTGCTTATCTCAAAAATACGTAAATTGATTTAATGAAATATTTATTTTAATTAGAATTCTATTACCTCGCTTCATATCTTTCACCTGGTTTAAAATCTGGTATACAATTTTTGATATCGCACATCCATTCAAATTTATCCTTTTCAATAATATTAAAATTTAACCAGCTTGTTGTGTCTTTAACATTGAGAATATTTAATTCGGGAATAGTGTCTAAGACAGGCCTTACCGGTATCGGTATATTATGATTAATTTTATCATGTGCCTCAGAATTAATTAATTTACGCTTTGCTTGTAACATGGAAATAAGTGATGGATCTATAGTTGCAATAAAAAATTAGCTATAAAAAAATAATTATGATTATTGTTCATGAATCACCTAATTGCTGCAATAATTGATTTCTTTCCGCAATAATTTGGTCTTCAGACATTTGGCTTATTATATTAATATTATCGTTATGTATTTCCTCTCCAATTTGTCCGCTGCATACGTAACTTTGTTTACTTAATTTACTTAAAAAATTTTGTGTGTTAGCATTGTCAGATGATTTCTCAACGTTTTTGTTTAATTTTAATTTATTTTGCATTATTTGTGCAAAAATACTATTATGTTCATTATATAGAATCTAATAAATAATAATATAATAATAATATAATTTCCTTTAATACATATAAGTATATACCTTCTTATCAACAATCTCTGTCATCGGAAATGCTAATACCGTTTCTATTTTTGATTCTTGAGGATCTTGAGAAAAATTGCATTTTTCAACTACTTCTCCCATTACTATATTTTCACTTTTCATTTTATTAGGTTTAGTTTTATGACCTCGATTTTGTGCAAATTTCGATAAGGGTTTATCTAAAAAATGATAAAAGTTTCGATAATGAATAATTATATAAATATATATATATGAAAATACTTTATACCTTTATATAAACAAACAACTTTAGCTGCAGGTTGAAAATCTTTACATTTTTCTTTCTCTTTAAGAAATTCATTTTGCATTAATAAAATGTCTTTTTCTGAATCAGTTCTTTGAGGTCTTTTATTCATTTTCTTTTAAAATAATTAAATATTGATTGTTTAATTAGTTTAATTTATTTTATTTGTAATTACCAAAAAAAACAGTAAATCGCTTCGTATTTCTACAGACAGTGCTGTCAAAAACACATGTTATGTATGTTCTATTTATACAACATAACAAAAAAGCAACATAAAAAATTAGAAACATTAGCACAAGCCTGCATTACCGATTTAGTACACACAAACATTGTAGTTCTAATTTTAAAGTTTCATATTTTTAATTAATTAAATTTATTATACATGTTTTTGAGTAATTTACCATTATTATTAATTTAAACTATAAACGATATTAACTATACACCCATATTGCTTATAATAAATTTAAGCCGCAACCAATTAAGTAAATGTTGAAAATTTTCTCTTTTTCCGATGTTATTTTTAGATTTTCAATTAGTTCATACATGTGTTTTCAGTAAATCGTGTATAGTTTAATTTAAACTCGTATTTTGAATGAAAATTAAAATTATAAAGAATAATCAAGTATATTTTATTTAAACATAACAAATTTATTGATAATACAAATTTAATAAATCAAACATTTTCTCGCTTAAGAATTAAAAAAAACGATTGAAAATGATGGATGATTTAGATCCCCAATATACCCAAATGTGTAGTTTGCAAACAATTTTCTCCAATAATCAAGGCTTTTTTGGTGAATTTTACGAAAGTGCAAAAGATATTGCTAAAAGAGAGTGGATTGATAATAATTTTAATAAAAGTACACCTGACAAATTCAAAATCTTATGTCTTTTTGATGATTCGCCAGTTAGTGACATTGTAAAAGGGACTTTAGAGCATGTCCAGCCAATTTTCAAAGATAAATATCCAATAATAGCACAGCAAAAGTTTAATGAGGCAGAAAAATGTACACACCTGGGTGACACACTCAAAGCGTTAATGTTTTATAATCATGCTGTAGTTCGTGCTGCTAAAGGTAACAATGCTACAGTACATAATTGATAATTGTATTGTTCGAAATACATAAGCATGCAATAAATTATAAGAAACTAATTGTATAATACGTTTTCCTTTATTATATTTATACGATCCTTCAATAATTTTTACAATAACCATAAATGAAAATCAAAACTAGTCAATACACTACGCAATGACGGAATGTTGAGTATGATTTTATGGAATCGGTCAAAAGTTCTTCTCGACTTGGGTCATGGAGATTTAGCTATTCAAGATTTACAATACGCTCTTCAAAGTGGTTTACCAGGGAAGCATAAAGGAGAATATTATTGGCGTCTTGCTAATTGTTACTCAGGTTAAAAATTAAATAATACTGTCAGTTTGCGACTTATGATGATAATTTGTTTCTTTTACTTTGGTCGAATTCATTAAAAATATATAATTTTTTGACCTTTATCAAGTGCAATGGTCGCAAGTCGAGGACTAAATTTAATAACAATAATATAAAATAATAAGTTGTTCAATTCTAGTCATTGGAAATTCGGCAAAAGCTCAAGTTTCATATAAATTAGCAGAGCAACTGCTATCAAATGATACACACATATTAGAACTAGTAAAAGAAGATATTGGTTTTTACGCTAATCAAGTTAATAAAGAAGACGATAGAAAGAACAAAGATAGTAAGTATGATTTCATGCAAAATTAAACAATCGTATTATATAGATAAGTATGTGTATGCTATAAAATATTATATATAGGGCCAATGTTGTCTTACGGTGAAAGCAAAGATTTAAGCAGTGCATCAAGCAGTCTTGAACTAAGTCAATCGTTGACGAATGGAAGATTCGTTATAAGTAAAACTGATATAAAGGTTGGTGATACATTATTGTATGAAAAACCAATCGCATCATGTCTAAGAGTAAAACATTTTGGAACTCATTGTTTAGACTGCTTCAAAAGGTGAAAATAAAAAACTATAAAGCTTAATTGTTTTTGAGATTTTTTTATGTTTAGATTAATTGCACCTATTGGATGCGATGTTTGTTCTGGAGTTGCTTTTTGTTCTATTGAATGCAAAAATCGTGCCTTATCAACGTATCATAAATGGGAATGTAAATATGTTGATTTAATGATAGGTAAATATATTAATTGAATTAATATTATAATGGGAAACGTTTTTATATACATATTAATATTAGGTAGTGGTATGTCAATGCTTAGTCATTTGGCATTTCGTATAATAACACAGGCCTCAAGCATTCATAACGCTATTGAGACTGGTAAAAAGTTATTAAAAGATCTATGTAGCAATGCTGATAAGCGTAATTCAGATGATTATATGCAGAGATCAATGATGACTGTATTTTTACTTAGATTGCTTCAAAAGTCTGGTTTTTTTGGAAGAAGGATAACAGAAGCTGGTAAATATTATATCATTAATAGTTAGTCAAATCTTTAAAAACATAAATATAAAATCTCACAGTTGATCCTGATGAAAATGAATTAGAAATTGCTGTTATTATTTTCGGATTATTACAAGCATTACAATTTAATGCTCATGAAATTTATGAGACAATTCAAAAAAATAATCACAAGTAATTATAAATATCATTAATAAAAAAAAGAAATAGTTCAATATCAAAAATATTTAAAAATTTGTTAATATTTAGATTTTCGGGAAGCAAACTAAACTATCTTGGAGTGGGGATATATCATACTGGCTCATTATTTAACCACGATTGTAATCCATCTGTTTTACGTTATTTTGATGGCAAAAATATTGTCTTATGTGCAACAAGCTATATACACAAAGGCAATGTTGTTTCTGAAAATTATGGCCCAATTTTTACTCATATCCCATTAAAATTGCGTCAACGAAATCTACGTTCAAGATATTGGTTTAAATGCGAATGTAGCAGCTGTAAAGAAAATTGGCCATTACTTGAAAAAATGAATAATAGAGCAAGACTAAGGTAATGTTTTTCTTTAATTAATTGTGAAATAGTTTTACTTATTTTCTGATTATTTATATTTTTTTATTTAGATGTCCAACGCTCGATTGTACTAATATATTTAATTATCCAACAGATACAACAAAACAAATTTGTTGTATCAAATGTAAAAAAAGAATTACTTTAGAAAAACCTTTTGTACAATTAAAGGAATGTGAATCGATTTATAAAAAAGCAGCTGCTTTTATGGAGGTTAGTAGTTACTGTTTATTAGTATATAGTGGGTTTAAATCGATTAAGAGATTGATTATATTAAATAGAGCAAATGTAGAAATTGATAAACAATTTGTCTATTAGTTTATATTTATTTAATTTTTATTTTAATGTTATAGAATTTATTTAAATTACAATACAACTTTTTTTCTAATATTTTTTGTAAAAATTATATTTTATTTCATTTAAAATATCAAATTCTATTTTTGATTCAAATGTTTTAATAATTTAATTTGTTTTTATTTTTTTTTCTTTACCCAACTTGGAATATTGAATATTTAACAAAAACAATAAAAGGATCAAGATGTTGAAAAGGCAATTTATTTATTTACTGAAGGTATAAATTTATTTTATCAAGTAGCTGTACCACCTCATCATGATACACATGTTGCCCAAGTATCGTTACGTGTTTGTCTTGCTGATAATGGTAACACATATAATTTATTAGAATAATTTTTATTTATTATGTTATAAAAAAAACATTAGTTGCGTTATAAAAATAGTATTTAATATTATAAAATATATATGCAACTTTTTGTTTACTTGTAACACTATAAATGATAAGGAAACTTTCGTCAAAGATCTAAAATTAAAATAAATTATTTTGATCATTTAAAAATATAAAAAAATTATTGTTTCACAATACACATTTATGTAATTTAATATTTAATAAAATACAAATATTTATTTGTTTTGCTATAATATAAGAATAGTATAATGTAAATTATAATTTAGCGCGAATCATTTTATTTTTTTAATTTAAATTTACCATTTAAAAAAAATATATGGTTCAGATAAGCAAAATAATGAAAAGTTCAGTCGAATTTAACAAAAAACAATTTACATTAAACAGAAGTAAGTATTTCTTTTTATGCTTTTAAAATATGCAATTTCAAATTTTCATTCAACATTGGAATCAAGTTTTGCTTTCATAAGATATTTATTATGCGACTAAATTGTAAAACATTGTTAAAATATGTTTTGTATCTGATTTATAAAAAAGCAGTACGAGTGTATTTAAGTAATTTTCCCAATCATTTAATAAATACAATAATGTATATTAAGAAAAAAAAATCAATAGACTTTATGCAACAATATATTGAATAACAAACGTTTTAAGTGTGCATCAATGAAATCTTTAAAAGATTATATATTATGCTTACTGTCAAAAATATAAATGTCCTTTGAATATTCTTTGCTATTTCATTTTTCTTTCAATTCCTTTTCATTATTATTTACATTTCTATATATACAACCTTTAAAAATATATGTTTTATATTTGCTTTTGTATAATCTCAAGAGGTGTAATTCTTACCAATTTTTATCAATAGGTGGTAGTTTAACCTATTCATTTATGTTTTATATTTTTAATATTTTCTTTTATTTTTTAAAATGACATTCATTCATTTTTTGCAGTTTTGTTAATTTTTATTGTAAATTCTTCATTCATTATTGCTTTCATTCATTATTACATTTGCTTGTAAAACATTTATTTGCCTGATTGCATTGTTAAAAGTTAAAAGTTTTATTATTATTTTTTCAAATATTTTGTTTGTTAAAAGATATGCCGACGCCGTTATGTCTGGTAAAAAGCCAATAAACATTTTTTTCCCTTTATTCATATTTCTTTTGATCGTCAAGTACTCTACTATTCAAGAATAATTAGCAAATAAAAATGAAAATGTATGCAACACTATATCTGTCACAAAAACCTTTTATAAACGTACTGATTTTCAAATTTAATCAATAAATATAAAATTATTATTAAAAACAAAGAATAATTAACTTATTAAAAAAAAAATTCATTCAGTCATTAAATTCTATAGTAAGTACATTTTTATAAGAACTTCTATTTATGAAACTTTTTCTTCTATAATTAATTAATATATAGAAAAAGGTTTTTATAACCTGATGGACGAAGACTAAAGAAAAAGAACATATACATTTCATATATCAATAGGTAGGTAAAAAAACAAAACTAACGTACTATGGCTGAAGTATATAGTATCATGCCTAAAAAAGGTATTTTTGCTTATTTGTATTATTGATAAATCTATAATAGCCATAAAATGATTGTATTTAGTACTAAATACTGTACTATGGTTATTGTTATTAGCCTAAAGAGTCATTTCTGGATGATTTTTTTTAGTAAAAGGACAATAATAAGAACTATTGAGTAATGTAATGTATTGTTATGTTTTGGTTATTATACAATTTTTATTAGAATAAAAAGCTAAGGGTGGTATAAAAATTAAAAAAAAAAACGTATTTATACATAGGGAGAAGACGCACAAAGTTACTATATTATGTTTTATTTTTACTAATTCTTTTGTAAATTTTATAAATAAACAATTTAAAACGATAATTTGACAAAAAAGATAAATTATTATTATAATTGTACTTAAGTTGATGTTTTATTTGTTATTTTTTACTTTTTGTCGCATGTTTGTTTGACTATTAACAATAACAAATATTACTTACCGTTTAAATAGTTTTTTCGTTAAGGTATCCTCAGTCCTTTTAGTATAAAATGTTTTTTTTGACAAATTTGAGCACCAGTCTTAACTTGTTTATTGACGTGTGCGCATTTGGATTAATATTTAAAGTTTTATATTTAAATATGTTAAAAGTTTAACATATAAATTTATATAAGTTTTTTTTTTATCTTATAAAAGTTTTGCATAAAGTGTTAAAATTTATAAAAAGTGTTACATATTTTTTAAAAAAGGCTGTTTTTTTATACTATTAAAATAAAAAGGGACTCGAATATGTCACGATCATTTTATGTGGATTCCTTAATAAATACTGACACTCAACATGACAATTTTAATAATAATAAAAGACCTCGAAAAAAAATTGAATATTCAAACCTTAACGAGACAATGTATCCTATGAATTATTTTAATAATTTTTGGTTTTCATGGGATTTACAAAACCATAAATTAACAAAAACAGAAGAAACAAAAGATTTTTTCAATTATAAAACAAGTGATGTTCAAAAGTTTATCGATAATAATTCAACAAGACCATCAATATTATCGCCAATATTGCCGTCTATAGAAATAGCAGCAACATCATCAGATCGACCGTTAACTACAATATCAACACCTCCATTAACAAGAATTTATACGAAATGTGATAAAAGTCAAAATTATTTAGCACATAAAAAAAACGAAATCACTGAATTTAAAACATGCAATTCAACAACACCTGCAATAAAGGATAAGGATGATATAATTTGTCATTCGCTAGAACGGGATACAATCAAAAGGTTACGTACTGCATTCAGCAGCATACAACTACTAGAACTAGAACGTGAATTCATAACAAATAAATATTTAACACGTTTAAGGAGGATCCAAATCGCTAATGATTTAAAGTTATCAGAGAAACAAGTTAAAATATGGTTCCAAAATCGTCGTGTTAAACATAAAAAATGTGATTCACCATCATATATAACAGCAAACAATTCTCCAACCAGATCTCCGACGTCAACATTTTTATTATCACAAAAAGACCAACATTATTATATTGAATCACACAAGTATCCAACGTTATGTAATTGTCACGACAAAAATTGCAAATAAATTTAATAACGTATTGTGTCCCAAATATGCTTTTTATTCGTTTTGTGTACATAAGTAACATTATTTTATTTATTTTACATATTGATGAAAATAACACAACGCAATGTCTTAAATATTTTACTATGTATAAAGGCTAAACAAGTAAAAGCAAGAATAAATACAAAAAAAAAAAAAAAAGAATGAAGAAGATAAAATCAAACGTCCAAAATATGTGCCTCTGGAGACTTGGTAGAACCAAGGGAAAGTTCTTTTTGTTTATTTTTTCTATATTTGTCCATTTTGTTATATACAAAAGTATGTATTTATAAAAAAAAAATTGTAAAATATAAAGTAGAACATGTGATGTGTTATTGCTGGTTGAATTTAACAAAAATAAAAAGATTATTATTTTTCCTCTTTTCTTGATATTGGAAAAATACTCTTATATTCAACATGTCAATAAAATCAATCCGAAAAATAAAAATATAGGTACAATATTATGTAAAATGATGTAATAAAAGATATTTTTCATTTTTATTTCTCAAAGAAAATAACACACATTATATGATATGTAAGACGATATATACAAACAAAAAAAAACTACACGAAGGAAAATCAACGACATGCTATTTGCCGTTTTGTATTGGTTTTTTCGGTACATTATATATAAAAGAAAAAGCAAATTTTGTTACATTTTTTTTTTATTCACTTGTATACAATTTTTATATACACGTTTATTTTTATAAACATAAACAACGTTTTGTACATGGTAAATATTTACAAAAACAATGAGGCTTTGAATTTGCTTCTTTCTTTTATTTATACTTATTTCGTAAAAACAAAACAAAGCAGTAAAAAGTTATGAAAAATTGAATATTGTGCGAAAAATATTTTTATGTTAAAATTGGGGAAAAAGGCAAGATTTGAACCGAATCTGCTGTATAATAGAAATAAATTAAAAAATATCAACTGATATCAGTTTTTTTTTTTAATTACGATAAATGATGTAAATTATAAAAAAAAAAAAATTATATATTGTAAATAAATAATGATAAGATTATAAAAAAAATATGAAAGTGTTTTTGATTGTAGTTAAGTCCATGCTTTTTTTTTTATTTATTACATTATGGAATTAAAAAAGCAATAATAATAATAACTATACGATAAGTATATATCCTTGTAAGTAAAAAATATCAAAAAGTAAGTACTATGTATTTATCTAAACAAAACGTATAGATTTAATTATTTATTTGCTGAATTATTAAAAGAAATATATTATTGCATTATAATTATTTTTAACACCTACTAGAGCACATACATTTATTTATAATTTAAATTAAAAATATAATTTTTTAACTGATATACATTTAAAGAGCAAATGTAAAGAAAAGCCAAAAATAACAGTAATAATAAAAAGAATTTTTTTTAACGTTATACCTTTGGAAGCGTGAATAAAAAAATTAAATTAAATATTTATGTTGTACACGCTTTTATTTATTGTTGTCTGTTTTAAATATTTTAAAAACAACGAAAATATTTTTATTTTTTATGCAAATAATAGAAAGATAAAAATTAAATAATATAATAAAAAATACTATATATATTTTATTTTAAAAAACTTAACTTATTATGTAAACAAACTAGAAAGCACAATTGTAAAACTTTTAGTTAGAAAGCTGTTGCCGTTGTTGCTTTAGCTACTTGTTGTTTGCTTCAAATATGCACTTCCTTCCATTTAAAAATAAATCAATTACCCCATTCAAAGTTTTTCTTCACTCATTTCCTTTCAAATATATATATATATATATATACGTTTTTGTTCATGCCAGTTAATAGAATAAAACAAAGACACCAAAACTAGAATTAAATAAAAGAAAACACGGTTAAGAGAATAAAAGATGAGAAAAGTAACCAATAAAGCCGAATCGAAAAAAAATTTATTTATTATTTGCTATGAGCTTTTTTCTTTAATTTTAAAATTCTCATTTTAGCAATGCGCAAGTGTTGAATTATTGTTGTTTCTCTGAATTATTTGTTATCTGTTATATTCCTGTTTAGCCAAAAATTACATGTATTTCATTAAATTCTCATTTTCTTTTACCATTTGCAAAAAAAAAAAATTATTAAAATTTAATTTTTCTTTATATTATTACAAACAATTTGTAAATAGACTATATTTTAAATCAAATGCCATTTAATTAAAGTTTTTAGCACAATTTAAAATTATTATGTTTTTAAATTTTTTAAAACAAATTTTTAAATATTAGAGAATGAATCCAGGCTGACGATTAAAAGCTTCTTTATTTAAAAATTCATCATATTTCATAAATAAAATTATTTTTTTAACCAACGCCCGTTTATTGACAAATATGTAACCAAACAATAGGAAAACAGTAACGTGTGACAAAAGATGAGTCAAGAATAAATTTCTGTGCTTATAATGCGGGTTAACATTATTAAAATATTCATTTATTGATTTTAATTAATAATTTTTTTTTTTTTTTTGGTATTCTAACGTGCATCAATGTTTCTACTATTTTTATCTTGTATTTTGTATATATTTTGTTTCATAACAAAACACCACCCTGTCTTCCAAAACAAGAACAACAAGGTGATGTTTTTCTTTCCATAAATCTTTATTTAAACATGATTTTGTTCGCGTTTATCTAGAGAATTTTACGCTTATTCTTTTCCTATTTGTCTCGTTTGTTATATTCAGTGTTCAGAAACATTATATTTTTTAAGCATTAATTTTCATATGCGTTTAAAAGTACCACCAATTTTGTATAATATTAAATATTCTCTCAGAGTATTGATAAAAAAAAATTATATGAAACTCTTCGAGAAAATATATAGAGAAGTCAAAACAAAATTTAAACCATGATTCAGTTATCATTTCTTTCGTTACCGTGATACACTATTTTTGCGTTTTTGAAATATTTACTTAAATTTTTTGCTTAGTCAGTATTAAATTAATTCGCGATTTAACAAACATTATTTAATTTAAAATATCCCTTCAGCAATTGGAGAATATTTTCTCTTTAAATATATATCAAAAAAAAATTAAAAACAAAGATACGAAGGTAACAACGACTTAAAAAAACATCGTAAAGCGCTATATATTCACTAAAAGCACAAATAACAGTAGGTCTGTGTCTTGTTACAGTGGCAGATGAATCTTAAATTTAAATTCATAGAATATAATTACAATTCGTTATAATAAAATGAAGAACACCTTTATTTATAGGGTTTTATAGAAAATATAAATTAATTTATTATTTAAAAAAAATTATTGTAGATAATTAAAAAAAGTTTTAGTACGAAAACAATCATAATTGATATTAAAAGTATCGTGAAAAAAAAAACTTAATAAAGTTTGTTATGTGTTTTATATAAGTAATAATAATAATAATAATAATTATCATTATTATTATTATTCACATCTTTTGTTCTTTAATTAATGTGAAAACACTTGTTATAAAATATATAAAAAAATATTGTTCTATTTATTTATTTTTGCTAATTGTGGGTGTGTTTTATAAATTCAAATCACTACATAATTTTTTTTTTGTTATAATTTAATTTAATAACAATAAATAAAATAATATTATTCAAGTTAATTGAAAATTAAAAAAATGATGTGGGTGACCTTTTTAAATATTTTTTTTTTGTTTTGTTAGTGATAAATTGGGAAAATTATTAATAAAACAATTCTATACTCTAATTTAAATCAATTTGTTTTATTGTGCTAATATGGAAATGGTTTTTTTTTATTAATATTATTTTTTGTTATAAACTAATTTAATTATTATTATTTTATTAATTTTTAGTTATTATTATTTGTGTCTATATTATTGCAAAAAAAAAAAAATTCCACCCATAACGCCCATGTTTTGAAATGGAAATATTAAAATTGAATGATGAAAAATGGAAAATAAAAAATTAAATGGTAATTATCTTAGTGTAACAAACTTGTTTATCAAAATTTTGACATTATATTTATGTTTCTTTTTTATATTTTACAAAGAAAATAGAAAAAATATCTGGTTATAAGGAAAAATTCAGAAAGTTATTGTGTTTAATTTTACAAAAAATGGACTCTTTTTCCATTATATTTATTTTATTTGTTTTTATTATTCATTATACAATAAAGAATATAATTTACTAACCCATATCATTACTAAAATGTGTTTGTTATTATCTATACTAAATCTTATCAGTGCTTTTTAATTATTTTTATTTTTACATATGTTTAATTTCTTTATATTGGCATTTTTTTTTTTTTTTTTTTTTATTTGTTATTAAAAAATAGTTTTGTTTATTTCGGCGTATTTTATAAAAAATAAAGTAAACATTATGAAGCATTGGATAACGAAATTAGTAAAAAAACATTTAAACACGATAATAATAATTACTTTTATAATGCTAAAAGCATGTTGTTTGGATTAAAAAATATTAATTTTATATTATAGAATATTATAATATTATTTTTTTTTTAATATAATCGTTGTTATTATTTTTATTTCGGTTGTCTCATGTAATTATTATTAATTCAACCGTATAAATATTAATATTAAAAAATTATAACACAACACTATTTTATATGTATGTTTATCAATGTGTAAACAATAATTACATTGATGCGTGTTGATGGTGTTTAATGCTAATAGACGAAAAAATAGCGGAGAAAAGACAAAGATAATAATCTATTGTTTGCTGCGAAAATTTAGTTCAATTTTTCATAATTTATTGATGTTATTTTTTTTTAAATACAACTAAACAAATAAAAGCTTTATTTTTACTTTATTTCACCAAAACATATTTCTATATCTATTTCTATTTCTTATATCGTTTGATGTTAATAAATATGTAAGATATTTACACAAAACATAATTAATGCGAGTTAAAGTCATAGATTTATTTTTTAAATAATTTATAAATAATAAATATAATTAATAGAGAATTAAGAAAACACAAAAAGAACCTTAAAACTTATTTATTTTCTTCCTTAATCAATTTAATACATTAAAATAAATTATTTAATGTGATTAAACAGAGGTAATCCTTTTTTATTGTTTTTTTTATTATTAACTTGAAATGAATTTTACATCTTTTATTTATTTTTTTTTTTTTGTTTATTAATTTAACAATTAAATTGGAATTATTATACAATTAATCAATATTGGATTAATATTTATTCGGAAGACTAGTAAAAATAAATTACTAATAATGAAATTACACAAAGCATAGTGATAAATTTATATTAGTTTTTTTTTTTTAATTAATATAAACCGATATTAATAATCAAGATGAATTACTAATAAATCTATATTTGTAATTTCAATTTATTCAATTAGTTTCGTCATACATATTTTTTTATTAAAATACTTTCATTTATTTTGTATGATTAATTGCCTTTATGTTAGAAGAGTCTAAATAAATGTAGATAAAAAAATGTCAAAATGGGGTAAACAAATAGACAAATCATACATAATTTAGAGATATACAAACATAAATGAACCGATTTTTCAATTTGTTGTATTTTAATCATATTTTACTATTTTTGAAACCAGATTTCATGATCGGTAATATTATTGATAAAAAATGTTGCTTTAACGTAAGCATTATTTTTGTTAGCTTATTCTCATGTAAATCTGTTTATGCATTGTTTTGTTTTTATGTGTTATAAGTAAATAGTAGATAAATGGCATCAAAAGTTTATCAAAGATAAATAGAACCGAATGTAAAGGTTTAACAATAATGTTTTTGTTTATTTGAAAAGTCTCAAAAAGGTATGATCATATATCAGAAGTTCTATTCAACAAAATCCACTAAACACTAAAAAAATATAAATAACAAATGTAAATAAAACCGTTCTCGATAAATATACAATGTACATTGATTTTTAATTTCTAAGTCAAGTATCATGAATAAATAATTAATAAAGTATTTCAAAAAAAAAGAAACAAATTTCAAGACTTATTTAATAATTAAAATGAAATGGCGTAATTTTTCTTTACTAACATAAAAAAAATGAAATTATAATTTTTTTTTGTTTATAAAAAAAAACTAAAAGATTTATTTATTTAGATAACAAATATTACTGAAATATTATTATTTATAAGATTTAAATAGTCCGTAAAAATCCAAAATACCCCACTTTTATAGACAGCATAGATTCATTAAAATAATGTCAAATTCTCAAAATAGCTCTCGCATAAACAGAGCCTATAATTAAATTTAAATTAATTATTCAATACATGTATGTAATTGCTATTCTACAATATTATAAAACTAATATTTATATTTTTTTTACATATACTCTTTTTGCGGAAAAAAATTCATTGTTAATTTGTACCAAAAAAAAAATATTAACTAATAACTACGGCCGTCAAATTAATTTTTAATTTTATTATGTTTATAATATAATTAAAATGGTTTAAAAAAATTTGATTATTATTTTTAACACATGATGTTACAATATTTACAGTCTAAATTGCTTATGATTATCTATTTTTATATATATATTTAAATTCTTTATTAGAGTTAATGTTTACTTATATTTTGATAACAGTGTAATTATTTTATTATATTGTAATAATATTTATATAAGAAATCAAATAAAAATTTTATTTACTTTTGTTGTTCATGTTGCTAAAATAATATACAGTCAGTTCTCGACTTATGTCCATTTTAATGGCGACGTATAATGAACTTTATAATTACTTTTTTTATATTTAAGTAACAAAGAATTATTATAAATTTAATAATAATATAAAACGCTAAACAAGCATATCTAATAAATAAAAAAAAATGATTTGATTTGCATTTGATTTGACTACAGTTAAATATGTCTATAGTGTATTACATATATATTATATGTGTCAAAGCATTATAATAATATTAATAATGACAACTAATTAAATTTTATATAAAAAAAGCACTAACAGTAATTAATATGCGAAATAATATTTTGCCGGCTAATGACATGCACATTAGCATTTTGTTAATTTAATTTAAAACATTGATTCTAATTGTTATGAAATGGATTATTGAATTCTAATTACAATTTTTATTTTTCATTTTTTTCATGTTTTCCACGACCACCTTTATTTTTACGTGAGATATGTTAACGAAAGAAGGTGAAAATTATTATAAAAGTAATTATCTTTGTAAACTTTGTTAAAAATAATTTCTTTTTATATGCTATAACAAAACAACCTGTTGAAAAATTAATTATTCTAAAAAATTGTATTAAAAACAAATTAATATAACACAAAGGACATCAGTAGCATGCTCTTTTATAATTATTTATAGAATTAAAATTTTATAATATTCCATAATTTGTATTTCTTGCAAAATAAGCATTTTATATACTAATAAAAGCGAACAAATATATATATATAAATGTATGCAAATATATATTAACAGTATTTACTGTCAACAGCATTATAAATTGAATTGAACGTATAAATATATGAAACATTGAAATTGAAGGGAGTTGTCTTTTTCCTGTGTATATAAACAACAAATTCACTTTTTTTTTACATAGCCAATATTTTTGACAATTTTAAAATTTGATTATTTTAATTTTTAAAGCTACTAATTTTAATTCCTTTACACATTTTTTTTCAAAATAAGTAACTAACTTTATATAATATTTTTATTACAATCGTAAATATTATAATTTTTTTACCAATCCATGATTTGAAGGACGGATGACATTTGAAGTTAATATTTTTATTACAAGGATTTTGAGTCTCATTGACGTCAGTAATCCAATTTTAGATAGATAATACCCTTAAATTTGTGCTTTTGATTTTATTATCTTTATTTTTATTTTAAATCTTATTGTAAATCGTTAAGTGTATATTTTAGGTTATCAAAGTTATTATCGTATCTTTAGTAATATAACATTTTGTTTATATAATCGAACGATAAAAATTCAACAAAAAATAAATTGAATGAAATGAATAAAATTTAGATGTAAAGCCAATAAAAATGACGAATTGTCAAAACAGTTTATTTTTTTTTATAAATGTTAACAATGATGTATATAGCCAATTTACAAATCATTATGCTCAATAGCTTATCTAAGTGTTATTGTAAATATGTTCATGAAAAATTATTTAATCTTTGAGTTTCTCTATTTATGCCTAAGAGTTTCATGCAAAAAGCTTGCTTGAAATAATAACTCTTGTTTTAACATGGCTTAAAAATTATTATAAAAGATAATTTATCAATCATAATTGGAGCAATAAAGTAGTTAAGTATATTTTAGTTAAATTGACTGCTTTATAGAAATGGAAATTAAAGAATCTTTAAGTACTACTAACCCAGTTAAAAGCATTTAACATATTTATCTTTTTTTTTCTTTTGATATTTTACATAAAATCTAAATATCATAAAATAATATGTAAAAATCTTATAGTGACACAATTTATATAGAAGAAAATAAAAAAATAAAAGTTTTATTGTTATGATATCAAAATCAATTTTGCATTATTTACTTACACTAAATGGTAATGCTTAATTTGTATAAAATAATTGAACAAAACAATAGTTAAAAATTAAATATTCATACTACACCTTCTTCAAGATGTAAGACAATAATTTACCTAATATAATAAAAAAATCAAAATAAACTTACTCATAATGTTCACAGTTGTTGTTGAGCTTACAAGTTTAATTAAATTTCAGATTTTATCTTTCTAAATATTATGCTGATTTATAAATTATGTTAAGAAGTTCTTTATTTTAGTTTGTGATAAATGGTGAGTTGTTAAATACTTTGCTGCCACAATGATCTTTTGAACGCTCGAATTTAGTTCTTTTCAATATATTAGAAAGCAATTACACAATATTTGATTTGAATTGAATTGATTTTTTTTTTTATTTTTATTTTAAAATTTAATAATAATTATTATTCTACACTTAAAATATATTGCATCTGTTTTATGTTTATTAATTTTATCTTAGAAAAAATATAAAGGAATTTTCTAAAGAACATTTTTGAATCATACCAATTAATTTTTATTAAAATATTTTATTTAAATTTTTACTTCGCTTTAGCATTTATTATTATATTCTTTTAAATAAAAATTCGTCTTTCTTTGTTTTAAGTTTTTTTTTTATAATCATTATTTATTAAATTTAAAAAAAAATTTATATTAGTTAAAAATAATAAAGAAAAGTTTATTAAGATAATTTTTTTTTTAAATAATATTTTTAAGTAAAATAAAAATAATTAACTATTTATAAAAGAGTTTCAATGATAATAAAATCGGTTAATTATAATGAAATATATTTATTTGATAATAATCATTTTAATGTTTAAACATTTTTCCCAATTTATTCCATTTTGATTTTTAGTTTATTCTTTGTTATATGATACTATATAAGTTTAATTTATTTCGAGCAAAAGTAATTACAAATTTGTATTTAAAAAACACCAATATAAAATATAATCAAAATTGAAAAAGATTTCTTTTCAATTGTTGTTATGCAATTAATTTATTTCGTAATAGGAAATTTCTCTCAAAAAAAAAAAAATAATAATAATAAAAAAATGTAATCAAATTGTATGAAAAAATCATAGAATTTTTTCTATTATTTTTTTCAATTTGTAGTTTCTTTTATACTACATATAATACTAATAATAATTATGAAAAAAAAAATTGTGTACAAAAAAAAACGAACAATATATTTTTATATATCTTTATATTTTTTAAATTCTGTATCACAAAAATCCTTCATTTTTTAAATGTGTTTTAAAAATATATATTATATTGTATGTTTAATAATATTCATTTGTATATTCGGTTTATATTATTTTTCATTCTGAAGGCAACTTTTCTATAGATTCTCTTGATATTATAATAGCATTGTATATAAAGCTTATAATGCGCACAAATCACCCCAATTTGTAATATTTTAATTGTCGTAAGCATTATAAATATTTAGCTACAAAATATGCATACAATAAAAATGTAAGCTTTTTTTAATAAAATATATATAGATACCATTATTATATTTACCAATAGCAAACATATTCAAAAGATAATAACAAATCAAAAATGCAACTATATTGTCCAGCATTTTTAGTTTCTCGCATAGTTTTGTTTTCATTTAATTTCCATTTATTTTAAGACATTTATACTTTTATGTAATTGTAATATTTAATATATTATATAAATTATCACATTAAATATATATACTTGATTTTTTATTACTGAAGGTATAATTAAAAAATATAAATAATGGCATAAAAAAGACAAAGAACTACAATAAAAGGTATAAGTTACGTTCACTATTTAATTATATAAATTTGGTAGAAACATGAAGAAAATTACATCACCATCGACTATGATGCGTTCTTTGTCTTCTGATAGTCATAGAAGGGAATGGAGTAAAAGACTCTCATTACGTGGAAGTCAAAGGCTTAAAGAGGTGAATAGGAAAGATAAAAAATATTATAAAGGTTTCTTATACATGATTTTAATTTTGTTAACTTGTAGAATACAAGTCAAAATACAAAAAAGTGTGGTTTAACTAGGCGGTCAGCATCATTACGTCAGACACGTACATCGCAAGAAATTATTGAAACACAAATAATGAATGATGAAAGTGGGCAAACACCATTGACAACAACACCGAATACAGCTTCTAGTACACCAAAAAAAGGTAACTGGGAAGTTATTGAACATTTCAAAACGGATATCAAAGGACGAGGTTCGGTGAGCAGCAGTTTAATAGCGGTATAATTATTTTATTACACCTGTTGAAAGATTTTATAAGAGTTTTTTTTAAATTTTATGTTAAAAAAGGTCTTTAGAGTAATAAATAAAAAAACTAATCAATTTTGTGTATTTAATAAAATTATAATGAAGGTGGGTGTAACAAGATGTAATTTAGACGATTCAGTTGGTTCTAACATGTCTGGTTCGCCATCAAACAGCCAGTTAGCTTATCGTGAACAACAGCAAAATTTAATAACAGGTATGTCCTAATTAGTTATAATTTGATTTTATTTAATTTATCATTATTTTTATTCTTAAGGAAATGATGATGCAAGAGATCAAAATCAAACAAAAAATGTACAAACGAGTCCATCAATATCATTTTGGTTTCGCGTTAATCGAACAATTTTACGATTATGCAGTTCGCATCAATTTAAAAATATTCAGGTATAAACAGAAATTTATTTTTAAAGCATGTCGTTTAATTAAAAAAATCACGCTGATTCTGCTAAAAGTAAAGTTAAATCTATTTTATTGCGTGTTTGTTATTTTGAGCATAACTTTATCTAAACAAAAGATTTTATTTATGCAAATACATACGAAAATCGCCCACAAACCAAAATATTTCTAAAAAAAATATCTGCTGTGTTCATTAATTATGAAGAACAAAAGGTGAATAAAATACCATCAAGCGAATGTAAAAAAGTAGCATAACAATTTCATGTAATTTAATATAGCAGCAGCATTCATTAGAAAGTTTTGTGTTTTTATTATATTTTTTTTATTATTCTTCTTGCATTTATATTTTTTGTGTTTATTTAATTGGGGTTGGTAGGACATTATTTTTTTAAATAAATTTTTTCTTCAGTTATGGTAATCATGGTAACATTTTTATTAAAATGTAATATAATAATTTTTACCTTTTATGTAAATCTTAAATAAAACTTGAAAATTATGTTTAATTAATTTTTATTTTATTACAGGTGGAAATGCTATACCAAAGATATTTTCTTCGTATGAATCAGAGTAATACAGCACACATTGTTAGCTTATTATTAACTTTAGTTTTATTAATGGCTGGTTTACAATTAATGCATATAGCTGTATTAAGTTCAAATAAATTAACAAATGATTTATTGAATAATATCAATAATAATAAGAATACTGCTAATAACAGTAATAATAATAATAATAATAATAGCAATAATAATAATAATAATAATAATGAATTTAATCAAACAATTGATGAAAACGGTATAAACATATTATATCAATCAAGAAATATAACACATTTGAAAAAGAATCATATACCTAAAGATGATGATATTAATAACAATGGTAATAGTAATATGGTTATAAAAAATTCATATGTTGAAGAGGATGGCGATGGTCTCATGAGTACTAAAAAGACAATTAATAAAAATAAAATAGTTTTACTGCATATGAAAAGTAATCTTATAACAGCGTATGATAAAAATGATAAAGATCCCGACTATAATATAAATCGGTAATATTTTAATACTGTTTTTATGAATTTACACCAATACACGTTAAATAGAATTTGAATTTTATTTTATCACTAAAACATAATGCAATTCTAAATAATGATATTTATGTTGGAAATATATGTTTATATAGTTTAATTATTTTGTTTTTAAATTATTCATTTTTATAAAAAAAAATATTTTTATTGTAATTTTATAAGTGAAAATAGTATCATTGATTGAAATAGATTTAATAGATTTTTGAAATAAGATTAGTATATAAATAAATAAATTATGTATGCTTTTACTATCGTTTACATTTTTTTTTTCTTTCAGAAATACAAGTTCCTTTGATATAAATACGGAAATCATATCGGATTTAGAGGATGTATTAGAAAATGTAACAGATGTGACGTTTGATGAAGATGTTCGACAAGATTTTTTTATTGATGTTCCCTCAAATCTGATTGTGCTTATATCGATTTTTGTGATATGCGCTGCCTTCTATTGCTGTAAGCATTAATATATATATATATAAATAAATTTTTTTTTTGCCCTTTTTAAGTGTATGTATGTATCATTTCTATTTAATTTCCAAAGCTTTTCAAAAAATATTTATTTTCTATAAATTTCACTTCTTTATTTATTTTCTCAAAGATGATAATTATTTTTTTAACTCTTATCTCTATATAATAGGGAGTTAAATCTCATAAATTGAAAAATCAAAGACAAATTTCACTTAAATATTAATAACTTTATACTCTCTGCCATACGTATATATTGAAAAATATAACCATGCATAATTAATGGTGTAATGAGATTTTTATGTTTTTAAGATTTCTCGTTTGGTAATCTTTATTTTTTATTTGCAGTTATATTGGCAACCCTATCCAAATCAGTTATCAACGAAATTTCACTAATTTTAATTTCTTATGCAATTTTTACAACATTTCTCACGATTGAAATTGGTATTACAATAACTTCGACTTCAAGGTAAGTTTTTTACATTTATTTTTAAATAATTTTTTTTAACATGTAATACAAATTTATTTTTATCTTGAATGAGTTAAATTCAAGTGTTATTTTTTTTTTGCTTTATAAATTATTTTACATATTGATTTTGACCAATGAAATAAAAAAATTCACATTTTATAAATAAATATGTAATATGTTATTGGGAATTTTTTTTATATATTTCATTATTATTATAATTAAATACACCAGTGAGCAAAGATCTAAAATTGAAAATAAGATTTTTATTATTTATTAAGAGAGTAGAAAAATGTGTATATAAAATAAATGCTTTATAGGATAACAATAGAATATTATGTTTTTGACGTCGAAATTTCAGTTTGGCAATATTTAACAAGCGAAAGGTTGCAAAATTGTTAAATCAACATTAATAAGCGTGTTTAAAATTACAAAAAAATAAAATAAAAATAAATAAAAATTCTTATTTTATAATTTTTTTCTGAACTTTAACCAAATTTAGTTAAACTAAAGTAAAATGTAATAGGGGCAAAAAAACCTTCTTTAATAAAAATTAAATAATGTATAAGGGGAAAATGTACTTTAAATGTAAATAATAAAGTAAATAAATCATATAGTATTATACAAAAAATTAATGTTCAACAAGTAAAAGCACTCATAATACTGAAATATACTGGCGTCCCCACTGAATTTATTGCAAACATTCATTTATTGTTTTATGAATATTTAATAAAAAAAAAAATATCTGAGTTTATTTGCTAAAAATAAATGAAGTAAAACTTTAAGTAATTTTTATTTCTATTCTTATTTCTAATGTTTATCTAATATATAGATTATTTAGATAATCTTTTTTTTTTAATTAATTAGCGTTTAATATTTGCACACATAGTATATTATACAATAAGTTTATAATAAAGAAATAAATATAATTATTATTATAATTATAATTATAAAAGATGATTTTAATTTTTAGATACTCTGCTGCTTGTGGTTGTACCCTTATATTTATTTATTTTACATATGCTATGTTACCTATCCGGCTTCGTGAGGCTATTATTGGTGGTTGTATTTTATCAATAACTCATATAACTATTGTTTTATATACATATGAGGAAATGATGTGGTATCAGGTAATGTATATTTATTAACAAATAAATGAAACTTTATGACATTTAATTTCCTTTTAATTTATTTAATATTATTGCAACATACATTATGTTCTTATAACATTTGTTACATTTACTTTGATAAAATTATTATATTATACTATAGATTTATTTATATGTTTATTTATTTATTAATTTATTTATTTATACTATAAATGTTGGTGTTTTTAAAATTTTAACATCTTTATAATATATTAATTAACGACATTTTCTTAAAACGCTTATTTTAAGATTTTAAGTATAATTGTTGCTGTAATATGCACAAATATCTCGGGTGTCTACACGCATTGGCCTAGAGAAAAAGCACAACGTAAAGCTTTTATTGAAACCCGTCAATGCATTGAAGCTCGTTTAAAAACACAAAGGGAAAATCAGCAACAGGTATTAATTTTAATAATAATTTGATTAAAAATAAAATCTTTATTAATTTATTAAATTATACTTTAATTAATTGAATATAATAAATTTTCATGTCATTTCAATAGGAACGTTTGTTACTTTCGGTGTTGCCGAGACATGTTGCGATGGAAATGAAAGATGATATTGCTGGTCAACCACGTGAAGCACAATTTCATAAAATTTATATACAAAGACATGATAATGTTAGGTATGATTAATTGATTATAAATTGAATTGAATAAAATAAATTAATTTATTTCTATATAAAATATTATCTGATTTAATATAAATCATATTATTAATAATTATACAATTTATAAAACAATTTTTTTTTTAATCATAATAATAATATATATATATTATAATTGTCTGAAATTTTGCTTTAAGTTAAACGACAGGATTAATTAACGTCGCTTTATTCATGCGTGCAGATAAATTATTTTTTTTTTTATTTACACTAATGGATAAATTTTTTCCTCTGCTTGTCTGTTTGTTATATAAATAAAATGTCAACAAGACTTTTATTTACTTTATTTATTTTCCTCGCTTACTTTTAATTTTATTATTTTTTCACCATTTTCATTTAAATTTTGTATTTATTTATTTATAATTTGTTAATTTGAGTTTACTTTAGAGATCAATATTTAGCAAAAATAAAAATATTATGAACTAAATTCAGAGTATTTTACAATATTCAAGAAAAAACGTTTTAAAAATAATAAAATTATATTATTATTATTATTATTATTATAAATGTTGTATTATGGAGTTTCGTTCAATTAATCAGCATATACATATTTGATTTCATTTTAATTTAACGTTTTAAATTTAAGTTATTTAAATTTTTTCATATGATTGCAGATATTCATTTATTTTACTTGAATAAAAATTTTTAATGTTTTTCTAATCATGTTTCGCTCCGTTATTTAATTATGATGAAAAATTTATTATTAAATTTTTACTTTAGAAGAAATTTTAATTAGTTTAAATAAAAAAAAATGAATTGACGTGTTAAACTCATTAAGAATTCAATTTTTCATATTTTTTTTTAATATTTAATATTGACTTGAGTTTCACATTTATCATCATAAACTTATATACACACAATTTTCATATTGTAACTTTTATCCTTGGGTTATGAGTTATAAAAATAGAAAATAAAATAACGGAAAAAAAAAAAAAGTAATAACAGACAAACTTTACTGCCTTGACGCAATTACATTAAAATGTTGAAAAAAAAAAATGTTTGCATTATAATAAAATAATGTTTATATTTTGTTTGCTTTCATTTCTTATTTTTTTTTCCGAATTAGTATACTTTTTGCAGATATTTGTGGTTTTACAAGTTTATCAGATCAATGTACAGCTGAAGAATTAGTCCGATTATTGAACGAACTTTTCGCTAGGTAATATAAACATTTTACTTTTATTAAGTAATTAAAAATAGATACATACACATGCTATCATCTACATGATACATTAAAACATTAATTAACAAACAAAGCTTGTTTATTATTATTATTCTTCTTTTTTTAGATTTGATAGGTTAGCAGCAGAGCATCATTGTCTGAGGATAAAGCTTTTGGGGGATTGTTATTATTGTGTATCTGGACTACCTGAAGCACGTCCTGACCATGCACATTGTGCTGTTGAAATGGGGCTAGATATGATTGATGCTATTGCGTAAATACTATAAAACGATTAGTTATTTGTTAGAGTTTTAAATTAAATTTAAATTAAAATTATTTTTCATTGTGAAATTTGGCAATTTATTTGTATAAGCATGTTTGTTTTTATTTTCAATTTCATTTTTAATATTGCTTCATTCAACCAGATTGGTACGAGAAGTGACTGCAGTCAATGTTAATATGAGAGTTGGTATTCATACAGGTAGAGTTCATTGTGGTGTTTTAGGCTTGAAAAAATGGCAATTTGATGTTTGGTCAAATGATGTTACATTAGCTAATCATATGGAAAGCGGAGGCATACCAGGGTTAATTTTATTTTTTTATTTAAATTTACTAATTATAACTTAAATTAATTTTCAATATAATTTTTTTTTTTCTGCTTTAAAACATTAATTGGTGTTAAATACAGTCGAGTTCACATAACTAAAGAGACCCTTAAATGTTTAGATGGGGATTATGAAGTTGAAGTAGGTAGGGGCTGTGAACGTAATACATACTTGAAAGATCATCAAATAGAAACATATTTAATTGTTCCAGGCGATACTTATAGACCAGTAAAATGTTATAATAGATTTTTAAATATATATTTTGTAATGATATAATATTTTTTAGAATAAAAGGCCAAATGCGTCGTTTTCATTAAATGGTAATGTTTCAAAAGAATTACGTATGATGGGTCATGGCTCTCAGAAAAATGCATCAAAGTAATGTTTGCTCTTGTTTATTTTAAATATATATCGTGTTGTAAAAATTATTTTTGCTTCCCTAGACTTGGTTTTGCTGATGCAAATGATTTAAAAGATCCAGAAGATGAAGTTAATGAATATTTGATGCGTGCTATTGATGCTCGAAGCATTGATAGATTACGTTCAGAGCATTGTAAATCAATATTGTTAACATTCAAAAATAAAATTGTTGAACAGAAGGTTAGTGATTTTTTTTGGGTTTTCATTATATTTTCAATTCATATTTAAATCAATAACTTTTTAATATAATATTTCTTTTTCAAAGTATTCAACTGAACCAGATCGAATGTTACCAATGTACTTTTATTGTACTTTGATGTTATTTATTGGAATGATTTTAATAGAAATAATGGTATATCCATTGTAAGTAGTTTATTTTAAATAAAAAATTAAAATAGAAAGTGTCATTAACAAGCTATTAAAATAAAACTTTATATTCTTATATAGCTTCTATATGATTACTTATAATTAATTATGCATAACATTATATTTAATTTTTTTTTTATAGAAACAAATATAATTACCATACCATGTTTGTATTAACATTTATTTTGGCTCTATTTTGTGGTTTAGTTCTTATTAAAGATTATGAGGTAAATAATAATTTTGATAATTTATTTAGAATTCATTATTTTTATTTTAATGAATTATCTGATTTTGCAGATTTTTCCTCAATATTTAAAAAAAATTTCAGTGACTATTTATAATAATAGAATTGCTTCACAAGTAACTGCATTTTTATCAGTTACAATTGTCAACTGTTTGGCCTTTTCAACATTTGTAAGTATTAAACATATTTTTTCATATCTTAATATACAATATTTAATTAATTATATATATATATATATATATATATATATATATACTATTTTTCACAGTTCATTTTACCAAATGAAATAAAATGCTTAAATAACACTATGATAAACAATGATGAAGCATTTTATAATCTTATAAATTATAATTATTTTTGTGATTCGTGGATAGTTACAGATGTAAGTTAAAAATTATTTTTAATAAATATTATTATTTCAACAAAAACAAAAAGATGTATCTATTAAAATAATACTTTTTTTTGTATAATTATAAATTTTCTAAAAAGTCATCTATAATTTTAATTAAATTTCTAAACAAAAATTTAAACTGAACTAAAAAAAATCTTTATTGTTGCTATTATTATGCATAAATTAATAATAAATATATTTTACATAATATAATAATAATAATTTCACTCAGATAGTTTAAAAGGTTTACAAAAAAGGTAATGACCTTTTTATGATATAAGGTTTAATATAATTTTGTTACTATTTGTTCATCAAATAACTACTAACTGTATGTTTCTTGTTGATTTAATTTAAAAATTATATAGAACCGATGAATGGTCAAAAAAACATTACATTAAAGATATAATGTTTCAAAACTTAATATAAAATTTATAATTCTGTAAAAAATGCTACTGTTTTACCCTTCTGGAAGATCAAAAGATATTATTTTTATTATTTTATTTAACAGATATATTTTATATTAACCATAATATCCATGATGACCTGTGCTGTTCACCAAATACTGAAAATAATATTAAAAATATTAATATTTGTATTTTTGGGTTGTATATATATTATATTTTCATTTACACAATACTATGAATTGCAAAATGTGATTGTTGATGGGTAAGATTTGCATGATTGTCAACGATTTATTAATTACATATTTTAACTACAATTTTATTAAATAGATCGTCTGAAGATTTAATATTAAATTTAGTAAATACAATATTTATTGTAATATTTGTTGCTGCTTTAATACTTCATAGTCATCAGACCGAAGCTACTTATAGATTAGATTTTATATGGAAACTTCAAGCAACAGGTAATAAAAAGTTTATTACAATACAAAATGAATATAAAATGATATTAATTTTAATATAAAGAGTGAGTAATATATGTATATAGAATATATTAAAAGAGATTAAATTTAAGTTTCATGTTATATATGTGTGAGTAATTGCAAATTATTTATTATTTATAGAAATTAAATAAATTAAACCATTTAAAAAAATATTTAACATTTCACCATATTATTATTATCTTTAAAAAATTATATGAACATCTTGACAGAAGAAAAAGAGGATATGGAGCATTTACAAGCTTACAATAGAAAACTTTTGGCAAATATATTACCAGTTCATGTTGCAGAACACTTTTTGAGTAGAGATAAGAATATTGATGTAATTATTAGTTACTAATTATTTTTAATGAAAACAAATTATCTGCTCATATTATAATTTAATTTTTTTGTTGTGTACATTAATTTTTATCGTGCACAGGAATTATATCATGAACAATGTGACAGTGTTTGTGTAATGTTTGCTTCAATACCAAACTTTTCTGAATTTTATGTTGAACTTGAGGCAAACAATGAAGGCGTTGAATGTCTTCGTTTATTAAATGAAATAATTGCTGACTTCGATGAACTGTTGGGTGACGAAAAGTTCAGGTAATTTTATATTTGTTTAGATCTGTTTATTAAACGTATAATAATATATATTTATACATTGTATATATATATTTTTTTTAAATTTTATTAAAATGAAGATATATAGAAAAAATTAAAAGTACTGGAGCTACTTATATGGCGGCTTCCGGTAAGCATTACAAAACATCTTTTTCTATATCTTTTTATGTTTTATAATTATTTTGCTTTTTGTTGTTTCAACATAATAAAATAATACTAATAGGACTAACGGCAAATACATGTGACATGAATGATTTTCTTCATGTAACCAGTATGGCTGATTACGCTTTACGCTTATTTGAACAAATAATTGAAGTCAACACACATTCGTTTAATAATTTTCGAATGAGGATAGGTAAAGCATTTCCATAGTTGGTTATTATTTTAATCATAGGAATAATCATTGTAAATGATATTTGTATAAGGGATCAATATTGGACCTGTGGTTGCTGGGGTAATAGGGGCTAGAAAGCCGCAGTATGATATATGGGGTAATGCAGTAAATGTTGCTAGTCGCATGGATTCAACTGGTATAATTGACCATATACAGGTACTAGTTATTCAGTTATAATAATAATAATACAGTAAATAATGAAATTATACCTTTTTTAATTAAAGGTAACGCAAGAGGTTTATCAAATACTTCAGCCAAGAGGGTATAATTTAAAGTGTCGCGGCAGTGTCAATGTTAAGGGAAAAGGTTCAATGGTAACATATTTTCTACTTGGGGGACCAAATGGTAAAGAACGTGATAATTTAATAAGGCAAAATAGTGTGACTAACGAAAGTGACAAAATCTATTTAGAATTGTCCAATAATATATCTTCTAATAGTTTGTGTAATAATGATTTAACAAAAGATGTTGAAAATACTTCAATCAAAACTACATCGATTAAATTACAATTGCAGTCTGAACAAATATCACAATCACAACAAGTTGCAACTATAATAAATCAATGTGCTTTTCACAAAAATCCAATAATATCTACAACATCATCATTACTATCATCAGTAACCACAACTTCATCATTGTCAGGACTCTCCACAACAACAACAACAACAACAATAACATGTGATACAAAACAAAAATCATTACATCGACAAAATGTATTGGTCATAGATAATAATGATATAATTAATATAAGCCAATGTAATAACTTTATATCGAATAGCTATTGTACTAATATCAATAATAATATTAATAACCATGAAAACTTATATGATTTAAATAAAAAGTCTCAATTAGATGATATTAAACGTTTCAATGAGATACATAATAATAGTTTAACGAAATCAATTGACAGTTTAGAAAAATTATTAAAACAAGATGTTGGTTTATCAATACTAAAAGCTGGTAATAAGCCAAGTGCAAAAAACAGTAACTCAACTAAGCCTATAATGTCAACATTTTTAACCGCCTCTGATACAAAAAATACAAATTTAACAACTTACGAAAATTTTGCCGAAAAAATAGAAAATAAATTTTTTTCTTTTAAGAAAACAAAAAAAAAGAAAAATGCAGGACCAACACGTAGTCTTAGTGATATACGAATATTTAATACAAATAATGAAGAATTTAATAAAAACTATGATATAGATAAAGTTGTTAAGCCTTCACACTCAATCACTTGATCTGCTTTAACTTATTAAATTTAAAATAATAAAATATTTAAAAAATTGATCTCTATATTTTTATAATAAAAATATTAATTATTATTTTCAATTAAAGAAAAATATTTACCATCATATTTAATATAATAGTTATAATAATAAATACTTTTACAATATGTTGAAAATTAATTAAGTTATCTAACTACCGTAATTATTTATTCCAGATTTTTAACACTCTATATTTTAAGTGGTTTTTAACCCTCAGTTATTAATGATTATGTTAGAAGTAGTAGATTTATTTTAAAATTAATTTTAATTATTAATAACAAAAAACAGATAAAATAAATAATACTTTATTAATATATAATAATATATATTATATAATAATAATAATAATAATAATTTATAATATATATTATATAATATAATAATGTTTAATTTTCTTTAAAAATATACAGGGTGAATGCATATTTAAAATAAAACTATCATTGTCAATGCAATTTAAAACTCAATTAATATAGTACCTAATAATATTATAAATATGTGTCATTTAGATTAGATTAGACATTTTTAAAGATATACATTTATTTAATTAGATTTAAGTTGAAAACATACAGAGCACATAATGCATACTACACTGCTAATAATTAAAAATGAATACGATAGATTTGTGTGTGCTTTTTTTTACAATTTTATTAAGTAATATAAATGATGACTCTATACCATTTTTGTATAATGGCTGTTACTCGACCAAACCTTATGCTAGGTTCTTTATTTTTACGTTTTTTGATTCAAATATAAATTGTCTAAATAAGTAATAAAGAAAATAATAAGCTCGGGTACAAATTTATTGATATTCCTCAATTTTTGAAAATAAAGGATTTTTTATTGGCCACACTAGTAGAGCAAACCCGATTGTATCTCATTTTAAATACCTGTTCAATAACAACGACAATTTTTGTCTTGTTTAACTGAATAATTTAAAATAAATTGTCATGTTTTTCCTCTTAAAATATATACAATTTACAATGCTAATGTATAAAAAAAATTAAGGTAGAAAAACGATAAAAATGTTCAAATTATCAAATCGCTGTGAATAGAAGCTAACTATTTATATAAATTTATAACATATTTAATGTTATATTGATTGAATTTAAAAATCATAAGATTTTTAATTGATTAATACCAATTTAAGATTTTCAAAGCATTCATTTAATTTTTTTATTTTCCCTTTTTTATGAATCTTCCTAACATATATAAATACTTAAGTTTAAACCATCTCGGACACCAGTATCTTTATTTACATAATCGGAAACAACGAAAAAGGGAAAATTGAATAAAGTAAATAAAGAAATGGTGAGTAATGTATAGTTAGATTGTTGAATAACAATTGAATTCCATTAATAGCATAAATATAAGTCCTTGTGCTTACAATTTTCTTCATGACCGTGCATACGCTAATTTGTATATTTTAGTCCTATATTTTATGTTTTATTGGTTCTATTTTATCTTCAGATTGTCTTTACATAGAAACAATTTTCATCTCATTCTAAGTGAACTTGTATGATATATATCATGTTGTTAATAATGAAATCATAAGCCAGCGAAAATCATAAAAGTTTACTAAAAATTATATTTATGTTTTGATTTTATAATAAAAAATATTTTTATACATTATATCTTGCTCAAAATAAAAATAAATATTTATGATAAATGTAAACTTTTTTCAATACAGGTCTGTTAAATAATTTAGAATAAAAAACATTAAGTGTAATGTAAATAAATGTTTAATTTTTAATGGAAATATATCTGAAATAATATAAGTAAGGACTTCGCGGACAAAATTAAATTATTATTAAATAATAGTATTCACTGTATATAATTGTCTTCCGAATTTTATCTAACTTATTATTAAAACTTAATATATAACATTTGTTTATAAATATATTGAAATCGATGAATTTATTTATTATTAAATAATAATAATATTGATAAGTTGTATCCATTCCCTTCCACATAATAACTTATTAAAAAAAACTTCAATATTGTTCTATAAATTATAATTAAAAGTATATGTTCCATCTATTTTTTTTTTTTTGAATACTTATTGTTTTGAAGATAATATTTTAGAATGTAGAAAAAATTAAATATATTTAACATTTATTAAAATATTAATTATATAGTATTTTGTAATATTTAAAACTGCTGTATATACTGGTATTTGTTTATTGAAAAAAAATTAATTGCGTTTGGTGATTTTTTTTGTTATTGGTCCTATTAATTTATGTTAAATTTATGTAGATATTATTTGATTTATTTATAATTTAATTATATGCAAATAATGTTGAAAAAGGTTATCTTAAGAAAATTAAATAAAAAAAATGTATGTTTAAATGTTGAATATTATATTGAATAGATAAATTTATTGATAAAATACAAAAATACGTAAAATCATTATTAATATTTTATAAAACATTAATGCTTGGAGCATTTATGACGTAATACACATTTTCCTTTTCTGTTTCGTACATAACCAGTTTCACAAAAGCATCCTCGTGCGCATTTTTTCTCGCATTTGTATTGCTAAAATAAAAAATAGAATCAGTTTTTTACCTAGGCTTTTCTAAGAAATTTACCTCTCTAGAAAATATAGTGTCACAATTTTCTGGACAAAGGCTGCCACAATGCATAAATATTTCATGTTTTCTACATTTCATGGCTAAATAATTATTCATAAATTATTAATGTATTGTTAAACAAAAAAAATGAATTTATTTTTGCTTAAAAACAATAACTTACGTGGGCAATGATTTATAGGGATACAAGTACCCTTTTGTCTTAAATAACCTCGCTTACAAAAGCACCCCTGTACACATTTTGATTTTTTGAAGCATGATCTCTTTGGTGGGTGAGTGCATGTAGTTTTTGCGGCACAATATGAACCGCAATTTAAAAATTCTTCATGCAGTCCACATTGTTGCGATGTAGAGATTTGTGATTCTAAATCCTCATTAGATTCATGTGATCCTTGATGACTTCCAATATTACTTTGCTCAGCACCATTTTCTGATTGATGGCTATTAGACCCTATAAATAATTCGGATGAGTATTAGAACCGTGTTCTCCTATAGTTTGATTATAATGCGTTTGATGTAAATAACTACCTTCAGTTGGTTTTGGATGATTATGTTGTCCATGCGAACCGCCTTGATTATTTGTTCCACCATGACTATGTGATGCACTTGGTTCATTTGATTCATGACTACCATCAGTTGGTTTTGGACGATTATGGTGACCATGTGATCCTCCTTGATTATTTGTTCCACCATGGCCATGTGATGCGCTTTCATTTGATTCAACTGATTCATAACTACCTTCAGTTGGTTTTGGTCGAGTATTGTGACTATGTGATCCACCGTGGCTATGAGATCCATCAGTTGGTTTTGGACGAGTATGGTGACCATGCGATCCTCCTTGATTATTTGTTCCACCATGGCCATGTGATGCGCTTTCATTTGATTCAACTGATTCATGACTACCTTCAGTTGGTTTTGGTCGAGTATTGTGACTATGTGATCCACCGTGGCTATGAGATCCATCAGTTGGTTTTGGACGAGTATGGTGACCATGCGATCCTCCTTGATTATTTGTTCCACCATGGCCATGCGATGCGCTTTCATTTGATTCAACTGATTCATAACTACCTTCAGTTGGTTTAGGTCGAGTATTGTGACTATGTGATCCACCGTGGCTATGAGATTCATCTGTTGGTTTTGGACGATTATGGTGTCCATGCGAACCGCCTTGATTATTTGTTCCACCATGACTATGCGATGTACTTTGTTCATTTGATTCATGACTACCATCAGTTGGTTTTGGACCATTATGGTGACCATGTGATCCTCCTTGATTATTTGTTCCACCATGGCCATGTGATGCGCTTTCATTTGATTCAACTGATTCATAACTACCTTCAGTTGGTTTTGGTCGAGTATTGTGACTATGTGATCCACCGTGGCTATGAGATCCATCTGTTGGTTTTGGACGAGTATGGTGACCATGCGATCCTCCTTGATTATTTGTTCCAACATGGCCATGCGATGTACTTTGTTCATTTGATTCAACGGATTCATAACTACCTTCAGTTGGTTTTGGTCGAGTATTGTGACTATGTGATCCACCGTGGCTATGAGATCCATCTGTTGGTTTTGGACGATTATGGTGACCATGCGAACCGCCTTGATTATTTGTTCCACCATGACTATGTGATGCACTTTGTTCATTTGATTCATGACTACCATCAGTTGGTTTTGGACGATTATGGTGACCATGTGATCCTCCTTGATTATTTGTTCCACCATGGCCATGTGATGCGCTTTCATTTGATTCAACTGATTCATAACTGCCTTCAGTTGGTTTTGGTCGAGTATTGTGACTATGTGATCCACCGTGGCTATGAGATCCATCAGTTGGTTTAGGTCGAGTATTGTGACTATGTGATCCACCATGGCTATGAGATCCATCAGTTGGTTTTGGACGATTAAGGTGACCATGCGATCCTCCTTGATTATATATTCCACCATGATTATGCGATGTACTTTGTTCATTTGATTCAATTGATTCATAACTACCTTCAGTAGGTTTTGGTCGATTGTGGTGACTATGTGATCCACCATGGCTATGAGAACCATCTGTTGGTTTTGGACGAGTATTGTGGCCATGTGATTCTCCTTGATTATTTGTTCCACCATGACTATGTGATGCACTTTGTTCATTTGATTCATAACTACCTTCAGTTGGTTTTGGACGGTTATGGTGACCATGTGATCCTCCTTGATTATTTGTTCCACCATGGCCATGTGATGCGCTTTCATTTGATTCAACTGATTCATAACTACCTTCAGTTGGTTTTGGTCGAGTATTGTGACTATGTGATCCACCATGGCTATGAGATCCATCGGTAGGTTTTGGACGATTATGGTGTCCATGCGAACCGCCTTGATTATTTGTTTCACCGTGACTATGCGATGTACTTTGTTCATTTGATTCATAACTACCTTCAGTTGGTTTTGGTCGATTATGGTGACTATGTGATCCACCATGGCTATGAGATCCATCAGTTGGATTTGGTCGCGTATGTTGACCATGTGATCCTCCTTGATTATTTGTTCCACCATGATTATGTGATGAACTTTGTTCATTTGATTCGATTGATTCATAACTACCTTCAGTTGGTTTTGGTCGAGTATTTTGACCATATGGTTTATGATGTGAATGGTGTATATGCGCAGCACTATGACTATGTGCATAAGATTCATGTGATTGATGAGTTTCGTAAAATCCTGTATAGCTACTAGTTGGTTTTGGTCGAGTATGATGACTTTGTGTCTCACCATTTGGTCTTGGTCGAGAATGATATTCGTTAGAATCACTATGGAAGTTAGTTGAAGTACCAGAAGGTTTTGGCCTTGAATGATGATTATTATGAGTTGATCCATACAATTGATGATTTGTAGGTTTGGGTTTTGTTGGACGTGGTTTACTTGATGGTTTTGGATTTGATTGCTCCGAATTATCATCAGAACTATCATAACCACTCGAATTATCAGTATCTTCTGAATTTATAGGTTTCGGTTTTTTTGTAGGTTTTGGTACGCTTTCCAATGATTCTTTATTTTCATTAGTTGATACTAAATATGGTTTTTGACTTTGTGAAGGTTTTATTACAGGCCACATAATACTTATATTCACTGCGAAAATAGGTATTTTGTTATAACATTTTTATTATATTAAAGATTATATATTACTTACAGATATGATGATCATCTATATCTGGTGATAAAGACGAATTAAAACTTTCTTCCGAACTATGTGGTTCTAAATCTTTGCATTGTTTATATGGTATGCACCGATTATATTTATTTCTCAAAAAGCCTTTACGACAAAAACATTTACTGACGCATACTTCTTTGCATGGATTAATCTATTGATATATTTTATTTAAAAACTAAAAGATATATCTAGAAAAATTATTTTTTCGTACCTGTATAAATTTGGTTGCATTACAATTTTCATTACATGCATTACCACATTCTAAAAATTCCTCATTTGATGCACATCTTGGTCCTTAAAGTTTATTTTATTATGAAATTATTATATCATTAATTTAAAATTATTTCATTATTTACTTGGTTTCGTAGGATATGTCCATGGCGTATTTGCAGTTGGTCTAGTATATGTTAGTACATCATTTTCACAATTTTTAGTTAAAATGCAATTACCTTTACTATTTCTCACAAATCCTTGTCTACAGAAGCATCCACTAGCACAAACAGCAGGACATGATATTATCTAATAAAAATTAATACAATTATTACATTTTATACACATAATAGATTTTATTTACCTGACTATTGGTAATAGTATCACATGTGGTTTGACATAAACTACCACATGTGGAAAATTCTTCATTGCCTGGGCATTGTATTACTGTAAATAATGTTATAAAATATATTGCTTTTTTAAATAATAGTTATTTAATTTTCATACAAGATATATTTGGTATTTCAGTTATGCCATCTACAGGAGCTATAGTTGTATTAATGGTGGCATGGCATGAACTAAGCGATACGCACTTTCCATTACGATCACGAACATATCCCTCCTTGCAGAAACAACCATTTACGCACGTATATGCACATTTAATAACCTTAGATTTTTTCAAAGCAGCATTAATATTGAAATATTTAATAATATTTATATGTGTATGCTAAAATACCTGACTATTTAAAATTTGATCGCATGTGGCTAAACACGTATTCCCACATTTTAAAAATACTTCATTCTTTGGACATTTTGCTGATAGTGTAAAAAAAGGGTATATTCATGTTCAATTGAGTACTCAAATATTTATAAAATATAATGAAACTATAATTACGTTGATTTGTAGTTACTTCATGCGACTCTTCACTAGACAATTCACTAGATTTTGAAGGAGTATTATTGCTATTAGTTTCATATTTTTTACAATTCCGTGACGAAACACATCTACCTTTAGAATTTCTAACTAAGTTATTGCGACAAAAACATCCTTTAACACATTTTGTGGAGCATGCTTGAATCTAAATATGTATAGAAAAATTAAAGCACCTATTGTTAAAAAATAAAAAAAAAAAAACAATTACAAAAACATGTGTATAGTTTTGACATGTTCGTGGGCAAGCTGTTCCACAATCTAAGTAAACTTCATCCACAAAGCATCTCCGACCTTTTTATGCAAAATAAAAAATAAAAAAAATTACATACATATATTACAAACAAAAATAAAAAATTAGACAACCTATTTGAGGGGCAATAAATAATTCTTCTTCGGATGAACGCTGTTCAAATGATGCACTATTATCAACTGTGGAATCGTCAATTGAATCAGTACTTTCTTTTGAATCTTTTGACTTGTCTACATCTAAAGAACACTCATTAGGTTGAATGCATATACCTATGCTATTTCTAACATATCCTTTACGACAAAAACATCCTTGTACACAAATTGATGAGCATTTGTTAATCTTATAATATGTATGTTATTATATTAAATTATTTATTATATTATACAATTTATGATATATTTCATTACCTTATCGTAGTTATCAAAATTAGCACAAGTTTTAGGACATGAAGTTCCACAAGAGTAAAATATTTCATTTAAAGGACATTTTTGAAAGGCTTATTCATAGTTAAATAATATGGTAATATTATTAATTACATATATTAAGAGATATTATAATCAATACTAATACCTGGTTTTGAAACTTGTTGAGCGATATGTGAATTTGAATCATTCGTGTATTGTTCTTCAGATGAATAATTTTCATTAGAGGCACTTTCAGAATTTTCTTCTTCAGATGATTCTTCTTTTATTGAAGAAAATTCTTCTTGAGAGCTACTTTCAGATCCATATTTCGTGCCATCAGTTTGTTCTAAAATTCAATTGTTAATAAGCTTAGTATATAATTAAAGTTATTGCATAGTTTACCGTAGCTCAGTTCATAAGAATTATATATATTGTCTTGTTCACTTGCAGAATTTTCATCGCTTACACTGTAACTGCCTACGTTACTATTTTCTAGGTGTTTGGCATTTTTCTTGTAGTTTACTTTGCCATTTTGTTCATCGGCATGAGTTTTATGGTTTATTAAAATTTTAGCAAAATTCACACGAGCTTTTACATTATATTGTTGTATTCCTCTTGTATTTCTTGTATTTGATTTTTTGACTTCTTCCGCTTCATTATCAAATATTTTTGACTTGATTTTGGAAGCTAGTTTATCTGTGTGAAACTGTTAAAATTTTTATTGAAGCAACATTAATTGAGATAATTACCTACTACCATATTTTTAAATTCTGTTAAATTTGTATTCTCCAAAATATGTACTTCCTGGCTAGACTTGTTAGAAAATTGTGTTATGGGCGAATCATCACATTCTTTTAAAAACAATAAAGATATGCGTTAAAATATTTTTATTGTATTATAGAGAAAATTATGGTAAATTTTAAAAAATTTGTACATTGACCTCCTTTTGATGATATTAAAATCACGAAAATAAAAAATATATTCAAAATTTCCATTTCAGGCACTTTACATATTTTAACACAAAACACAAAAATATAAATTGAAGTAGAACGTAAAATTGTTTTAACACACTGCAGTTTTTAGACACTGTTTATACAAGAAAGAAGTTTGATACTGATATTCTACAGGAAAATATACTTGCTTTTATACCCCTTAAAAATTAAAATAAAATTTAATTATTGATATTATTATACTAAACAACAATAAAATAATTTGCAATAATAATATGCGGAGTAATAAAAATAAAGACAGTAAGAAATTTATTAAAATAAAATTTTATCTTTTTTTATAATCGAATTTTTTTTTTGGAGACTTAATAAATATTATATTTAAGTTTGTTTAATTGCAAAAGATATAAAAAAAAATTTGTTAATATAAAACTAAAAACATTATCATCATATACCTTTGAAGTTAATGGTTTATTTTACATTATGCTTATACCTTTTGTTGATGAAAAAAACAAATTTAATCGACAAAAATTCAATAAAAAGTATTTTGGTGTCAATAAACAAGTTTTTTTTGTTTTTGATCCTTTTTCAACTGCAAGTTCAATGCACCAATAATGGTACTAATTTACATAAATTATGAAAATAAATAAAAAATCCCAATTTATTCAAAAGACCAAGAAACCATTATATTATTGTATATTATGTAAAAAAAAAATTATTACAAGGATATTTTTTATTAACAATATTTGCATAATTTAATTCATTAAAAGAATAATGTTCCACTTAATATATTTATTAAATGATTCAGACATTTCTTTTTTAATTTAAATCGAAAATTAATAAATTTGTATCAGATTTATTATTATATTTACTGGATTTTTTTATAATTTTACTATAAACGATTTTAAAGAAATAATTATATATTATCATGATTAAATTAGAAACAAATACAAAACTTTAAACATTACATTTTTACTAATAATAGAAATCTGGTGGTGATAGGTTAATGTTAAAAATAAAAATATTCAGTATTAGTTTTTAATTTTTTTTATTAATTAATAAATTAAAATAAGATAAGCTTAATTTTAAAACACAGCATAAAATCAACTAAAGTCAGCTTTAACTATAATTTAGTTAATAAATAATAGAAGTTATGAATTATTCAACATCAACCAATAAGAAAAACAAATAAAAAACAACAATGGTACTTTAAAAATGAATTTTATTTTTTATTTGTATAATATATTAACAAAACATTCCACATTTATGTATAATATTGTAAAATAAGGTTATACAAAAATATATTTATATAAAATAATAATGACATACTTTATTTATTTCCATTATAAAAATTATATTTAGTTTAAAATGTAATATTTTTGTTATTCTAGTTACTCATCATGAGTGTATTGCTACAATTGTTTGTGACATTTTTCTTTAGGAATGCAGATATCATTATGCTTTATAAAACCATTTTTACAAAAACAGCCTTCAATACACTGTTTATTTTGACAAAACTTTTTTGATGGTTTCGAGCAACTGCCATTACATGAAGAACCACATCGTAAATATTCTTCATTAATTCCGCATGTAAAAGTTGCATTTTTTTTATTTTCATTTTGTGGAAAATTCAAAGTATCAATTGGAATCGACGGCCTTGTTGGCTTTTTTGTACGCTTCGTATAATGAGAAGGACAATTTTTAGGACGTATGCAATTTCGCTTAAGATCTCGAACGTAACCTCGTTTGCAGAAGCATCCTCGCACACAGATATTAAAACATTTTTCTTTCTAAAAGATATTAAATAAAGGCGAATTAAAAAAACAAAACATATTTGTGTAAAAGTATTTTAAAATATTAACATTGATATTAAGGAGTGAATCACATGTTGCTGGACATGTGGTTCCACATTCTAAGAATAATTCTTTCCTAGGACATTTTGTATCTAAATGAATTATAAAAAAAAATTATATCAGCAAAATGCTTGTTTATTTATTCAAACTCACGCGGCATCTGTGGTAATTTTGTTGGCAATTCTTCGGGCATATAAACACTTGCATATTTACATTTTTTTGGTCTTACACACGTTCCTTTAGCATTTCTTACATATCCTTTTCTGCAAAAACATCCTGATATACATTTATTTGAACATTTGAGCGTCTATAAAAAAAATATTCAAAAAACATATATTAATAATATAATATTGAACAATTTAAATGCCTGAATATTATTAAGTGAGTCACATGTTGCTGGGCATTCACTTCCACAATCTAAATATTCTTCTCTCCTCGAACATACATCTATAAATATATAATAATTAATATTTTAATTTGCATAGATGTTTGGTAACTTACAAGGAGACTCAGTTGTTAAAAGCATTGGTTTTGGTTTACATTTTCGATGTGTAACACAATTTCCTTTTCTATTACGTACATATCCTTTGCGGCAGAAGCATCCTCTTACGCAATTGCCTCCACAAGATAGTGTCTTAAATTAATAAATATATATCAAAATGTATTTTGTAATTATGAATGTTACGAACCTCATTATTCAAATAACTGTGGCAAGTAGCAGGGCACTCAGTCCCACATTTTTCGAATTTTTCATGTTTAGAACAATGCATGCCTATAAATTGTATGCATTTTAAATATGAAATCATAATTCATTATAAAAAAAAAAAAAATTACTTGGAAAATGTGTGGCACCAATTGGCGGTGGCTTTGTATATGATGTGGTCGTAGTTATAGTTGCTACTGTTGTACTACTAGTTTTAGGCTGGCATTTACGAATAGATATACATTTTCCTTTCCTATTACGTACATATCCTTTGCGACAAAAACAACCTCGAACGCAATTATCTCCACAAGTTAGTATCTTAAATTAAAATAAATACACTAAATATACATATATCAATTTGTATAATTTTGCATGTAACTTACAACATTATTTAAGTAACTATGACAAGTAGCAGGACATTCAGTCCCACATTTTTTAAACTTTTCATGTTTAGAACAATGCATACCTAAAAATTTTTTAATTTTAAATATGGAATCATAATTGATAATAAAAAACTTGAAAATTTACTTGGAGAATGAGTTACAGTAACTGTTGGCGGCTTTGTATTTGGTGTAGTCGTAATAATAGTTGTTTCTGATATTGTACTACTAGTTTTAGGCTGGCATTTACGAATAGATATACATTTTCCTTTCCTATTACGTACATATCCTTTGCGACAAAAACAACCTCGAACGCAATTATCTCCACAAGTTAGTATCTTAAATTAAAATAAATACACTAAATATACATATATCAATTTGTATAATTTTGCGTGTAACTTACAACATTATTTAAGTAACTATGACAAGTAGCAGGACATTCAGTCCCACATTTTTTAAACTTTTCATGTTTAGAACAATGCATACCTAAAAATTTTTTAATTTTAAATATGGAATCATAATTGATAATAAAAAACTTGAAAATTTACTTGGAGAATGAGTTACAGTAACTGTTGGCGGCTTTGTATTTGGTGTAGTCGTAATAATAGTTGTTTCTGATATTGTACTACTAGTTTTAGGTTGACATTTACGAATAGATACACACTTTCCTTTACTATTTCGTACATATTCGTTACGACAAAAACAACCTCGAACACATCGTTGTCTACATGGTTTTATCTAGAAAACACAATTTAAAATGAATAAAATTTGCTTTTATCCATTTTTTTTTTTTACTATTTAATGAATTAATTTTTAACACTTACTACATTATCCCTAATATCCGAACAAGTTGTTTGACATGGATTTCCACAATTCATAAAAACTTCATGTTTATTACAAGTATAAGCTAAAAGCAAGAATAACAAATAAAATGCAATTTAAAATCAATTTTGCGGTCAAACTTACCTGGAGTATTAGTCGTATTAATTTCTTGAGGCTTAGTTGGTTTCGTGGTTCGCCTGCATTTTCGATGAGATATACATTTTCCTTTCTTATTAAGAACATATCCTGATTTACAAAAACATCCACGAACACATGTAGATTTACATTTTATTTTCTTTAAATAAATAAATAAAAATTAAACTCAACATTCCAAAAATGATTAATTTGTTTACCTTATTATTATTAAGCAGCATTGAACAAGATCGCGGACACGCGGTACCGCACTCTAAAAATTCTTCATTATTTGAACAATTTTGACCTTAAACATTTTTCTTTTTAAATAAAGTTTAAAAAATTAGTATTAGTTTCGAAACATACTTGGATTTTCAGTAGTTAAACTACTGGTTGTTGTAGTTATTATATTTTGGCATTTATAGGGCTTCACACATTTTCCTGTCTTATTGCGAACATATCCTTTACGACAGAAACAGCCTTGTACACATTTACTTGAACATTTCAATTTCTACAATTGAGACACACAAAATTAAAAAAAAAAATTGTAAAGTTATTTTGAACTATATAAATATTAATTACTTGTTTATTAAGTAATGAAGAGCATGTAGCTGGACAATCCGTGCCACATTCCAAATATTCTTCTTTGTGTGGACATATCTTGACTAAATGACATAAATCTTAATATACCAAAATAAAAAATATGGAAATGTTTTATTTAATGCTTACCGGTAGTTGAATCAATATTTGTTATTTCAGTAGATGGTGAAATAGTTATAGGCTTTGTTGGCTTTGGCTTACATTTTTTGTAATTTACACATTTACCCTTATGATTTCTAGCATACCCTTTGCGACAAAAACATCCTTGAACACATTGTGCGTCACATTTAGGATTCTAAAACATTTACTGATACAAATTTGCATAATAAATAAATATATTTTTTTAAAACCTTTTTATCAATGACATGTCGGCATGTTTTAGGACAGGCACTACCACACTCCTCAAATACTTCATTTCTTGAACAGTTCACTCCTATAATGAATATATATATGATTTACAAAAAAATCTACTTTCTTTAAATGAACCTACTTTCATAAACTGTCGTGTCGGTTATAGGTGCAATAGTTGTTGGGTGGGTTACGTGCGTTGGTTTCGTACTTTGTTTACATTTTTTATATGAGATACAATTTCCTCGTTTATTGCGAACATATCCTTTTTTACAAAAGCATCCTCTAACACATTTATGTTTGCATTTTATAGTCTAAAATATAAATTATTAGTAATAATTAACAGTAAATATGCAATTAATATTTTTTACTTGTCTATTAAGATACAATGTACAAGTTGAAGGACATGCATTTCCACATTCCAAAAATATTTCATGTTTTGAGCAATTAAAACCTAAAAATTATAAATAAATATTATTGAATACAAATGTTTTACTATAGTTTTTACTGGGTGTTAAAGTGGTTGCAACTGTTGGTGGTTTGGTTGTCATTTTACATTTGCGAGGGGATATACATTTTCCTTTCTTATTTCTAACATAACCTTTTTTACAAAAACAACCCTCTATACATTTCTGTTTGCAAGACATTTTCTGAAATTGAAATGGCTTATATGAATATTCTATAAAATCAAATATTTTTAAATTTAATACTTTATTCTCGAGAACAGATTGACATGTTGGTGGACATGCACTACCACAGTATAAAAATACTTCATGCTTTGAACAATTCACACCTGTATATTTTATCAAAAATTATAAATGTGTTAAAATTACATTAAAATTTTGACTTTAAAATTACTTGGACTGATTGTTGTTGGTTCATTTGTGGGCTGAGTTGGTTTGCATTTACGCAATAATACACAATGTCCTTTTCTATTTCGCACATACCCTTTTATACAAAAGCATCCTCGTACACAACGATTTCCACATTTAATATCCTATAAACATAATTTTAGATTTTACTTTTAAAATACTTTAAACAGTAATACCTGATTATTACGAACACTGTCACAGGTTTTTGGACACATACTTCCACATTTTAAATATATTTCGTATTTATTACAATTATGGTTGTATTCTGAAGTAGTCATCATAGTTGTATAATCTGATATATAATATTAAAATAAATATATATAAATTTCAGCAATAGTTTGTAAGTAAATACCAGTGATAGGTGTTACTGTTCCAGTTGAATCTGTTGGTTGCTCTGTTGCATCTGTTGGATCGGTTGTAATTATGGTAACCGTGGCATCAGTTCCATCTAGAATAACGAGATTGCAATGAGCAAGTTAAATATAATTTTTATTTTGTAAGCAAATACCAGTGTTAGGTGTTACTGTTCCAGTAGAATCTGTTGGTTGCTCTGTTGCATCTGTTGGATCGGTTATAATTATGGTAACGGTGGCATCAGTTCCTTCTAGAATAATGAGATTGCAATGAGCAAGTTAAATATAATTTTTATTTTGTAAGCAAATACCAGTGTTAGTTGTTACTGTTCCAGTAGAATCTGTTGGTTGCTCTGTTGCATCTGTTGGATCGGTTGTAATTATGGTAGCCGTTGCATCAGTTCCATCTAGAATAACGAGATTGCAATGAGCAAGTTAAATATAATTTTTATTTTGTAAGCAAATACCAGTGTTAGGTGTTACTGTTCCAGTAGAATCTGTTGGTTGCTCTGTTGCATCTGTTAGATCGGTTATAATTATGGTAACGGTGGCATCAGTTCCTTCTAGAATAACGAGATTGCAATGAAAAAGTCATATATAATTTTTATTTTGTAAGCAAATACCAGTGTTAGGTGTTACTGTTCCAGTTGAATCTGTTGGTTGCTCTGTTACATCGGTTGTAATTATGGTAGCCGTGGCATCAGTTCCATCTGAAAAAACGAGATTGCATTTAGCAAGTTATATATAATTTTTATTTTGTAAGCAAATACCAGTGTTAGGTGTTACTGTTCCAGTAGAATCTGTTGGTTGCTCTGTTGCATCTGTTGGATCGGTTATAATTATGGTAACGGTGGCATCAGTTCCTTCTAGAATAACGAGATTGCAATGAAAAAGTTATATATAATTTTTATTTTGTAAGCAAATACCAGTGTTAGGTGTTACTGTTCCAGTTGAATCTGTTGGTTGCTCTGTTGCATCTGTTGGAATTATTGTAACGGTGGCATCAGTACCTCCTAGAATTTCAAAATTGCAATAAGCATGTTATATATAATTTCATTTTGTAAGCAAATACCAGTGTTAGGTGTTACTGTTCCAGTTGAATCTGTTGGTTGCTCTGTTACATCGGTTGTAATTATGGTAGCCGTGGCATCAGTTCCATCTAGAATAACGAGATTGCAATGAGCAAGTTAAATATAATTTTTATTTTGTAAGCAAATACCAGTGTTAGGTGTTACTGTTCCAGTAGAATCTGTTGGTTGCTCTGTTGCATCTGTTGGATCGGTTGTAATTATGGTAGCCGTTGCATCAGTTCCATCTAGAATAACGAGATTGCAATGAGCAAGTTAAATATAATTTTTATTTTGTAAGCAAATACCAGTGTTAGGTGTTACTGTTCCAGTAGAATCTGTTGGTTGCTCTGTTGCATCTGTTGGATCGGTTATAATTATGGTAACGGTGGCATCAGTTCCTTCTAGAATAACGAGATTGCAATGAAAAAGTTATACATAATTTTTATTTTGTAAGCAAATACCAGTGTTAGGTGTTACTGTTCCAGTTGAATCTGTTGGTTGCTCTGTTGCATCTGTTGGAATTATTGTAACGGTGGCATCAGTACCTCCTAGAATTTCAAAATTGCAATAAGCATGTTATATATAATTTCATTTTGTAAGCAAATACCAGTGTTAGGTGTTACTGTTCCAGTTGAATCTGTTGGTTGCTCTGTTACATCGGTTGTAATTATGGTAGCCGTGGCATCAGTTCCATCTGAAAAAACGAGATTGCATTTAGCAAGTTATATATAATTTTTATTTTGTAAGCAAATACCAGTGTTAGGTGTTACTGTTCCAGTAGAATCTGTTGGTTGCTCTGTTGCATCTGTTGGATCGGTTATAATTATGGTAACGGTGGCATCAGTTCCTTCTAGAATAACGAGATTGTAATGAAAAAGTTATATATAATTTTTATTTTGTAAGCAAATACCAGTGTTAGGTGTTACTGTTCCAGTTGAATCTGTTGGTTGCTCTGTTACATCTGTTGGAATTATTGTAACGGTGGCATCAGTACCTCCTAGAATTTCAAAATTGCAATAAGCATGTTATATATAATTTCATTTTGTAAGCAAATACCAGTGTTAGGTGTTACTGTTCCAGTTGAATCTGTTGGTTGCTCTGTTGCATCTGTTGGAATTATTGTAACGGTGGCATCAGTACCTCCTAGAATTTCAAAATTGCAATAAGCATGTCATATATAATTTTATTTTTTAAGCAAATACCAGTATTAGGTGTTACTGTTCCAGTTGAATCTGTTGGTTGCTCTGTTGCATCTGTTGGATCGGTTGGAATTATGGTAACGGTGGCATCAGTTCCTTCTGAAAAAACGAGATTGCATTTAGCAAGTTAAATATAATTTTTATTTTGTAAGCAAATACCAGTGTTAGGTGTTACTGTTCCAGTTGAATCTGTTGGTTGCTCTGTTGCATCTGTTGGATCGGTTATAATTATGGTAACAGTGGCATCAGTTCCTTCTAGAATAACGAGATTGCAATGAGCAAGTTATATATAATTTTTATTTTGTAAGCAAATACCAGTGTTAGGTGTTACTGTTCCAGTTGAATCTGTTGGTTGCTCTGTTACATCGGTTGTAATTATGGTAGCCGTGGCATCAGTTCCTTCTAGAATAACGAGATTGCAATGAGCAAGTTATATATAATTTTTATTTTGTAAGCAAATACCAGTGTTAGGTGTTACTGTTCCAGTTGAATCTGTTGGTTGCTCTGTTACATCGGTTGTAATTATGGTAGCCGTTGCATCAGTTCCTTCTGAAAAAACGAGATTGCATTTAGCAAGTTATTTATAATTTTATTTTGTAAGCAAATACCAGTGTTAGGTGTTACTGTTCCAGTTGAATCTGTTGGTTGCTCTGTTGCATCTGTTGGATCGGTTATAATTATGGTAACAGTGGCATCAGTTCCTTCTAGAATAACGAGATTGCAATGAGCAAGTTATATATAATTTTTATTTTGTAAGCAAATACCAGTGTTAGGTGTTACTGTTCCAGTTGAATCTGTTGGTTGCTCTGTTACATCGGTTGTAATTATGGTAGCCGTGGCATCAGTTCCTTCTAGAATAACGAGATTGCAATGAGCAAGTTATATATAATTTTTATTTTGTAAGCAAATACCAGTGTTAGGTGTTACTGTTCCAGTTGAATCTGTTGGTTGCTCTGTTACATCGGTTGTAATTATGGTAGCCGTTGCATCAGTTCCTTCTGAAAAAACGAGATTGCATTTAGCAAGTTATATATAATTTTATTTTGTAAGCAAATACCAGTGTTAGGTGTTACTGTTCCAGTTGAATCTGTTGGTTGCTCTGTTGCATCTGTTGGATCGGTTGGAATTATGGTAACGGTGGCATCAGTTCCTTCTAGAATAACGAGATTGCAATGAACAAGTTAAATATAATTTTTATTTTGTAAGCAAATACCAGTGTTAGATGTTACTGTTCCAGTTGAATCTGTTGGTTGCTCTGTTACATCGGTTGTAATTATGGTAGCCGTGACATCAGTTCCTTCTGAAAAAACGAGATTGCATTTAGCAAGTTATATATAAATTTTATTTTGTAAGCAAATACCAGTGTTAGGTGTTACTGTTCCAGTAGAATCTGTTGGTTGCTCTGTTGCATCTGTTGGATCGGTTATAATTATGGTAACAGTGGCATCAGTTCCTTCTAGAATAACGAGATTGCAATGAGCAAGTTATATATAATTTTTATTTTGTAAGCAAATACCAGTGTTAGGTGTTACTGTTCCAGTTGAATCTGTTGGTTGCTCTGTTACATCGGTTGTAATTATGGTAGCCGTGGCATCAGTTCCTTCTAGAATAACGAGATTGCATTTAGCAAGTTTTATATAATTTTATTTTGTAAGCAAATACCAGTGTTAGGTGTTACTGTTCCAGTAGAATCTGTTGGTTGCTCTGTTACATCGGTTGTAATTATGGTAACCGTGGCATCAGTTCCTTCTAGAAAAACAAGATTGCAATGAGCAAGTTATATATAATTTTTATTTTTAAAACAAATACCAGTGTTAGGTGTAACAGTTGAATTTGTTGGTTTCTCTGTTCGATCGTTTTAAATTATAGTAAGTTATTAATGATATTTTATGTATAGTTTAATTAATTTATATTAATATTATTTACCTGTTGATTCATTACTCATGCTATTGTCTGTACTTGACTCATTACTTTCAGAATCACTCGAATTGTCTTCATTACTTGCAGGATCTTTACATTTCTCTTTGTTAATACATTTTTTCTTTAAATTTCTAACAAAACCACTATTACAAAAGCACCCTGATATGCACGGTTTGTTGCATTCCTTTATTTGAGTCGATAAGAAAATTATTTTTCATTTTTATATAAATAAGAATTAATTTAATTAATTTTTTAATTTTTACTTTACCTCAAAATCTTCATTTGCATCACAAGTTGGTTCGCATGCATTTCCACATTCTTTGAATATTTCATTTTTCTTACATTTTGGTGGTTTAATATTAGATTCATTACTCTGAGATCCACTAGAGTTTTCCTCTGAGCTTGTTGGGCTCTCGCATTCTTCTGATTTTACACATTCATGTTTACCATTTCTTTTCATGCCATTAATACAGGAACAACCTGGAACACATGGCTCTTTACAGTCCTGTTACAAATGAAAAGCAAAGATAAGAGCTTTGTTATAATTAATTACATTCAATTAGAATACCTCAACATTTATTTGCGCATTGCACTTTACTTCACATTGGCTGCCACAATTCTTATAAATTTCATTTTTTTTGCATTCTAAAATAACATAAAGTTAAAAACTAAAGTTATGTCGTTATATATTAAATAAAAAATGTGTATATCTAACCATTGGGTGTTTTAGTATTTGACTCATTACTTTCTGAACCACTCGAGTTTTCTTCAGATTCAAATATATCATTACATTCCTCGGGTTTAACACATTTATTCTTATTGTTTCTCATCATGCCTTTATTACAAAAGCATCCCGGTACACAAGGATCATTGCATTCCGTTAACTTTAAAAATTAAAAAAACACTTGGTTACTAATTTTTTATTACTATACAAATTATTTTTCCTATTACCGCAACACTTGAATCACCATTACATTTTGGCTCACATTTATTACCACATTCTTTGAAAATTTCATTTTTCTGACATGGTGGTGGCTTAATATTTGATTCATTGCTGCCAGAACCACTTTCATTCTCATTGGAATCTGTTGGGTCCTTTGGCATTTTAGTATTCGATTCGTTGCTCTCAGAACCACTTTCATTCTCATTAGAATCTGTAGGATCTTTTGGTATTTTTGTACTTGATTCATTGCTTTCAGAGTCACTTCCATTTTCATCTTTTGTAACTTTTGTGCTTGATTCATTGCTTTCAGAGCCACTCCCGCTCTCATTAGAATCTTCTGAATCCTTTGGTACTTTTGTACTCGACTCATTGCTTTCAGAGTCTATTCCATTTTCAGTGGTATTTGATGGATCTTTTGTAACTTTTGTGCTTGATTCATTGCTTTCAGAACCACTTCCGCTCTCAATAGAATCTTCTGAATCCTTTGGTACTTTTGTACTCGACTCATTGCTTTCAGAGTCTATTCCATTTTCAGTAGTATTTGATGGATCTTTTGTAACTTTTGTGCTTGATTCATTGCTTTCAGAACCACTTCCGCTCTCAATAGAATCTTCTGAATCCTTTGGTACTTTTGTACTCGACTCATTGCTTTCAGAGTCTATTCCATTTTCAGTAGTATTTGATGAATCTTTTGTAACTTTTGTGCTTGATTCATTGCTTTCAGAACCACTTCCGCTCTCAATAGAATCTTCTGAATCCTTTGGTACTTTTGTACTCGACTCATTGCTTTCAGAGTCTATTCCATTTTCAGTAGTATTTGATGGATCTTTTGTAACTTTTGTGCTTGATTCATTGCTTTCAGAACCACTTCCGCTCTCAATAGAATCTTCTGAATCCTTTGGTACTTTTGTACTCGACTCATTGCTTTCAGAGTCTATTCCATTTTCAGTAGTATTTGATGAATCTTTTGTAACTTTTGTGCTTGATTCATTGCTTTCAGAACCACTTCCGCTCTCAATAGAATCTTCTGAATCCTTTGGTACTTTTGTACTCGACTCATTGCTTTCAGAGTCTATTCCATTTTCAGTAGTATTTGATGGATCTTTTGTAACTTTTATGCTTGATTCATTGCTTTCAGAATCACTTCCGCTCTCAATAGAACCACTCTCATCTATCTCAGAATCTATTGGAATTGTAGATTCATTGCTTTCAGAATCAGTTTCGTCATTATTCGAATCTGTTTGATCTTTTGATACATTGGTGCTTGATTCATTGCTCTCAGAAACATTGGCAGTTTCTTCTGAATTTGAATTACTTTCATTAGAACTACTTTCTGTTTCATCAGAATTGGATGGATCTTTTGGTATCAGGAAATCTGATTCATTAATTTCGTTACCAATTCCAGATTCTTCGTCTTCATTGCTATCAGAACCGTTTTCCAAAACTTCATCTTCATCGACATTGCTTGCACCACTTAGTGAGATGATTTCATCTAGTGGAGTAATGTTATGTATAAAAAAAATTATTTTTTATTATATTTATTCAATTAATTTGATTAGCATACTAATCATTTAATTATTACCATATATTTCTGTATCTGCTATTGTTGTTGTTTCTGTAGCGTTTGGTGATTCTAAATTTTCAATTCAAAATCATAACAATTTAATTCCGTACGTTTTTCATATTATTTATTTACAAAAATTTTGTTACCTAATGCATCATTTTGGGTATTGGGGAGTTTTTTTAAGTTTCCCATATAACTGGAAGATTGTCCTTTTTTAGTGAAATTATCATTATTTAGATTACTTGAATTAAATATATTCATCCAATTCATTAGGGGACTTTTGTCTTTCATATTTTGTTGATATTGCGATATATCATCTAAAAGAAATATAAATAATAATGTAAACAGGAGATAGCATTGCAATATATTACAAAATAATTCATTTTATTATTTTAAATATAAAAAGAAAAGTTTCTAAACATTAAAGTATATCTACAATATTGTAAAGAGCATGCAGTATCCATAAGAATTCACAACAACACAAGGTAATTTTTTTTGCAATGATATCCAAAAACCAATTTATTATTAAGAAAAAAAATTATCCAAAAAAATATATAGTGAAATACAAAAATAACCTCCTTTAGTAATCACTATAAACACAAGAATATAAACAAAAATATTCATTTTATAATGTGCATATTCTTTTATACTCCTGTAAACTTCTTTTGAACACTTATTTCTTTAATTTATAATTTTTAGTTTTGTTAGCAAATATCTCACTTATAAACTTTTTTGCACTTTAAATAACTATTTCACAGAGCTTTCAAAAATAAACTGAAATTTCTTAGAAATTTTGTGTCCTTTTATAGTGATCTGAACCACTAGGATCAACAGCTTAATGATAATCATTTTAATAATAAAATAAAAAATTAAGTTGATAAAAGCCATTAAAGATTTTGAATGTTTGTAAAATCTTCGAATTTATAGCATAATTAATATATCCATGCTAAAATAAACCGAAGAAATGAAAAATGCTAATTTTAGTTATTAATTTGAGGTTCCTTTACCCCATACATGATCATCAAATTTTTTTTTTATTTATTTATATGCAATAAGAAATTAAAAAAAAAATTTCCTTTTTTTTATTTTTTTTAAATATTTATTATTAAGAAAATATGCTAATTTTTTTAATTTGCTTATTCTCAAAAAAAAAAAAAACAAAATAAGCATTAAGAATTAAATTTTAGTATTATTATTTTAAATTGATTTGTAATTAAATTAAGTACTCAATTTAGAGTTTTAAATTTCTACACCATTAATTAATTGGTGAATAATGAAATCATTTTTTAATTTAGAAATTGGTTAGATTTAAATATTATATAATAAAAACCCAATTTTAAAGTTATCTTTCATGTTTTGCGTTAAATTAAACTCGTAATTATTTTGAAGGTGTTTGAAGCTCATGAAGCTGTAACAATTAATTATTTAATTTATTTCAATGAATAATTTTGCAAACCTTGCATAAATGTAGTCTCTTCATTTATTTAGTACATGTGTCCTCGCTAATCTCTTATTTTCGATAATACACATTTATTTTATATTGTGAATATTTTTCAATGTACTAAAATTCCCTACTATATTATTTTCTAAATTAATAATAAAAAAAAGCGAAAGAGAGAAACAATATATTTTTTATTATGTATCAAAAAATAAAATATTTTGATTAATATTTTATTTTGTTTTTAACTTGTAATATTTAAAATTAAAAGATATCTATTATATTATTATTATTATTATTAATTAATTAAACCCCTTAAAACTAAAAAACAAATGTCAGATTATATTATATAAATGTCAAGTACACGTGTTTTCTAATTTTGATTATTTTATTATAACATAATCAGTTTAAGATCAAAAAGTTTAATTGGCTTTTTCTAGAATTATAGTTTCAAATTATCGAACATTATAATTATTTTTATTTCTTTATCTATTTTATTTTACTGTAACATTTATTTATTCTTGACTTATGTAAACAATTATTCTTATTAATAATGTTTGTTCTCTGAGAATTAAAAACGTATTTTTTTTTATTATTTATTCTTTTATCAAGTTATCAATAATAATAGTCTATTATATTAATGTGCAACGTTATATATTACTTAAAGCATATATGTGTATTTATTAACTAAATAATTTATTTGTATTTCGTAGTCTAACTGAACTATGTGAATTTATAATCTGTAAATGTAACTGAATGATAATGATAATAAATTCAAAAAATGAAAATTTTGAACGTCTTCGCTAATGTGTATAATTTAGTTATCTGTAGTATAAAGCAAGACTTTATACGATTAAGTTAAATTTGTATTAATTTCTTTATAACTTACCTTCTACTCAGTTCTACATATTTTTTTATTAATTATTGTGCATTATGTTTATTTTTTAAAATAAAGTTAATGAAATAATATGAAATTTTGTCATTTTTTTTACAAAACTAAGTGAAATTGTTAATAATGGAAAATGAAATCTCAAGTCAAGGGGTATGAAATTTTTATATATTTTTTTAAAAACTATTTTGTAATCTTTATTCACAAGATTTTTTTATTAATTTTATTTAATTATTTCTGTTTACTAAAGACAATTTAAATTTGTATTTGACTTTAATGAAAATATTACTTCTTTTATTTTTTTCTTATAAACCAAATCGGTATATTTACCGATATAGCATTATCATCATTAATATTAAACTTAATTTTTTAAATAAATATACCTCGTCTATTAATCTGTCGCCTAACGAAAAAATCATGCTTATTATTATAATGTTTATTTATTTCATAAGATAATAATGTCAATAAAAATTAATTTTGATTAAAGAATTCGCTTATTTAAATTGTTATCAGTTTATCAGATATGATTGTTTGTATTATTACTGTCAATTTTAAGTATATTTGCTTTAAGCTTAGTTTAATTATTTTTTTTTTTATTATTATTATTATTATTAAAAAATCAGTGATATTTTTTTAAATTTTTTATCTTGTTTTCTTTTCTTTTTTTTTATTATTTATTTACCTTTTTTAAATTCATTGATTATACATATATCTGATTTTTGTTTATGCAATTTTTGTTTAATTTACAGGAAGTGCAAAAAGTTCATAAAGTGAAATGGTATCAAAAAATCTCTGTAGAACCTGCATTATTTCTTTATATGATGGCATTTATGTTAACTTCTGTTGTAGAGCAAGCATTTTTTCTCTATAAAGCATGTCGGGTTAATCATAATTATACGGAAGAAATATGTACAAATTTAGATAAATATTCAGCTGAAAAAAAGCTAATACAGGTTATTGAATTTTAAATAATTAAGGATATAATAACTAATATTGAAATGTCTTTTTAGGTAACTGTGTCAAATTTTCATCAATGGAATGGAATTTTAGGTCATATTGTACCAATTGTTTTAGCATTATTTTTAGGATCATGGTCGGATAAACGTGGTCGGAAATTACCATTAGTTATTGGGTTATTTGGAAAATTTATCTATTCATCAATGGTTATTGTTAATACTAGACAAAGTTAGCTAAAATTTATTAATAGTTTAAAACTAAATCTTAAATGTATGATACACTATTATGTTAAATAGAAACCTGGCCATTAGAATATATTATATACACAGCAACAATACCAAGTGCATTAACTGGTGCCGATGTAGCTATATTTGCTTCTGCATTTGCATATATATCCGATGTATCGAGTGTTGAGCAAAGAACATTGCGTGTTACTATCTTGGATGTCTGCTATTTATCAACAATGCCTACTGGAGTTGCTTTAGGTTATTAAAACATTTATTAATAATTATAATTTCTTAATTTTTTTATTATATCAGGTGCTTATTTATATGAGTCGGTCGTCAATAAATCATATACAATAATGTTCACAATAAATGCAAGTTTATTAGCATTAAGTATTATTTATTCAATAATAAATTTAAAGGTATTTTTTAAAAAAAATATTCAAATACTATTGAATAAATAATAATTTAATTTTTTAGTGGCAAACAACAAAACAACAAAAGTCAATTAAGGGAATTGGATGTATGGGTATATTTTTTGATTTTTTTGATAAATATCACGTTATTCAATCATTAAAAACTTTAACAAAAAAACGAGAAATGAAAAGGCGTTCGTATCTATGGATATTTATGATAACGATGTCATTATATACATTCCAACGTGATGAAAAACCTATGATGTATTTATATACAAATTTAAAATTTAATTGGAATGCTCAATTATATAGTTATTATAAAACATTTCAATCAACTGCATATGTTGTTATGATGCTAATTGGTATTCCGTTAATGAGTAAAATTTTTGGCTGGAAAGATACTGTAAGAGTTAACATAATTAATGGTTTATTTTATCTAATCTAATTAAATGTATTAGGTAATTGTAATGGTAGGTGCCACAGCACATGCCTTGGCCCGTTTATTTTTTATATTTGCTGATCAACCATTTGTATTATATATTGGTGCGGCTGTGTCTAGTTTAGGTCCGATTGTTGCTCCCGTTTTGCGCTCAATGACATCCAAAATTGTACCAATATCGGAGCGTGGAAAAGTTTTTGCAATATTATCAGTATTTGATAATGCTGTACCAATGTTTAGTGGAGTTTTGTATTCTCAGGTATTTTTTTTTTTTATGTATATGATTAATGTGCATATGCTTTAAATTTTTTGCTATTTTCAGGTGTATAATGCAACAATCCATTCTTATCCAGTTTCTATATTTTGGTTAACTTTATCAACACAAGTAGCAGTGTTTTTGCTTATTTTGTGAGTGAACTAATATTAATTTAATAAAGTCTTTCTTATTTATAATTTTTAAATGTTTAACCAGTATTGTACATAAATCATTGGGTAATAATGAATTAGCTGTTGACGAAATTGAGAAAATAACATTAACAAGTGACGAAAAAGTAATATCGTTAATTAAAAATGATGAGTATCATGATAATATGGACACAATTTGTAAAACAGTTCCAGTTAATAATATAATATCCACAGATCCCAAAACTTAATTATTTCATTAATGTACATGATAATTGTTAATTAGTAATTCCATTAAATATACCTTATATAAATAATAGAAAAATGGGACATTTTCCCCAAGAAACAATTGTATAGTTACTAAAAAAAGTATTTATGTTTTGCTCAAAAATATATGTTTAAAAAAAAAACATTAAACTGATTTTACTTTAACGCAAGTATTTATGTATGTACGGTTAACAATACGATCTGTATTAACACATCACAATATCTACTATAAATTATAATAAACAATTTATTACATTCACAAAAAAACCTTTCAAATTTTTTGATTTGATTACCCTATCGATAAAAAGTAAATACTCGAATCTTTCCATTAAATGGCCCAATTTTCGAAATAAAGTTAACTTAGCACGTACTTAAACCAACAATAAGTCGAAATACATTTTTTTTTTAATTTTTCACGTTTAATATGTAATACATTAATACTCTTAATAAATAATTAAAAAAATTTACAGTAATTATTTTTTTTTCGATAATGTTCTTTGTTTTTCAGCATGCTCGACAATTTTTTCTTCAACATGCAGTCCTTTGCGTTTACGTACAGAGTCCATATACACTTTTGCACGATTTAAGGAATCCGCTTTTTCACCAAAATGTAAATATTCTTCTTCAGTATATGGCACCCAAAATGGATCAGTATCGATTATCTGAAATTAGAAATAAATTTAATTAAAGAAATCAAATTATTCTATATATTTTTTCTAATTTTATTTTGTTTTTTGGAATTTATTTTCTAACTTCTAACTTGTCATAATGATACATATGACACCTAATAAATAAATTTTTGTCATTCGTTAACTCTGTCTCCGTTAAATTGATTTTTTTTTTTAAATCTTTTGCCAACTGTCTTAAATCATTGTCAATGTTCTCATTAATTTTATTTTTTATCTGTTTTTAAACTTATTTTACCAAGCAAAGTTCCATTATATAGATTGGCTAATTCTTTCGGATTAAACGCTTGAAACTAGCTAGCTAACAAACCGTTGATTTTCCATTATTCAATTAACATTTTAAAAATAAAAGAATAACAAAAAAGGATAAATATTATCTAATAATAAGCACAAACAGAATTAAAATTTTCAAGAAACTATACAATAAAGAATATTGAAAAGGTAGAAGAAAAGAGCAGCCCAACAAAAAGTAAGAATAAAACATGATAAATTCTAAATTAATTTACGAACCGGCTACTGGAGATACGTAGATTGTATCTGGTTCCTTTTTTTAATTTTAAACGCGTTGTGTATTTTTTATCTTTATTATTATTTTTTTTTTTTTTGTATTTTTATTTATTTTATTTAGTTTTTTTTTTTTTTTTTTATAATTCACGTCAATCTTACTATGTTAAAACAGGGTGACAATTTTTTATTTACTTGTAGTTTTTTATAATTTTTTTTTTTTTTTTTTTTGATTTAATATTTTTAGATGACTGTTTTCAATATATATATCTATTATATAATGAATATGAATATGATAACCATAAATAAAGATTAAATTCGCCTTTAAAAAATAAAATAAATAAATAAAGAAAGAATAATAAAAATTAACGACTTTTTGTGGGATTAAAGAGAGAAAGAAAAAAAAAAAAAAAGAAGTAACCTTAAAATAAAGTAAACAAATAAAAAAATTTACTTGCATCAAGTTGATTTACTTATATTTATTATATCTGTTTACATTTAATATACGTAAGATAATAATAAAGAGCTCAATATTATATGCTGATGAATGAATTAAAAGTATGACTTGCATATTGCTTACTAATAACTAATAATTATTAATAAAACATAAATATAATGTCTACGTACCTCCCAATGGCTGAATACAAGCTGAGGACAGGCAAGGCCAGATGTTTGTTTACGAATCTCTTGGGCAAAATTAAACGATTCAATTACAGGTAGATATGCTGTTACCGAAAATGTTCCACTGCCCTGTGTTAAATCTCCGGAAAGTATCTTTCCATTGCGACGTGCTATTACGGCATACATTTTACCTTAAAATAAAATAATTAAATTATAAATAAAATAAAAAACAAATTTCTACATTATAAAAAAAAAAAAATAAAAACTTAATAGCAGACATCCGATAAAATTATAGTAAAAAATTAAATTAATTTAAAATAAATAAAAAATTCTACCGCATAAACAGACTATAGTTTCATTCATATTTTTCTTTTACACACAATCATTCGACGTACACCGCCGAATACGTGTGTATAGTAAAATAAATAATTATAAAAACAACAAATTTTTTGCTCATTCGTTTTCTTCTTTTTTTTTTTTCGCTCTCTCATTAATGAAAACAAAAATATTTCACTAATTTGTATTTTTTTTTTTTTTCTTCTTTATTTATTAAATATGTGCTAAAAAATGAAACAAAGCATAAATATAAAATACAAAACGTTAGAGCGCGGAGAGTTTACAAACAATTTAAGTATCACTGTTGTTTGCTATTTTACTAACAATCACTACAGAAGCAACAAATAAAAAAATATTAATAATCTATCTTTGCAAATAAAATGGTACTTTGATGATGCGATTGCACAAGCAAATATACGTTTTCAAAAGAAACTTTTATAGCTGTACAGAATTTTTTTTTCTTTTTATTGCGGCGCGTGCGATATATATTTAATTTTGTCCATTTCATGCTTTTTTACATTCATAAAGCAATGTAAAATCACGTTAAGCGAATGTAAAAACATTAAAAATTAAATAAGTAAGATTAAGGAAGAAAATACAAAAAGGTAATTCATGTTTTTTTCTACATACCTTTTACGTTTTAATATAAAATAAAACTATATCATGAACAGTCCGTATAATTAAAAAAAAAAAAATGTTATTTACACTGTTATCACTGGTATCAAACTATTCTTTAAATATTTTTGGAAGTGAAATAATTTTTTTCCTTAACAATTTCAGATAAATGAAAAATTAATAATAAAACAGCAGATGAAAAAAATAAAATAAAATATAAATTATATTGGTAACAGCACAAAAAAGATTATAATCATCACCGGAAGTAGAACCTGATTTTTTTCTTATTTTTCTTGTAAAAATTTTTTTATTATTTATCAAAGAAAAAAAAAACAAAAATTCAATGATTTTTACAGTTTACAGTGTAGTCAAAAAATATGTACAATGAATGCTCCAGAGAAAAAGTTCGTTACAAAATTAAAGAAGAAAAAAAATCATAATAAAAATAAATATAATAAAATGAAAACGACGAGACATTAAAGAGGAGAATACAACGTCTTTTTTTTTTTTTTTTTAAAGCATTACAGGTGAGAAAGAGAAATGGCTAGGAATATAAGTTTAAAATTGGACTCAAAAATAATAATAATAAGATGGACCATGCTCTGTCAGACTCAGCCACGCATGTATAGTGACTTAAGATGAAAAAAAAAATGTTTATTGTTAATATTGCGTGCGCAAGCGTGCGCGATACCTGTTGTATATCATCGAGTTTAACATTTATTATTTCAGAAGAAAACAAAATTTCAACTTAAAATTGTACATGAATGAACAGAGTTGTTTTTCTGATATGTATCTTTTTTTAAAAACAAAAAAAAAACAAAAAAATTCATTCCTATAATTTACCTGTTACTTTAATTTTTTTTATTTAAATCAATTGGAGAGAAAAAAAATAGCGATTTTTCTACCTCAGCACGAGCAACAGAATATCAATAATTACTTTGCTCCTATGTATGAAACGGCCCTGTATATATATTATTGTTTGAAATAAAAAGAGTAAGAAAATAAAATAAAAAGGTTAATCTATCTACGCATGAATGTATTAGTAATATATATGTATACATAAAAACAATTTAAAAATAAAAAAAAACTACATTTTGTTCAGAATTAAAAAGAAAAATAATAAAAAAAAAAAACCTTATTCCTACAGAAGTATTGGTTTCATTCAAGTTTTTTTTTTTTTTTTTGTTAAACTCCGTATGTCTCCCACTACAAACAATTTAAAAAAAAAAAACACATTTCATCGAAGAAAAGCAGCAACAACAAATTGTTTTTTTCTTGATTTTTTTTTTCTTCATTTCATTCAAAACGCTTGCTTTAAAAATTCAACAGCTTAGTTTCTTCAAATTGTTCATTGAGAAAAGATTTGTGTAATTTTTTGTTTTGTTTTTTTCTTTTCTTTTTTTTTTTTTTTTTGTTTTGTTTTCATTAAATAAGCAAAAAAAAAAATATTATATATATTATTATTATTATTGACGTGAGTAACAAGACATAAAATTAATTATTATTATAATCAAATAATTATAAAACCACCTTTGGTCAAAACAAATACCCAATTATCTTGTTAATTTTGTGATGAGTTTGTAACAAGTAATGTTACTAACTAAGAGGCAAAAACAAATAGCATAAGAGAGTTTATATTTTTTAAAACGCGAAAAATAAAAAAAAAAGAAAAGAAAAAACGATAAAAATATTGCTTAAGCAGCAGAAAAAAGAAAAAACCATTTCGAAATTTTGTTGTTTTTAAATGTTTTCTTTTCACGTTATTTTGTGTCCAAATAAATAAAAAAAACAGCAAAAATCGAAGTTTTATTGAATTTCTATCTGTATTGAATGAATTTCATTGATTAAAAGTAAAATGTTTTTTATTTTTTTTTTTGTAAATTTAGTTTTGTGAAGGTTTGATTTACTATTAAAGAAATAAAAAAAAAAAAGAGTTTTTTCTTATTAAATTTGATTTTATTCACGTTGTTCGCGCGTTACAAACAATTCAAAATAAACATTTTTTTTGTTCCCTATAATTAATTAAAATAAAAACAATTATTTTTGTTAAAATATTAAATATTACGTGGCTCTAGTGTTTTTTATATTCTTATTTAAAAATAAAATAACTAATGTGTAGGTAAACGATAGGTAAAAATCTTCATTAGTTTTTTGTTTTTTTTTTTTTGTTATAAACAAATTAAACCAGAATTAACAAAAATTAAAGAATTTATTTTAAATATCAATTAGAGTTAATTAAGATAAAAATTTATGAATTGTGAAAATCAAAATTCATCTTGGTTAATAAAGCCATAACACAATCATTGTTAAAAACTGAAAAAAAAATATATATACATATTTTGTTAAAAATGTTAATTTTTTTTCTCTAATCAAAAAAATTAATAAAAGCAAGTGTGCAACAAGTGAAGTGAATTTTTTTTTTTTTTACTTAAAATCATTATAATATTAATAAATAAATAAAATGTGTGGTCACGTATTAATAAAATCATTAATAATTTTGAATGTAATTCAAATAATTATTGCAACACGTTTACCATTAGAGGCATATGAGCCATCGTCGTCTTCATTACAATCTTCATCAACAACAGCAACCACATTAACATCATCAACGATAATTGTTGATGGACACAATGTACAACATAAATTGCCAACTTTTAATGCTGAACAACAGATAAGAAAAAGTCGACAAATGGTCGAAATCAAACAACCGAGAATATTATATCAAGTTGGGGTGAGTTTTTTTTATTCATTAATCTAAGAAATATATCAATATCACTAATGAGTTGGACAATTCATATAACAATATAAAACGTTCACATATTTTTGTAATAGTTAAGGTAAGGTAATCATTAAACTCCACTTCTAATAATGATGAGATCAACCGAAACTAAGTGTGTTAACGATTAAATTATTTAAAACTATTAAGGAGTAATTTTATTTTGAATAAAGATAAAAAAAAGGGTTTCTTCTTTCAAGAAATATTTTTTTATTAAAAACCTCTAATTATTAGCTATTTTCGTCAGAATACAAAACTCATAGAAAAAATAGTTAAAGCTCCTTCGTCATCGTATATAATTTGATCGATAAAATATTATAACGTAACGAATTGTTTGTAATATGTAATTATTTTATAAAAAACAAAAAAAAAAAAAATAAAAAATAGTTTTGTTGACATCGTTTAAATCAGGCATGGTAAACCCAAAATAATAGTGAGTTTAAAATAAAAATTCGTGAAAAATTAAATTCAGATTTTGATTAAAGAAAAATAAATTTGTATGTTCGATGCATAACATAATATATCAAATAATAAACCGAATTTAAAAAAAAATACTGCTTGAGATTCAATTTTTTATGTAAATAAGATATGACCTTACAAATATGAACTTTAAAAAAAAAAAAACAGAACTAGCTTCGAATTTTTTTTTTCTTGTTATTTGGCTTACCTCCAAATAACAAAACATATTATAGTAAGAAAATATATTAAAAAAAAAAAAAAAAAATTATGATTCTCTTATCTTATCTTATATATTTCATTCTTATCAATTTTATTATAAATTGAACTAATATTTAATAAACAAAAACTAAAAAAAAAAATATGTGAATATACCGGTAAAATAAAACTATCTTTTAACGATTTATTTAAGTATTTTTCCTTTATTTATTAATAATTTTAGTTTTGTTCACTTAATTTAATGCAATTGCGTTATTTTATTTGAATAAATAAAAAATTGAAATTAATTTCTATATCGAAATTAAGTGGAATATGTATTTAAAATAATTTATAGAAATACAAAAATTTCAATAGAATAATGTTATAATAAAAATTTATTAATCTTAATTTATTATAATTTAAAAATCAAACATCAGAAACGTGAACAAAAAACTAAAATAAGGATAAATAAAAAAATCTTCGTCTTTTGTAAAAATAAACTTTTTACTGTCATTATCAATAAATAAAATGTGAATTAAATCAAATAAGCGTATGTAAGGTTTGAACCGAAAGTATTTACTTGCAATAATTTTTTTTTTAAATAAAAAAAGAAGCATGATCCGTTTAGCATATTTTATAAACAAAAATAAAGGTAAAAAAAACAGTTTATGCGCCTGGATAGATAGCAGCGAAACTGTTGTAGCCACAGCGATAGAAAATTTATTTCACTCACTGTTCAACTTCTTTTTCTTTTTCTTTTTTTTTCAATTTTAAAACACAACACAATTTATATACAAAAAAAAAAGATTATTGTAAATAAAATTTTGTATGAATGAATTTAAAAAGAAAAAATCAGAATGAATGTAAATAAATTAAAAAAAAAATAAAAACGAAATGAATGAATGAAATTGAAGAAATTGAATGAATGAAATACGAGTAAATAACGTTTAAGCTTTGTATATTCTACTTTTTTATTATTATTTTTTGTTTTAATTTCATTTTAACGTGTAGCCAAACCAGCCAGCCAGCCAACCAGTCAAGTCAAGCCATATTATTATTTTTGTAATTTTATTTTTAAATGGTAATTTTTTTTTTTTTGTTTTTTTAAAAACACACATTTTTGACCACCTGTTTATGTTTTTATTTTCAATTTTTTAACAAGAAAAAATAATGTATGTTTACGTGATAAATGATACACGTTATTGTTGTATTTTTCTGTTCAACCAATTATTTCAAGGAATTGATTTGAAATTTTTACATATATTTAATTATTATTCGTATTCGTATTAACAAATTTAAATCGATTTATTAGAAAACAATATAAGAATTAATTAAAACAATAAAATTATTTAGAAACAGTTTAAAGAGGGAATATATGCAAAGAAAAATTTAATAATTGTTTACGAACGTACATATATATTTTTAAATATCGATAATTATTTATTAATACCAAGAGAAGCAAAAAAAAAATAGTCTTCCGTCTTTTAAGAAACAGTAAAAATAAAAAAAAAATAAATTAAAGAATTTTCGCAAAAGCAGAAAAAAAAAGACAACGAATTTCCGTTAATTAATTAATATGTGTATTTAATATATAGAAAATGTGTATTTATTGTGAGAAGAGACATCATCATCATCATCATCATCATCATGATTATTATCGTACATATACTATATTTTTGCCAATCCAGTTTTTTTTTTCTTTTTTTATTTTTTATTTTGTATGGCGCCAGCCAGCCAGCCATTACCATCTCTTCCACAACAATATCATAATAATAAAAAATAACGTCACAAGCAACAAATAAATAAAGATAAAAAATAAAAACAATGTTAAAAACTTAAATAACAAACTACAGTATATTATTATTATTATTATTACGTGCACCTGCGAACAACACTTTTGAAATCTGTTACTATTTTTTAAGGTTTATTTTCATTGATTGATATTCAATCACAGATATGTGAATATGCATGCTTTTAAAGGACAATTTTTTTGTTTATTAATTTTATATTTTACCGAAAATTGAATACAATCCCATGAAATTAAAATTTTATCTTCATTATACATATGTTCATAAGTAACCATATGGTAATATTACCTGGTAAAATTAGAGATTTCCCATAAAAACCACCATTAAACATGTGGTCATTGAGTTAGATTAAAACTTTTCTTAGTGCGTGATTTGTAACAGATATTAATTTGAAAATATTCATTCATTATTTTTCACACATAATTAATTTATTTTTAAAGAAATAATAAAATAACCAATCAACTATATTAAACCAAGTCTGGTTTTCACTATGTAGAATTATAAAATAAATCAATAAAACAAAAAAAAAATAATTCACCTTGGAATATTTTTTAATTACTTTTTTTTTTAAATTATTTAATTCTGTAAACATGAAAAGGAGAACCAGTTCGTTATTACAATATAATTAATAGCAAAATCTGTTTTTGTCGATCCCTGCAAAATAAGAAGAAAATATCGTAAATAATACTAACAATTAAAATTAAAAACATAATTAAAATAACGATGACTAAGACAGAATTACTATATTACTTACTATAAAAATAAAAATATTACAATTAAATTTAATTAATTCTAATAATAATTATCTTATTACTACTATTATAAAATGTCATATAACCTATTTATATTTTATTTGATAGTTCATAAAAAGAAATATTACTTAAATTAATATCATTGAATTCGCGATTTATCTTTTATCAAATTAACAAAAAATACGAAAACCTAAAAACAATAAACTTTATAACTACATTCCTATCATGAAAAAAAAAATCATTGTGCTACTATTAATTTTGTATAAATTGGTATTTTATTTTCGGGGGTTTTTCCAAATAATTTTTCCATAAGAATGAAACGTTTTTTTATTAATCTAACATTTGTAAATAAAATTTAAAAAATGTTAAAAATAAATTGGAGATGGGAATTAAAAAAATCAACAACAGGCAACAAGAAATACTCAATGATTATTATGAATAAATAAATAAATAAAATAAATTCTAAATTATATTTGCATTGAGAATATGTGTCAATATATTTGTATAATAAAAAGTAGAAAACAAATTTTATTGCTTTAACAACAAAAAAAAAAAAAAATTAATAAAAATTAAATTGAAAATACATTAGCAAAAAATTAAAAGAAACTAAAAGTTTAATAATGTGTTAAAGTCACTCATGTATTATTATAATAAAATAATAATTATAAAACAATTGTCATACAAATGAAAAGCAAAGGGGATAGACAATTTATGTAAAAATAAAATATTAAAAGAAAAAGCAAAACTAGACAGGTAAGCATAAATTAAATTCCATATGTAAGCAATTAATTAATATTAACGTGAAATCAAGTTGATTCTCTTTTGATTTTTGAATTCTTGTTTTTTTATTATTATTGTTATTTTTATTTATTTATTTTTTATTTTTGAACACCTACGCATTTTTGATTAAAGAAAAAAAAACTGAAAATAATAAAATAAATTAATGTAATTTTGAAAGAATTTAAAAAATTAATTTTACTATATCAATTTTTTTTTTGTGACCAAACAATAAATGTCACCATAAAATATGTTTGAAAAAAAAAACAAGAATTATAAAAAGACAAAAAAATCAATGAATAAATATTAAATATTTGCTTTTCAATCGACTTTTGGCTAATGTTGATTTTTTTTTCCTTAATCTATTTTTGCGGTTTAAATGAAAAAAACACAAAAAAATTAAATTAGAAATTCAAAATACGTTAAAAAAAAATTTAAATAAACTTTCATTAAGTTCATAATCTATCGCCTATTTTATACTTGAATTATATTATTATTCTATAAAAAAAAAAAATTACCTGTCGCGGTTAAAATTGTTACGCTTTAAATATTTGGCTGTTATTTGGATTTTTCTATTTAAATTGATTACTAAAAAATGATTATAGTTAGCAGGTCTTTGATGTTTAATATTTTTTATTAAGCAGACATGAATGAAATTTACAAGAAGTAGAAGAATAATTTATCAATGAATGAAAATTATTTAAAAAATATAGGAATCTAGTTATGCATGTTTCTTCTATAATTTTGAATTAAATTTGAATAATAAAAATTGATGAAAACAAACTGAAAATTGCTGATAATGAAACTAAATGAAAAATATTTTTACAAAAGTGGATTAACTAAACAATCCCGTCATTATTACGTAGTTTTATTAATTCAATTTTAAAATCAAATGGTTGTTATTCTAAATAAATAATTTTGCTGTAATGTGTGTTATTTGTTAATTTAATTTATATTTATGTTTTTATTTTTATTTTCAGCTAAATCAATATTTCTACTTACTATTATTATTTTTCGGTTTTTAAACTTTGTAAAAACATCGATTATTTTTATATATGTACGTAAATAGTAACACAAATCAAATTACGTTAATTTATAATTAAATAATAGTTTAAAATAATTTTGTACCTAATCACAATCGGTTTTTAATATATAAAAATAAAATTCCATAGAAATCAATTTTGACTGAATTTAATTGAATAATTAGAATAAGCGTCTATTTTTTTTTGTTTTATTTAAAAAAAAAACGGCATTCATTATTTTTATTTTAATTCATTCATATTTTAAATAAAAATTTAAACATAAATACTACCCATAAAAAATATTTTTTTTTTTTAAATTCAGTCTATAGATATAAAGAAATATTTAAATTATATTTTTTTTATTTTTATTTACAAGTTTTTCAATAATGAATTTTAATTATAAAATTTAAAAATTCTTCATTGATGAATCAACAACAAACAATTATTATACGTTTGAAATAATAATAAGCGGGAATAAATTATTTATAATTAAATACTAAATTTGATCAATAAAGGAGAAAGAACAATGTTTTTTATTTTTTGTGACATGATTCCTTAGACAAATATATAAAAATAAATTCTTTTAGTAAATAAAAATGTAATAAAAATTAAATAATTAAAATTAAAATTTCTAATACAATTGAAAAGTATAAATTTTAATTAAAATTGTTGCTAGATATATACATATATGAATAAAATAATAATAAATGCAACAATGTTAATTTGTTCGTTTAATTAATTTTAAATATTTTATATAACAAAAATACTTAAATTAGCTAGCGATCATCATAAATTTAAAGGAGACGTTAAATAACGATTGAATGTTTTTTATTTATTTTGAATGAATGACTTTTTTCTTTAACGTTTTGTTATAAATAAAAATTAATTTGATAGATTTAGTTTTAATTAAAAATATATAAATAAAAAAAAAAAATCCAATAATTTTACACCATCATCTAAAATTAGAGGGGTGACTATTAATTCGAAAAATGTCTTAAAATGAAAACACTTCAAAAGATTATAATAAAAAATAAAATTAAATTAAAATTCTTGAATATAATAAATTAAAAGTACATCAAGTGTTTTATTTGTGTTCCAAGTTATGATTTTTATATAGAATTTAGTTATTTAGTTGTTTGTCCTATTTTGAAAATATTCTTTATTAAGATCCATTTAAGATATACAGTTATTAAATTATTGTTACCTTTAATAATTATTATAAAAAATATAAAGGAATGGTAATCAAGAAAAATAATAATGGCATGATCAGAATTAAAAAATCAATACAATAAATAATAATAATAATAGCAACATACACTAAAAAAAGATATAAAGATAACAAAATGAATATAAAATAATATTCCAGTAGCATATTATTATTATTATAGTAATATTTTGAATAAAAAGAAAAATTCAATAAAACAGCGTTGAAACGAATGAGATTTTTAAATTCAACTTTTTTCATATATTAAAAAAAAAGAAAAAAAATTACGATATTAACGTATGTATTGAATACGCATAGCACAGCATCTACATCACGGCGATACGTTTGTTGATGATGCAAACATTAAAGAATAATAAACAAAAAATACATTAAATATAATTTAAAAAAAATAAAAATCAAAATCAAAATAATGAAAAAACATGTTATGTTCATTTATGTTAAGTAAGACAAAAAAAGAACAAACAAACAAATAAATAAATAAAAAATCATATAATAATAAACTTCAACAGTCATCATCACATCACATCTGTATTTGTGTTAATGTTAATTTGTTAACGTTATTGTTAAATTTAACCATTAACGTTAGCATTAACATTAAATCAGTTCAACAATTTTATTTATTATTTTCAAGATTCATTCATAATTTTTTTCTTCAAAATTAATAAAATGTCAGAGCATAAAACCAATACGTATCCGCAATAATAAAAATAACGAATTTGCGATAACAATACGAAATTCTTAAAACCAAAGAATACTTATAAAATGGTTCGATACTCTGAGAAATATTTAGTTTCTTAACTATTGGAATACCTTCAATGATTGATTTGATTTTTTTTTTTAATTATAATAATTATTTTTTTTCCTACTTCCTTTTTAAAAATTACCTAAATAACATTGTAAAAAAAAATATTTAACATGCTAAAGTAAGAAAAAAAAACGCATACAAATGTGTAGAGCGAATAAAATTAATTTTATTTATCTTGACGATAAAAAATGTATAATAAAAGAAATAACAAAGACAGACACTGGCTATAATGACCATAAAACGCATTTAAGTTTTCTTATATTTCTTATTTTGGCGTTTAGCCTTTAATGGTATGTTATGCTATGCTTGTTCATGTTTTTCATTCATAAAAATAATAATTATTTATATTTGTATTATTGGAATACAAAAAAAAAAAAATTCATTCATACATTTCATTCATAAATATCACCATGGAAATTTATTTTATAATCGTTTCGTTTCTTTTTTTCATTCATTTATACTTTTACAAAATTAAAACTTTTTCGTTGCTTTTGGTTGCTTTAAATTTAAAATTTTAAATTTATATACTTTTATAGTATTATAGTATTACGAACGAAATAAGATGATACAAATAAAAATTATTCTTATATTTTCTGCCAGTCTGTCTGTCATTGTATAAATATATTTTCAAAATGAGAAAAAGGTGACTTGATTGACAACTTTTGTGATGTGTGAATTTTACCATTTTTGATTTGATGCTATTCGTTTTTGTGTATTCAATTCAATTACAAATTAAAAATAAATAAATAATAATTATAATAATAATAATAATAATAATAATAATAATAATAATAATAATAATAATAATAATAATAATAATAATAAATCTTCCAATCATTTTACCGTTTTTGTAAAAGAAAATACATTTTTATACTCTTTTTTAACGTAAAAAAAAAATAAATAAAAAGTTTTCCAAATCAAATAAATATATAAAAAATTAATCAAATAATTTTTTTTTTATTCATGTATTCAGGCAGAACCTTTTTTCTTAATACAGCATAAAATATATCAACATCATAGTAAAATACTTACAGCGATGCAAGTAAAAGATGAATGAAAAGGAAAATATATTAAATACACAACAAAAATAAAAAAAAAAAACAAAACCCGAAGCGTGCAAGTGTTTCCGATTTATGTTGTTATAATGTTGAAACCGGACGTCCGGTGTTATAGAAGTGTATATAGTGTAGTACGTCTTTTTATGCTTTATATATATTTTTTTTCTTTTATTTGTTTGTTTTTATTCAATATACTTCTCTTGTTTCATTATACATAACTTAACATAGCTTAGCTTAGCTTAACAACTTAGGGGTAAAATATTGAATGGTTTTTTACAAAAAATAAAAAAAATAAATGTAATAAAACATCATTTCTACGTCATTATAAAGCAAATCCACATTATGTTGTCGTTTTTTATATATAATATAAAAATCAGAACCTTTTTTCCCACGATCTTTACTTTTGTATACTATAAGTCTTCTAATTCTATACACATAACACATATGTGCACTTTTAAATAAATATAAAATAACAAAAAAAAAAATAAAAAAAAAAATAAAAAAATAAATAAAATTTACGTGTTGTCATTATGCATAAAATTTAACCAAAACACATTCAAAACAAATTTAAATAAAAAAGAAAATAAATATATACTAATAACAACTGCTTAAGGATCCGCTTTTCATTTATATTACACAAGAGATTTTTTACATTTATGTTTTATAGTGAATAAAACAAAAGACATATAAAAGATTTACCTTTAAATGCCATTTGTCACATAATTCTATTTAATTTTTTTTAGAAACGCACGTGTTTAATAATTTGCATGAATAACAAACCAATGTAATAAAGACATTCAGATTTATTGATTTATTATTCATATTTAATGAAATTTAACAACTGATTGATGATGATTTAATAACTTAAAAATAAAACAATTTTACATTATAGGGAAACAATTTAAAAGCATATGGTATTTGTATTTTTAATCCATCATCAGTCATTTCTTGTTTATTATTTGATTAACAACTAACATTATAGTAAATAACATGTCGCAAAATAATATAATTATTAAGTGTCATTGAATCCGAAGATCCGCCTAGATGATCTAGAAATTCCAGCGTTAAAAAAAGCTAAACAACGGAATTATATTCCAGAGAAAAAAACTACAATTATATTTACGTAAAGGTAGAGAGACAATAAAATTAATTATTATATAACTTTCGTAAAAATAATAAATAAATTTAAAAGAAGGATAGAGAAATAAAATTAAAAAAATGAAAAATAATAAAAACAAGCTCAGGTAGCAAGCAGAAGATGTAAAATACGCTTAAAGAAAATAAAAATAAAAAGAAATAATAATAATAACTAAACGGACACATGTTTTTTGTTCTATATTATTATAATTTTTCTTCTTCGGTATTTTTTTTTTAAGTCAATTGGTATACAATATTTTCCGGTCTTAAACCGGAACTAAAAATTATATAGGATAAATATATATATTTTTTTCTTTTTTGCCTTTTCTTTAAACTGGAAAAAAAAAACTTAACAAATAAAAAAAAGTAATAACAATAATAATAATACAAAAAAAAAAATGCTTTTTATATTAAATTTATTATTTCCTTTTAGCTTTAAATAAAGAAAAAAGAAAAAAAAAAAAGAAAAAAGAAAGAATTACACTTTTTATGTTTTTTTTTTTTTAAGAAAATTTAATAATTTAATGACAACAAAAATTATTCCCAGTGTTGATAGAAATAATATTTTCAATAACCAAAATTTTGTTTTTCATAAACTACAACGAAAATGTAAATGAAATGAAATTATACTAAAATATATTTATTTTACAGCACCTACAAAAAAAAAATTGATAATAAACCAAAAAGTAATTATTATTAGTAACAAAAATAAGAAAAAGAAAAAAGAAACTAACAGTGGGCATCAAAAGCATTTTTATTAAATTTTAATGTAAAAATGATATAAAGTTTTTCTCTTAATTTTAAACAATTAAAAAAAATGATAAAAAACGCTGGAGTGGCTTATTATTAACAAAAACAATTTTTTTGTGGGGGTTTAGATATTAAATTATGAGATGAGTGGTATGGATTTCAATATACAAATGTAGGTCTTTTTAAATAAAAATAGAGAAACGTTATGGTCATTTTAACCAGAGATCTGTCTATTTAATTTGCGGTTCTGAATATGTATGAAGATAAAACTTTAAACTAATGGTCTCAATGCAAATAAGTCGCGTGCGGTTGAAATGCAAGTTCATTCAATAAATAATAATGCACCATTAATAAATATTTATATATAGACTCAAATTGTAACTCAAATCATTAATGATTTAAGACAAAATCTTCTTAAATTTATACTTAATTTATTATTAACCAAAAAAAAACAAAAAAAAAATTAATAGAAAGTGGCAAGGTATATAAAACGATAGATACCAATAAAAAAATAAAAAATTTATGTAGGTGGATTTTCTGTTATTTTATATCTTTTCAATAAAAATAATAAAAAAATAAATTATGTAATAAAAAATGTTTTTTTAAGTTTTAAGTTTTCCATTAAGAAAATATAATTATAATTCCACAATGTAATTTGAACATAATTTTTATAAATACTTTAGAAATGTTTTAAAGAGGAACATATAGTTTAATTTTAAACATGAGAGGATATATTTACAAGCATAGTAATAACATGCGCAAATAAATATTCTCTTTAAATATTATTTGAGTTGTACATACGGTGATATTTGTAATAAACAATAATATATTCAAGAAAATTAAATTAATGTGCAGGTGGAACATTATTAATTTACTATGACTTTTTTTTTACCTACTAACAAATTTTGTTGTTTTTTTCGAAAAATATTTTCGAGTTATTTTTTATTATTATTATTATATTTTTTTTATTTTATTTTATTTTTTAAGTATAAATTACTAAATACTCAATGAAAGCTGAATGCAATGCGTGTGTGTTTTATTATTACTATAATCACATATTTTATTTATTTATACGCTTTTTTACTTCTTCTTTGTCGTTTTATTTAATTTAATAGTAATCATAATATTAAGAGAATATATGGAAAAATATATGGAGGTGTTTTTTCGTTAAAAAAAAACAAACAAAACAGTTTTAAATAAAATATATGAAAATTATGTAAAAAGACTTTTATAGTACAAATAAATACATACATAATAATAAAACAAAATTCCAGTGGAATAAATAAAAGAAGAAAAGAAAATGTGTGGAAGATAGCAATAAATCCCTATAGTATAATAATCCTATATTTGTAAATTAAGGGAACTATAGAAATTAAATAAATCCAATATATCCGATTAAAACAAAATATAATATAATATTATAAATTAATAAATGTAATAAAATAAAATAACTAATAATCTTCTTTTATCCTATACAAATCTAGAATTCCGAAGATGATTTACCAATATGCGCATCAAACGTTGTTTGTTCAAAAATTGATTTATACGAAACACCGTGGATAGAAAGACAATGTCGTTGTCCAGCACAACGTCCATTGGTTATTTATCATGATAAAAATAATAATAATAATAATAATAATAATGAAAAGATATATATTGATGATGAAAAACGTTACCAACAAAGAAGAATTTTATATTTGAATGATAAAAATATTAGCCCAAAAGAACTAAAACATTTAAATGAAATTCTGAGTAAAAAGGATATATATAATGTTGATACAAATACAGATGCAGGTATAGATTTAACAAATAATAATTCACAAGAATTGAATAATGATGACAAAGAACAACATCATAAACAAAAACAAGTACAACAACAGCAACATGAAAGTATTGTTAGTGAAACAAAACCAAATTATTTTCAACATCATCCTTATTATTCAACTCATACAAAAGATCATTTCAATGAACAGCAACAGCATCACTTGAGTTTTAACAATAATAACAATCATAATAATAAACAACAACAACATCACGAACCTAAGAGGTTTAGACATGCTGCGCATCGAATGGATTTTCCAACAATTGGAGGGTGTCCAAGTAGTATAGATGTTGATGATGGTCATACAATTGCAGACAAGACAAGGCATTATAAGCTATGCGAACCTGTACACAAATTGCCAATGTGCAGGTAAACATGTAACTTTTTTTCTACAAAATTCCATTTAAAAAAATTCATCTTAAAAAGTTTTTTAATTTTTTAATTTTTTTTTTATTGATTTTCCATTAAATTTAAATTAACAAAAATATATTTATTTTACTTGATAAAAATGAAGTAATATAAATGATTAATTAAAATGATTACGTGCTAAAATACCCATAATATTTCTATTTTGTTTTTATTAGATATTTTCGTGATTATACATGGACGTTAAAGTCATCAACAGACTCCAATGTGACTGAACAAATAGTACATTGTCATTGTCCAAAAAATTCCATAACATATTTAATAAAACGTGTACCAATTGAATCTGGAAAACTGGGCTATACATATTTATTTGCATGTTCACCACAAAGTGTAAGTAAAATAATAAAAATAAGTTTAATAAAAAATAAATGAAGAATTTTTCATTTTACATTTTGAGTTTAAAATAATGAAAACAACAATAATCAGAAAAATGTATAAATAGTAAAAAAGTAATTTAAAAAGTAAATAAGAAAAATAATAAATTAATGGACATGTGTTTCTCTTCAATTAAATTTTAAATTATAAATTTTAATATTTACATAATAAAGAGTCAATGTCTGAATTTTCATTATGGATTTTGTTTGTTTTTTTAAATAATTTTATTAATAAGAAAAAAAATAAAATAAAAACTACTGTACTTAATAACTTTTTTTTGATTAAAGTGACAAAATTCACGTAGCCACCAAAAACAAACAATAAAATGATGAAATAATATTTATACATAATAATAAAAAAATTAAAAAACGTGATAAACTGCTCGACGACTAATAATCTAATTAATTCAAATTATTTAAGAATAAAATTTTTATACATAAAAAAAGTAAATATATAAACAATAAATGGAAACAAATAAAAATCATTTAATTTGTTATAATAAAAAAAAAAATTATTCATTTTTATAATATTATTGTTTTATCTCAATTTTTTATTATTATTTTTTTTAAATTAACAGCATTTGAGATGCCAAAGGAAGGAACCATGTAAATTATTTACTGTAAGAAAACGACAAGAATTTCTGGATGAAGTTAATACAAATCCATTGTGCCAATGTCCCAGAAATCATTATTGTCCAACACATCATATGGATGGTGGTGTAGTTATAGGAAAAAGTTATTTAGAAGATAATATACGAACATATTCTGGTTATTGCTTGCCAACACCACCATCAATCACAACAAATGCAAATTAAACGTGCATACTTTTTTTATAATTGTAATTTTGTAAATGTAACTAACTTATCATAATTTGTTTTTATTTTTAATTAATTTTATTTTATTTTATTTTATTAAATTGATAAAGTTATTATATTTTTTGTGTAATTATTAATATGTATAGAAAAAATATTTGTTTTGTGTGTTTATAACACAAATGTTAATTAATTAATAAAATTAAAAAATAATAATAAAATTAAAATTTGTATGTTGAATAGTTTTTAATAAATATTGTGTAGATGTACCTGATATTAAACAAAAAAAAAATTAAATTATATATTATAAAAAATAGGGAAGGAAAATGGTGAAAAGTTAAAAAAAAAAAAAAAACACGAAAATAATTATTTTCCAATTTAATAATTTTAAAATAAAAAAAACTTGTTAATAACTAATTAAAATGATTAATAATGCTATTTAACAAATTAATTAGTATTTCAAAATATATGTATAAAAATTTCAATTAATAAAAAAAAAACAAAAAATATATATATATATTTATTTTTGCAAGCAGCTTTAACTATATAACTAATAAAAATAAAAAAATTAAATTAAAATGGAAAAATTTTAAATTAAATTAAAAAATAATTATTTATTAAGTATGTATTATTAATTAATTGTATTATATGATATTTAAATAATTAAACAATAAATTTTTATTATTAATATTATGTAATTTATACTTATTATAATACAAAACATTTTGTGTTTTTTTTTTTTTTTTTTAATTATTAATTATGAAGAGAATTAAGTCAAGCAAAATTAAAAAAAAAATGTTCATCGAGAAATGCTTATTGATATATGCTTAAGCCGAAATGGTGTTTGCCTTCACTAAAAAATTAAGAAAATTCATAAATGTAAAAGTGGATTAAACTAGTCTCCACCAGGTACTGCTACTTCTAATGAAACCGATTTTTCGAAAACATACTTAGCAATTTTATTAATATTATATACCATGTTTCAACTTGAGAAACTACAAATGTCGAAAATAAATTCATTTAAAAAGTAAAATTTATGATGAGTTTCTAGATAATTTACGATCGACAAATTATAAAAAGGTCTAATCATAAAAAATGTAAAATGTAAAAATTTGAGTTATATGATATTCGGCAACAACATAAACACCTTTATTTTTAATTACTAATTTAAACTAATAATTTAAACCTACTTATTATATGTAATATACTATGAGTAAAGAAAAAGCATTGCACTAAATTTATAAAAAATTTTAATTTAAATTTTTCGCTATTCTTCTATTTTTTGTGTGATGATTTTCTAATGACTGATCAATTAAATGGTAAACAAAAAAAAAAATGACAATCATAAATTCTAAAAACACTAATAACTTAATTAAATTGGAAATTAAATTGCAAAAACAAAAAAAAATATATTAACCAAATTTTAATTAGTAACGGTCATACTATGATATTCTTTCTTAGTGAAAGTTTATTGCTGATAAATTTAATAATGAAAAAAAATTTACCAAAAAGATAAGAAATGCACAAAACAGTCAATAAACAATGACAAAATCGCTTCACTTAAAAAGAAAATAAATTAAAAAAAAAACACAGTGAATCACGTTAAGTTTTTTTTTATTTCAACTCATCAAACCATAAACAATCACCATTTAGTTAGTTAATAATAATTATAGTAAGAGAACATAAAAACAATTTGATAAATAAACAAAAGTAAAAAAAAAAAAAAAAAACAAATCCCAAGGTAATTTCTTATATAAAATATTTATTCTCACGATTCATCAATTGCTATGTGTTCAAATTTATGTCATGTTTTTATTTTGGTTTATTTAAATGATTTCTTTATTTCAACTGAAATTTTTTACTAAAGGATTTTATGCAAAGATTAAATACATTTTATTTAAGGAATAAGTTACTTAACTCAGTTTCTCATTAACTATGCAATTTTTAAATTTCTAAATACAATTTCATACATTTTATTTCATTCATGAATTTACCTAGTTTCTTAAATTTAATAGAAATGTATACTGTCGATATGAATTATTAATTTTAAGAAAGAACAAACAACAATAATAAGTAAATAATTTTAACAATAAGTAATGAATAAATTTCGTTATTAAACAACAATAATAATTAATAATTACAAAGAAAAGAAAAAAATACAAATAAATTAATAATTAAAATCTTAGTCATAAAGATTTAATGAATCTGATAAAATAAAAGAATGAAAAATCGTAAAAGCAACGATGAGTATGACATTTGGGACACAAGAATTTAGAAGTAGAAAAAAGCAAAATGATTTTAATTATTTGTAGTTGTAAACTTATAATAGCTAATTAATGTTATAAATATGCTTTCTCTCTATACAATACATTTTTAATACAGGGTGTTATATAGGCAAATCAAAACAAAAATCTTAAAAAATTTCTATAATCTAAACTGCAACAAATTATGTTAAATAAATAGAAAAGACATTACATATAAATTATGGAAAACAAGTATTATTTATTAATAACTTAAACGAATTCTAATTATCATATGCTTTACTTCTAAGTAACTTTCTTAAATAAAATAAAATCTTGTTTATGTGGATTTTATGATATAAATAGAAATATGCAAAACGAATTGAAAAAGTAAACTATACACCCTATATTATTTACCACGAATAAATAATTAATATTACCTACAAAATATTAATGATTTCTCAGTGTGATGTAAAATAATGACAATTTGGTGTAAAAAAAAAAATCGCAATGATTATGAATGTGATAAAAAGTTGCTTCTGCTAATCATCATTTTTGATTGTTTATGAGCGCGCACAGTATTTAAGTATTGTATTATTTAAAATTTATATTTTTATAATTTTGTACTTTTCATTAAATTACAGTACAAAAATAAATAAAGAAAAAGGTAAGTAATATTAAATCTTTTTCTATATATCATTTGCCGGATGTTTTTTTTTTCTTCTCTTTTTTCAAATAAGAGATACAAAGAAAAAAAAATACAAAAATTTGTATACAAAAAGAATTGGCCTTATTATTGTGCAATAACATTTTTTTTTAAATTTTCTCTTTAATTTAAAAAAAAAATTATTTACAAACAAAAAATACATTAAATTATAAAAAATAATATTTTATTTCGTTTTAATTACATACAGCATAGTGCAAGAGTCAAAAGTTTAAACAAAAATAAGAAGCGTTGATGCTGTTTTCTTGTTATGTTTCTTTTCTTAATTTACTAGATACAGAATTTTTTAAAAATACAAAATATTTTAAATTATAGTAAGTACACATTATTTTTTTTATTTTTTTTTTAAACGTACAGTGTGGTCTTACAAATAATCTGTTATAATCATAATAATATAGTAATCATATAATAATAATAAAACTACTGAAAAATTATACAAAATTCACAAAATGTTACATGAAAATTTAAAATAAGAAATCTTTGGCACTATTTTAAAAGTTTTATTTTTCTTTAAGATTTCTACATTGGTCTCTAACATTTTATGTTTAAATATATAATAAATATAGTAGACGATAAAATATTTAGCGCATTTTATTATTATTAACCGTTTTATAAATGTCTAATGGCGTTTTAATGTTTTTATAAATTTTTTATTAAGACAAAAAAAAAAAAATGTAAAAACAAAATATTTATCTCGTATACATAAAACTGTAATTACGCACCTTTTAGAATAAAAACAAAAAAATAGTTGTGGGTGTAATTTGATAAGTAAAAAATTATTATATTTAAATATTTATTTTATTTAATAAATACACTTGTTTTCTATTATTAATTAATTTATCAATAAAATATTAAGAAATTATGTTACTGCATGAACAAGAAAAAGTTATTAATATACATTTATTTCACTTCAGGATTAACCCAATTATTTAAAAACTAAAATCATTAATTTGTTAAAAATTTTATTATAAAAAAGAAAAAAGAAAATTATACTCAGAGTAAAAAAATTTACAATTTACTTTTACATTATAAAACAACACATTTTTCTGTCCTTAAGCATTTAGTCACTAATGATAAATTAATTTAAAAAAAAAAAAATATACGAAATTACTCATAACTATCATCTATTAATCTATACATCATCAATTGTAAAGAAATTAAGAAGAAGAAAGACCTTTTCTATATACAAATGCATTTTTTTATTTTTATTTTTCTAAGCCAGTCATTAATTTATTGTTTTTAAATATTTATTTTATTATTGTTAGACTTTAAAATTATTTTTTTAAATTACAATTTAATAATACATAAAAAATAAGTAAAGTTATTTCATTTAAATGGAATTACAAACAATCAGTAGCTTTAATAATACCATCAATAGCGAAATAAGCAATTGGCATTTCTTTTCATTTTTTTTTTTCTACATTTCTAAAATTTTTCTCAGTTTAAGGTTGTAACTTTGCCCTCATCAAAAACATAATAACTAATAAAGGTAACACACAAATATATTTTTGTTAAGCCATTTGAAGAATAATTTTCATTTGGTAGAAGAAAACTTTAAATATTGCTCTTTTCATTCAATTAATTTCTTAAAAAAAAAAAATTAATGACAATAAAACCCAGATCCCAAATTATTTAAATTTTCAATAATAAAAAAAACGAATAAAAAAAAAAACAAACTTTCTATAATTTAAGTAAAATGATAAACAATTTTTTTTTGTATTTAAATTAAAGAAATTCACTTTCTTCAATTTTTTAATGCAATAATAATACAATAAGGTTTTTTTTTTAATAAATTTTACTAAAAAAAAAATTGTATTTTTGTAAAGAAATTTAAAAGAAAAACTGATCAAACAAAATACTGTACTTTATTTTCAAACTCATAAAGGCATCATCTTGCATCTACTAATTGTATGTATATAAAAAAAAAAAATAATCGATCACTACATTAAATTTTGCAAACAAATAATAATTCAGAAAGCTAAGCCGCACAAACAAACAAACAAATTATATTATTATTATTATTATTATTATTATATGTATATTTATGACAGCCAATAAAATTGAAACGAAAAACATTAAAAAATATACACAATTTTATTTATATTACTTTATAAATTAGTTAATTAAAAGAAATCGATATATAGCACAATTCTTCTATTATATTCTTTATTTTACTGTTAATTATACTTGTAATAAGTGTAGATAGTATAAAAAAATTCAGCATATTGGCAAAAATATAAACAAAGAAAATAAATTACTTAATGTTCATTATAAACAAATAATAATAATAATAATAATAATAAGATGATTACTTAATCTAAATATATGAGAATCAGATAAGTGACACACATGAATATATAACATATAATATGTGTTATATAAGAAACAACAAGAATAATAACAATTAAAACATACTCAACATTGGCAAATACTACAATAAAACAATTACACGCTACTTATAATTAGCTTAGAGAATAATTTAGAATGATTTTTATAATTAAAATTCATTTGAATATAATATCTTTTTAAAAGATATTTAGGATTGTGTTAAGTATTGAAAAATTCTACATTAAAATAATAATATTTCTAGTTAAAAATCAACTTAAACTGTCATAATATTAAAATATTATGTAAATTATTCCGTTAAAATATGTGTACCTAACTGAAAAAAATATATAAATATAAACAAACTTCGCTTTACCTAATTAAGATAAAAACAACATCCAAAAAAATGTTAATTTTAAATAAAAATTACATAAAAGTACATAAGTGCATAAAAAAAAAATTGTTATTATTCTTGAAAACAAAGCAAAACTAGAAAAATGCTATACATAATTTGTTTACAATAAAATCATAATAATCACATCGCATTACTTAGCTTTATTTAAATATAAAACATACATACATAATTGATGTGTTGCTTTTTCTATATTATTTATGTATTATAAATTATTCATAAAAATAAATAAACAATAAGAAAATTGAATTAAATAAATATAAGAAAAAAAAAAACAGATGTACGTACATATACATATTTGGATGTAAATTTTATACAAATATTATAATTTAATTATAAAAATTGAATAAAAGCAATTTAATTAAAGTATTCTAGTATAAGTTTTAATGTAAAATATCTTTTTATCACGACTTTCTTGATGACGAAATGAAAACTAAAATATTTGTACACAGGGAAAGCAAGAAACCTTATGATTCAGTTGTTTTTGAAAAGTTTTTTTTTAAACCAACAAACAAAGTATATATTTTTTTTTTGTTTTATTTAAACAAAGAATAATAAAATAAATAAGAAACGATAAATTTAGAATAAATATAAAGATTTATTGATTTATAAATTAATAACGTTAATTTTAGATTTTTGCTAGTTTTACCTATTTGTTTTACATTTTTATTTTTTTCTTCTTTAATTTTGGATTCGAATCAATCAACAAAGATTTTTTCCACAATTTTCTTAATAATTTGATGTAATTTTTTAATGCTGTACAGGTGTCTTGGTTATTGTTTATAATGCACGAATAGATTTGCTCTACTAAACTTAAGGTTAAATTCTTTCAATTTTCTTTTAATAATTTTATTTAAAAAATAAAAAAAGAACTTTTTTTTTTTATTGTTCAAAGTTTTTAATTTTATGTTGCCATTTTTATAGTTGAAAATAAAAAAAATCACGATAAATGTGTTAAAAAATTAATGATCTAATGTTTGTCTTTAAAAGAATAAAACGTTAGAAAAAATTTTTTTTAGAATATTTTTTAATTTTTTCTCATTAATAATAATTTTATTATATTAAAAAAAAGAAAAATAGAAAGAAATTAAGAAAAATTATGTATTTCGATTAAAAACAGCTACAATTTATTTTGTTTGCATAACATTACATTTGAAGTTTTTTTAACAAAATTTGTGCGCACATAACAACAAAGTGAATAAAACTAATAAAAATGTAAAAATAATTAATTTTACTGTTGATTTATTTTTAATTAAAATAATAAATAATAATAATAATAATAATAAAAGAAATTGTATTTAGGGCCATCAATGTAATTAGTGAATGTCTTGTGAAAAGTGAGATGTTTTTAACATTTTTTTTTCTAATACAAAAAAATAACTAAAAAAAATAAAGAAAATCGAATAAACAAAAAAAAAAAAAGAAAAAACAGCCAAAAGAAAATATAATATTTATTTAAATTAATTACAATTTAACAATTGTTTCAATTACAACGGAAAGCTAAGTGAAAAAAAAAACAACAAACATTTTTAACTGTTTTATTATGAAAAAATAAAAAAAATATTAAGAGCAATTAGAATTTTTTAATCAAATTAAAATCAAAATAGAAATAAATAAATAATAATTAGTAAATTCAAACAATAATGTTTTTTTCCGATTAATTAAAATTTTTGTAGTTTTGTTAGTCAAATGTACATATAATAAGCAGGTAAAAAAATAAATAAAAGCATAAAAATTAATTAAAAAAAAAATTTTTTTTTTGTTTCCTTCTTATTATTATTATTATTATTATTAAATTGTTAACAATAAATAAATTTTTTGTTCATTATTACGATTTGTGGTAATCATTGTATCTATATAGTTTAAAATAGTTCAAACCCTATAGGCTACAATAATATTAGATGTAATTTAGAAAATAATATAATATTATTTTAAAAGTTGAATTTACAGTCACGATTAAAGATTCATTATTTTGCCATCTATATATATTATATATAGTTTACTTTTATCTACTTTTCAACAAAAAGTTAAGGAAGGTAAAATAAAATACAATAAAATAAAATACATTTCTTAAATTGCAAACATATTTATACATATTAAAATAAATTCAACAAAATTTTCTAAAAAAAAGAAATAAATATTTAAAGTTAACACCACTATTCTATTATAAACAATAATTTATGTTTTTTCTTTAATGTATTTTTCTTATAATTGTTGAGGGGCAGGAGGACGAACAAATATTTATTTATTATAAGACAAATTTAATAAAATGAATAATCATTTGTTCCACTTTATTTTTAATTATATTTATTGATCCGTGTTATTATTTGTATGCTTTATAAATATTTTGTATACATAAAACAAACCCAGTTCCTGAACTGTTTCAAAAGGAAAATACAATAAAGTAAATTAACTACTAAATAAATGCTTCAAGATTGTAAAGATAAGTAAAAAAAATAAAAAATAAAATAAAATAAATTACCATTCAATTTAAAGTTAGTAATCATTAAACTTTACACCTTACAAATGTATATTCTATTTTTTACTCTTTACTTTCTTATTATAAATTTTGTTTTACAATCATAAAAATAACAACAGCATCGTAAATTGCATTCGTTTATTTTGCTTGTCTCATTATTATTATTATTATATATATATACTATTTTTTAAAGGAATTGTTCGTACTTCGTTCTTAACTTACTTTATTTTGCTAAACATTTACACAATGTGTTCTACATAAAATCTATAAACATTTTAATTAAAAGTAAATGCACAAAAAATAAAGAAAAAAATTTGGTTTAAAAATTAAAATCACTGAATAAGTTTAAAAAAAAAAATATAGAAGAAAATTAATTTAATTTATTTTTTACGCGTTTACCTTATACTCTGTCGTATTGAAATATAAAATATAAATATAAAGTTAACAATTGTTATTAATGAAAAAAAACATAATTTTACATTTGAATTTTTTTTCACAAAATTGCGATACTTTGTGCAAAATAAATAAAAATTTTACTAAAAATATATAAAGGCAAAAAAACAAGTAATTTGTTAAAATACATTTTTTTTAGTAAAAAGTCAAATATAAATAATCGTTAAAGCAAGAATAATTTTTATATCAATGCTTGATTGTTATGTCTTTAGTTGTATGTACAACAATTGTGTGGAAAATAAAAAAGAAAAAATAAAATATTTTTCTTATTTTTATTTTTAGAAAGAAAGATGGTAATGTACTGTTTCTCTTAATGCTTATTTACAAGAAACACAGTATATATAAGAAGAGAAGTGTTGTGGTTTATTTTCTTTTTCAGAAACTAAAACCGTTTTTATTTTCTTTTTATATTTTTTTTATTGTAAAAAAAAACTAACACTACTTTATAACATAAAGTATTATAAGGAAGTGTATAATCAAAGAATGGAACATTTGTAATGTAACATCGGTCGAGTTACATTGTTTATTATATTTTTAAAAAAATCAACAATTTTTGCTACTTGGAAGTATTATTATTTCTCAATAAATTAAATTAAGCTAAAATAAAATAAAAAGTTCTTAAGTATTTTGTAAAAAAAAAAAAAAAAAAAAAAAAATTAAAACCAGATGTTACACCTGAATTGGACTACTTTTTACATAAATAAGTGAATATATTGTGAATTATTAGTGCTATTTTATAAACGCTTGAGCGGCTTTAACATTAGTTGACTTAGTTTTGGATTTATATAATTGACTATTACTGCTATAATTTACGATTAGCTAAAATCAGAATAAAAGTAGACTAAAACAATTGATAATCATCAACAAGAACGAAGTAAATAATTTTTAACTGATTTATTTATTAATCTTATATGGAAAATTTATATACAATAATTAATTATTATCTGACGATTTTCTTATAAAATCTAATTGTCTAATAATCTAAAACGAATTTAATTATTTTATTTTGTTAAATAAGTTATTTGTTTTTCATATATATTATTTACGTTTCATTACTTTAATTATTACCAAAAAAAAAATAATTTGAATATTTATATAACTAATAACAACTAATTAAAAATGTTTTTCCTATTACTCGTTATTATATTAAATACAAACATTTTAATAACATATTGTGAAAATCAAGAACCCAGTAGTTTTCTTGGATCTATTGAGCAAGTGCATCGTAAAAGTCGTGTTAGTAGAGATTTTCAAATAAGTAATGCAAAAAATTTTGATTACGATGAAAGGGCTTTAAATATTGATTCACTGAAAGCAACAGCAGCAACAGAATCAACGATAATTGCATCCTCAATACCAACAAATGAATATGATTTAAAAGATGGAATTGAAAATTATAAGAATTATTTTGAAGCAGATCCTAAGAATTTAACCGAGCAACAAAAAACATTGTTGGAACGTATTGTAGATCGTGCAGCCAGGTTAGGTGGTTTTAATAATACTGAAATAAATGATGATAAATTTCACGAAAATGAGGGTAGAGCATCAGTAAATCAAAATAAACAAACATCTAATAAAAATAAAGTTAAATCAAGCATTACAACCAGAAGGCCAATGTCCGCTACAAAGGCCACCACAAAACGAATATCATCGCAAACATCATCTGGTTCATCTGTAATAAGAACAACACAAAAACCAATAACAACGTCGACAACTACAAAAATTATATCAAACGCGGAAGCACAATCAAAAACCACAGGATCTAATCAAAAATATATTGAAACATCAAATAAACCACAAAATTTAAATAGAAATAATATAACATTGAAAAACGCTACTGTTGCCGGAGGGAATAATGCTGGTAGTTTCACTGCTTCGACAATTGCAACATCATCATATTCATTAAATCAAAATACAAAGTCACCTAATACAAATATTGATTTAAATGCAATGAAAAAAACAAACGATATTATTTATCCTGATAACGTAACAACAGCATCATTAATTGATAGTCTATCGCGTGATCATGCTGGAGAGAATTTTTATGTTCGTGAAAGACCACAAAGTGAGAATAATAAAAACAAGGTAAAAGAATTATTTAGATTTCTTATTATTATAAGTTTCTATAAGAAATATGAAAAATAATAATTATAATAATAATAATAGTATATTGAATTGAATTAAATAGATTTTTTTGCTCTTCCATTGAATAAATCCATTTATGATTTTTTTTATGTTTTACATACAATATTATGCGGTTTATATTATTCGAATCATTAGTATTATAGTTATGCGGTGTTTGATATAGATATTTTCTACCATTTTCATATTATAATAATTATTATTGCTCTAATTTTTTTATGCTTTTGACCATTTTTTAAAAATATAAACGACACTTTTATTAAATTTAGATCAAAGGTAATAAAAATGATAAATAACTTGCTACTAAATAAAATTTTATGACCAAACATTGTTAAGGTATTTAAATATAAAATCAACAATAAACAGATAAAGGATTATGTTATTTTCACGATTAAAAAATATTAAATTGAAAAAGAAAAATATATACTATTTCTAAGAATGATTAAAAAAAATGTTTATTCATATAATATCAACACTTATATTAAATAAAATTATATTATAAAGGAGGTTTGTTCATAACTTTTAATCAACATGAATAATCTTTATAATAAATTATTAAAATAACTTCTAATATAATAAAGAAAATTTAAACATGATGCATATAGTAGTTTCATACAATTATTTGTGATTTATATCAACAAAAATGAAATAAAAAAATTGATTAAACCTGAAAAGCACGTAATACTATTTTTTTTTTAATTTTATAAACCATAAAGAAATATCTATCTTTTAGATTAATAGTAATAAAAATCATCTATAAGAGTGCAAAAACAACAATCAAACTAAACAGACTTCCCAAACATAAAATAAAAATAAAAAATTATTACGTGCGTATTAAAACCATGTCTAATATACACATAATGCATTATAATAATAAATAATAATAATAATAAATATTAACAAAAAATATGAGGAATAAAACATGCATTTTTGATGCCATTAACACATATTCTGGTACAATAATATTTCCTTTAGTTCTATCCAAATTTACAAATAAAAACTAATAAAAAAAAATTCTCACGATTTAGTTAAAAAAAATATATCTTTTTTATTTTTATTATTATTAAAGAAGTTCGTGCATCTTTCAAAAAAATTTTATGTTATTTTTAACTAGATTTCCATTATCAAAACTATGTTGTAATTCGTCTGCACGAGATAATTTTATATTAAATGTAATATTTTATTTTAAACAAAAAAAAAAAAGGTCTTCATCTATCGGATAAGAAGGTTATATTTTATTAAAACATATTATGAATATAAATTAACACTTTTTTCAAACTAGAAAAGATTTAAAAAATTAAATAAAATAATTTAAGCAGAAAAGAGTTTAAATTTAATTATCTTTCATTATTTAATAACATTAACGCATTAGTAATGTTGTATTTTCTTTTTTAAAAACTATAACAAAATTTAGTGCTTAAAAATTACAGTAATAATGTAATATAGAAAAAAAAAGGATTAAACATTGTTTTCAAAAATTAAATAAAATATCGTATCCGAAAAATCTTTTCAAATAAACATTTGATTATATTATTACTATGACTGCCCAATTATAAAATTTAAAACTACAACTATAGATACAAGAAATAAATAACAAAATGAAAAATTCAAACCAAATCAATAATTATTACAATTATTTTTAATGAGAATAGCAATATATAAAAATTCCAACAAAGACACATATTCAAATAAAGTAAAAGTTTAGTAAAATCCTACTGCTATCATTCAGTTATTAGAAAAGAGCATTTTGTCAATTTAAATAATAAAATCTATAATTGCACTGAACATAATAATTTAAATAATCTATTTCTTATTTAATCTTACTACTAACCTAGAAATTCAATAAGCATGACCACAAGAACATCTGTATTATTATATAGATTTATTTTTCTCTAAAAGAATAACACCAAAAAAAAAGAAAAGAAAAGAATAATAAGAAAAAACACACGTTTCATGAATCTTAGAAATGAAGTAGATGCGTATTATTATTATTATTATAATAATAATTATTATTATTACATCTTATAAAATTTTTTTTTATTAGTTTAAATTAATATTATGTTTTTTTTATTTTAACATGCTAAAGCATAAAAAAAACAAGATAAAATTATAAAAATTTCACACAATATTCCGTAATTTAAGTGTTCTATATTATATTATATTTTATTACGAAAAATAAAGCAGAAACACAATAAAGTGACTAAACGTTAAATAAATTCTAGAAACAGGGTGTCATGAATGGCACAGCACAGTAATAAAACACCCGGATATTACTTATTTAAATAGAAAATTATAGGTCACTTAAGATAATCATCAGTATTGTAATCCATCATAATTTTTATTAAAAAAACATACAATGTTTTATATATGTAACATGATTGATACAATTAACAAATTTTATTAATTCTATTATAAAATAAATTAATGATTTCTCATTACCATGCTTTATTTATTGTAGTATCTACAAATTAAAGTGTCTATATCTTAATTTCGTGTATTCTTCCAGTTATAAAAGTGTGATAATTCCTTAATTAAAATTTCACCATTGTTTCAAATTTTTCTATTCTCTTACTCATTTAACAAATAACAATCTGTTGCTGATTAATTAATTACATTTTTAATTTGTGTATTTATTTTGTCGATTCATTTAAATATTTAAAATTTAGATTTAGAATTTAAAAATAAAAATATGAAATATTACGTTTAATTGATTCAATTAATAAAGTTCTTCTATAATATAAAAGTATTGCTTAAAACATCTTAGATGATAATTTTTTGTTCCTTTTCATTTTACTTCCATTCGATTATAAATAAAAAGTAAATTAATAATAACAGAACTACTTTACTTTTTTTTAAGTATAATAGTACGGTTCGGTTAATATTGAAGAAACTTTAATTAAAATATATAGAAACCTATTTTATTTTTAAAAAATCGGAAATGTAAACAAACATTAAAAAGTAACAATACATTTTCTTAAAAATAGTGAATGTTAATTTATATATCAGAAGATAATTATATATTTGAACATCAGTTGTTATTTCACGAGGAAGATTTTGATTATACTCATTTCTTTTAAATAAAAAAAAAATTCTATGATAACAACATTATTGATTTTAGTGCATTCGATACAATAATTTTGTTGTATGATTTTAGGAGGTAAATAAGTAATTATTTAGAAATAAATCAAAAATGAAGATTCATTATAAAAGTATTCATTCATGAAAAAGAAAATTTTTTAATTTTTTTCTTCCAATTCTTTCAAAATAAGCCATTAATATTATTATAGATTTTATTAACAAAATTTAGTAACAAATTATATCCAGCCCGTGTAAAATAGAATAATTATACCATAGCTGAAAAAATTAAATTCCACGCTTAAAAATCAATTAAATAATTTACAAAAAAAAACAAACTTTACCTATATTTCACCGTACAATTTAAAAATTTTAATTTTCATTCAAATTTAAGAGAAAAAAGGTAATGAGAACTTCAATAAAATAAAGAAAAACATATTTGTTTAACTATGTTTATTTTCATATTAAATAAAACTGAATAATAAAAATAATCATAACAAAAAACGAATAAAACAACAATCATAATAATGGTGCATAAACTTTAAAAGAAAATACAAAATATAAAGCTTTAACAGTTAAATATATTTACTGTTAATAACAAAATGCATAAACTGCTATTACAGTAGAATTTATTTAATTTATGCACGAATTTTTTATTATTTTTCTTTAATAAAATGTAACTGACAAAAATTGATTTAAGTTCTGCATTATAGAATACTACATTAAATTACATAAATTAGTAAAGTAACGATACAACAAATATTCCTAATTCTCAAAATTCATTGTCAATATTTTCTATTTTACAAATGTAAGAGAAAATTATTAAAAAAAATTTTCTCTTGCAAAAAAATAGTCTTTATTTTGATAAATGAAAATTATTAATTTTTTTATTACTGTTTTAGCAAACTATTACTATTTATTACTTTGAGAAATTACTATAAATAAATTTCTGTAAAACTATAAAAATAAAATAGATTTAATATGAAAAATCATCACATCTGCATTACAAAAAAAAAAAAAACACCTTCATATAATCATAATTAAATATAAATCTACAAAAAAAAAATTATAATTATAATCATGGTTCTAGACGTCAATGTCTTATTCAATGTATATGATGTGTTTATGCAAATTAAAATGTATGAAAAAAAAAACAACCACATGACTGATCATCATAAATAAATTAAATTGAATTATCTATGAAATAATAGTAAGAAGATCATATTATAGAAAAATAGTTTTATGCTTTAAAACAATAATTAAAGAATTTTCATTTTATTTTAATTGAAATAGTGGAAATGTATAATTAAAAACCGGTTACTTTGTCTCATACAACTTTTACTCATTATATAAAAAATTTATTTGTTATGTTACTGACCTTTTCAATTTCAATAATGCTTTTTTATACTAGGAAAACTTTACTTATCTCTAAAAATTGAAAAAAAATTCATTATTTTTCTAAACAAAAAAAAAAAAAAAAAATTGTAACATCTAAAATAAATTAAAAATAATTTATTAGTTGTTTAATCCTTTTCTTATACAAACATGCAACATTAGATTTCAATTAATAAAATAGACAACAAACCTGACCAGCAAACAAAATTAAAAGAGAAAATTTATATAGGTTTTTAGGTCAAATCTTAAATGATTTATAAACACCTTTGTAAAAATAAATATAATAATAACGAAAAAAAAAACACAGAAGATTAAAAGGTAATTTATTTGTGGAAAAATATGGTTTAACAAAATCATTAGAAAAATTATTCAATTAAAACAATGAAACTTATGAATTATCAAAAAAAAAAAAAAGAAAAATTGGTTAAATTATTTTAACAATAATTTGTCATATAACATTAAAAAATCAAAACAATTATTATAATGAAACAATATAAAATATATAATTTTTATTATGTTTTAATCATCTGAGACAACGTCATGGCCTATAAACGGCTTAAATTTAAAGAAAAATTCACCGGTTCATGATATTAAATTTCCAAAAAATCTTTAACTTTTTTTTTTACTAAAAATCTTACGATAGCAAAAATAATAACGATAACACAATGAAATATAACAAGATCAAAAATATACTCATAAATTATTTTGCATTTAATTATTATTTATATTTAATTTAATAACCTTTTTATTAACTCAAAAAACTACTGTGTTTACTAAATATTTTTCACATGGAATACTTTTTTTGGCAATTCACATAAAATTTCTGTAATTTTTTTTATTTTTAAGAATTTTATGAGAAAAATTATATCATTCTGTTTGTATAAAAAAAAAAAAACTAAATAATATAATGAAATGAAAACAAATTATTTTATTAATATCATAAATATTATTTAACTAAATAAAATTAAACTGAAATAAAAATAAAAAACAAATAAAATTAAATGAAGATTTTATTTTTATTTAAGAATATGAGTAATAAAATTATAATATTATTTATCATTATTAAAATTAATATTTATTCCATTTACCATAAAAAAAAATATATTCAAGTTAATTAAGTTTATTATTTAAATGCTTCACTCTTTTTTTAAGTACAATACGCTTGCTTATTAATTTACAACGATTAATGGTAATTGATTTGAATTTTTTATTTTTTTTTCACTGATTGATTAAAAAGTATAAAATAAATTTGTAGAAAATATACAACAACAAAACGTAATTGTGAGACTAATTGAAGAAATTTGTTTTTTAGAAATATAAGTCATATTCAGTAGTTTCTTAAGAATAAGTTTAATTTATTAAATTGAATAAAAACACTTTCATTTATTAAAAAAAATAATACAAACTTTTAACTAATGATTTTCTTTTTATTTTGACATAATTTTTTTTTTAAATGAACAGAGAATAATCATGAAAGTTTAATTATTTACTTCTTAATTTGTATTGTTTAAAAATATAAATTAAAGAACTTCATTATTTTCAATTACTTTTCCAATTATAAATATCTATTTGACCTAATATGTAGTTTCAACACTTTAAACATAATATATTAGATCCTATATTCTAATATAATATAAAAAAAAAAATTAAGAGGAAGGTAAATTTTTACGATATAATAATATACACAGTTAAACTATATTTCCGGATTTACAAGCAAAAAAGGAAGTTTAGATATTATTCGAATACTGGTTTTCTTTATTATTTAGTTATAACTAATTACTAATAACATTTTTTTTTTTTTTGTTAAATCTATCAAATTTTTTTTTACCAATATTAAATCCGTTATTTATGATAATAATTAAGTAATATTTTGTCATTATGAGCTGTAATAAATCAAATTAACAATCAATCAATTTCAGTTTTTTTTCTACTTTATTTTTAGTGAAATATTATTATTAACTTCCATTGAATTTATTATCACGTAAAAATATTATTATTAAATTATAATCATAAATAACATTATATGCGTGTACTTCAGATAATTTGTATTTCTAAATAGCAAAATATAAGGAAGTAATCTTCTCATTAAATAACCAATTACATTATAAAATTATTATTCATACAAACAAAGGGGATTATTATATTATCAATTATTAATTACTGAAGATGCAGTTGCAGTTTAATGAAATAATAATAATAATATATACTAAGTTCAGTTTTACATAAATTTGACTAGTTACTTCACAAGTAATTGTACGTTTAGAAAATATAATTGCAGTACATCAAACGTGACTAAATCAGAACAGAATAAAACAGTTTTCTTAATTTTTATTTATTTTTAAATCGTATTAATTAAAAACATGATATAAGCACCAGTAATATAAAGGTATTCTTTAAAAAAAAAGTAGTTTGCTTTAATAATAGAAAGTGAGATTCGTTACAGAAGCTAAACGTTAAAAAAAAAAGAAACAGAATTTCCACATTTAATTTTGTTTTTATTAATTATTTTAAATGTTTTATTTTACTGAACAATAATTATTTTTAATTTTATTTTGTTTGCCATTAACCTAATTTGTTTGATGATCAAAACCGAGAATCAAAGCAATCAAAAGAAAAGAAGACTTTATTTTTATCTAAAAAGTACAAAAATTGTTTTTATTTTCAACTTAAAAGCAAAAAAAAAATTAATCAAAATATGTTCTTGTATTTGTAATAATGACAAAGTAGAAGAATTTGTGGTTTTAATAAAAAAAAAATTTAATAAGATGTAATAAAATTATTTTATTAGTTTAATGGTCATAATAATGTAATTAAATATACACTACATATATATCTATATATATAAATAAAATAAACTATTTATTTTTATTATTTAATAAATGGCGGAGAACATCAAATATATATATTTTCCTTGAATAAAATACAAATATATAATTTGAAAATTAAATATTACATTAGTAAAATAAAAATTAGCCGACAAGATTTCAAGAAATTCTAGATACAAATATTTACTATATCGCAATTTATTTAAACCCACACAGTTGGATATATGTATATCACATTACAAATACGGTGGAAATTTTTCATCTGCAGAAATAATGAATTAATTATCTAGCGATAAATCACAATTATAATTGGTTCAACAATTAAAATATAGCTATCATTATGTAGAAAGTAGATCATTTTAAAAAGTTCAGGTTCAGGACGACTATAATAAAATGAAAATTATTTTCTATTATACACATAAGAAGCTTCAAAATAAAATTAATTTTCTTTAACATAAAAATAGTTCACTGACCAAAATTTCACTTTGCTTGAATAATACTTAAAATTATTAAAATTGCAAATTAAATATAAAATAAAATAAATAAAATTTTAAAAAAGAGATATAAATATATCGTGTGTAATCATCTTCTCACGAGTGTTTCCATAATACTTTTTTCTTTTTTTTACTTTTGTTAATTTTATATTTAATTGCAGAAAAAGATTGTAATATTCTTAATTTTATTTAAAATTAAATAAGTAACATAAAAAGAAAAATTAAAACTAGAACAAAATAAAACAATTATGAGAATGGATGCTTTCTTATATTTTATGATTTTTTTTTATTTTTCATTATCTTTTGTGATTTTAAAAATTTGCTATTTTTTATATTCGTCAAAGCGTTGGCAAAGAACCATTTAAAAGAACAATTAAGAAATAATATATAAAACTTATTTAACTTTAACTAATTTAATTTAAAAACTATTTTTCAAATATATAAAAATCAAGATGATAGAAACGGTATATAAACGACAAAGCGGCTACAAAAGACAAAATATTAAAAGTAACAAAAAGTAGATTTATTACACAACATAATGTAAAACGTACTTAGTTATCACCGTACATTAATTAAAGTCATCTTCGTTTAACGTTTATAAAAACCAAGAAAAACTAATAATGGAAAATATTATAAAATGTCAACAAAAGAAATATAAGAATAAAAAAGTAAAGAGTAATGTATAATTGAAAGAACTTCTAACAAATTCAATAAAACTGAAACCGCAAAGAGTTGAAATTTTTTCGAATAATTAATGATTTAAAAAATGTTTTACAACACAATAAAAAATCAATTAATTTCAGACAAAAAAAAAATAGAAAAGAAAAGAAACAAATTATATTAAAAGGTAAAACTATTACTTTTCAATAATATTTTGATAGAAATATAGATATTTTCTGAATTATTTATTCATAAGATTATTATATATACAAAAAAAAATAATAATAATAACAGATAGGTGTGTATAAATAAACAAATCAGTGCCGGATATTTTAATAGATAAAGTGAGTCTAAGCTCTAAATAACAAAGAAAAAGAAATTGATAATTTTTTATAATGATTCTGACAATTACATTCCATAAAATACATAAGTTTTGCTTTTTATATTCTACTTTTTTTCTTTTTTTTTTTTTTTAATTAACTTCACTTTTTTTAATAAATCATATCACGTTTTTTAATAATAATTATAAGAATAATTGAAAAATAAAAAAATAAAAAAAAATCTTGTACGAAGCAAGCAAATTAAAGTACAACAAAGTGTAATGTAATAAAAAGTAAACAAACCATAAATAGCAAACAAAAAAACTGATTAAAGATAATCAACGAACATATTCAAAATAAATTTGAAGTTTTTAAAATATTAAACAAAAAAATAGAAAGTAAATTTAATTAATTTTTTTTTTGTATATATATATGAAATTTTTTGCTTAATATTTTATTATGATTATCATAATATGTATTATTAAGAAGAGAAATGTTTAATTATTGTCTATTTTTATTATTGATTAATTAATTATGTTTATTGAAGGTAAGAGTAGAAATTAATAATTGTAAGCTAGTAAACTACATTTGCAAAATTATTTATTATTTTCAAGAAGAATCATTGATTTTCGTCAATTGTCTGTATTTTTTTTAAAACATATTTATTATTAAATAATAATATTATTATCGATAATTTAATAATGTATAAGTAAATAGGTCAGTAATGCCAGAACAAAATCCATTAAATTATTTTTTATTCCATAATTATTGTTATTTTATTATTTAATTCGTTTTTTTTTTAAAACTCAAAAATATTCTACATCATCATTAAGTATGTATTGTAAATAAGCTTTTAAAAAATAAACTTTTTTTTTTTTTTTTTTGATTTTCAATTTAATAGTTGTTATGTTTTTTCTTTAATAAACTTCTTCTTTCTATTATTATAATTATTATTCAGCATATTCCTTCAATTTTTTATAATAAACATTATTATTATTTTTATTTTTTTTTTTATAATTGATATTAGCTCGTGGTCGAAACTAATTTTCTTAATAATACTATATTAATAAGCTATAGATTTTCTCCTACTTAAGATTAATGAATAAAACGTAACAAAAAATAAAATAAAAATAAGAATAAAACTGTATTAAAATGTTATTTGAGAAAAAGATTGCGGAACAGTATAAAGTTAAAACCACAGAACAATACCAGAAAAAAAAGAGGTTTTTTTATTTCTTCATTTATTTCCGGAAAGATAACAAACATTTTTTAATTGTGCAAATATTTTCTTACAAACAAAGATACAAAAATAAATTTACAAAATAGACTTGATGAATTTGTTTGCTTATGTTAAAAAAGGTTTGTACTGTTAACCAAATTAACAACAATATTATTATTTATATTTTCTAATTACTATATTTAATGTTATGCTACAAATATCAAATTACATTTTTTTTTGTAACTCTTTTAAGTTTACTTTATTCTGCACTTTATATTTACCATTTAATTACATATTTATTTTAACAAATGTTATGCAAATAGCAACATAATTTTATGATCAAATAAAATGTAATATTCTGACAAATATCTTTATAATTTAATATAACCATATAAAGACTATGAAATTTTTAAAATAAAAATAATTCGCATAATACGGGTAAAAATAGAACATTGTTAAAAAAAAAATTTGTTCATAAAAACATCGTAACAAGAACTTAACAAGCTTATTAAAAATAATAAAATGAAGAGCACATAATTGAACCGCAATTTTTAATAAAATTGGTTTTTTTCAAGTTTTAAAAAAAAGTGGCGTCAACCAGTTTAATAACTTTAGTCTTTCCTACAAAATAAAATTTTCCTTTTAAATTTAAATAAGTGTATTTTAAACGAAGATATATTTTATGAAGTAAAAAAATAACAATAAATTATGGAACACAATTCTATAAATTGTATACATTAATTACGTTACATAATTTATTTTTCATATTAGTATCATCAAGCAGTAGTGTAATATGTGTATATCCATAATAAAATAAATAGACATTTCATTATAGTTTATCTGTTTAATAATATTTTGTCTAAACTCAAGTTTATTTTATAAAATTGATTTCAAATCATTAATTAACTGTTTTACGTTTATTAATTAAAAAAAATAAAAATCAATAAATAAAAGTAAACTGTTCAAACCAGCGAAATGAGAAAAGTAAGCGGATTTGTATTATAATAATACATAAAAAAAAAAATTAAGTATCGAAGAATATTTATAACTTAAGAAAATTTGCAGTTAGATAAAATCAAAACAAAATTACATTATTCCACTTTTTGTATCTTACTATTATTTCTTTATTTTAATACTTATTTATAAATAAAACACAGCAATAGCATAAAGTGTAACATTTATACACATGATATTTATAGCTTTTTTTTATTTTTTTCTTTCTAATATCATATAAATTAGTATAAAGAAAATTAAAGATTATTTATGTCTTAATGCAAAAAAAATAAAATTTTTAAATTCTATTCAAAATAAATCTAAGTTTTATTTATTTATTATTATTATTGTTATTGTAATTATTATTACTTCATTATTATGAGTTTTTTTTTTAATTCTGAATGGTTTTACTGTTTCTAACATAAAAAATAGAAGCAAAAATAATAGTAATTATGAATAAATTAATACAAATATAATGATACAGTTAAATAGTGATATATAAATACAAAAATTTGAATGATTTATATTTAATAGTCGGAATAACTTATTAATGAAAAATGTAATTAATATTGATAGTTGATGAAATTTTTTTTATTTAAATAGAAAAATCCACTAACAGGAACGGTGAAGCCCACAAAATATCATTATTATCCTCATAATCAACACATTTATTTATTACCAGAATGTGCAATTCAACAGGTTTGTTAAAATAAATCCATTATCAAATTCAATTGTTGAATTTTATTTATTTATATTTTTTATTCAAATGTTTAATAGGTATGTAATGCCGTATATGTAAGACTAAATTACACACAACCCTTATGCGCGTGTCCATCACGGTAATTATATATAAAAAAAATTCCGTACACTTACACAATTATTAATAATATATTTTAATTATTTAGGTATCGTGATCCATGTTCAGCCAGCTTAAATGAAGATGATTTACATACAACAAAATTAATTGGTGATGAAAATAGAAAGGTAGTTACCTTTTCGTAATAAAACATTAAAAAAATTAAACAATAGGCAATCAAGGTTAATGTCATGAGATGTATTTTTCGTCTACTTAATTATTGCCACTTATGCAATTATTTTATCATTTTAATATATGTTTCTCTCGCTCCGTATTAAAAAGATTTTTACCTTTCTAACATTAAATACATTTTTTAACTTTTTTAATTTATAAATTATAATAATATAATTATTATTAATTAAAAGCATTCTTTTCATTTTAAAATTCTTTTTACTTGAACAATTTTATAAAATTTGAAGACTATTTTTTATAATCCAAAATAAAGCATAACGTAATATTATTATTTTAATAATAGCAAACATTAAAATTAAATTTACAATGACGAAAAAAGTAAGAAAATATATAAAAAAAAAAAATTATTCACACCGCATAATAATAATAAACTAATTAACGGTATAACAACTAAATCTATTTCAAAGAAGACGGTTTATTTTTTATTTTTAACATGTCTCATCTTTTAATATAACATTCATCATCGTAATAATATTTTTTTATGATTTCGTTATAGTTTAAAATACTTCATGTTCTTGGTTTTTTACTTAACTTCAGTGAAGAATGATTTTCATGTTTTTTAAACATTAAATAAACAAATTATAATGACCGACCTTTTATTCTTTATTGTTTAAATTTCATATAATTTTTTATTGTTTAAAACTTTAAAACATCGCAAAATGTTATGTAAAGTATTTTTACTTTATGCTACATGTAGAAAGGAAAACATTTATGAACTTACATGTATTTTCTTACTTCCTTGTTTTAAAATTAATAGCAGACAATACCCTCTTTTTGGCACCCTTGACAAATAAAAATTAAATAATAATAACCTTTAAAATCATTGATCAATTTATATTTTTTGTGTTAATTGTGTATTTTTTTTTATACGCAAACAATTATGTCCAAGTTTATAACACTATTTCGATACAAAAAAAAAATGTAAAGCAAAATTATAAATAAACTTTTGAAAATTAAAATAGAAAAAGCTTCTTAACTTCCAAGTACCAGTTAAACTGTTTTTTTTTTGTTTACTTAAATTTTAATTTTTTGTTCCTCTTCTACATTGTAAACAATAAAAAAAAATACTTGCAATCAGTTAAAAATATACTGAGAAAAAAAACCGTTTCATCTTTAAAAGAAATCTTTTCAAATTTCAGTAAGCGTTGTAAATAATTTGAAAAGAATAATAATTATTTAATATACAATTACGTAATTTGTCAGATAATTTTATTTTTTTGTTACAAATTAAATATATTAATTATTTAAAATTAAATAAAAAAAAACATCAAAATTACAATAATAACAAAATGAAAGGGCTTTTAATATTTTATTTTCTAAAGAAAGAAACATAATAATAAAACTAAAGTAAATCATCTGTTATCTACTTTAAGTATAATATTATTAAAAAATTTCTTTCTTTCTTTCTTTTAAAATTGTGTCATTGCAATTATTATTTTAATAGACAAAAAAAAAATTAAAACAAAATTCGGCCTTACTTTAATTACAGCAAATTAAACAGAAATAACAACAATAGGAGCAGCAATAATAATAATAATATTTCATGTCTTTCTTTCATTTTCATTTTCGTTTCACCTCTTTTAATAACAATTTTTTAGAAATAAAAAAAAAACTTATACCAATTATATGTAACTGAATTCTTCCAACAATTATGATTTCACATTGTTTAAAGAGAAGTGAAAAAAAAAAACGTTATTATCAAAAAATATACAAAATTTATCATAAAATTAAAATATTATAATTAAATCTAACAATTGTTTTAAATTTTTTATCTATTGTTCCCATTAACACTAGAAATGCGAATTTTTTGTAAAGATCTCTTTACAAATGCTTTTCAAAATTATTTAAATAAATATCAATTTTTACAATATGGATTATATAAGATAAATAAATTAATTTAAAATATTCCAATTATTTATTATTAATTTGATTTTATTATAGGCAATTACATTAGCGAAAACATGTGAATCAACAACTGAAATGAGAGAATGTCGTTCTCCAAAAGATTGGTCAATTTTAGCATTACAAAATACAAGAACAGGAAAATCACATTATTTAGTTATTTGTAGATGCCCTGATAGTTTTAAATTAGGTAAATAAAGATATATTACTTAAATATTATATTTAAGTATGGTAATTAATATAATAAAATAATTTGACAGAAGGACCTATGGCTCATGATCAGCCTACATATGCCAGCGTACCTGGCATACGTGTGTTTGGTATGATGTGTGTTAAGCCTGGTGTTGCAATAAGGCGGCCATCCATACCACCACCAAAACGTTATCAACAAACTAAACCATTTTATGCTCAACCATCAACGTCTATTGTCTATACAGAAGCAACTGTTCCTCAAAGACCAGCGTCATATCAATATTTAGGAAGACCCGGAAGTCCAACATCTACTGCTGCATCATATTTAGATAAAATACCATTAAGTACGTTTGCAAGTAGTAATTATGGTAGAGAAAATTTGAATAACCGAAGAACTAAAAGAGCAATAAGTGACATAGACGATATTCCGGAAATACCATGGGATAAAGTTAAAGAGCTAAAGAATAGTATTTATTGGAACTAATTAATAACTATATCGGTTATAAGACATTAATTTTTAAGCAAATAATAATAATAATACAAAATATACTACTATAATAAGTCTAAAAAATTAATACAAATTACAAATTTAAAGTAAACTCAAAAAATTACAATTAAAAAACAATATTATATTTTTTTTAAATAAATATAACGAGATACTATTTTTCATACGGTGTTAGTTAAAATCAGATAAAATCACTGATATCTTTAATTTAAAAAGGTTTATATAACCAGGGATGATTTTCATAAAATATTATTATTTATTTGTTCAACTAAATTATTAATTAAACAAATCACATATTTATAATAATCAATTTATATTTTCCAATTTAATCATTTAACTATATTTCTAATATTTATTTTTAATATTATTAATTTCATTTAGTTTATGCTTAAAATATATATAGATATTATCCTATGAAAAAATAATAATAAAATATGTATGCATACATTTCATAAATATATATTTGTGCAATGCATTAAATGTAATGTTCCATTAATTTATATATTTATTTATTTATTTATTTACAATCATTATTATACTAAAAAATATAATAAAACAATTATAATAAGAATAATAAACTTAACAAATATATAATTTTTTATTTAAAAAATATAAAATAATTTTTATTACCAATAAAGCATCAATTTTTCACAAAAATTCAGAGTAAAAATCAATTACTTTTTAAATATATAATTGCACTCATTAAACAATTTCACTTTAATTATTAAAAAAAAAAATCGGTACTCACCTAAAGCTTCTGCATTCACAACTACAGTACAACTGTACATTGGTGTAACTAATCGTTGATGTTGATTTTGTAGTGCTTTTCTACAGCCTTCTTTTACAGCTGACATAATTTGACCTAAATTGCAACATCAATTTTATAATCAGACCTTAAAATTTCATTTACAACAAAAATATAATAATATAATTAAATTAAAAATACCTGAAAATGGTCCATACGATTGAATTATATTAATTTCTGTACTATCAATTATCCAATCTTTTATAATAAAGCAAACACCCTGTAGCGGTTCTTCACAAAGGGGACCTGCTTGTGTTGCTAATTGAAACCCATTTTTAAATGAAGTATCAAACTTTTCACGTAAATCATCATTGATTATTGATTGTGGTTCAATTGATGCACTCCAAAAACTACTATGTTTATAATCGCTTAAATTTAATAAAATATTTGTTCCACACTTTCTAGGGCCAAGTGACCATATTTTTTCAATTGTATCTTCATTGAAAATTAATGAAGTGTCATAACTTTTAAATAAGTTACTTAATTCCGCTTTTAATTCCATTAGTTTTTTAATACTTCTTTCTGGTAATGGTTTTGCTTTAGTTATGGATAATAAATTCTGAAAAATATTAAATATTTAATGAAATATATTAAACATGATGAATAATAAATTACTTTTAAAATATCGGAATTAGCTTCTAATAAATCCACTATTTCTTTTGACAATGGAACTGCTAATATTTTTATACTGCATTGCTTATTAGAAGTATGTATTATTATAGATTTATCTTCCAATTCATCTTATTAAATATAATTAAAATTATTTCATATTATTAAACCTACACAATATTGCATCAAGATTTTATTACTTACTTTTTTCAACGATAACTTCATTCACCATATCAATTTTTGATTTAGGAACAATAGTTTCACGAAACGGCACAATTGGCTTTGATACATTTAATTTTATTTTAGAATAATTTTGTTCTAGATCTAAAATACATCTTTCTAAGTGAACTTCGCCTAATGTTAAAAGAACATGTTCACCAGTTTCTTGAATAATAACTTGAACGCATGCGTCTGCTTGATTCAATAACTTTAAGCCTTTTACTAATTTAGGCATATCTAATGTATTTTGAGGTTCAACAGCAACACGTAAAATAGGAGTAGCCATTATTGATAATTCAGTAAATGATGGGCAATATAAAGATGTACTTAATGTAGCTGTTTTTAGAACGTGATTTTCTAAGCCTCCAATACCTATAACATTTCCTGCTGCTGCCTTATCTAAAGATTCCAATTCCTTACCCATTAACAAATATAAATTATTAACTGTTACTTCTGATATGTATAAAGACTCCAAAGGGTTTTCAAAGCTGAAATATAAAATATTATAAAAAATTAATATTGCCAGTTTAACCTCAATCATTACTTCAGCGATCGTGGATCATGTTTAGGCCCTAAAACATATAATTTGGATCCTTTTTTTAATGTTCCACTATAAATTCTAGCAAAAGCTATAAATACGTCTTCGCACTCATCTACTGCATTCTCTTGCTCTTTAGCTATTTTAATTTCATCAACTGTCATTACAGTCATTCCTTGACAAATGTCATCTTGAACTTGATCTATCTTTACATTTGTACTTTCTTTTTCTAATTTTTCATTATGTCTTTGCCGTGCTAAAATTCTCCTTTGAGCCATTTCTTCATTTGTTAAAGGCTTAGCACGATTTTCAGGTAATAAAAATCGTTGAATTGGAAACATCTATGAAATTAAAATTTTTTATAATAAATAAAGAAAGATTAATATTTATATGACTTACTTTAGATATAAAAATAATAACATTATCACTATTGGGATCGCAATTAATAAATTCTTTTTTTAAATTTTGTGTTTCTTCTGGAAATGACAAAAAGTTTTGATTCAATGAGCACATCAGTCTTTCAGCTTTTTCTTCTGATATTAATCCAGGATGAGGTAATATTTTTACAACCATTTCTAAAACAGTTTTATCAATTGGAAGCCATTGTGCAAACAATGTTTGAAGTTGAACCTTATGATCACTGTGTCGCAAATCTCTGGGTGTTAATTTTATACCGAGTTTTTCAGCGATAACTAAAAATAAATAATTAAAAAATAGTATCGTAATCGTTATAAATATAGTTTTGCATAAAAAAAATTACTTGGAAATTTTTCTTTATCCTTTCTAATAGCAAGAGTTTCATAAACATTCCATATATTTTCCAAAATAAATTGTACGAACATAGGTTTTTTAGCCTTTTCTTGGGCACCTTTGATATATCTTCTTTCTTTTGTACTATAATAATAATCACCCCAAAGAACTTTTTCTAATTGATGCCAAAGTATCCCTAATTTTTGCTCATAAATAAATGCAAAGTCACGTATAATAAATGCCCAACCATCTAAAGCTGAACAAAATATTACATTTCCATTTTCTGGTGCAAAATATAAATTTGAATCATCTGAATTCTCTAAAGCAGATGTGTAATCGTTCTGAAAAAATACATAATTAATTTATGATGAAATACTAATTAAATTGATGAAAAGCATACTCCTTCAGTATTTTCTTCTTTAGACATCACATCGCTGGCAAATAAATTCCCCATAACAGCATTTACTTGTTCTAAAACTTGTGCCATATGAACATAAGCATCAAGCGGTGTCATTTTCTTTTCCATAATTAGACGGTCAATTTTATTTAATACTAAAATTGGTTTCAAATTTTCTGTATAAGCTTGTTTCAAACAAATTCTTGTTTGTGGACACACTCCTTCAACTACATCAACCTATAAAATCAAAAATATATAAATACTATTTATTAGCATTATATTTCTATTACTTACTAATATAATGGCTCCATCACATAGTCGTACTGCAGTAGAAACTTCACTGGAAAAATCCACATGACCAGGTGAATCAATTAAATTTATAATAAACTCATTGTCAATTGAATGACCTTTGTAAAACAATGCAATACTACTGCTTTTCATAGTTATGCCTCGTTCCTGTTCATCGGGACGGCTATCCATATAACGCAGCTTACCGGCCATACGATGAGAAATAATTCCTTGAGAAAACCATTCCAAATTTAACAAACTTTTAAACAAACTTAAATAATTCCAAACAAACCATTGCTTGCAACCAATGAATCAGCTAATGTTGTTTTTCCATGATCTACATGTGCTAATATACAAATATTACGTATTTGATATCTACTATTTTGCAATTGTATTAACTTCTCTAATTCTAACGGCTTCATATTAATATAATTTACAACAAAAGTACTCTTTATTAATAATAAGTTTTAAAACTTTCCAATGTACAATCGCACGTGTAGAACAAAGTGTCAAAAGTTGTTTTCATTATTGCTAAACTTTTTTATTCATTTGTAGTTTCAGTGACTCTCAACGTTTTTATGATAGGTAAAAAACTTATATATTTAATTAACATAAGAATTAATAAATAATTGTTTATTATGTTAAATAAAAACAACATATTTAGTTTGAATAATATATTAAATTAATTAAATTTAAAAAAAATTGTAATATCCTCATTTTGAAAAAAGAATACAGCCTAATATGTAAATGAAATGTCAAAATAACGTCAGTGCTTTTATGCTCTATATAGTACATGTGCAACTTGTCTAAATTCAAAAAATTGCGTCAACGTGTGCAATTTCTGAATGTAGATATTTAATCGAATAAACAAAGCATTAAATTGAATTAATATAAATATAAAACACAATAAGAGTACGTTTCCAGAAGAATATTAGTAAAGTTTATTTTTAAAAAAAACAGAAAAATGAGTGAAGCATTGTCATGGGAAGTAAAAAAAGAATTGGTTACTCGTAACCTACAAGAAGTTCTTGGGGAAGAAAAACTTGTTAAAATATTAAAAGAAAGAGATTTGAAAATCTATTGGGGTACAGCAACTACAGGAAAGCCTCATGTTGCTTATTTTGTACCCATGTCAAAAGTTGCAGATTTTCTAAAAGCTGGTTGTGAGGTATAATTTTAATATAATTTCTTTTATAAGAGATACGTTTGCATTTGTTTCTTTTTTCTAGGTCACAATTTTGTTTGCTGATCTACATGCATACCTTGATAATATGAAAGCACCATGGGATTTATTGGAACTTCGCGTTAAATATTACGAAGCAGCTATAAAGGCTATGCTTGTGTCTATTGATTGTCCTATTGACAAGTTAAAGTTAGTTATACCAATTAAAGATAAATTCAATAGATTGTAAATATGAATATTGTATTTAAGATTTGTGAAAGGCACAGACTATCAATTATCGAGAGAATATACCTTAGATGTTTATAAGTTTTCATCTGTTGTTACACAACATGATGCGAAAAAAGCTGGTGCTGAGGTCGTGAAGCAAGTCGAATATCCACTTTTATCGGGATTATTATATCCTGGACTTCAAGCATTAGATGAAGAATATTTAAAAGTCGATGCTCAATTTGGTGGTGTTGATCAGAGAAAAATATTTACACTTTCCGAAAAATATTTACCACAATTAGGTTACGAGAAGCGTATTCATTTAATGAATCCAATGGGTAAGTTTTTTCAAATTATATTCAACCATTGAATATTCTAATTAATTATTTTTTATTTAAAGTTCCTGGTCTTGCTGGTGGTAAAATGTCATCATCCGAAGAAGATTCTAAAATTGATTTATTAGATAGTGCTGCAAATGTTAAAAAGAAGCTTAAAAGAGCATTCTGTGAACCGGGAAATATTATGGATAATGGTCTATTAAGTTTTGTGAAACATGTACTATTCTCCTTATTTAAAAAAGGAGAGGGTTTTCAAGTATCACGTAAACCAGAAAATGGCGGAGATTTACATTTCTTAAAATATGAAGAATTGGAATCTTGTTTTGCTAATAATGACTTGCATCCGGGCGATTTAAAAGCATCTGTAGAAGTTTACATTAATAAATTATTAGATCCAATTAGAAAAATTTTTGAATCGCCTGAACTTAAGTAAAATAAATTGTAAATAAATATAAACTTTTTTACTAAATATCATGCATTACAGAGAATTGACTAGTAAGGCATATCCAGCACCAGTTAAAGCAAAAGTTGATGCAAAAAAGAATACTAATGTTGCTGAAGCAGAAGATGGTCCACATCGTTTAGATATTCGAGTCGGAAAAATTGTGGAAGCTATCAAACATCCAGATGCCGATGCTTTGTATGTAGAAAAAATTGACCTAGGCGAAGCTGAACCAAGAACTGTAAGCATTTATTTAAAAATATTAGCTGAAAAAAAAAGTTATTATACATTTTTTGTTAGATTGTCAGTGGCTTAGCAAACTTTGTGCCTATTGAAGAAATGCAAAATAGATTTGTTGCAGTGCTATGTAATTTAAAACCAGCAAAAATGAGAGGAGTAGAATCCAAAGGAATGGTGCTATGCGCCTCAAAGTAAATCAATTATTGATTAAAATAAATATTGTTCCTAATTTAATTAATTTTTAGTGATGATCATACAAATGTTGAACCATTATTAATTCCGGATGGTTGTGTACCAGGAGAGAAAATTATTGTTGAAGGTTATGAGGCTACACCGGATGAAGTATTAAATCCTAAGAAAAAAGTTTGTTTTTATTATTTATTTTTTTTAAATATTATATAATAATTTTCTATTTTATAATGTTCATTTGAAGATTTGGGAGAAATTGCAATTTGATTTGAAAACTAATGAAAATGGCGATGCTGTTTGGAAAAATAATTACCTAATTGTTAAAAGTGGCATGAAAGTTACAAGTAAATCACTTAAAAATTGTCCAATTAAGTAATAAGAATACAGCGGCTTGAATTAAATACACAGTTTTTTTTTATACCCTTTTCCCTAAAAAGAATTTATTTTATATAATTTCTGTATATTTTTTAATAAAAATCTTATTATATTGAACAATAAAAGATACTAAAAATATAATATTTGTTTTTTTCTATTCTTTTTCGTCAATATATTTTATGTTAATTTTTTTAACAATTTATGTATATAATATTTGTATAAATAATCATAGATGATACAAAACTTTACGCAAAATATAAAAAGAATGATTTGTCTGGCCACACCTATTTTGTAACTTGATTAGCTTGTCCGTTTTAGTATTTTTTTTTTAAGTTAATAATTTTTATTGATCATAATTTATTGGTTATTTTTAATTAAATATTATGCAATGGAAAATAGTTACAAAATATATTTAAAAAATAGATTCCTTAAAACATAAATTATAAAGTTTTATAATTTCTTATTCTCAAAAAAAAACTTCAATATAAAGATTAATCTATAACGACAAATAAATCACAAAATTTTTTCTTCTTTTTTTTTAAATCAATATTTACATTTAAATTTAAAAAATTAGATTTATTTTCGTTAAAAATAACAGCGCAAAACTTATTAACAAACAAAATATGAATGCAAAGCTTATGTACATTTTTGCTATTTTTTAATAAAGAAAAAGAGTTTTTTTTTATTATAATCAATACTTATGTAACTTCAATACATTTAAAATAAAATATAATTTATGAATGAAAAAGGTAAACTTGGCAATGTGTATTACTTATTTACAATGTATTGATTTTTATATAATTATAATAACAGACAAAACAAGCACTCTATGTAAAAAAAATATTAAAATAAAAGCATCAGGTTATAACAATTTATTAAATATATATTAACCTTATAATTGAAAAATAAACAATAAATACGTTAAATATTTATTTTGTTTAAATTGTATTGAATTGTTCTTTAGATTTACCACTTTAGCGATTTTTTGGTTTCTTAAAACTATTTTTTTTTTTTATATTTTCTTAATAATGAAATACAAATAAAATCTGCCTATTGACAAACACTGAATTTAAATTAATTAGCTAAATATGGCACTGTGTTTAAATAATTTTTCATTTATTGTATTATCAATTTAGCAATTTCAATCTATTAAATTTATACTATAAACGATTTTCATTATTTACAAATAATCTACAATAATTGTTTTATGATGATTAGCATTTTTTTTATACATAAATTATGTTATTTAATATATCATAATGATGATTTGATAATAATTTTTATAAATATATAAATCAATATTTTTATTAATTTTGAACAGATTACATAATTACTTGTGATTTTTTACATAATCTCAAATTTTACTTTAAAATACCAAATTTATTAAAAATAACTACGAGTTCAAGATTACTATATTTCATAAAGAGAAAATATATTAATCAATGAAATTTAAAAAATTTTCATTTAATTAAAAACACCATTATATTTTCTGATTTTTTTTTAATTAGTTTTTTATTTAAATTTTCATATAAAGGCTTTAGATGTCTCAAATTTGTTTCACAATTAAAATAACAAACATGGTAGGTAAAACAAATTATAACCGAAAACCACTTATTTTTAAAACAACAAGCTTATTTAATTTATTTAGTTTCGAGTGCATAAATAGTGTACACAAATTTGCATTTTAATAATAACAATTGATTTGCATATAAAATAAAGTCGTCAACATGTCTGTTGAATTTTACGTTACTATTTCAATAATTATTTGCTTATTATTATTATTTCAAGTTCGAGGTTACAAAAATATTTCTTTAAAACAATAAAAATGATTTAATTTCTATTTCATTTGTCTTCGACCTTCAAACATTTATTTTACATAGTTTATATAGTTATATAGTTTATATTTATGTTGCTTATATTCAATGAGATATATTTTATCGTATTATAAATTTTTTCGCACTAAAGTAAAGTCTAGCACAAGGTGCTTGTTTTTAGCTAACAATCAGTTCTAACAATTTAGCTCAATTTGATTGAATAATATAAGCATGATTGTAAATAATTCTAGTAATTTCCTTATATATTATTATTTATAAAAACGTTTCGATGATTTAGATACTATTTTTAAAAAAATATCTACCATATAAAATTCAATATAGACACACATGTTACAAAATTAGCATATAATAAAAATATTTATTGATAAGCATTTTTAGAAATCATAGTTACCCTATAAAATTGGTTAAATCTTTTGTAGTCATTAAATTTTAATAAAGACACATGCTTCAAAATTAACATAAATCGAAAAGAAATCTTTTGATAAACATTTTTAGAAATTACATAACCACGTTATTGCCAATTTAGAATAACATTGAAAATATTTATTTAAAATTATTAAAAATACTAATTTATATTTTATAATAAAAAATAACATGAAAATTAATTATTTATTTTTCTTTTTTTTTTTTATCTTTGATTTAAGAAATAAAATTAAAATCTTTAAATATGAGACTCATCAATGTTCTTAATATTAATTAATGCGGTAATATTAATAACACAATAGAAAATAAATATCCACACACAAGGTATTTTTGTACCAATACTAGAATTTTTTATTTTAAATAATTTTAATTAATTTCATAAATAAGGGCGTGTCATTTGTAGACATCATTAATATAAAGCTAAAACAGCTAATACTTTACATGTGCTGTATCAGAAGTTTTTAATATCAGATATGTAATCTATATATTAATTTATATTTCACCTGTATGAAAAATATTCAAATTTCAAATATATGTTTATTCAAAATATTAAAATATTTTTTTATCTCTTTTTTTATAACAAACTGCACGCTTAATATAATATGTTGTCCATCAAAATTATTAACACATGTTGATTGTCATTATTTGTCTATGCGTAAATATTAATTAACAGATTTGGATACATATTTTTTTCAGGTATAAATTATTTTGATTTTGATATTTTAAATTAAAAACAATAAAATCAGTTAGAAAAAAGATTTTTAAAAAATACCATCTCTCTCGAATAACACAATTTGCAAATAGTAGATCCGGTATTCGTCCCTTGTAATTTTTGTATTAACAATCTTCTAAATATTTTCAAATGTTTTAAAAGTTAAATAATGTATAAACCTACTAATTATTTATCTATTCTGCTCTATCCACATATGAATGTATTGAAAATAAAAAAAACCAAAGAAGACAATGGAATAAGACTCACTGTGAGAAACATAAAAAAGCTTTTTATTATTTAAAATTGATGAAAAAGTTTATAATTTTGGGTGTAGCTATATATATATTTATATATATTGTCATTTGGTAGGGATAAATTTATCGAAAAAATTTTGTATAAAAATAATCCATTCTAGGATTGTCGTATCAGTCTAGTTATTAACAGAAACTAAACGGTATGGAATTATAATTTTTAAATATTTTATTGATTTTTTTTAACAAATATTATAAAAGTGAATTGTGACAAAAAGTGGAAATAATTATACTTTTTTATTAAGAAGTGCAAATAACACATATTGGATTATATAATTAACTTCATATATATGCATATATATTTTTTATTTATGATAATTTTGTTTAATAATTCTAATTAAATTTTTGTTCATATTTTGAATATAGAAAATGAAAAGCGTGTTTATTCTATTGGCGTTAATCGCTGTGGCTTTGGCCGCTGAATCTGAAATTCCAGATGTTGAAGATTCCAGTCCTAATGTTGAACCACAATTAGTTGACAATAGTGACCTTAATCGCCAGAAAAGATTTATTTTAAAGAAAAAACTTAAGTTAGGTCTTCTTGCTGCCGGGTGATTATTATAAATATTTAAAATCTATTTTATACATGAAAATAATTATGATTATTTTTCTAGAGCTATTAAATTAGGCGGAAGCGGTGGTGGTTTTGGAAATGGCGGAGGATATGGTGGAGGTTATGGTAGCGGATATGGCGGTGGTTATGGCGGTGGTTATGGTGGAGGATACGGTGGTGGTTACGATGGTGGTTACAATGGTGGATACAATAGTGGATACAATGGTGGATACAATGGTGGATACAATGGTGGTTACAATGGTGGCTACCAAGGTGGTGTATATTCCAGTGGTTACCAAGGTGGTTATGCAAGCAACTATCAAAGTGGATACAGCGCACCTGCACCAAGAGTATACAGCGCCCCAGTTCAACAAGTATATAGTGCACCAGCTCCACAAGTATACAGAGCACCTGCTCCACAAGTATACAGTGCTCCAGCACCACAAGTGTACAGCGCACCAGCTCCTCAAATATACAGCGCCCCAGCTCCACAAATATTCAGCGCCCCCGAACCACAAGTATATAGCGCCCCCGAACCACAAGTATATAGCGCCCCTGAACCACAAATATACAACGCACCTGAACCACAAGTTTATAGTGCCCCAGCCCCACAAGTATACAGTGCACCAGCTCCACAAGTATACAGTGCCCCAGCACCCGTATATGGTCCACCACAAGAATCTTATGCACCAGCACCTCAACAATGGGGACCCCCACCACAACAATATGGCCCACCACCACAACCTTTCAAAAAGGTTATTTACATTAATCTTGGTGGAAAATTCGGCAACAAATTTGGCGGCGGTGGTGGATTTTAAAACACCCTATTAATTAGAAATTTAAAATATACCAGTATCAGTCATTAAAACAATGTGTTCATTTCTGTTTGCCATTTAAAAATATATTTAATATTCCACAGTGAAATTCATCTAAGAGAATAAACACAACATTGATGTAAAGTTATTAATTTAAAAAAGAAAAAAAAAGTATTGTTTTGCTCAATAAAAGATATTTATCTTTTTTTTTTATTTTTTCCACATTATTTAATTTTGTTTTTATATTAAAACCTTTATTCTGATTTATTTGTTTGAAACATATTTATTATGGAGATTTGTGAGAACGTAAAAAAATATATTTAGCAGAATCCACCTTTATTTTATCTAAAGTCTAGAGATATAAATTAACATCTTATTTCCATTCAAAATAAAAACAGGTTAATAATTGATGAGTACAAAACATGTATTGGCTAAATTTGCTATTTTGGTGACGTAAACCGATTAGAATTTATAACATAGTAGCTACATAAAGAACATCTGCATGTTATATAATATATTTTCAATACGATCGCTAAAGTAATAAAAAAATAAGATATTAAAATTTTATTCATAATTTTGAATTTTCCTTGTTCTTATTAATATTAATTATGCAAATTTATTTATGCGAAAGGTATAATATATTTTAACTAATAAAATAGTTTGATTGTGCTTCCAGTTATATTTCGGGTTTAGTTTCACTTTTATTTAAATTATATCGATGCTAATAAGTTAACAATAATACGTGCTTCTTTTAAAAAATTATTATGTATATAAAAAATAATTCACGTTAAGGTGAAAAGTTGATTGTTTAATTTTTTTTTTATTTAATTTCTTTTATATTTCTTCGCGCGTCGTTAATGTATTTTGTGTAAATACAAAAAGTTGAATTTTTGAAAATTTTAGATAACAAATAAAAAAAAACATATTTAATTTATGTTTCTTTTTACAATTTTCATGTAATTTTATTACATCACTAGCCCACCTAAAAAATAAATAAGATTTCTCATCAGGTTCGTCGCTTTTCGATTTTTTCTTTGCTTGTAAATCTTTTGTATAGTCTCAATAAATGGCCAAAGAAGACTTTACATATTCAAAGCGGTTTTATACAGTGTTCAATGTATCTATGCGAAAAATTATATTTTCTACATTGATGCGTAAAATACGTTTATTAAAATATTTGAAAATTTAAAATCATAACTCGAGTAATACATTTTTTTCAGCCAAACTTGCAGAAATTTATTTTTTTTAAATCTCTGGTTAATGAAAAAATTTTTAATTCGAAAAAAGATTTGCACGCTCTTTAGGTTTTATCGAAAATTTAAATGAACAAATGAATTTGTAGTTTAGGTGAAAAGAACTGATTCGTCGTTTTACAAGTTTGTCACTGTATGTGAACCATTTCTATAATCACAATTAATGTCGAGGAAGTTTTTATATATTCAAAGCGGTTTTATTTAATTTAATTTCCCAATGTATCAAAGAGAGACATCTACATTTTAAAGAAAAAATGTTATTTCTGATTTGTGTCTTTACTGAGCTTTTTTATTTTTTAATAAATTTTTCAAAACGCTTTTAGAAAACTCAATGAAATTTTTATATTTTGTTGCCTTAATAATTAAAATATATTTTTCTTACAATTCTTTTTTTTATTTTTTGGTACCAATATGTATATGTATTTAATATTTTTGATTTTTACTGTTAAGGTTAAATAAATTACATTGGATAAGCATAAAAGTATATTTATTATTTTATTTTTCAGTTTTTATATCACATATTATCTATTTATAAAGGTATTTACCTTATATATATTATAATAATTATAATCTTTTCATTCATTTTCATCTGATTTTCTGATTTTCTTAGAATTCTTGGTAAAGTTTTATTTGTTATTAATTTTTGTTTTTTTTTTTTTTTTTATTGTTGCCTTCATCCAAAAATTATCACAATATAAGCTTAAATCGAATACAAGGTGATGTTATAATTTTTAATTTTCTTTTCTTATTAATAATATTTTTTTATGAATTATTACTTAATGAAAAAGCGATATTTCTTCTGATGCACGTCTTTTATGGTTGAACGTTTAAAATTGCTTTCATAAAGATGATTCTTAACGCTTTTGAGAATTCTTAGCAGAAATTATGTGTACTCTAAGCGTTAATCTTAAATAATTGTTGATAAAAATTCACATCAATTACATATAATTGATTACAATAAAATTTTTTTTAATGAAACCTAAACATAACACAGTCTAAATATGATAACAAAAATATATGTATATATTTTTTTTTTTAATAAATATTTAATCACAATTTTTTACAATAAAATTAAAAAGATCCAGACTTTTAATCATACTTTGTTATTTTATTTATTTCTTATTAATTATAAGACATATAATTATAAAAAAAAAAAAAAAAATACTTGTCAACGTTTTTATATTATTTATTATTTTATATTGCAATAATCAACAAAACATTAATGAAATCACAAAAAAAAAAAAAAAAAAAAACATTAAATTAAACAAAACATACATTTACGACCTTGATAACACTAAATAGTTTTGTTTTGTTTACAATCAAAAAATTAAATAAATAATAAAAATATTTTCATAATATTCATCTTAATTTTTATTATTAAATTAATAGCCTAAAAAATTAATAATATATTTATTATATAACTTAATTTTATCAACTAAAAACAATACAAACATAAAAACTTTCAGAGTTCATCATCATTTTAATAAATTGTTTAGCGCGAATTTAATTATTTTTTTTATGTTTGTTTTCAATATTAGAAACGATTTACATGTTTTTCAAAAAAAAAAAATATATAAATTTCGCCGTTTCTAATTTATAACAAAACAAAAAAAAAGTTTGACTTCATTTTTAGATAAATAAATTTTTTTTTTAGAGGGTTCGGTTTATTTTGAAATAAAAAAAAAATATATTATAAGGAACCGGATTCTGAATTTGCCAACATAAGAGGAAAATAATGCTTTTTAAAATTTAAATACAAATGGCTAAGAGACTTAAACACTGTGGATCTTTTAGCATAGAATATTTCTTCAGCAAATAATTAAAATTACGTCAGTATAAAAGTTCAGCAAACTCAATGTTGGCAGAAAATTTATTCATTACTAAAAGTAAGGTAAAAATAAAAAAAAAAGAAGGTGTACGTAAACCTGAAATAAAATTATTTATAATAAACAATTATTATTATCAATTTATTAAAAGTATGTACATTAATACAGTAATAAATTCTAAGAAAAAATAAAAATAAAAATGAATAAATAAGTGTGATTAAGAAAACAAAAAAAAAAAATAAAAAAAATTTTATTAATTACGGATAATTTTTTTAATTTAAAATAATGAATAAAAATTCAAAATAACAAAATAGAAAAACTATAATAATCATTTTTATCACCTCAGACGTCCTCAAAAAAAAAAAATATAAAAAATAAAATAAATAAGCAAACAAAAAACTCTAAAAAGAGAGAATAAAACATAAAAACCCGTTTCAATATTTGAAGTTCATTTATTAATGTAAAAAATAATACTAAAAATGCTACATAAGTAAGAAAATATATAATATTTGTTTATTTTTTGACATAACTTTGCCAAAATCTTTTATTTAATTATTTAACAATTTTTTATTTTCTATTTTTTATTTTTTATTAACAAATAATTAAATTTACATTTGATATTTAAATTTTGTATTGCAGTGCACCGCAACCTTTTTCTTACCACGGCCCACCATCGCTAATGAAAACATTTTAAGGCTCACACCATAAGTCGACATAAGTACAGAAATTATACAATTAATTATTATTAATATTTGTTTGTAGAATTCGCAAACATTGATGTAATCATAATATAGTTAAAATATTTTATTTTTGATATCCGCCGTGCACACCGGTTACTGAGCTCTGTTGTATTGTATAAATTCACAAGATAAAATATAATAATTAAATATATATAATCATTAAAAAAAAAAATAAAAATTTAATTATAATTTTGGTTATTTTTTATTTACTAGTTCTAGGTTTATATGGTTTTGACACAATCGATTAAGGATTTTTTATTCATTTATTTATTTTAATATTCTTTTTTTGTAAAACATAACGTTTATTATATTGATTGTGGAAACATTAATTATTTAATGTGCTAACTTCTAATCAATGTTTGTGATTTTATTATATTTCAAATTAATTGTAAAACTGGTATTTTTAGAGTTGGTTATATTAAAGCATTTAATAAATTGAAAACGTCATTCTACAAATGAAACACAACACAAGGAAAGATAATATAAAAATATTATTTACCTTCTGATAGTGTGACATGGTCATGGACACATAATACTATCACAATGTTGATGTTAATTAAAATTATTAAGAAAAATTAATCAAGATCATTAGCAATACATTTAATAAGCAAATAAATATTTAAAAATTATAATTAAATAAAATTCCATAAGAACTTGCTTTAACAATGCAGGAGATTTTTTTTTTTCTAGATTTTTTTTTAAATTAGCGATTTGAAAGTTAAAAAAAAAAAAATAATTATGTTTAGAAATTCTCTTAATTTGTATCTTATTTTTAATGCTAAGGTGCCAAAAATTCTACTCAAATAAAAAAGGTTCTGATAAATGCCAAAATACGTTTTATAAAAAAAAAAAAAAAAAACTTTCGAGATGTGACTATAAAATTGTTATCTTATTTAAATTAAACAAATTAAAAAAAAAAATGAATTATTTATTCTTTGTGTCAACACTGGTTAAAGAAAAGGCAACACATTTATGTATAAAAAGATAAATAATTATAAAACCAGAATTATTATTATACAATTTTTTTTTTAAATAAAAGAAGCTTTGATAAATAAAGATTGCCAATTTAAGCATCAAACATCTAATTGATATTCTATAAATTTAATTTTTATTATCGCTTTTTGATAATAAAATTTTTGAAACTAGTTTTAATATAAAGTCAAACGCCAATATAACTTAAAAACAATAATAATTATTGCCTATGAAAACTAATTTACATCAAAGATTGTTTTTCTTTGAACACATTAACATGAACGTCATCATATTATATATTTAAAAAATAAAACGAAATCCAAATGTATATGTTTTATCGTTTTATTTACACCAACGCAAATTTAGTTTCTTATACAATTAAGTTTATCCTTTTAACTTTAGCAATGAGAAAATCGTTAAGGGGATTCCATAATTTTAAATAAATGGTTTTTTTTTTAAATAAACAATTCTTTGAATTACTTTTCATTGTGATTTCTTTTAAAAAAAAAAACAACAACATTATTGATGATAATTATAAATAAAAAAAAAAACCTATTTTGCTGACGATGAATTACAAAATACTCAAAAAAAAAAAAAATGTCACTTTTTTATGAAATAACAGTATGTCAAAGGTTTATAAAATGTGAATAAATTAAATGTGATAATTATTTTTCCTAAGACAATTTTTTATATATTATTACTTAATACAAATTGTTAGAAAAAGGAAAACAACAAAAAAAAAAAAAAAATTAATTATCATGTATGACATACGACCGTGATTTTGATTAGTTTTTTTTTTTTTTTTTTCGTTTTTATTAAATTATTATTATTATTTTTAATGTAACTTTTGTTTGCCCGTGTTTTGATAATACATAATACAAACGATAAATTTCATTTGATACATTAATGAGTTAATCAAATAATTTAAAAAATAAATATATGAAAGTATGTTTTTTTTGTTTATTTATTATTATTATATATATTTTTTTTTTCTGCAAAAACAGGGTGGTACTTAATTGTATTTTAAATTGAACATATGAAATAAATTAAATAATTATTATACACCTTAATGATTAGCGAAAAATACTACAATATAAAATTACTACAGCAAACTTATTATATTTATATTATCAATCTATCCACTTTGCATATATTTAAATGTTGCTTTTCAGATTAAGACAGGATAAGAAATGGTACATTTGTATTTATGATTTGCTTATTCATTTTTTTTATCAACATTTCATTATTATAATTATTATGTTTTCAAAGTAATTGAAAAAAGAAATCAATTGCTATATAAGCTTAGATAAAATTAGAAAAAATATCATATCATTTTTTGAATTATTTGACGATTTACCTTTATATCATGAAGCTCATACTTACAATTGCTGTTGCAATTGCTGTCGTTGCAGTATCAAATGCTTCAACGTACCGTGAGTTATTAGTTTACATAAATTGATTTATTTCAATAATATATTAATTTTATATTTATAGTTCTAGTTGAAAGGGAGAATTTGAATTCTGTTCGTGCAGCACGATCAACATCTAGTGGAAGTAGTAGTTTTGCTAATGCAGGATCAAGTACTTTCAATAATAGGGGCTCTAGTGGTAGCTCAGCAAATGCGGGTGCTACAGCGTCATCATTTGGTAAAGGAGGTTTAGGTGGATACAGTGGAAGTCAATCTTCAGCAAATGCGGGATCAAACTCATTTAATCGTGGAGGTTCAAGTGGTAGTTATGCTAATGCTGATGCTTCTGCGTCAAGTTACAGTGGAAGGAGACGTCGTAGTCCAAGCGTAAGTGTTGCTTCAGCAAACGCAGGATCAAGCACTTTCAGTAATGGGGGGTTAAGTGGTAGCTCGGCTAATGCAGGTGCTACAGCCTCATCATTTAGCCAAGGAAATCTTCGTGGATCAAGTGGGAGTCAAGCAACTGCCAATGCTGGTTCAAGCACTTTTAATAATGGTGGTGCAAGTGGTAGCGTAGCGAATGCAGGTGCTACTACTTCTTCAGTTAATCAAGGAGGTCTTCGTGGGTCAAGTTTAAACCAAGCTTCAGCTAATGCAGAATCGAACACTTTTAATAATGGTGGTGCTAGTGGTAGCTCAGCGAATGCAGGGGCTACGACATCTTCATTTAACAAAGGAGCTCGTCGTGGTGGCTTAAACGGTAGCCATTCTTCAGCCAACGCTGCATCGAATGCTCATATAGGAGGTCCACTTTACGTTTATTAAAATTCTAATAATATGCAATTCTAACTATTGTGTAACTTGTTTAAAATTTAAATAAATAAAATGAATGTACTAAATGGTGAATGAAGTAATAATTATATTTTTGGTTATCCTGTTATACCCTATAATATATAAGAATATAAAAAATTCTTTCTTAAATGACAAGATAATTATCATTGTTATCGTAACTTTTAATTTTATAATTATTTTAATTTCCCTTAATTGACACCAACGCAAATTCTTAAACTATTAAATTATGCAAAAAAAGACTAAATTCAAACTAAAGGTTTTTTTTTTAATTAATTTTTTTTATTAATATCCAGCTCTGCAGATACCCTTTAACCTTAATTTTGCAAAAATATTAAATAATAATCAGCATGCAAATTCAGAGTAATAATTGCATAACAGTTTTTATAATTTACTTCTATATAAATACATACAATTTTCTATTCTTTTTATTTCAATTTGGAATTTGGTTGAAAGTTCATCAGTTTTTTGAAAATAATATATTAAATAAAAATAAAAATGAAAGTAATTATTGTTTTGGCTGCCGTTTTGGCCGTTTCAAGTGCTGCAACTTATCGTAAGTAATATATCAAGTAAATTATAATTTTTTTTTTATATATTGTTAATGACAATGTCATTCATAAATTAAAATAATAATAATAATTTAAATGATTATAGTTTTGATTGAACCACAATATTTGGAACATATTCGCGTTGTTCGTTCACCTCAATTTGGTGCTAGTGGTAGTGCTGCAAATGCTGGTGCTTCATCACAAAGTTTTAATGCTGGTGGCGGATATCCAGGTTTCGGTGGTTTTGGTGGTAGTGGAAGTGCAGCTAATGCTGGATCATCTAGTTTCACACAAGGCGCTGGATATCCTTATGGAGGATTTAGTGGCAGTGGAAGTTCTGCTGGTGCACAATCACAATCATTTGATTCAGTAAAATTAAAATAAAATAGAAATAATTCTCCAATTAATTATTAATTTTTAATGATTTAGAGTCAAGGCGGCTTTGGATATCCTGGAAGTAAAATGAGTGGCAGCGCAGCATCAGCTAATGCAGCAAGTACAACCTTTAGTGCTTATTAAACAATACTAAAAAATTAATTGATTTTGATGAAATAAAAAGTTTTTCCATATTAAAATACATTTTTTTATAGTTTTGTTATTATTTTAATGAAAAAATGTGATAGCAATCTTATATAATTAATTTAAAAATTACAATCAATGTAAGAATGCATTATATTAATCTTTATCAATTTCAACGCAAACTTTTTATGGTAAATTAAAATATTTTTTTTATTTATAATCAGAGAAAATGATAGGCGAGAATAAGTTAAGTGGTGGCACAATTTATTTGATAATAAATTAAGTTTCATTTGCGTTTTTTTTTTAAGTATAAAAGCAAAATAGCGAGCGTAACATTATTAATCTGTTTGACACATTATTTGGAAACTCATCTAATTAATTTTAAATAATATAAAAATGAAGGGAGTACTTGTTCTTGCTGCTGTTTCAGCTTTAATTGCCTGTTCTAGCGCAGCTACTTATCGTAAGTGATGTTATATTGCATTTCGGATTAAAAAAAATATATTTAAAATTGTGTATGCCTTAGTTCTTCTTGAACCGTCATTTTTGGAGCATGTTCGTGTAATTCGTTCACCAGATAGTGGCAGTGGCAGCGGCAGCGCTGCAAATGCCGGATCACAAAGTTTTACACAAGGTGGAGGTTACCCAGGCTTTGGTGGCTTTAGTGGTAGTGGAAGTTCTGCAAATGCTGGTTCATCCAGTTTCAATCAAGGAGGATTCCCAGGTTTTGGTGGGTTTGGTGGCAGTGGAAGCGCTGCTAACGCTGGTTCACAAAGTTTCACACAGGGCGGCGGTTTTCCAGGATTTGGAGGTGGCATGAGTGGAAGCTCAGCTGGTTCATCATCGCAATCATTTAACCAAGTAATTTTTTTTTTAATTTTGTATTGCTTATAATTTATATTAACAAAATAAATTTAAATAGGGTGGTTTTCCTGGATATCCTGGATTTGGAGGTTTTGGAGGAAGTGGATCATCCGCCAATGCTGGTTCCCAATCATTCAATCAAGGCGGATTTGGTGGTGGTTCAAGTGGATCAGCTGCCAATGCTGGAAGTCAATCATTCAATCAAGGTGGATTCGGTGGTGGTTCAAGTGGATCTGGAGCATCAGCTGGTGCACAAACACAATCATTCAACGAAGGAGGTTTCGGTGGTGGCATGAGCGGATCAGGCGCATCTGCAAATGCAGGTTCACAAACGATCATGGCTGTCTAAATAATATCTAACTAAACTTTGTGCATAATTCTTTGAATATTAATAAATTGATTAAAAACAATTAAAATGAATTTTGTATTTTTTATTTATATTTTTATCTTTTCTACTATAAAAAAAATTTATTGTAATTTATTCATTTATAGATCCAAGATAAATCAATATTGCATACAATGATTTTCTACTATTTCGAATAATTTTATATTAATGAGGAATTTATTATTTATTTTATGGCGCACAAAATTTCTTTGTAATATTATGCAAAAAAAAAAAAAAAATTAATAATTAAATTTAATTTAAATTTTGAATTAATAAAATTTAATAATTACATTACTACTGAGCAAAAAAAATTCTCTTTGATCGTAACGATTATAAAATATTTATTTTAACTCTCTACTATAATTTAACTACTTTACTTTAATTGAAAATATGGTTTGGTTCCTATGATTATTTAAATATTTTATATAAATTATGTAACGTAAAATGGATTTAAAAACAAAAACGATTTATAAAACATGGCTTTAAAAATTAGTCCCTTTGCAACTGATTAAGGAGTTTAAGAGGCTAATTTTGAGATGGATGTTACAGCTCTTTGTTCACGTATGAGAATATAAGTTTTAAAAAATATAAATGTATTTCTTAACATAGTATAACATCCGCCATATTAATAAATACAACATGGTAAAGGTTTTGCTATTTAACTATTTCGAAATATTCGAACAGTCGAAAATTCTTATTTTTTTTTATAAGACCAAAAACAATTAAATTGTAGTAGTGGGAACTTTTGGGTGATAAGACTAAAAAAACAGTAAAAAAAATAATTGTAAATAAGAAAACTGTAGACTATAAAAGCGTTAAAAATTATAAAGTTTTACTATTTAAGTTTGTAACTTGATTGAAGATTCATCTAAGTGAAGCTAAAAATAACAAAACAAAAATGAAGGGAGTACTTGCTTTAGCTGTTGTTTCCGTTTTGTTGGCCATAACAAGCGCCGCTCCTTACCGTACGTTACCAATATTTAATTTTGTTTATAAAATTAATATGAATTCATTTTCTAGTTTTGATTGAACCACAATATTTAGAACATATTCGTGTAGTTCGTTCACCACAATTTGGACCACAATTTGGTGCTAGTGGCAGTGCTGCAAATGCTGGATCACAAAGCTTTACTGCTGGCGGTGGTGGCTACCCAGGTTTCGGAGGTGGATTCGGTGCAAGTGGTAGCTCTGCTAATGCTGCTTCACAAAGCTTTACAGCCGGCAGTGGTGGTTACCCAGGTGGTTTCGGAGCAAGTGGCAGCTCAGCTGGAGCCCAATCTCAATCATTCAACCAAGTATACAAAATAATTTTTTTAAGGAAAATTAAATAGCTATATATAAATTTTAATTTTTAGGGTGGTGGTTATGGATACCCTGGTGGATTCGGTGCCAGTGGTTCAGCAGCCAATGCTGGTTCCCAATCATTCGGTTTCGGAGGTTAATTAAAGCACGCAATTTACCAAACTGTTTTCATTAGTTTTTTATAAAATTAATTAAATCTTCTTCTTTGTTATTTTATTTTTAAAACAATTCGACAATATAAAATAATTTTAAGTTTAAATAAAGAAATTGAAAATTACCGGAAAATATGTTTTGTTTATCAGATTATCTTTTTTCTTTAATTGGTACATTAATTCGATTCACCAAATCCACTTTGCTCCACGGATTTAATTTACAGGCAACATAAAATCAAGGATAGTAAAAAATCAGCATTTTTAGGGTTATTGTCGCACTATATTGGATGCAATTCTTTAAAATCTTTCTGTAGATTTGATATTTCTATGTAAAAAATAAATTCTAATTACCTATTATTCTTATACTTGTTATAAAACCTGATTATTACTTTATAAATGTACATATGTAGTTGTCTTAATCGTTATGTCTAGATATAATTAATGTCTTCTGCCTTACATTGCATATTCTCCATGCAAAACACCTACCACAATATTTATGTTATACGATTACAATTTCAATATATTTCTATAAATATTAATATAATTAAAGAATATGTATATATTGAAGATCATGTGGTGGAGGTATCTGTTTTATGCAAATAAGAAAGGAATACAAAAAAAAACTGGCTAAACAAGAATACAAGGAGTATATAAACGTGTACGATTTTGTCAAATTTATTAATATAACATTAGATTTACCTGAAATAGGATCGATATTTTTTATACAAAATAAAATGAAAGTGATTATTGTTCTTGCTGCCGTGTTAGCTGTTTCAAATGCAGCTACATATCGTAAGTATTATTTGGAATAGAAAATAAATGTTCACCTTAAATCCATTAATAAATCTAAAATTATTTTTTATTAGTTTTAATTGAGCCACAATATTTGGAACATGTGCGCATAGTACGTTCACCACAATTTGGCGGATTTGGTGCTAGTGGCAGTGCTGCAAATGCTGGTGCTTCGTCCCAAACATTTAATCAAGGTGGATTCCCAGGTTTTGGGGGATTCGGTGCTAGTGGTAGTGCAGCTAATGCTGGTTCATCTAGTTTTACACAAGGAGGTGGAGGATTCCCAGGATTCGGAGGAAGTGGAAGCTCAGCAAATGCTGGCTCTCAAAGTTTCACCGCTGATGGTGGATTCCCAGGACATGGTGGATTCGGTGGCAGTGCTGCAAACGCTGGTGCTTCTTCACAAACATTCAACGCTGATGGTTTTGGTGGTGGATTCAGTGGATCAAGTGCTTCTGCTAGTGCTGGCAGCCAAACAATCAGTGCCTAAAATAAATTAAAAATCAATTTAAAAAATCTGTGCTGCAACTGTTAATTTTTACAAATCTTCAATTTTTTGAATAATTATTTTAAAATAAAATTATCGAATAAAAAAAAAATAATTTAGTTTTTGTTATTTGACGTACATTGAATAATTTTCATTTCTTCTTTATTGTAAACTTTGTTTATTAATTAAATGCCATACAGTCAAATTATCTTCTACATCTTTTTCTTCTTCTTTTTGCCGTCGTCAGTAAACAAGAATTTTTTATTTGGAGCTATTAATGCAAATTATTGATATGTTAATTAAAAAAAAAAAACAATTAATTTTTTATTTAATATACTTTTATTACGCTTGATTGTTAAACGTATAAGATTGAATTTGTAAACAAGAATCATACGGAATTTGTTTACATTTTTATGTACCGTGAAATACATGCAGACAGACCTTTCTATATACAATTTCTGTTAAAACCATCATAAAATACATCAATTTCAAGCTTAAATACATTGATTAATTTGTAGTTTATTGCAACTTATATTATTACAATTAAATTTTTACTAGTAAACTTTAAAACGATATTAAATAATAGTAGTAGTAACGATATATAAACGGGCTTTCAACAGCATCCAATCTGTACCCTAAAAACAGATAATAATAATCAGGGTCAAAAAAAAATCTATAAACCAAATAAATTTTTTTTTTTTTTTTTTGAATCTTTTAAACTGTTTTACTCTGAACTGATGCTTTTTTATTATGACCATTTTTATTTATTTATTTATTTTTAAATTTTGCTCTTGACATTGTTATTTTATTTTTAAGTGGTGGAGAAACTCTTTATCATAAAAACCTTAAAGAAATAATTAAAACATTAAAATAAATGTGGAAAAATAAAAAAAATAAAGTTGTCAGGCGAGCTCAGATGTATAAAAGCATGAATGATTATAATAAAATAACCAATAGAGCTTGTGATTTGTTTAAAGATTCATCTCGTTAGTAAAAATTAATTAATTAAAAAAAATGAAGGGAATCTTTGTTTTTGCTGTTGTATCTGCCGTTTTAGCTGTATCAAGCGCGGCTACATATCGTAAGTGTTTTAAAAATATTTAGTGTTTTGTGTTTAAATATTAAAAAGAGAATATAATTTATTGTTAAATTTCAACAGTGAAGTGGCTGAAAAGTATATTAATTAATTAATGTTAATTTTGCAGTTTTAATTGAACCACAATACTTGGAGCATGTACGCGTAGTACGTTCACCACAATTCGGTGGATTTGGTGCTAGTGGAAGTGCTGCAAATGCTGGTGCATCATCCCAAACATTTAACCAAGGTGGATTCCCAGGTTTTGGTGGTGGATTTGGTGCTAGTGGTAGCTCAGCAAATGCTGGATCACAAAGCTTTACACAAGGCGGTGGATTCCCAGGTTTTGGTGGTGGATTCGGTGCCAGTGGTAGCTCAGCAAATGCTGGATCACAAACCTTTACACAAGGTGGTGGATTCCCAGGACATGGTGGATTCGGTGGCAGTGCTGCAAACGCTGGTGCTTCAACACAAACATTCAACGCCGGTGGCTTAGGTGGTGGATTCAGTGGATCTGCTGCATCAGCTAACGCTGCTAGTCAATCATTCAACGCTTAAGTCAGAGATTAAATAAGTTAATCAATTTTATTATTTACATATTTTCTTAATTTATAAACATAAAATTGAACTTGTTCTGTTATTTTATTTTTACTTAATAAAAAATATTTTTTCCATTTAAATTTTACGTTTACTTAAAAAAAAATCTTTTATTGATTTTAATAATTAATCCACAATATTTATAAATGATAATTTTTTTTTCTTTTGGTATTCAATTATTTTCCAAGGTTGGTGATTTTAACATAACTTTATTGAACAATACGTTGACAGAAATTTAAGATGAAAAGTTTTTTTTTTTTTTTTTAATTACGTTCCTAATTAACATTTGGTTAAGTATTTGCTTTAAGCTAAAATAATTATTTGTTGTTCTTCGTCTTTTTTTTATTACTGTTTTAACACAAAGCAGATAATGAATAGGTAGTGGAAATGTTAATTGATTAGAAATTTATTAGGATACAAGAGTTAAAAAACAACAAAATCTATCCAGAATTAGTTGTATAAATAGCACATTAAAATAATAAAAAATATTAATTCAGTTTGGGATTTACCTGCCGACTTAACATACCGTAATTATATAAAATTAATTTTTATCATAAAATAATGAAAGGAATATTTGCTCTGGTCGCTGTTTCTGCAGTGTTAGCAGTTTCAAATGCAGCAACATATTGTAAGTGATATTAAGTTCATGTTTGGAATAATTGTGCTTTTTTTGTGAAAATAAATAATTGTTAAATTTCGTAGTATTGATTGAACCGGAATATTTGGAACATGTACGTGTAGTACGTTCACCACAATTTGGCCTTAGTGGAAGTGCTGCAAATGCCGGGGCTTCATCGCAAACATTCAATGCTGGAGGCGGGTTCCCTGGTTTCGGTGGTGGATTAGGTGCTAGTGGTAGCGCAGCTAATGCTGGTTCATCTAGTTTTACACAAGGTGCTGGTGGATTCCCAGGCGGATTCGGTGGATTTGGAGGCAGTGGAAGCTCAGCAAATGCCGGATCTCAAACCTTTACAGCCGGTGGTGGTTTCCCAGGACATGGTGGTTTTGGAGGTAGTGCTGCCAACGCAGGTGCTTCTTCACAAACATTTAATGCAGGTGGATTAGGTGGTGGTCTAAGCGGATCAGCTGCATCTGCCAATGCTGCTACTCAAACAGTTTCTGCTTAATTGATTATTAAAAAATTTGTAATAAATTTATTTTCTTAAAAAAATTATATTCTGCTTGAAATAATCTTTAATAAAATATAATTTATTTCCATAAAAAAATGTTTTTTTAAATAATAAATATTATACATTTTATCTATTATGAAACATGCAAATGCTAATAAAAACTAAGATTTATCAATAAAAAAAATCATATTAATTAATTGAGCAATTTAATACAAATATTAAATTATTACCCAATGCATATTGGTATAAGTTTTAGAACTCAGCAGTCGATATTGCAGGAAATATAACATACATTTTGACAGTTATAAAATAGAGAATTGTAAACATTCATGTTTATCAAGTGATATTTAAAATATTAATTCATCATATAACTATTATGGAAAATATTTCATTACTAAGTTTGGATGATACAAAAAATAGTGACATATTCAATAATGCGAATGTTCATACTAGTTTATTAGAAAACGATGATATAACATCTTCTGAAATAGATGATAAATTATTGACAGTCAATGGATTATTTTGTGGACCAGCAGTTCGAAGTAATTTTATTTAATAATAAATTTTTGATTATGAATTAAAATTGCATTATTATTATAGACCAGTTATTAAAAGAAGCATGCGAATCATTTAAAAACCAAAATGATCTAAATGGTATTTATTATCAAACAGAAGCGTTATGTTTTGGTATACGATCAAAATACAAATTAAAATTAGACAACGATGACACGAATTTAGGTTCATATGAAATAAGTATTATAACAAATTATTTAATTAATTTATGTTAAATTTTAGATTCTTTCATAAATGAACTCCTCGATGAGACTAAAGAAAATGTTTTATTAAAGTAATATCTATTTTATTAATTATATTAGATCAATAATTATTGTGCGTTATTTCTTTTAGTTTAAATTATACTGACATTATTAATTCAGAAAAATCAATACCTCAAACGAAGTATGATCCAGATATTGGAATGCAGAATATTATAAATAATTGCAAAAACTTCCCTGAAGGTTGTATATTATTTCTTATAAGATTTTTTTTATAATTTTTCTTTTTTTCTTTAAGAATGGACTGTATTACAACTATGTAAGGATTTCAATCCAGAAGCTTGTGTATCTCTAAAAGAAGATTTTACTAATTCGCACTCAAATATTAATATCACAAGTTTTACATATCCACGGTGGGAACTAAATAATAACAAACCAATAAATATTACTTTAAAAATTCCGAAATCAACTAATGGTGAGTTACGAATTTTTTTTTAAATTTGTACGACATGACATATTTTAATTTCAGATAATATATTTCAAAAATACTTTGACATAGTTCAAGAAATTAAAATAAAATCTTCATATAATACAGCTGGTAGTTCTAAAGAAAGTCGGGCAATTTTTTGGAATGGAATTGAAGAAATGAATACATTATTATCTGTAAACTATTTTACTTAATAATTTTTAATTATCCTAATTACTTAATACAATACTTTTAGAATATTATTTGTGAATTAAAAAAAATAATTGGCCCATGGATATGTCTTTTTTATGGCAAACCGAGAAATGCTCAAGAAATTAGCAATGAAAAAAAAATATTTAGAGAAGTTGATGACTTTTGTAAAAAGAAGTAAAGCAATCAAATGAAGTTTTAAAATATTTGATTGATAAAATGTATTTTCTTAGGTATACAACAAGACAAGTAATTTTACTTAGTTTAATTGCTCGCTGTGTAAATATATTAAGTGAAGAAAACATTAATGAAGCTGTAATGTACATAACAGAAACAACAATGCAATATAAAAATTCGATACATTTCTTTACACGTCTCAAGTTATCATATAATTCATACCTCAAATGCTTATATCCGACAATAATAATTGTTGACGAAGTAATAATTTATAATTAGTAAATAAATCATATCACATAATATAATCATTTTATAAAAAGCTTTTAGATAGTTTTCCATGGGAAATGTTATTGACTACTCAAGAGATGTGTCGCATGAGTTCATTTCAAATATTATGCAATCTATTTATAGAATATAAAGATAATATTCATGAGGGATATTTAAATATCAAAACTGATTCTGGTCAATGCTTATTAAATCCAGGTAATTTTGTATTTAATTTAAAATTATTTAAGTATAATAAGCATTTAATTTGTAGATGGAAATCTTAATGAAATGGAAACTCGAATGGCAAAATTTTTTAATTATTGTTTTCCACATTGGAAATGTTTTAATGGTAAAAGTAAGGAATTTGATAGTTTAGCTGATACAATTACAGAATCAGGTGTTTATGTTTATTGTGGTCACGGATCTGGTTTACAATATATTAAAAATGATCAATTAACTAAATTACATTTAAAAAATGTAGTCTTTTTATTTGGTTGTGATTCAGTTGCGCTATCATCTTACGGATTATATGGTGAAATGACTGGCAGTCACTTATATTATCATTTAGCATTATGGTAAAATTTTCATGTCCCATATTATTAACTATTAAATAATTATAAAATTAAATTTTTATAGCCCTATGATTGTTGGTACAATTTTTGTTGTTACTGATTTTTCAATCGATTTGGTAGCTACACAAATATTAAGTATTTGGTTAAAAACAAAAACCAAAAAGCCATGGAATATGATTGAAAAATCTGCTTGGCGATATGGTGACATAAGTAAAATGCATTTTTGTTTTTTATAATGTTTAATCATTCAATAAATATAACAATTTATTTTTTTCTTAGATTTTAAAAGCGACACAAAAAGCAACAGTTCAATAAAAATATTAGCTGAACCTAATATTCTAAAGTTATTATCACTAATCCGCAGCGATAAAAATCATGCAGTTCGAATAACAGCTTCTCTTGTTTGTAGAGGCTTGCCAATTTTTAATTTAAGCAATAAAAAATAGTCAAATGTATAATACTTTTATTAAAATAAAAATAATTCAAATATTAATAAATTTATTCATTTGTCAAAAAATCATAAATTTTAATTTTATTCATGTGACTCTGAAGAACATTTATTTACGTTTAGTTTATTAAAAATATATAATTCTATTGACATATATAATAATAAAATTCAATTATAATTTATTTACTTTAATTGGATTATAAAAATTATATTATGTTTACACCCAAACTCGAACATTTGTATCCCAGCTACATGAAACTAATGCCATACCATTTGAAGCCATACAAAGTGACGTTACTCTATTCTCATGACCTCCAAGTAGACCTAATAAATAACGTTTTATTGATTTTAAAAATGCTTTTTATATAATAAATTATTTTTTTACCATTATGAGTGGTTTTTAAAGTATCCCAAATGTGAATATGATTATCATCAGAGCCACACATTATATAACGACCGCTAAGCGATAGCGCTGCGAATTTGTGAAAAAATAAATAAATGATAAACAAAATACAAGTTACAAAAATAGTTATACCACAAGACGTAAATCCAGAGTTTTTATTTATTGGCTCATATTGAGCAATTTGTTGATCGGATCGTAAATCAAAGAGCCGTGCTGATTTATCTTCTGAAGCAGTAGCAAACGCTTGTCCGCTATTATGATACTGTATGAAATTAATTGAAATTAAGTTTTTATTTTATATTATATTTTTTAAATTAATTTACGCAAACACTGTTCACATCTGCTTCATGTCCGAAAAATGTTTGCCGTGGTGACTGTTCTCGAACATCCCATAATTTACATGTTTTATCAACAGAACCTGTAACATACTGCTGGCCGTCCGGTGATAAAGAAATTGATACCTAGAATTATTATTTATTATTATTATTATTTATAAAAATATTTAAATATTATTGCAAAATACTTACCACATCACCAGCATGTGCGTCAAACTCAGTGGTTTTTTTACCGACTTCCAAATCCCAAATACATCTTTAAAAATAAATTGAAAAAACATGTATTTTTACATTTTTTCATCTTTATTATGTATCTTACATTTTCATATCTCCTGATCCTGTTAAAATATGAGAATCATCAAGAAAACGACATGAACTTAAAAAACCTTCATAGCCAGCTAACTCACGAACAATTTTTGCCGCACCGGTAGCATCCCTGTTATTAACATCATAAACTGTACACATATTATCCATACCACCACATGCTGTTTTTAAAAAAATCAAGCGTAATACTTTTTTGTACATATTCTCATGTCGTTTAAGAAATTAACTTACCTACAAAATTTCCTGAAGTAGCAAATGCTACACTCATTACCCAAGAAGACCTTAATGGAATTACCTTCAAATAATTTCATTAAAAATGATAAAAACGAAATTCAAACTAAATGTTAAGATTCACCTGTATTTTATTACCAGTCCACGTGTCCCATATAATTAGTTTTCCATCCAATGAACCCGTAACACAATGCCTTGAATAATTTTATTTTCAGATGGTTTTATTTTTAACTAAAATCATTTCTGGCTTACCTTGAATCACCAGCAAAGTGTACCGAATTTACTTTATTAATATGTCCTTTTAATAATTTTTTTGTTGACAAACGAAGCTTAGGTACATCTCCCATGTCACCACATTTATCACCTAAAGTACAATCGGCAACCTTTTTTTGCTCCGCCTGAATTTTTTAAGAACACAGTTAAAAACTATTTTAAAAAATTTAGAAAATATTTTTTATATTCAAAACCTTAAACTTTTCAATTAATCCATTTATTTCTTTTTTTAAATTTGTTACTTCTGCATCATCTTTACCCATTTTATTTGTTTATTTGTTTTAATTTTTATTTTTTTTTTGTTGTTCTTGTTGCCGATTCACTTGGAAAACTAAACATATTCTTAACAACGAAAAATGTAAGAAAGACGAACAATAATTTATATTTTATTTAATACAATTAGTTAAATGGATTGAAGCATTTTTACGATTACAGGTAAAAATAATAAAAAACAAACAAATTGTCTCTTATTACTTAGATTATTCATTTTATATTTTCTTAATAATAATTTGTTGCTTTTTTCAATAAATAAAATAGAAAATAAAAGTTTATGCTAAAATTATTGATTCATTAAATATATTTTAATTAGAAAATAACATGCAAAATTAATAAAAGAATTATTGGTCATTACATTCTTATTTAATAATAACTTTTTTCGATGAACTTTTATTGAATTGGCAAACCGCATTTATTTAGAAAAAATAATAAAACGTGACAATTTCGTTAAGGAAAAAAGCATGTAATCGATTTTAAACGCTTTCTATTATTTTTTTTATCATTTTCAATACTTTCTTTTAGGCTAAACTAGCTTAATTTTCTGGTTGATTAAATTTAGATAAAATGTAAATTTTGTTTATAAATTTTTTAATTTGTGTGTAGATAATAAATAAATAAAAAATAGAAGCTTATTTTTATTTTCAGTATTCTATACGATTGCATTGTGATCAGATACAGCTTAATAATATTATAGTTGCGATTAAGTTTTAAAATTTGATTAATTATGTTTTATATTGTTAATCTTTTCATTAATTTGTTAATATTATCGACAAATTTGAATAAATATTTAATAAACGCAGAGGATATCGGTTTTTGTTCCAAGGATAATTTAAATTGTGACAACTCAGAAGTTTTTGTTTATAAATATAACACAGGTTAATATTTTATTATTTATTTATATTATTGAAATGGTTAATTTAATTATTATAATAAATTTACATAATTTTATTAATAAAACATATTTTTTTTAAATCATAAAATATTTATATTCTATGTATGTACTAAAACTGAGCAAAAGATATGCTGACAAAGAATGAGGCCATTTTTTGACATTTCGTTTTTAAAATTTATGCTACGAAAGAGATAGAAAAATAATAATAATAACAATAATAAACATAAATGTGTTTATTTTCATTAAAACCAAAGTACTCAGAGTTTACTCATTCTGTAATGTTTTGATATAAGTATATTAGGCAAATTAAGTAAAACTACATAAGTTAAAAAATCAAAGTAATATTTTTTTAAAGAAAATTTTGTTATGCCCATAAAAATAAAATAAAATTTTATTGTCTTTATGTTAAAAATATATATTTTTTTTTTGAATAGTTAATCTTTTTAAATAATTAGTTTTATAACATGAGATGTAAATGCTGTCACTCTTCTTGCAGTACAAAACTTAGTTTTAAATACATTTAAAACAAAATAATAATCAAACCAACACACAATTTTTATTCCCATTCTCTTCCTTCGAGCAGATTTTAATTTTTTTTTTTTTTTTGGTATAGCAACCAAATACATAAAAAATATATTGTTCAACATTAAGAGAATTAATAAACATAAAATATTCTAAATAAAAAAACATTCGTGCAACAGAATTCAGAAGGAAAAGTGTTGTTGAATTTTTTGGAATAAAAAATAATCATTTAATTTTTGTGTTATTCGCTGTAAGATAATTTATTTTAATTTTTTTTTTTTGTTTCTGCATTAAAATGAATACATATTTTTTATGCTGTATTATATTAGTTTTTATTAAAAGTGCCATAAGTGATAAATCACGTAAGTATTACCTATGATTATTGATATAATTTAATTTATTTTTTAAATGCAATACTGCATTAAATCTATCTAATAAAATGCAGAAATATGCATTCAAAATCATTTCATAGTTACGAACTAACTTTTGAAATATGAGATCATTCTTAAAAATAAGATTAAAAAAAAAATTAAAACAAGCATAAAGTCTGCATAAATAACAAACTGAAAAAATGCATCAACACATGTTTTTCGTTTTTAAAAAATTACGATTTTAGTCATTTTGAGAAAAATATACAAATTTCTTTAAAAATAATAATTTTCTATTTGTAGATAAGATTATAATAATTAAAGTCTCTTCTAGAACAATTATTATTTAATTTTTTTTCCATAATTTTTTAATTAAAATGATGAAATACACTACTATGTTCAGAAAAAACTTCTTTATCAAAATTTTATTCAATTCGAGCATAACATCTCTGATTGAAGTTTAACCAAAAAAAAAAAAAAAAAAAAAAAAAAAAAGTGTTAGATAAGAATTATGTTTTAATAGTCTTAAATAATTATTTTTTTATTCTATATTTATTGCTAGAAAAACTCGTTTAAATACTTTCGTTCATTTGGTCAATGGAACACGATATTTAATTAATTGATTTGTCGTTTACTATTAATTTGTATTTGTATTGCTGAACGCAAAAACTATAATAAATGCATTTTTAATAATTACAGTAAAACGACGACAATGTTGGTTTATTTATTTATTTTTTCTAAATACGCGTGGGATTTGTTATTAGATATGAATTTTCTTTTTATTTGTTTCTTATTTAATTTTTGCGTTTAAATTTTTAATCTTTGTTATTCTTTTTTTTTTTTTTCTTTTTGTAATTAAATGGTATCATCACTTCCCTATGTAACATTAAATGTACGTGATGTCATGCATGTTTTAATTTTTTTACTTACCACTTTACATATTTCGTTAATAGTATATGTTACTATTAGTTTGTAAATGTTTTGGTTTATATAATAAATTATAGCATGCCGGTCACAAAACTCTGTAAACATAATTCATTTTATTTTTACAGGCTGACACAAAATAAATATTTTCGCATCTTTAAAAACATTTGTGCATCAGATTCTATCTACCATTCATTAAATATTCCTTAATTACACGATGCTTATTTTTATGGAGTTAATGCACTTAGTAATTGTTATGCTACTGTATAATTATTTTACTTGTTTACCAAGGAAAAATAAATAATTATAAATTTACTTCACGTTAATAGTTGTAAGAAAGACATTTTCATAACATACGAATTACCTTATAATAATAATAAAAAATAATTAAAATCGATTTGATTCAGATAAAACAAATAAATAAAATGAGAAGATAAAGTATTTTCTCAAAAATGATTTTTTTCTTCCTGTAATTGTTTATTTAAACAAAAAAAACGAAAGTAAAAGTTAGAATTAAATCGTTTTTTGTATTTCTTCCCTATTCCTTTTGATGTTAGAGTTTTAAAAATAGATTTTTTTATGTTTATTTTATATGAAATTAGTTTTTGTATTTATTTTCTACCATATTTTAAACATTTTTTTTTATATAAATTGAAGTTAATTAATTTATTATTTAAAAATTGTCATAATATTATATATTTTTAAATTAATTTATTAAAAAAAAAGAAAAAGAAATAATTTATTATTTAATAATTACAGTAGGTTGTCTGATCAAATTTTTGGATAAATTTTTTAATTTTAAGAGAATTCACTGTAATATACGGGTTTTGATTTATTTTGTTTTGTTTTAAAAAAAAATAATAATAATTTCATTTATGTAATATTGTTAACCGTTGTAAAACTATAATTATAATATAAATACTAAGAAAAAGACAAAAAAATTGTTTTAAAACATTGACCTTTACGATAAAAAAGAAAATTATCAACCAACCAAAAAATCTATTAAGATTAAATTTTTTATATTTTATTATTATAATTCTTTTTTTTTTTTTCGTTTTTTTTTAGAAGATGTTCTAGTTTTAACTGTTGCATCCGAAAAAACAGACGGATATGAAAGATATTTACGATCAGCGAAACATTATGGCATAGAGGTAAAATAATTATACAAAAACTATGTAACTTTTGCTTAGATAAGTTTTTTTTTTACAATAGGTTCAAACGCTCGGAATGGATACAGAATGGTTAGGTGGAGATATGAATATGCCGGGTGGTGGTTATAAAATAAATTTATTAAGGGAAGCAATAAAACAATATAAAGGAGATGATAAAAAAATTATCATTTTTACAGATAGGTAAATTCTGCTCAATATGGAAATTATTTATTTCGTTATTAACAAAAAAAAAAAAAAAAAACAAATCTTATTAGTTTTGATGTAGTATTCCTATCACCACTTGATGAGTTGATAGAAAAATTTAAAAAAACCGGTGCCAAAATAGTATTTGGTGCTGAACACTATTGTTGGCCGGACAAAACATTAAAAGATAGTTATCCACCTGTTGATACAGGAGCTAAATTTTTAAACTCTGGAATGTTTATGGGTAATTTAACGAATTTTGTAGAAATTATGAAATTTGGTGAAATTAAATTAAATTGATTTTTCAAGGTTTTGCATCAAATATTTATGAATTATTGAAAGCACCCATAAAGAATAAGGAAGATGATCAATTATATTTTACTAATTTATATTTGGATAAAGAATTTAGAGAAAAAAATAATATGAAGTTAGATCATAATTCAGAGATTTTCCAAAATTTAAATGGAGCACTGAGTAATACTATTTCAAACATAATTTTATTCATTTATTATATTTATTTATCTTTGCAGCCGAAGTAGAATTAAATACAGATGAAAAGACTGGTGAATACAATTTAAAAAATTTAATACATTTAACAAATCCATCTGTGATCCATGGCAACGGTTTAAGTAAACTAAAATTAAATCAATTTGGTAATTATATAGCTGGGGCATTTGTAAATAATGAATGCAAATTATGTAATACAGATAATGAAGATCTTGATGTAGGTTTATTTTATTTTTTTATATTATTCTCTTTTATTTATTATAAATATATATATTCTCAGGAGAATAATTTACCAATTGTAACAATGGCTCTATTTATTGAAAAACCATGGCCGTTTTTTGAAGAATTTTTAATACAAACATTAGCAATAGATTATCCAAAAAGTAAAATACACTTATTTGTGCATAATAATGCAAAGTATCATGAGCCTTTAGTTAATGAGTTTCTTAAAAATAGTGGACCTGAATATAAAAGTTCAAAAAAAGTTACAGTTGATGATAAAATTGATGAATCAGATGCCCGAAATATTGCAGCGTAAGTATTTTTATTTCTTTATTTTTTTATTATTTAATGTCTGTTGAAATTATATAGAAAATATGCAATGAAGAAGGAAAGTGATTATTTGTTTGTTGTTGATGCAGAGGCGCACATTGATAATCAACAAGTTTTAAGAATTTTAATTAAAGAAAAACGGTAATTAACAATTTTTTGTTATTTTTGTATATATATATCTAAATAAATAAATATAATAAAAAATATTTAAATTCAAAGTGGTGTAATTGCCCCAATGATGACCCGTGATGGAAATGTATGGAGCAATTTCTGGGGTGCTATAAGCACGCTTGGTTATTATACACGTTCAACTGATTATATGGAGATTGCAAGCAAAAAACTACGGTAAATATTGTTTATTTTATTTATTCATTTTTTAGTTATAACATTAAGCATCAATCTAACACTTTAATTAATTAATAATGACAATAATAATAATAATAATAATACATACATAATAACATATAAATGATAACTATAAAATATAGAAAATATTTAATCAAACGCAATAGAAAAGTCAGTTTTAAAACTTCTACGATCAATTGAATACATATTATCAGCTGTGCATTCATAAACTCCAGCATCCATTTGTGTTGCCGGATCTATTTCAATTTTAGATTTTACTTTATCTTTCCCTATTCTCCATTCGTGGACCTGTAATTATGTTTGTTTGTTTTTTTTTTTTTACATTTCATTACAATAATCTATTTAAAAAATAATTCCTCTTACATGCATATATAAATGAACGTAAATCTCAACACCATCCTTATACCATGTGATGTGTGGTCGAGGATTACCTTTGGCAACACATAAAAATGCAATTTTATGTCCTAATACGTACTCATAATCAAAATGTGATGCCAATGTTATTTTTGCACCCTGTAATATAAAAAAAATATTAATTTATTTCTTATTACAATATACACTTTAAATTCATTTTTTTACATTATTATTATTATAATATTGATCTGATTCTGGATCTCGATATTTTCCAGTTATAGGAAGACCAATTTGAACCTTTTGTAAAAATTAAAAATTTATTTCATTAACCAATACAAAAACTATAGAACTTTAAAATAAAATAACTAAACTCTTGATTTTGTTCTTCCTCTTCCTCGTCCACGTCGTGCAACAACATCCTGTATATTGATTATTAATCCCAATAATAAAATAACAATATAAAATTTCATTTTTATTAAAAGTCATAAAACAAATTTGTATTAATTATCCACAAGGCACTTTTGTATAATTTTCATACACAAAAATTATTTTTATTAATTAACTTTTTTTTCACTGATTTTATTTTTGTTGCTTTTAAATTGTTATTATTATTATTATTATTATTATTAATAATAATAATATTATTATGATATGATTATTAACATTTCTATGCTATATTTGAATTAAAATGAGCGACGATATTCAATTACCCTTTTTGACCTATCACTGCTAAGGGACCGTGCTTAATATAAATAAATAAAAAATATAAAACACAATCAGAGATGTATTTTAGATAAATTATGGTAAAATTATTCTAGATTTTTTAAATTTTAAATCAAATTTGAAGTACAGAGTGGATTTTGATAAAAAAAAAAATTATTAATGTTCTACACATAATATAAAAATAAATTTATACTAAAGGCTTTATAGAAATAAAAGTAAAAGATCAAAAATGTGTTATGCAGCATCACACTGTAATTTATTAGGAAGTTCATTTTTCCTTGATTTAATTTCATCAATTGTTTTATCAGTAATATTTGTTTACCCTCACTCAAAAACAAATAAAAGTGTTAACGAAATAAAAATACAAAGTATTATGTTATTAAAGTGAAGTTAATATGTTGAATGAACTAATATACTTCAAAAATTTAATTTATGAATTGTTAAAGAGAAATTAATCAAGTGGACTTGGAAATATTTATTTATTTATTATTAAATATTATTTTTTATTAATTTCCTAAAGATTTAAATATTTAATAATTGCTTTAATAATTGAATACAGATCTTGTTGAATGCTCCTTTTATGTGCGGAATTTCATATAAATTGTTTCAATACTTAAATACGTTTTGTTTTCAATAATAATTTTTAATTTCATTCATAATTATTTAATATCCGACGAAAAATTTAGAGAGTTGTGCTGGGAGATGATTATATTGTTTTGGTTATGTTTTTACGCTTTAGCAATTTTTTGCCATTAATCAAATTAATAAATTTGTAAGGTTTTTGTTTTTTGTTTATAAAGATTTTGTTTTTCTTATTTAAAGGGAAATTAATTAAATAAATAAAATTATATTAAATCTATATTATAAATTAATTTAAATTTTATTTATTTTATTTTTTAATTAAAATTGAGATAAAAAAAATTAACTAATTTAGATTTTTACATAAATACATATAAACAATAATTTTTCTATATTAATAATTAATCATTACATAATCTGTACGAAAACCTCGTAAATCAAGTGCATATTGATTATTAGCCTGACATTCGTAGTATCCTTGAAAAATGTAAATAACCGATTAGTTAATTGTTTAAGTATTTATATTATATATTTATCTTACCAGCATCTTTTTGTGTTGTTGGATCAATTTCCATTTTTGATTTTAATGTATCATTACCAATAGCCCATTCGTGTACCTGCAATAATATTTTATTATTAAAATAATTTTTTGATATTTGCAACAATTAAATAAATTACTTGAAAATATTTATGCTGATATAATTCTACACCATCCTTGAACCACGTTATTTCGGGTCGTGGAATTCCTTAGAAATCATTTAAAAAATTATGTAGATAGTAAAAATATTATTAAAATTATTCTAATCACCTGTTGCCATACAAAAAAAAGTAATTTTTCTACCTAACATATAATCAAACTCAAAATGAGATGATTTTATTATTTTTGCGCCCTAAAAATTAACCGTTTAGTAAATAATAAATAATAATATTTAAATTGTTTACATCTTTATGATCATAGTAATTAACAGCGGACGGTGATCTATGCTGTATCGTTGCAGGTATTCGGCCACTATAATGTCGTCTGCCACCTCTACGTCCAGGAATTCTTCCTAAAAATTTATATTCATACAAAAATTACACCTTTTCTTAAACTGATTGTATTTTATTTTGATTGTAAATTATCTCCGAATTTTTAAACTTACCACCACGTTGCGGTGTCACCATTTGTGTAAATAATAATAACAAAAATACAAATGAACAAATTATTTTCATTTTAGTCATTTTTTTTTTTTTATATTTTGTGGTTTTTAATTATAATTTTTTTATCATAATTTGTTTAAATTATAGTTTTAAGTAAAGGCTTCTTATGGGAGTATTCTTATGTAGACTGTTACTTTCTTAAAGATTAAATGATATTTATAAATTTATCTTTTGAAAACCACTGTGCACTGTATTGCTGTTAAAATATAACTAAAGCAATTGTTTAAAATAAAAAACGTACGTAGTGTGAATATATTTATTGAAAAATAAACAAAACATCGCTTCCTTACCTATAAAGACAATTTAATTTTTATTTGTGTATTTATGCTTCAAACATAACAAATGATTTGCATACTGAATTACACACGACTTACTTATTGTTTTGGTTTTACTTTTAGATAACGAAGTTTAAATTAGAATAATATACATACATAGGGGCAAAACCAACGATTTTCCTTGTCACTAATTTGATTGTTTTCGATAATATACTTTAGCAATGAATAGTAGACAGATATGTTTTTGTTTTTATTTCATCTTCTCTTAATTTAAATTAATGATAATCATTTTATCCACTATAATAGATGATGTATGACTTTGTTTTTATTTTTATGATTAAGAATAATTTATTGTTTCTTGTTTTGCTTCATTTTTTTAGAGGTTTATGGAATGTGCCATTTGTATCGGCTTGCTATTTAGTAGAAAAATCAGTCATACCGCAATTATCGTATAAACATGAGGAACTTGATCCTGATATGGCAATGTGCGCTTATTTACGTGAGAAGGTAAAATCCATTAACTATTTTTTATATTAATTTTTTATTCATAACCATTTGTTTTTTTCTGTTGTTTTTTTTTTTAGAATATATTTATGCATGTTCTTAATTTAGATCATTATGGTCATTTGATTAATGGCGAATCATTCGATATAACTTTGACGAGACCGGATTTTTACACACTGATGACAAATAAGGCAAATTGGGAACACCGTTATATACACAAGGAATACATCACTGAATTACACCCGGATACAGTTCATAAACAGGTAATATCGACAGTAAGTGATGATAAAACAAAAATCAAAAAGACAGAAATTTCTGAAATAAATAAATTTTAAATCGAAATTTTTACTTTTATTAAGTGATTCTGTATTGGTTTTGTGTTATATATTCTAGCCATGTCCAGACGTTTATTGGTTACCAATTGCGACTGAAAGATTTTGCTCAGATATGATTGCTATTATGGAAGCTTTTGGTAAATGGTCAGATGGAACAAATAGTGTAAGTTTTTTATTTTTTTCATCAAAGTAAAAATTGAATTAATTTTTTAATATATTAAAAAAAGGATGTAAGACTACAGGGTGGTTATGAAGCTGTCCCTACTCGTGATATACATATGAATCAAGTAGGATTAGAACCTTTGTGGTTACAGTTCTTACAATCTTACGTTCGTCCCTTACAAGAGCAGATTTTTACTGGTTATTTCCATAATGTAAGTAATTTTAATTTATTTGATCTATTTTTATAATAATAATAATCTTTTTTAATTTTAGCCACCTCGTTCCCTAATGAATTTCGTTGTACGCTACAGACCTGATGAACAGCCATCTTTAAGACCTCATCACGATTCATCGACTTACACAATTAATATAGCATTAAATACACCTGGTGTTGATTATGAAGGTGGTGGTTGCCGATTTATTAGGTATTATAAAAAAATAAAATTTTATATATATTATAATGAAATTAATTAATTTATTTTCTTTTTTGTGAAACATAGATATAATTGCTCAGTTTTGGATACAAAGCCAGGCTGGATGTTAATGCACCCAGGAAGATTAACGCATTTCCATGAAGGTTTAAAAGTAACAAAAGGCACCAGATATATTATGATTTCATTTGTTGATCCATAAATATGCGAGAATAGTTAAAATAATAAATTAATTATATTTGTAAATTTTTTTATATAAAATAAAAAAAATAATTGATTTTTTTTTTGTACTAAAATATTAATAATTGAAAAAATAATAAAATTTGCATGCAATTTCTAAAAAATTAAAATTACAACGATTTTTTTTATTATTATTTTCTTTACTAATTATAATAGTAAATAATAATTATAATTAATTAAATATTTAATTAATCAAAGATTGTAGATAATAGATAACCATATACAATAAATTTCTGTTCTTATCACATAAACGAACCATAGTTAGTCGTTTCTTTATTTCGAAAATTTACCCAGGTTTTTTTTATGTTCCTATAAGAAATAAATCCCATAATATATCATCTCCATTAATTTTTAACTTCTATGTACAATTGAGCAATGAGATTTTATGCAATAAAAAATTTAGTGATAAAAAATAAGAGTACACGTTTATTTCGTACGGCCGGTTATTAATAATTAATTAAATATTTCTATTAATAATTAAATAAATAATCACTTATAAAATGGTAAATATTAAATAAATTGTTATAATTTTGTTAATAAAAATATATTATTTGGGTTTTAATTGTATTAATTTGGATTTAAACCTAAAACACATGAAATCGAGAATGTTCTTTCTATTGCATTAGGATAATAATGAAAATCGCTCAATAAATAGTTACACAATCGTTAATATATAAGTAAAGTTAAACAATTTAGCATTTAAATTAAATACGAATAAATCTTATACAATATTTATTATAAGAAATATTTTAAATTATGTGACGAAATTTTAATTCTAGGTTATGTCACTTTAATTTCAATTTGGAAATAAAATATATTTTATGTACAGAGCATGCTTGTTATGATTATGTAATAAACATAATGTTGATTTTTACTTGTAGGCAAATGTAATGAAACGTCTTATTCCACTATTGGATCGTGTACTTATTCAACGCGCTGAAGCTGTAACTAAAACCAAAGGAGGAATTGTTATTCCAGAAAAGGCTCAAACAAAAGTGCTTAAGGGTATCGTAATTGCTGTTGGACCAGGAGGAAGAAATCAAGTAATTATTTGCTACAAATTTATTTATTGATCAAATATATTAATAATGATGCAATGTTATATTTTAGAATGGAGAACATGTTCCTTTAGGCGTTCAAGTAGGTGATGCTGTTTTATTACCGGAATATGGTGGCACAAAGGTTGTATTTTTTTATTTAGTTTTATTCGTATAGAAAATAATTTTTTAATTTTATTTTTAGGTTGAATTAGATGACAATAAAGAATTTCATTTATTCAGAGAATCTGACATTTTAGCGAAGATTGATAAAGAATAAAAAAAATGATTCTACTGAGAAAGTAATGGTAAATTTTATTACCAAAAGAAATATTTCCAAAAAGAACTGTTGATGTATCGGTTTAAATCAATTTAAAAATATATAATATTAACATTTTATTAATTAGGAATAGAAATTTGTTATTTTTTACAAAATTATGATTTTTTTTTGTTTAATAAAGAGAATTGCATTTTATTCAATTCAATGAAAACTTGAATGGGGTACAAACTGTCATTATGTAATGTCATCTCATTTGAATTTAGTTGTCTAGGCATTTAGCTAATTACGGCTGTTTAGTTTATGTTTGTATAAAAATAATAAATAAAATAAAATCGAAATTCTGTTTTTAATTTACAATTTATTCCTTATAAAACTAATACACTAAACTTAATTACACTTTTATTTTTTTAACATTCCACGGGTGACTACTCCATTTGGTGAACTCTCCGCCTGTAATCCATTTATGCCATCAGCGACAGCACGATCTCTTGCTATTTTTGCTAGTGCTTCAAATGTTCTAGGTTCCCAAACTGCTAACTCGGATAATACTTTTCTATTTATCAAAATTTCGTTTCTGGTCAGAGCATCCTGAAATATGGGCTGCGAAATACCATGCTGTTCACAACCAGCAGCTATTCTTGTCGTCCATAACTAAAAACCGATTGATATGTTATTTTTAATAATTAAATATTAAAAGAATTTCAATATTACTTCAGCCATGTCTAGTTTTTTTAATTTGCGCCCCTTAGTAGCATACACTAACGCTCTATGGACATTTCTAATTGCCACAGAGTAACAATTCCTCCGTCTGCCAATAAAATGCTATAAATAAAAACAAAAATTAATTAAAGAAAAAAATAAAAATTACATAGATTTCTTACGGCAGATAATTTAAAAATTCTGCGTTTCCTCCAGAATTCATCAGGTCCTTTTGATCTTATAAATTGCACAATTGAAGTAAAAACCATTCTTAGTTTTTATTTACTTATTCGAAATCTAAAGAGAATAATTTCTAATATTGCTTAATAAATTTTAATTAAATAAATGATGAAATGTTAAGTCAAGTTATCTTTTTAAGGTTATGGAAATAAATAAATGTTAATCAATTGTAAGAGAAAAGTATGCGGTTGTGGTCTCTACTTTTTTTTGGTGTCATCTACTGGTGAAAAAATTTTCCCTCTGCAACATAGTTAATATATATTCTCAAATCTTGTTTTGGTTAATTTTTGTATTTACAACATAAACCCATAAAGAAATGCGACATTAGTTATCTGTCAAAATTCGTGTTTATGTAAAACTTTGCAAAATTTCTCTTAAATATATTTTCTATGATAAAATATGTACAAATGGTAAATTTTAATAATAAATTTAGTTATAAATTGTGTTAATATGTTGTGCTATGAAGGAAAACTAAGTCTCTATTGTTTCCTTGGAACCGGTTTACTTATTTCATCATTATCATTTCCTGAATTATACTTTGACTTAGTACCAAAAGCATGGGGAGCTATATTTTGGGGTCCTGTATTATATTATGCATTGTTAAATATGCTATTGCGTTTGTGTTTTAAAGATTATTATTATCAAGTAAGTTTTTTACACGTATTTCTCTATACCAATAAACCATTTATTAATTTTTTTTTAGATAGCGGTTAGAGCTGCATTTCTAGGATTTATATTTGCAATTAGTTGTTTTATATATTTTTTGAGTCCTACACAATGGAAGTCATTTGGTATATATGGTGCAATAATGGCATTATTTCATTATTCAGAATTTTTAGGAATCGCTTGGTCAAATCCACAAACATTATCCATTGATTCATTTATATTAAATCATTCTGTACATTATGCAATTGCTGCGATAACCAGTTGGATTGAATTTTGTATTGAAGTATCATTGTGGCCAGGTAGATTAATTAAATGATTATATTTTAATTATGAATATAATTATAAAATTATTATTTGCAGACTTAAAAGAATTTAAAATAATTTGGTTAATTGGATTTCTATTATGCGTTGGTGGTGAATTTTTACGTAAAATAGCAATGATAACGGCCAGTTCAAATTTTAATCATATTGTAAGTTTTACTTCTATAGAATTATTAATTCAATTATTAATTATTTATTGGATTAAATAGGTACAACATGTACGGGCTAAAGATCATGAATTAGTGACACACGGAATATATAAATTTATGCGTCATCCCTCATATGTTGGATGGTTTTGGTGGTCTGTAGGAACACAAGTATAAGAATTAATTATTTCTTTTTTATTTTCAGATTTATAATTACATAATATTTTAATTTCAGATAATTTTATGTAATCCACTATGTATTATTATATATGGTTTGGTTAGCTGGAAATTTTTTAATGATAGAATATTTATGGAAGAAATAACATTATTAAATTTCTTTGGCGAGGATTATTATGAGTATCAACAAATTGTGCCAACCGGTCTTCCATTTATTAAAGGTTATAAAGTTGAATTGTGACACACTTGTGCTGATAATTTGTGAATTTTGTATTATTTTGCCTTTTTTTTTGTTAATTGATTTTTATCTAGTCTCACAAAATAATAATAAAAGTGTTATGTATTTTGAAAATATGAAGCACAAATAATTAATTAACTTTTCTTTTTTCTATTTTTTATTATTGTTTTTTTTTTTTTTTTTTATAGTAAACAAGTGGCGTAACAAGTAACAATTTTTTACTAGTCTTAAATAAATGTAAAATCAGGACGTTGTCAATGATTTTTTTAATTATAAATATAATAAATGAAACGCCTCAAGTAATAATTAAAATTTTGTCTTAATAAAATAATTAATATATACTCATACATTTATTAATAAAATTATATATTAGATTATAACAATGTTATATGCAGAAAGAAAAAAAAGTTAAATAAATAATTTTTAATATAAAATTCTGATTTTTTTATTTGATTTTACAATAAATAATTATTTAAAAATTTCTCTTTTTACTTTTGGCTGATTCTCGAACGTTAAATTTGGGTATTCGATCTTTTTTTGCCAGTATTTTTGATGGTTGCTCAACAAAATTAATACAATTGATTATTTGGTTTGATCTACGTTCAATTATACCAAGAAATAATTGCACATTGTGTATTGTTACCCTTTTATGCATACCAAGCAAATTTAATATAGGTGTGTCATCACATTTAATCAATCTTAAATAAATAATAATAAAAAAAAAATTAAAGAAAAACTATAAGAAAAAATAAAATGACAAAAAATACCGGAATATTTTTTCAACACCAAATAATAATTCTTCTAGTTTCTCTTCACAATTTTGTCTTACAATATTTGCTTCATTCGCCTGAAAAAAAATTAATTTTATTATTTCTATGCAAAAACAATTTAACAATTTAATAAAAACCATATTTTTCTGTATAGAGAATTCTTTATGCAGCAATTCAATTGTCTCCATACGAAACTTTTCTTTGCTTTCGTTTAAACCCCTTTGTTCGTCTAAAATTATAAAAAAAAAATATATATAAAATAATTTAAAATTATCATTGTTTTATATTTTAATTTTATAATTTAATTCAATTAAAATATTACTTTACTTTCTTTTAATATAAAAAGATATAAAAATCATTTATCAATTCAAATTAATCTTCTTCTTTTTTATTTCACCATATATTTATTTACTCACCAATATTATCCTGTAATATTTGCACATACTCATTTAATTGTTCTACTTCGTGATTTAATTCATTTACGTAATTAAATAATGCAAAATTTTCTTCTTCCTGCTTAATAAATTGTGATGATAATTTATCAATATCCATTTCTCCCGAAAACGCCTTTAAATGCAAATATAACTGTTATTTTCTGTTTACAATTTAAAGTTTAAAAAAAAACAAACTCATAATTTTACCTTTATTTTCTCTAAAATATCTTCATATTCTAATAACTGTTGTTCTAGTTGTTCTTGTATTTGCTTCTTTTTATTTGCTTCTCTAGCTTCTAGTTCTGTATTAACACGCCTTTGACCTTTAATACCTAAAAATTGTTGTAATTTTGCATCATGATCAAGTTTTCGTTGTAATTCACGCATTTCCTATATTAAAAAGAAAAAAAAAAACAATTAAACATTTAAATAATTCTTAATTACATTTTTTAAATTAATTTAATTAATAAGAAACTGGAAGTAAGAAAACCTGAACATGTGTCATTTTGTCAGCTTGACCCCTGTCTTTTAACACTTGTAGTTTATTGCATAGCTCTTCACGTTGATCAAAGGCGTTTGTTGATTGTTCTATTAAGTCCATTATATATTTTTTTCCATGGTTTAATTGGGTCACCATTTTTTGCCACATATCATTAAAGTGTGCCCTGAAAACGCAAAGATCTGATTTTTCTTAAAACAGTTTAATATAAACCCTATTCAGCAAAATTCAAAATTGTTTAACTCAAAAGAAAAGTAAAAATGTGAAATTATCTAAAAAGAAAAATCGCAATTAACTAAGTATGCTGCTATTTTTTATTATTTTTTTTTTTTTTGTGCTTCACAGACAATTAAAATTAAATAAAGAAATGCAGTTAAATGATGTAAATTAAATTTTTATTGTACAGTTAATGTATATAATGCAGTTCATCGGTTAAGTTTTTTTTTTTTTATCAGTGCCACAAATAACATACAAGTTACATAAAAGCAACAAGCGTTATTTACCTTTCTTGTAGCATATGATCAATAAGTAAACGCAATTCAGCATTTTCAGCCATAACTAAACCAGCACGTTTATTTGCAACATCCAAACGATTTTCTAATTTTGTAACTTCCTTTTGTTGTTTGTAAATTGTTTCTTTATGCTTAATATCGGTGATTCGATGTCCTCTTAATTCATCTGTTTCTTTTTGTAACTTTTTCAATATAAAAACAAATATTTATGCTTTTTAAATTATATATATAATTATGGCAAATAAGTATACTTTTTTTATATGACCTTCTATTTCCCATAAGTTAGTTTTTTCATTTTCCACTAAATTTTCAACACTCTCTTGTTCTTTTGTTAAATTTTTCATTTTCATTTCCAACTTTTTTGTATTTATATATGAAAAAATAAAGTAAACAATAGATTACAAAATATCCTGTATTCTAAAGTAAATAAACAATAAAATACTAAAAACCAATAAATTTACTAAAATAAAAACAATGGTTCACCTCTGATTCACGCTTAGCGTGTGGTCCTTCCTGAATTGCATTCAATGTTATTTGTAATTGATCTCGTTCTTTACGTAGTATTTCAATAATTTTTTTATTTTTACGTGATTTTTTATTTTTATCCTCATAGAATATTAAACGATCTTTTTCCATTAAACGAAACTAGAAAAATAGTAAAGAAATACGAAGAGATTTTTAATCAATTTTTTTGATTTCTAGTGTTATATGATATTCATTTAATAAAATAAAAACAGTTCTAAATGAGATAAAAGTATGTTTTCTTAACAAAAAACAAAAAAAAAAAAGGTTTTTTTTTAAAGCGAAATAAGCCACTTAAGCACGTGCTATATGCTATAGTCACTGTCTAGCTATAATTCACCAGATGTTTGTAGTTGAGTGATGCAATGCAACAAAACATAAAAATTAGGTAATATGATTTTAAATGGATCAGTATTTGAAAAAAAAAAAAAAAAAAATATATATATATATCTTTAAATGAACCAGAAGTAATAATATAAAATGATTATTACGATTACGTTTGCTTAACTGTCTGAAAGGCTGTCGTTTTATAACTTTTATATAGATAATTTACATCAAACAGCTTTTTTGATTTATCATAATTATGAAATAAGAAAAAATAAAATGAATTTATTAAAAAACAGAAGAAAAATGTTATGTAAATGAGAGGCAAACAACTGTACAAACCTAACGACTTTATACATAATTAATTAGTTTATTTTAATTAAATTATTTATATTCTATTGTTTTAAGGTAGTTTGTTGATTATTTATTTAGCCTATATTACAGATTAAATTTAACCTTCTTTATAATTTAATATAATATTATTTAAAAAGTGCATATTAAATTACATAAAACGTATTCAATAGTTAGAGGCAGTTTTATTGATTTTTTTTTAAGCAAATAAAGCTGTAAACTCAACATTGAAAAGAAAGACATAGAAATTAGAAATGAAATGCGATTATTCACTTAGATCATAAAATTCAAATACTAAACGAATGAACACACAGTTAAATTAGTTTGAAGATCTCTTGACAAGATTTTTTAAGGGTTGAAGATTAATTGTGTAAATATTATTGGTTCTGAAAACAGCAATTAATTCTTTAAAAAAGAAAAAAAAACATAATATATCCGGTTGTCGTTCTCAATGTAATTTTATCAAGTTTGTTAAATATGTTCATGCGTGTTACATTCAAAAATGTAAAGCAGAAAAAAATAATATCCGCCCTCACACTGTTTTTCGAATATCGATATGAACCTTTTTATTACTACCAAGGTGCACCCTTAACAATAAATAAACTTAAACTCATATTTACATCCGCCAGCTGGTTTATTAATTTTATTTTTAATTGCATATTAGAAAAACATAGAAATCATCATAGATGGGAATTCTAACTGAATACCGCATTGTTTTTTAAAATTATAATATTTGTAAATGTGATGAAATTTGCCGAGAAAAATTTATTTCTATTTATTTCTACGATCACTCAAACTTTCAACGATATTTGGCAAGTCTTGTTTAGATGCTAATGCAAATGATTTACTAAAATTAGTATCACTCTAACAAACATTTGTAAATCAACAGACAGATGCAATTTAAAAAAAAATAAAAAAAATTTACTTGTCTCTGTAAACGTTCATACTCAGCTTCTGCCATCTGATCCATCTCGAATTGCTCCGCAATACCAATGGCAGATGATCGTTTCGCTGAACTTGACATTTTTTTTTCAATAAACACAAAAAATTATCGATGACACTTTTTAGCGTTTTTTTTTTTTGTTTTTTATAAAAATAATTTTATTATAATGTTTTATTAATAACTCTTATCATACAATGATAAGATTGCGTTTTGTTTTTATTTAATTTAGTAATCACCATAAATATTATTTTGTTTTAATTTTGTATATAAAAATTATTAGAAAAACCACAAATAAATTATAATCGTAGTAATGAGTAACACCTTAATGCTATTGGCTTAACCTGACTGATATTTGATTAGTTATATAATTAATTTTTTACTAAAAGGAAAATAAAAATAAAGGAATTTCCTTTAATATTGATTAAAGGTAAAAATTATTATATTCTGTTGCCATAGAATTTTTGTTTTATCAATAAATAAAAGAAAAAATACTGCGAAACCCATTAAGCTCTAAGATGTGCTGTTTAAAATTCTGTTTCTATTCAATCCTGGTTCATTTTTGGCTATGTTTATCTTTATTAAATCTTACAGAATCTTGACTCCAACGCTTGTTTTATTTATTTTTACGTTTTATTTTTCCGCCAATAATTTGTGACCAATAATTAATGAATAAAATGTTTTTTTTTTTTTTTTTTGTTATTTAAAAAACCAAACCACAACGCAACCTATAAAAATAAGACAATAAGTAGGCGATTTGTTATTTTTTGATCTTTATAAAAAAAACTTTGTTATTTATTTAATTTTTGTCACGATTTGGCGATTCCAATTTTAATGAAACTAAAAACTAAAAAAATAATAAGAAGAATGAAGCTTGAAATAACAAAAAATAAAATCAAATTCAGAAGAAGAAAAAAATCCACGAAAGGTCAGCAGCTTTAAAATTTATTTGATTTTTTTGTTAATTTGTATGGAGGAGGAATTATACGTTTAATACAGTGGAGATATGCTTGACCAAATTGTCGTCATCTTTAAGAAAAACAACAACTAAAAGTAAAAAAAGAACCAAAACGGTTTTACATTTTTCATATGCAACCAGAAGAAATAAACCAACAGCAAAAAAAAAAAAAAAAAAAAAAAAAAAACGTACAACGAAGGTCTTGTTCATTCTTTGGTATAAAATAAAAGCAATAAAGGTAAATCAAGTAAAATACAATTTTGAAACAAAGAACGATGTAATAGTTAAAGTAATAATTTTTTTTATAAAAGTAATTAAATTAAATTAGAGATTAATGCTTTTGTAAATAAATTATAATTAAATAACACACGAAAAGTGATGAAAATTCTTGAATTTATGTTTTTCCGGTTATTCATTTTTATTAATTAAATTATTTGGTCTAATTTATGTCATTGACATTATGAAAAGATAAAAAAAAAAATTTGCTATAAATGCCCGCTATATAACTACTTAAAGTAACTAGTTTAGTTTTTTTTTTTAATTACAATGTGTAAAACTTAATGCTTCAACATTCACTTGATTATATGGCTGTATTACTGTTTAACAGATTTATTCATGTAATTACTGATTGGTACTAAATTTATAATTATTTAAAAAAAATTTGTTTGCATACGATAAATTGCAAATACATATATAAAATAAAATCTTTTGCAAAAGTCCACTTAGTTTCAATTAGTTAGAATTCGTGTTACAATTTTAAACAAAACTCAACAGCGATTCCCTAACTATTTTTTTTCTTCTCATTCATGTTGTTTATGATTATTATTTTAGTATTTTCTCTATTTTTATTAATGATATTAATATTAATAAGAAACATAGAACATGGCAATAGAATTACATTATTTATTTTCTTGTTTACTATTTCATTTATTATTATATCCAATTTTTATTATATAAATATATATATATACACATTTAATTAATTTTTATTGTATAATCCAATATAATTTTAATCATTTTTCTATTTCAATCGCACACATTAAGTAAGCTAAGTTAAATATGAAAATTAATAGAAATTCGTGTTAGGTGGTACAATAATGATGATAAAAATAAATTGATGCAAAATATAATTTTTATGGTTGTGCAGTATGGTTACAGAGATAACAATAAAATCCAATTTGTTTTTGTATAAATAATAAAATTTTGTTTTTATTTCCAATTTTTTTTTTTTTTATTAAATTTAATGAAATAACATAATAACCGGACCGGGTGTGTTGTCACATAATCAATTACAGGTATGTATATTTTATTTTTATATTATTTCTTTTTAAAAACCAACAAATTTTGTAATTTTTTTCTATTTGCCTATATTAAATTTTGCTTATTCAATTGGAACGATGATGTTTTCTCAATGGAGTTGTGCTAACTGGTCAAAACCCTACCTAGTAATAACGTTAACATCCTTTTGTATAATTATTTTTAATCGAAATAATAATAATAATAAAAAAGAAAAGAAAACAGACGTTGGCGTTTTAGTAGCAAATAGAAATTTGTTTTTTTTTTTTTTTTTTCGAAAAAAGTTTCAAATTAATTACTTCATACAGTCGTGAGTCATATTATATTGTATTCACAGTCAAAAACTTATTTATATAAATGTTTTTTTTTTTTTTTTAGTATATATGTATATAAAAGTATCTATAGAAATGTAAACTAAGGTGAAATTTAACAGTTTTGTTATGTAGCGTTGCGAATTATTTCATGTTGAGGTTACACAAGATTACTGTGCTCTGTTGATTGTCCCTGTGCTTTAGTTTAAGCCCGCATACACTCGTTTAAAGAACTATTTATTCTGTTATAAGAACAGTCAAAAATAACTTGTATAAAATATACAAAAAAAAAATAATAATAATAATTCTACTGTACATTTAACATTTTAATTATATTTTTATTTAATAAAAATATTGCTGTCTCCTATAAACTAATTTCGTCATTGTAATTCGAACGAGACGGATTTTATTTTATAATGTTTACGTCAATAGAGTAGTAACAATATGATTGTTTTTATGTTTTTATTGTTATTTTGAATTAATCAACAGTGAGTGGTTGAATATAAATTAGCCACAAATGGTACGAGAAAAAAAAATTTTTGCTTTTAAAATTGATTAATATATTTAACTAGTCAGGATTTGTGTAAAATAAAAAGCTTAAAAATTTTACATAGTCACTCATTCATTTATGCTCGTTAAGCATTTAACAAAATCAAATAATAATTAATAGTTATTTTTGTCCGTTCATATAAAGTGGAATGAACTGTAAAGTAAGCAAATGGTAGAGTAAACAAGACGGCTTAGTCAAAGTTTTTCATTTTTATATATGGATGGTCTTTTCTTTACAGCAATAATATAATAGCGATTCTGGTTTATGAAATACTGTATGAATTAAACGATTTTATTTTGCAAAACCAAGATAAATACATTTGTTCCCTCATAACTCCTTCTTGAATTCAAGTTACTAAAATAAAAACAAATAAATTATATTATGTACATTCTCACCTGTATTTTAATAAGCACGAGCGCGTACTGTAGAAATTCAAATTTACCTTTAAAAAAAAAAAAAACAAAGAAAATATTAAATAAAACTACACATATCTATCTCGCTTTTTTATACTTACGTATGCTTTGTATAGCGTCAAACATATACAGAAAAAAACACAGCTAAAACCGAACAACTAACCAAACTAAATTTCAGTATATTTTTAGTAATTGCAGTGTTAACACATAAAATTATTTCCAAAAAGATTCAAGTGTTTTAATAACAGAGAATCATTAAATTAAACTGCAAACAAAACAAACATTGGATTTATTTATTTTTATAATTATTTATTTATTTATTTTGCTGGATCATTTCATTTTTTTTTTTTTTTTGAAGATACTAAAAGAAAACATTAAAATATATAATACATTTTGTTATCATCATATAAACATATAAAATACCTGTGATTATTTGCTAATTTCAATAATAACAATAATAATAACAAAAAAAAAAAAAAACATTAGCTATCTAATCTAATAAAGTGATAAATTAATACAAAAATGAAAATTATTCAATAAATACTAAACAGGTGAAAAAAAAAATATTTCTTATGTTATTTTGTTTTTAAATAAATTTAATTTTTTTTTAACATCATTTTTTTTTTTTATAAATATATGCTCATTGAAATGTTGTTTCTTCTATAACAATTACCAATTACAGTGTGTTTATATTGTGTTATTATTTAATTAATTTTTAACAAAACTAAAAAATAAAACAAAAATATTTTGTTTATTTGCCTGGAATAAGAAAGAAAACCACAACAGCATTTGGCCTTAAACGAACATCAATGACTTTTGTAAAAAAATTTAAAAAAAAATTATCTTAATTAAAAATATTGGAAAAAAATTTTAACATTAATTAATTTGTGCAAAAAAAAAAAAAGAAAGAAGAAGTGATTTATTTTATTTTTATAATTGCTCTGTGTTTTAATAAATTCTGTGACTAATACTTGAAAAAAAAATTTAATTTTTAATACTTAATTAATTAACATACAACAAGTGATGATTTTAGTAAAAAATCTAAATTCAATCGTGAATTCATATTTTCATTTATTGCAATAATTTTATTTATTTATTTTATAATTATTTTTTTTTTAAAGAAATAAATTTATTTAATTAATTAATTTGTATTGGATTTGTTTGTTTGTTATGGGATTACATTAAATGGCGACACAAACAAAAATTAAACCAACATTAGAGGATTATATTTTCGATATGGAGACACGACCACCAGATAATCATCATAAATCAAATGATACAGATTTATGGACACAATTGCAACAAAAAGAATCGGATTTAGTATTAGCAGCGGAATTGGGTAAAGCTTTATTAGAGAAAAATGATGAATTAGCTAAGCAACAGGAGAAAATTATTGAGGAATATTCAACAAAATTAGAGGTAATTAATTTAAACTATTATTACTTCTTGATTATTTTTTTCTTTCGTTTACATAAAACTAAAAACTAAAAAAAAAAACAGTTTTACAAAAAAAAAAAAAAAAAAAAATTACATAGAGGCAGCAACCGAAAGAAAAGCAAAATAAAAATAAAATTTTTAATAAGTCACGTTTGTTGTTATTGTTTTTTACATTGTTATTATTAAATTAAAACAACACACACACATTATTCGTATTATTTTTTTTTTTTACTTTATTTTTTTATAATAAAAAATAAAAGAGAAAATTTTTTTTTTGTTGTTTTTTCTATTAAATACTTTATTAAACGTAACTTAGTTGTTGGTTATTTTGTTATGCAAAAAATAATTATTGTTAGAAGGAAATTTCTTATTATTTGTTTTTATTGATCATTTAATAATTTTTTTTTTATTTTGTTTCTAGTTTTTTTTTTTTTTGTAATTTATCGATTATTCAATGAGCGATGTTAAAAAAGCATAAAAAGAAATTGGAATCTTTTTCATTACTTATAGTTTTGTTATGAATTTTTATTTTTATTTGCTTTTATGCTTGCCAAAGGTTTATATGCAAATATATATATATATATATATTAATAACGTATTATAAGAATAATAAAAAATAATGTAAATATAAAAGCGTTACCAAATATATGTAGAGTACTGTTTAAAACGATATTAGTAAATTAAAATCAATAAAAAATAATAATCTTAATGAAATCTAATAATATTTACGTATTTAATTTATGATTATATATTTTTGTGTATTTCAAAAGAAAGAAAGAAAAGAAAGAAAGAAAAAAAAAATTACATAAAAGTAATTAATAAAAATGAGAAGAAAATTAAGAGAAAAAAAACTTTAGAAATAGACAGTATGTTGCGGTTCTTTCTTTTTCGATGATTTTCCCATAATAAATAATGAGAAATATTTTTTATTTCTTTTTATTTATAACAATAATAAAAGAAATGAAATTTTTTATAAAAATAAACATTAGATTGCAATAGACTATTAAATTTTTTTTATTAATTAAATATGCAAAAATTTTATAATAATAATAATAATAATAATAAATTTATTAATTGGTTATAATTTGTTTTGAGTTTTGATTTTAATTTTAGTGAATAAAATAACAGCAGGATTCCCAACACCAAACAAAACATGCATATGTAACATTAACAAACAGCATGATTTATGATATATTTCATTAAACATATTAATTGATTAATTAATGAAATAAAATAAAATAAAATAAAAAAGGAAAAGTATTTGCAATAGAAAAAATGTCTTGCATTGCTTTGTTTGTTATTGTTTATTATTTTAAATTAATATTTATTAAAAATTAATTAATAAAAAGTGCTTAGACGTAAAAAATGAAAATTAAATTTATTTATATACCTGAATTCATTAATTTTTTTTTTTTTTGTTTTAAATTTCTTTCTCATAACATACAAAAAAAAAGAAAAAAAAAAAATAAAAATAGAAGATGTGCTAAATTTTGGTTTTCGTTTCGTTGCTGTTTTTCTTTTATAATTAAATAAAATATAACAAAGGAGAAAACTTTTTATTGTTGTTGTTATTTTATTTAATTTAATTATTATTATTTTTTTTTTTTTTTGCAATGTTTCACTTTTTGTTTAATTATTAATTTTTTGGGTCTTAGATCAATGGTATAAAAAAATGTGTTCGCATTAAGTGTTTCCAAATAAAGTCGAAATGATCATCCCATCTTTCGAAGAAAAAAAAAAGATTTGTTCTATAAAATTCATTTACAAATGAAAAGAAAAAAATCGGTAACAAAGATAAATATGTGATAACATCGTTAAAATTATAATAACAATAACCTGTATGAAAGTAGATATAAAAAAAAAATAACAATGTTGCTTTCTCCATATTTTCTCTAATTCAAAATGCATATCAAAAGATTGTATTATCAAAATTGAAAAATAAAAATCATATCTAATCAAATGGTTGGATAATCATATCTAAAAAGCATAAAAATGTCCTGTCTAAAAAATCTAAACAGAATATATTTAAACTGCTTTATTTTGGTTAAATTGTTTTTAGTGTATAAAATAACTATTACACATTATTTCATAATTAACATTCGTTTTTAGATTATTTAACTTATTTAACATTTGGTTATTTTATCTTTCCTATATTTACACTTTAATGTATTTTTCTTTCTTCATCTTTTCTTTTATTTTCTTGTTGAAATTCTATTCTGTTTTATGTGTGCTATGAAGGCATTAGCTAATTAAGTATTAAAAATAGATATTCTGTTTTTCTTGTTTTATGATCTTTTAATAAATAATATCGTTGATTTTATGATTAAAAAAAAATTGTTTTCTACATTTAATTTAAAATCAAATATCTTACTGTAAGAACAGACTAGACAAACAAATTTTTTTTTTTGTGAATTTGCAAGTATTGATTTCTTAAGAATTTTTTTTTTTGTCTTTTCTTTATATAACCAAAACAGAAATGATTTTACCAAATATTATTCAATATTAAAATAAATGAAATAAAATATTCTCCTTAATAGAAATAATTAATAACATTAAAAACGAACTTTTGTACGCTCGAGAGGCGAAAGTTATAAAGGAATGCAAACATTGCGTGTTTTGTTTACATTTTGGGATTTCTATTTGTTTTATATTAATTTTTTAAAAACAAAAAATAAACTAATGTAGTCCACGAAGCAAGAAAATTATTTTTATTATTGTTTCTATAGGTATTCAATAGTTTTTCATTATTATAATTATTAAATGAAATCAATATTTTATTATTTTTTTATTAATAGCTGACTAATTTTGTTGATGATATAACTCTCATATAAAAATCCCTTAATTCACAAAACAAAAAAAAATGTTTTTATATAATGGTATATATGGTTTTATATTTATTACCTGCTTCAGCACTTGTTTTAAATCAGAAACAGCTTTTTTCTATTAATGAATTAATTATTTAAATTAAAAAATAAAAAAAAATTTATAAAAAGTGACGCATTGTTAACCTTTAAAACATCTTAATGCTAATTTTAATGATGAAATAAAAAAAAATCAAGTTTACGCTTTTATAAAAAGCATGATTTGTTTTATTTAAAAAATAATGCAAGCTAAGAGGAGGTTTGAGAATAAAACGCAAAGCTTGTTATACTGAATAAAGAAAACTCATCAAAGTTATTTGTAATTGTTTATTGAGTTTTTTTTTTTAAAATACATTTTATACAAATTGGATAAAAAGTACATGAGAAGTAGGTAGCATAAGTTATATAAAGGAAAAATTAGTTTCATATATCTTTTCTTTTACTGAATAGATAATTTTATAGAAATTATAATAATTATTTAAATATTAAGCAAATAATAATGTTAATTAAACTTTATTCTACTAACGTATAACTTGATTATAGTATTCATATGACTTTTATTCATAATGTTTTTCCTTTGGCGTTGTTAATTTTGTGTAACGAAGGAAGACAAATAAAAAACATGTTAATATTAAATTAAGAGAATTAATGAACTAAAAAGATAATTAAATTTTTTTTTGTTGTTTTTGGTTTGTAAACATTATAATTAACTTAAAAAAAAAAATTAATTAAATTAAGAAATTAATATAAGAAAAAATAAAAATCATTATTAGGTTTTTTTTTTATTTAATTAAATTAATTATTTATAATTAAGAAAACAACGAATCCAACAATTATTAAACATAAATGAAGCATATGTTATTATGCATCACGTTTTTTTTTTATGTAATTTAATTAAGTTTTTAGATTTTTTGTTTTTCTTTATGGTGTATTGTACACGTGCGAACGTGGCTTTTCTATTTTAAAGCATTAAAAATGTTTGCTACTTAACTTGATTTACAAATGATATTGTAGCGAAATATTCGAATTGTATTTTTTTTTTATGTCCTTCTGATAGTATTGCAATAAACAGACATCTTCAAAATCAAGTCACTTCACTTTTATTGATTTAGGAAATTTGATTTTCATGTAGTTTTCCTAAACAAAGCATTTTATGGTTTATTTTCAATTGAATGTTTAACAAACACTATAATATATTGATTTTTTTTATTGTTATTTCATAAGAGATACTCCTTGGTTAAAGTTAAAAAAAATTGAATTCAAATATTACAAAATTCAATTCTAAAGTCACAGATCATTATAATTTGACCATATACCGGAAATGTATAATTTTCTTTAGTGTAAATTTATATAAATTAAAGAAAACAACAATAATTAATAATTGTGCAATTGAAAGTATATTACATCATAATTAAAGTACAAAAAAAAAACCAAAAAAATAAAATAAAACGTAGTATACAATTTTTTTTAATTAATTAAACATTCGAATTTACTTAATTAAATTAAGACTTTTCTGTTTAATTAAATTAATAATAATAATAAATTTAAATATTTTTTTCTAAAATAAAATAAAATAAAATAATAAAATAAAAAAAACTATTAATGCAATTTGTTACTTTTAATTAAATTAAATATAAATTTATAAAAAGAAATAAATCAAACGCTTTTTTTTTGTATAATTTGTTTGTATAATTTCATTGCTTAAAGTTTGGTTAATTATATTTTTATTTTCGTTTAGAGAAAGTAAAATTGCATGTAATATTCATTAATACGTCAGAGATGTTTTGGAACGGCTATATTAATATAGCTGGCTATAAATGTATTAATAATTCATAATGTATATTTGATCTCTATTAAATTACCACATTAATAATAAAGCAAATATTATCATTTTAATTAATTAAATTTTGACATAACGTGCAGTACCTAGCTCCAACACTGTTATATGCATATGGATACTATTTAAATATTAATTGTTGTAATTAAATAAAAAAAATTCTTCTTAAGTAAACTGTTACGAATACAATTTTTTTTGTTAATTAAACTACTTACTATTTTATTAATTGGATAATTAATTAAAATAATGAAAACAAAATGGAGAACAAAAAGATTAAGCAAAAGAAAAAAAATGATTATATGACGTGATGATGAAATGTGTCTATATTATTATTATTATTATTATTATTCTTATAGAAATAAATAAATAAATAATGCAATGGATTAGTATAATAACGTTACACCTATAATAATATGCTTAAATTTATTTATGTTTAACTATAGATCTAATAATACGCTAAGAAAGAAACCAGAAATGTTATTTTGCAAGAATCATTTATTTTTATTCTCGACTCATTATTTATTATTGTAAAAATTATATTGAAAAATAATTCACGGTGTACTTACGTAATAATTTTATAATGAAATTAAAGCGTTTAGAAAATAATGCAAGACAAAATATTATTTAAAATATTTCAACAATTTTATTTTTACTAGCTAGATAGAAATAATTATTAAAGTTTCAAATATCATTCACTTTCATTATGGTTGATTATCAGTATTTTAATCATTTTGTAAATTAATTAATTAATTAATTAATCATATGACAATAATAATGTAAAGGAAATTTTATAATAAAATCAGAGAAGCGTAATAAAAATTGAATAACAATACTTAAAAATTGAAAAGACAACCATTGACTTGAATAAGTAATCTATACATCGTACTTCATAATTAATATTTATTTTTGTCATTTTTTGGATTAATTAATGTTTTTTTTTATATAACTGTTAGTAAAGTTTTTTTTTTATTATTGTTAGATATAGCTCTTTGTAGTTATTATGATTACTTTAGGTCTTTGATCCCAAGTTAAGTCTAGACTCTAGATACTGTAGATGCCGAACTTATATAATATTTAAACGATATTGGGTGAAATGATTTTCTCAATTTTATTTGTTCGATAGCAAAAATCCCTAATAATAACTATTAAAAAAGGTTTAAGGTTTATTACAAAAAAAAAAACAATTAATGACGGCCTCGATAAACTTTCGTCTTTAAATTAATTACACAATCTTTTCATTTCCAAAATTAATTTTATTTATTTTAACAAACATTTGTTAATCATTTATCACATTTATTTAATTTTATTGGTTGCTTATTGGATTTTGGCTTAGCAATTTTTTTTCATTTCTTTTTTATTTATTTATTCTTTGTTTATTGAAAATATTTAAGCAGTTGATCTTGTTTTATTTATTATTTGAAAATAATTATTTTTATATTAAGCATTTCAAGTCTTTCATAATTATAAAAATTTAATTAAAAATATTTTCTGTTTAATTTAAAATGAAAAAACAAAACGATTGACTATGGTAAAAAGTTACGAAATATATTTGAGAATCCACAAGACTGTGGTTTTTTTGGTTTTAATTTATCTCAAGTTTAACAAAAAAATTAATAAAAATCATTAGTTTTGACTCTTAAAACATTATACAACAATTAAATGGTTACAGATTTTTTTAGAAATATATGTATATTGTTGGTAAAACAACAAAAAAAAATGCATTTAGGATATACATATTAATTTATGTAAAGAAACATAAATTACAAATTATGTTGCATTAAATAAAGAAAATATTTAAAAAAAAAACTCCACTGAATACCATATTGTGTATGTTTATTTTAGTGGAACATTTAAACAGATGTTTAACACTATTCTACACATATGATGAACGTTAAGCAACTTAAGTAAAAAAATAAAAAATTGAATAAACTTTAAAGAGAAATGTAATAAAAATACAAATCTCAAGATACAAAAATATTAGAAAAAATTTTAGCGAAAAAAAAGTCATAAAAATTATATTTTCTATAAATAAATACGATAATTGTTACTGCTGAAATACTGCTCATTATTACTCTCTTCAGGAAATGATTCTTAAATTATTTACTAAAACTGATTAAAAAAAAAAGAGTTTTATTTAGTTTTAGACAAACAGACGCTAAAGTTGTTAGTTTTATTAAGAGAAAAATATAGTTGCACAAATAAATGTACACACTTGTCTCACTTTCATTTTTTTTTTTTTTTTGTTCATCCAGTGCGTTTTTGTGTATCCAGCTGTAGGTACATAATTGTTGCATTAACAAAACAAAAGACAGTGAATTATTTTTTTGCTTTTAATTTTATTATAAAATAAAAAATATAGAAAAAAAAAAATAATATAATTATCCAACCAAATCGAGGTTTTTTTTTTTCATTTTTGTAATTTTTCTTTATTATTTATTACAATTTTTGTTTAAATAAAAACAAATTTTCTTTTATTATATATTTATCCCCGAATAACCACGTAAACGTGAACAATAAATTAGATAAAAATAAAAATATGTAGGTCTTACATTTAATTTAATTTAATTTTAATATAAAATTAATTTTACATAAAATGTTTTTCTATTTTTGATTTTATAGCAATGAATTGATCTATTTGTATACAAAAATTGTTTGCTTTTTATCTACAAGCTAAATGTGTGCCATGAAATGTTTTTTTAAAAAACAATTTTTTTTTGTTCAGGATATTGATGTTTTTTTAAACTAAAAATAAAAGAACAAAGTAGTCAAATACTTAGTTAAGATCTTAAGTCAAGATGTCATAAAGTAGTAAATTTAATTTTTAATTTTTTTTTTTTAGGATTTAAGAATAATATTTTTATGAAATCATTTATAATTAAATGAATATACAGTATAACCTATTATGTAAATATTTAGTCAATTTGGTAAACTTTGAAGAGTATTTCTACAAATAACAACCAACCTACTACAATATTTAAATTCCTAGAAGAATCAAGACAATTTGAATACAAAAGTATTATTATTATTAATTATACAATTTTATGTGTTTTTCGTTAATTTAATTATTATTATTTATAAAAAAATTATATAATTTAAAATTACTGTATATAAGCCACCAAAATTAAATTCATTGCTAATTTTATTATATTATTTAATAATTCCCAGCACATATTCAACACGACTATTTTGTATTTTTTAATTTTTATTTAAATATAATATAGTGCATATATATATATAAAAAAAAAATATTTAACTAAATTTTTGATGACATACATAATTTGCTATTTTATTAATAAGTTGCTAATCAATATTGTCATGGTTGCATGTTTTGTATAGGTCTCGACGCGCACCACCTTATACAGAATATGAGCTAAGCTTACAAATATGTTTCTCTGCTGTTACTTCGCTGCTGATATATGTATATTAATAATAATATTATTATTATTATTATTATTATTGTTGTTGACATTGGGGTTTGTTATTTGTTTCCTTTCTACTATTTTTCTATATACAAATATTTTTGAAAAAAAATTTATTCACTACCAAATTGAATACTAGAAATATAAATCAATAAATCATATAAAATTTACTGTAATATTTCACAATTTATTAATTATTTAAAACTATATAGATAGATAGGCATAAGTGTTTAACATTTGATTAAAATAATAAATTATATTAATTTACTTTATTAATTAATAGAAATGTATATATCTAGATATAAATAAAAAAATGTTTTTAGGGAGCAATTCTTTATCAGATTCAATACAGAATAAAACGAAACAGGTTTTGTGTTAAAAAACATTTTTTTTTCTATTCTCATAAACAAGATATAATGAATAAATTTATAAACGAATTTTGTCTGATTAAAAAAAAAAAATAGCTTTATTTGTTTTTGTACTGCGAGTTTATTACTATTCTGTGTGATTTTTTATTTTTATAAACATTTTAATTAAAATTGGAATTTTTGTAAAATACTTTAAAAAAAAAATACAATGCCTTGTCTATTGATTGATTGATTTTCACAATTTATTTACATAGTTTAAGCATATAATTTAATTAACATTTGGATTCAATTTTGAGAAATACATTTGTAATTAATTTTTTTTTTATATTCATGGAATAACATCCTGAATCGGAACTACAAAGAAACGCATGTTTGATGAAATTAAATTAAAAAAAATAATAAATGCTTGTATTGATTTTTTTTATTATTAAAATTCCTTTGTTTCATTGGTTAATAATTTCGATAAAAACGAAATAAAAAAAAAAACTGATATTTGTAAGTGAATGAATTTTTATATTTGTATAGTAATACAAAGTAAATTATAAAGTAATTAATGAAATAACTTGGTAAATAATTTGTACTTTTTTACTCCAATAATACAAAAAAAAAAAAAAAATTAACCTTTACTAAGGTAAAAAAATTAAAATGTGGATTACAAACAACATTACAATATATTTATTGAAATATTTTATTTATAAACGCTTCACAGATGATTAAAACTTAAAAGAAGACTTGCGTAATTTGCAATTTTTTTTCTTTTATATTATTATTATTATTATTTTCAAACAAAAAAAAAATTTTTTTTTTTTATATTTTATTGATTAGTTTTTACTGGGTATAATTTTCATTTTTTAAATTTACTTTTTTATGGTATGCAAAACTTATGTACGTCTGTTGCAATAGAGCAATAATAAAGAAAAAAAAAAGTAACATAAAAAAACCATAAAAAAAAAATTTTTTTTTAAGGTCAACAAATAAAAATGCAATGAAAATATTTAATCATATTAAATATCACATGTTTTACTTTTATTTTGTATTTTCCTATAACAAATAAAACCACGGCTAAAAAATTTATTAAAAATTATTAAAAGAACAAATTCACGTTTAAGAACGTCTACAGTTAAACACGTTAATTTAATTTTCTTTTACTTCCGCTATTAAAATAATTAAAACAGTTCTTTGAAACATCCTATATATTTTTTTTTTCATACAAAGCACATATCTTCAAAATATAATTAATCCTATGCTATAATTGCTGTACTAATGTGTTGGAATTTTATGCAACCAAGCATCTATGTTTTTTTTTTTTAATGCTTTAATCTAGGAATTACTAATCATTAGAAATAACTGGGTCAATTGGCAAATAGTGCGATATGTGCTTTTTTTTATTAGGCTGAATAAGTTATATCATACTAGACGACCTTAATAATTTCGTTATTGAATTTTGTGGTTTTTGTATTGATCAATTCAATTCAAAAATAAAAACATATATATAAATCAGATTATTATCATATTAATTATCCAAAGGATTGAATGTATTGAAAAAAAAACGGTTTTCAAGTTCTTTTCACTAATTTAATTTTCTTATTCATATTTCAAAAACTTTAATGAACGACATTGACTTTTAATAATACAAAAAAAAAGTTATAAAGCTCTTAAGAAAACAATTACATATTATCATTAAAACAATAGTATAGTTCGTAGTTCATTGTTAATTTTTATTTAACAATTTACATAGTTTTAACAAACAATAATTAGATAGAAAATTAAACAAGAATATAATAAATAGTTTTCCATTATGATGCATCCTGTTTACTTTTTTTTATTTGCCGTACACTGTAGGAAATCTTGTTTTTTTTATGTTGATTATTTCTTAATGAATTTTTTTTTTTTTTTATATAAAATATATTTATTGTTGATTGATTCAATGATGCTGAAAGAGTTAACAAGTTTTTTTCTGCTGTCTATCAATTTTTTCATTTATTTTTCTTATGATTTTTTTTATTATTTTTTATGAGCAATTTATTATATTAGCATAAATTTTACCTTTTAATATTCAATAATGATTAAATTATAAAAACTTCTAAATATAATTTTTCTTTGTTTTGTAATCATCAAATTCATTATGAATGTTTGTTGGTTTTTCAATGACTGTCAGCAATAACAGAAGACACAAAAATGTATTTACTTAAGACGTTTCTTCCTTTTCAACTTTTTTTCTGTTATTTCCTGTTAAAACGTATAGCGAATAATTTTTTTTTTTTTTTTATATATATTTATTTACTTAGAAAATCAGAAAACGTTTTTATTTATTTTTCGCTTGTTTATTTGTTATTTATTAATAAAACAATGGAAATAATTGTTTATTGAACCTATCGTTATGCAATTTTATTACTATGGTTTATTGTTGCATTTTTGTAATTTCAATTCTTGTTTTAGTGAAATTTATAAATTAGAAATTATTATCTAACAAAATTGTTTAACAAAACATCAAACAAAAAATCTGTATTATTAAATAATTTAATAATTAAATTTACAGATTTAAGACCAATTAAATAAATATTCAAAATAATTTTTATATAATAATTGTTTGGCAAATATTTTTTCGCACATAAAAATAATTATGCTATTATTATTATTATAGATATTCATCTATAAGTAACGTTAAAAAAATAAATAAAAATTCGTTATAGTCACACGAATAGTCACATTCAGCTTCTTTATACTAATATCAATTATGTTTTAAATCAAACTCTGATAATTTACTTTTAATTAATTAAGTAACAATAGTATTAAAAGTATAGAAACAGTAATATTTAAAATAAAAAATAATGTACAGAAAAAACATCATATAAACAACATTCATCAGAGATACACAATACAGGTTCATTGCTCCATTTTAATGCTTCCCGAGTTTAATGATACAACAATTTTTTTATTATTACTTTTTTTTTTATTTAATTTAATCCATTTTTTTCTCTTATTTAATTTAACTTTATGCTTTTATTTTTTTTTTTATAAATATCGTTAAAACCGTATAATATTTTCGGTAAAACAAAAAGTTTGCATCAAAAAATTTAGTAATACTAATTGAAGATTAATTTTTCTACATTGCGTTTTATATTAGTCACTCATGATGCTGTCACCATTACATCATATTTTTTTATTTAATTATTTTATTTAAAATATTAATTAACGTTTTAGAAATGAATCATTATTAAAAAAAATATTTTTTTTGCATATTAAATTTTTGTTTTTTTTTTTTATCTATTATATATTTTTATTATCTTTCACAATAATCCCTATAATTATCGTTAAGGTTTTACTAAATACATAACATACACAGAAAGAAAATAATCAATAAATATTTCTATTTAATGAAAAAAAAAAATTATTTTTTTTATCATTAGTTATGGAAATTTTTATTAAAATAAAATCAATATAATTTTTTTTTCATTTCTTTTCATTTTGACAAATTTTATAAATTTGATAAAGTCATTAATTTATATAAAATTAGCATAATATTCATTAAGATAATGATTTGTTTTTTTAAACCGTTTTATTATCTTTAGAAAGCTAAAGAAATTTTTTTTTTTTACTATTATTATTTGTGATCTTAATAATTTTAATTTTATTTTTAAAATGTACAATATGATCTGTTTTGTAATTAAATTACACCAATTAACGATTAATTTATGAAAGTAAAAAAAAATAAATCAAACAAAGCAATATTTCTGTTTAAATAATCGTTTTTGATTTTGTTACATTTTCTTTCTATTTTAGTGTTTTTCCATTTTATTTTTAAATAATTGATAATTGGTATTTGTTATATGACTTTAAATTTAAATTAAGTTAAATTTCTTTGTTTTATTTTTTATATATAATTTCAGTATGCTTTCATTTAATTTTTATATTTATTGATTATTGTGATTTAGTTTTATTTTGTTATTTCACTTTCGTTTGTTGTCTTTTTATCAAGATTCATTGAACTAAGTAAAATCGAAGAAAGATTGCTTCTTAAACTCTATATAAACAAATTAAATAACAATATCACCTCGGTATCCAATTATAATTAATCAATCATAAGTGTATAAAAGTACAATCATTCATCTTTTATATAGTAAGAGTTTGCTACTTTGATTTACGAGCTAAGATAAAAGATAAAAACTTTTTTTATTTATTTCTTTTACTAACAAGGAATATCTTATAAAGCTAAGATATTTCTAAAGATAACTTTTTTTTTTATTTCATTAGTGTCAATCAGTCTATTAATATGTACTACGCTTGGAATTGTGTTTTTATTCTTGTTTAATTTCCTTTTTTATATTCTTTTGATATATACCGGATAACAGCAATAAAGTTTTGGGAGAATATTTATTTTGATTAGCTTTAAATTATTTAAATAAAAAAGTAACAATAGATAAACAACGATTTTACACCTTAATATTCAATTCCTGTTTGGCATATTTATAAGATAATTTAAATAATTGATAAATTAATAAATCATTTTAAAGGCATAATTTTTCAATTTCTATTTTATGTGTGTACGTAACGTAATTTTAATTTTTGTAAATTATGTGAATAATAAATAAAATTAAAATAAAGCAGTTAAAAAAAATAGATTATATTATCGGATTTCCTCTGTTATCGAAGCTTTAGCTTTACCTTATTTAACCATTTTAAATGATTTAATGTAAAAAGTCAAACAAAGAGTGTTGAATAAAAAAAACGTAAAAAACTTTTTACAAATATATAAATCAAACAATTAGGTAATGGTGGTTTACCCAAAAATAAACATGATGCCATTCTCCATTCTCTTGAATGGAAAGCTTAACAAACAAGAAGACAAAAACTCCTTTAAATTGTTTTTTTTTATTATTATTAATTTATAATTTAACTTTTGTGAAGGTTTTTTTTTGTACAATTAAATAATGACTCACTTTTAAGAAATTAGCGGAAAAAAAAATACAAGCATAACAAGAAATCAAGAGAATGACCTAACAAACACGTAAAGTGTAAAGAAAATTAATTTAAAATAATAACTTAATGAAATATTTAAAAGTCATTTTAAAAATATTCACTAACAATATATACTTTATAAAAAAAAAAAAAAAATAATAATATTTTCATAAATTAGTTAAATTTTTAAGAATTTATAGATAACAAGTGATTGGAAGGAAATTCTTTATAAAATGTAAAACTAAATTATTCAATCGTACAATATTACATATATTAAAGTAAAACAAAGAAAAACCTTATGTTATGTGATGAGGTATCACCTATCAAAACTGTCTGCATTGTTTACTTGTTATGTCTTCTTCATTTTATTATTCCTCAGTATAAATGCATCGTGCAACTTTTTCTGTTTTGCATAAAATTTAATTATTTCTTGTTTTTATTATGTTTTTTTTTTTTAAACAAAAACACATTTTTTCATTTGTTAATTAATTCATCTATAGACTGAATTTTTTTTTTAATGACAAAGGAAAGTTTAATTAATTTTTTTTGATTAAAAACAAGCTTTTCATTTTCAATTTTCTCAAAGATTTATAATAATGAAAAATACATTTTTTTTTGATAATATTTTGAAAGCTTACGTATAGATAGTATATGAAATGAAATAAACGAATTTTTTAACAAATAAAACAAAAATTTGTTAATAAAATAATTTAATGATGATTTTTTTTTTTTATTTTAAGTTTTTGTTTTATCTGTTTTTTTTTTTTTTGTAATACAGAAAAATTATTTTAATAAATAAACCAAACTTTTTAAACTTTTATTTATTATTTTTTGTATATTTATTATTGGATAAAATTATATATCAGTTTTTATATTAATTTTATATAATTGATAATTTTTTTTTTTCAACTAAAATCCTTGAAAGTTTAAAAACAACAAAACAACGTAAAATTCTAGTTTAATTTAATAAAAATCAAAATTGAGAGTGAATGTAATTTATTTTATTACACTTGGTTTTTGTCAGTATGTGGTTTTCCACTAAGCTTAAACTATAATTGTATTAAAATATGTAATAAAAACGTTTCTGCTTTTTTTAAAGTAAAAAAACAACATTTAATCCATGTTGAGGTTAGAGAAATATATATTGATTACGGATATAATTTATTTTAAAATTTGAATAAGCAACAAGTATCAACAGGGTGGATGCTCTATCTAACATATATAAAATTCAAATTTTTGTTATTATTGTTAATACGAGAACCACTCAGTTTTTTTTTTTAAATTAACAAAAAAAAAAATGAAGATTAATCCTTAAGTTTAAGATATCAGGCAATAGTAGGTAGATTATTAATACATGACCAAATATAAATTCTTTTAAATTAAATCCGGTTCCAAAAGCAACTTTTATAGAAAACTGTAAAATCTTACCTCATTTTTAACGAAAAATATGCAAATTTATCTATAAAATGTTTTTTTTTTTAACTAATTGATTTATGTTTTTGCTTCTTTCTGATTCATTTCGCATTTTTTTTAAAATTAAATAAAAATGCTTATGTGTTGCCTTATAAATAATAATATTAAAGAGATTTATATATGTTTTCCTTTATTAGTTTTAATTAAGTTAAATAAAAGCAAGGAATACAGATAAAAATTAAATATCTACATTTGATAATATTAATAAAATTATCCCATAAGTTTGATGGCTTCATTCATTTTTTACCTTAATATAATTATACTAAAAAACTTATATTATGTTTTATTGTTTAATAATTTAGATTGCTTTCGTTCAACATATCCATCCTATTTTTTTCTATATAAAGAACATAAAATAAAAAATTATAAAAAATAAAATATATTGCAGACACATTATATTAGTTTTTCGTGAGTAATTTTTTTTTTTTTGTAAATAAATTTTATTTACTAAAAACAAAAAAATGAAAATTTATTGTGTGAACTGAATATTTATGCTCCGAGGGACATTACCACTACTCTTTTTTACATAAGTATACTTTACGGTAATAATAACATTAACATCAAGCATTTATAATGACATTTTATAATCCCTTGGCAAGTCTTGACTTGAGAAAAAAAAAAAAAAAGTAATAAAAAAAAAACACAATTTAATTTAATTAAATTAATTTTTATAAAAGGTAATAAAAATAGAGGATAATGTATTTTATTTACATTTTACATTAATTAAACATGATAATTAGTTAATCAACAACAAGAAAACTGTGTCAATAAATTTTGGTGTAAACTCTATAGTTTTATTGGCTTAAAAACAAAACTTCATTACGCAATTAATTGTGACAATACTTTAAAAATTTCCATAATAATTCCGAGCCAAATTATGAGAAAATATTTCATCCTTTATAAAAGATTTTGCAATTTATTTTAAAATATTTATTTGATCATTTTATTAATGACTAATAGAGACGTGTAGATATTCGTAATAATGTCAACTAATGACAATAATGGAAGGTGGTGCTCACTACAACAAAACTTTTTCAATTGTCCTCCAAAACTATAAAATACACAAATATATTAAAGTGAAATAAAATAATTAAATATATATAGATTGTAAAAATTTTTAATGTGTAATGAATATTAATAAAAAAATTTAAAAAATAATTAAGCAATCACCTCAATGTTTACAATGAAAAAAAATTTTTTTTAATATTTTTTATAAATAAAATAATGTAGAAAGTGTTTATTAAATAAGTTTATATTTGCTAAAATAAGACAAATTTTTAGGTGAATTTATATGTATATAAATGCAATAAAACGGTGCTTTTTATTTATTTATTTATACACAAAAAAGTTTTATTTACAAATAAATTGAGGAAAAAGTTGGCAGCACAAAAAAAAATAAATAAAAAGTTTAACTGACGTAATTGTTAATATTGATGAAGAAAGGCAAGAAAAGAAAAAATCATTAGGCAAATTAAATTCTATTTTAATTAAAAATAATATTTATTTAGCAAATTAATTGGCGACTTTTAATTGTTATTAATCAGAATTTTATTTTTTATATTAATATTATATTTCGTGAAAACCACTCAATCGCATGTTGGTAACATTAGGAGATTGGAAAAAAGAAAATAACATTATGTTGATTTATATATATTTACGCGGAAAACAACGCCTTGTTTTAGGATAAAAAAAAATGTTTGTATGTACAAATATTTCTCTACTAGAATTGAATATATTTTTAGACTTAATTTTTATAAAACTAAACCAAACATGCAAACCTAGCACTAATGCCATGGTTTTAAAATTGTGTCATTTTGCTATAACGTACAGCTTTTATTTTAAAGTTTTGAAAACACACAATATTTTGATCAAATATTATTTTTATTAAAAAAAATACAAATAAAAAAAAGGTGATGAGAAATTATATTTATTTAGGTGAAACATTTTCTGTTAACGTATAAAAGGAAGAAGAAAATAAATAAATAAAATAAACAAAATACAATTCCATTTTTTTTTCATTGTAGTTAATTTCTTATAAAAAAATGTATGAAGTTGTAGGTGGAAAAAAGAAACTATTATGAATCATGTAATTATATAAAATTGCATATGGTAAAACTACTAAATAAATTAAAATTGTAAAATGTAGTTAAATTTTCCATCTGAAAACAGCAGTACTTTAAATTACATTATTTGTCTCCACGTTACCTTATTTAATTCACACTTAATAATTCACAATTCACAAAAGTCATAATTTTCTGAATCATTATTGTATTACAAGACTATAAAGAAGCAAAATCCACTCAGTATTATTTGTTATTATTCGACTTGATGTATGATAAATTAAAATCAACCAAATAAAATTGACATCATCATACTAATGATGAATATTAGCATGAACATTTATAGAATAGAGCAATACATTTATAGAAAGCATGAACAAGCTGATGTCATGCAATGTTAGTAAATAAAAGAAAAAAATTAAAAATTATTGCTACGTATTTTTGCACAGGAAAAAAAGTGTAAATTATCAGCTTTAAACAAAATGTATTAAAAATTAAGTAAAGAGTATTCAGGTAGACAAATATGAATTATTATTTAAAATAAAATTGTAATAAAGTCAAATAAACAAATCGAATTTATTTAACGTAAGCTTAAGTGGATTTTTTTTATATTAAATATATAAAATAAAATATTTATTTAAAATACTGGTGTACAGTAAAGTTATTTGAACTTTTCATTTACCCTGTAAAAAATAAATTTTTTTATCTGTTCATTATTGGAAAACATGCCTTGTCAGGGTAAGAAAAATATTTTTCTTTACTTTTTCACATCAGATACTGTAACTTAGTGTTATTATAATATTTACCATTGCTTAACCACTGAGGGAAATATATACCGTGTTATAACCTTTCAGGACGAATAAGTTTTTTGATTTTTGGTTAATTTATTAGTAAATAAAAAACAATAATTCTACAAATCAATAATAAAAAAAAAATGAATTTTATTATCTTTGATAAAAATCAACTTGGTTTATTTTGTAATAACAATAAGTGCTCTTCAAACATTATAATTTTATTTTCTTTGTTAGATTTTTTGCTCACGTAATGAATCACGCATAATATTTTTCATTATCTGATAAAAATATTATTATAATTGTTATAAAAATTATTATGTGTATTAAAAACAAAAAAAAAATAAATAGGGTTTAGTTCAGAAAAAATAACAATAGAAACGATTTTTTAAAAATTAATTTAGCAAAAATCTGTGCAAGATTAATAATATATATAATGTGTATAATTTTTTTTTTTTAATTGTTGTTTTTGTTTTAAATATCTTAAAAAAGAAAAAACATAAATTCTGAACAAAAAGCTTACTGAAAATATAATAATAATAATAATTCATTGTTGTGTAGTTATTGTTAATATTATTGTTCACGATGTTGTGAAGTCTTCGCATTTTCAGTGGCCTATTTTACAAAAATAAATAAAATTTTCTTATTATTTCGTAAAGTTAATTCAAGTAAACTCTATTTTTATTATTATAATAATTTTCTATAATAAAAAAATATATTTTTTTTTCCTTTATGCGAAAATAAACAATTTTCACTTAACTTCAAAAGCGATATGAAAATGAAAATACTTATTTTTAACATTATTAAAATAATTATTATCATTTTTATTATAAAAAATATCTGTACTGGAACCAAAATTCCGTTATACATATGATGATGATGATTTAATAATTTACGTAAATTAAAAAAAAAAAATAATAATAAATACGTAAAAAATTAAATAAAATAACCACGAAGAGAAAAAGTTTAATTTTTACATTTATCATCAACTTTATGATTTAGTGTATAATAAAATTTAAATAAGCGTAATAATTAAGCAAAAAAAAAAAGCAGTCAACCCATAGAGAAAAGCACAAGAAAATATAATCTAACCTATTTTTATAAAATAAAATAAAATAAATTCAAAAACCCTTTAATTATAATTATTATTGCATAGTTTCTCAAAAAAAGTTCGTGATTATGACATTTTATGATGTTTCTGGTGTTGTTCTAATTCCGAAAAGCTTTTAATTTACACAATTATAACATTAAAGTTTTGGTTATTTTTTTTTTCCAATTATAATTTCAAACTACGTTATTATATTTATCATGATTACGTCAAGAAAACAATATTTAAAAGTTACTTTTTAAAAAACTATTAACACCATAAAATAACGTCACCATTGTTACATGTTATTACATTTTTGTTTTAAATGTGCACCACAAACAAGTGCAGTAAATTGATTAAAAAATTTATTTAGTTTCACACTGCAAAAGTAAATTAAATTAAAAAAAAAAAAAAACAAAACAATTTATATACGCTATGCTGTAAACTTTAAGAAAAACATTATACTATGACGTTCTAAACTACGTCATTAGGTATAGTATTTGGTTTATATTATTAAATATCTGTGTTCGTTACTAGTTTTATTTATTAAGCATTTTACCTGGTTTGCAAAAAATCTATTTCAATTAGAATTTAACACAATTATTTGTTATTATATATACAAATCGAAAAAAATGTGTCAAATACCTATAAAAATAAAAGTATAGAAAAATATATTTATAAGAAAATCAAAAACGAAATAAGAAAAAATAAAAATTCAATTCAATATTAAAAAAAAAAAAAAGAAAAAATAAAACACGCAAAGTGTTATGACCTTTAAATTTATTCAGATTAATTGATTAATATTTTTACATTAAAGCTTTTAATTATAAAAAACGGACAAAAATGTATTAATCTGCATCAAGTTTTTAATATAAATAATTATTACTTTGATAAATAAGTTCAATTTGTTTGATGTGTTGACAAGTTAAAAAAGATAAATAAATATCAATGTATAATGATAAATAATTACCTATTTAATAGAAAATGATAAAACTGTCAATAAAGACATTAAAATAATTGTCTAAAGATACTTCTATTATTCGCAATAAAGGAAATTAATTATTTTGTTTGCTTTGAATAAACAAAATAAACAAAAAAAATAATAAAACAAAAGTTAAATAGATTAAATTACGACCCAAAAATTAAACCCTTTTTATTATCCTCTCACCAATGAAAAACTAAATTATGAAAAAAAAAAAGAATTGCAAAATCAATTAAATTAATTAATTTTTATAGCTACGTGTCTAAAATTTAGGTGTGAAAATAATAAACATTTGGTTTAAAAATGCTCATACAAAATAAATTTTATTTATTTATGTTTAATACTTTCTATTATTTAACTAATTACTTAATAAATGCTATATTTGTTTAAAGATAACACGTTGATTGATTGACTTTTATATAATGAATCATAATTTTTATGTTTTTTTTTTTTTTTGAGGTATAATTATACAAGTTTCCTTTTCTGATAAAACAAAAAACCGTTCATTATTTTTTTGTTAATTAGTTTCAAATAATTAACAGGGAACGACAATAATAAAATAATAAAAACATTAAACTACATTTTAATGATTAAACGGTAAAAATAAAAATATAATTAATATTTTTTCTAAGACTCTACGTTCTTCTATTTTTAATACTGGAAAATATTAGAACAAAGAAATAGAATTTTTCTTTTGATTTATTTTTTTTTTTTTTTGAAATTATATTCTTATTTGCAATTGTGGAAATAATTTTAATTAATAATAAATAATTGCAAATTGTGATTTTTTTTTCTTTTTGATAAAATGATAAACTTTTTATCATTTTTACATTTTGCTTTAATTAAAAGTACTTGCTTCAAAGCATACCGTAACCGCGAAACCTAATGAATTCAGACTACAAAAATTAATTATAATTGTTGAAAAGCAAAATTATATTATTTTATTTAAAGTAAATTAACTAAATGACATTAGCAATTAGAACATAAACTTCAAATTTAGTCTTATTATTTTATTACATTTGTATTGAGCTTTTTTTTATTTATTAATTACACATATGTAGCGGTAATTTAATTATTAATGAACATAAATAACAGTTTAATTAAGTTATTTTTTGTATTTGAAAAAATAAATTATAATTATTTAAAATTAAAATACTATCATTGATGGTAAAATTAAACAAATAGGTAAAAGAAGAAGAAGAAAAAACACAATAATATCACGGTTAATAAATACTGAAAAGAAATTCCCAATTAATTTATTTGATTTTAATCTTGATATAATTCAATTTCATTTCTTTTTCAAAATTAATTTTATTTAATGAAAAAAAAATAAATTTAATACAAATAAAAATAAAACATTTATTAATAAAATTTAACAGATTTTATTTTAGCAATAAATTTATTTTATTATTTCATTTTTTGAAATTTATTAATTAATATAGAAAGAGTGTTGATTTTTCGTGTTCGTCAATTTCATTTTATCAAAAAAAAAAATTGAATTTGAATCACATAAAACACAAAAACAATTTTAAAACAAATAATAAATTTTTAATAATCTTAAAGCGTTAAATTTAATTTTAAATAGTGAAAATTAAATAAAAATGTATTAATCATCTATATGTTCTTATTGCAGAGTTTGGAGCAAGAAAAACATGTACTAAGGAGAAAACTTTCGGTAGCGCAGAGTGAAGGTGAATCCAGAGTATTAGAATTACATTCAGATTTAAAGGATTTAAGAACGAAATTAGATGCACAGGTACTTTGTTAAAATTTCACCTTTTAGTTTCAAATATTTTAATTATTTTGTTAACATTATTTAGGAATTATCAGTGCGACAAGCTGAACGTGAAAAAACATTATTAATAGAAGAATTATCATCTCAAAATGCACGACTTACAGCACAATTGCAGGAAGCAAATCAAATGGAAGCTCATTTGGCATCTCAGTTACAAGATATAAGGGATCAATATAGCATGCGAAGTAATAGCTTACAGGTAAAAACAATACATTTTTTATTATTATGAAAAAAGAGACAATAACCAATTGCTTCTGTATTTTTTTGATAAAGTCCAAATGATTTATTCTAATCAATTATTTATCATTATTTTGGTTTTACAATAATATTATATTAACTAAAATAAGTAAAAGTGTACCTTTACTAATGTAATTGTTTTTTGTTTTATCTTTCTTTTATTAACAATAAAAAATACATCAATGCTTTTTCTGGAACTTGTTAATATTCATATTACATTTGAATGGACGAAATATAAAAAAGGATCATGTCAGTAGTTTAGAGAGCCTTAAAGATGAACTCAAAATGGTGGGTGATAAAAAATGTGAATTAGAGAAGAGACTTCAAGTTTCTGTACGTGAGAGAGAAACATTAACATCTGCATTAGAGGAAGCTTCAGATAGGATACATACGTTAGAGCGACACGCTAGAGAACAGGAAACCAAATTACAGGTATGCATTTTATTATAATTTTTACGTTATATTCGTTCGATAACGATATTTGTTCATGCTTTTTTTAGAGTACAATCAGAAATTTGGACAGGGTACAACGGGAAAATAATACATTAAGTGAAAGATTAGAATCCGTAAGTTCACAGGTAAACTTTTAGTAAATTAAAAAAAAAAAGAAGCATTTATATATATTTTTTCAATTCAACTTTTCAAAACAAAATATTTTCTTAAGTACAAATGAACTACAACCAAATACATTTTTATTTAAGGGCTCTCCAAATATATCGCATGGCCAAAGATCACTTTTACATGAAATGGAATGTGATGAAGAATTATCAATATCAACAGAAGTCAATCAGCATCCAATTGTAAATGAAGCGCGCGCTGTTTATAAACAATTAAAAACGCTCTGTGCCAGCCTTAAAAGTGTTCATGACGATGATTCAGGTATGATATTTTTCATTTTGAATTATATTCCATTTTTATTTCCATTTTCTAAAGTACAAACAAGGAGTGTTTTAATACTAACGTCATGTACAAAATCAATTCTTTAGTCAAAACACTGCTATACATTTAATGAAAAATAAACACGATAGCCAAATGTGAGTTAATTATTCAAAGCGTCAGTAAACGGCCTTCACCTCTTCTTTTTTATATTATTTTCCCAAACTATCACGCCACAAGCATATATAAAAATCGATAGATTTTCCTTTTTTCTATTTTTTTATTTTATATGAAGAAAAAAAGAACATAAAGCTAAAAACATTTTACGATTAATAATTATTTTATTTAGAAAATAACATTGCGTTAAGTGTAAGGACTAAAGTTAGTTTTTTGATCCCTTATATTTACCCTCTAATTTAGATACATTGAAAAACAGTAACATTGAAAACGCATAATTATCGTTATTAAATACGAAATAAATAATTAAAAATTATTTTTATTAATTTAAGGACATTTTAGTTTTTTGACATTAAACCATTTACATTGCCTTACCTTGTTTAAGGACAATACCGATTATTGACTTTTAATGTGTTACGTAAGACACTATTAAATATATATTACCTTTTTGTTAAAAGGACCTAATGTGATTATTATCTTTTAATATATAAATAAAATTTATAAATTCTTATTTTTTAGGCCTTCATTCAGATCTTTCACTTGGTTCACTTGATAATACAATATCTTCACAACCATCCGATTCCGGAATCGAAGATGAATTACGACGAGGAATGTTATCAGCAGTCGCTGATGATTTAGTTCAAATAATAATGACATTAGATGCTGTACATTTCAAATCGATGCTTGATCAAACAAGATCGAACAGTGTTGATCAAGAGGATGAACTTCGTCGTCGCCAAGATATTATAATGGATTTAGAAAGCAAGGTAATTTATAGATAGACCAATAGTTGTTATAATAGTTGTTATATTATATTTTTTTATATTTATATTTTAGTTGTCTGTAATTGAAGTAGAGTTTCATAGTGCTATTGAAGAGCGTGATCGGGCTAGAAATGATGCATCGCATACTAGTGTAGCCCAAGACGAAATAGTTGTACAAGCAAGAGATGATCGAGATGCCGCTGTTGCAAGACGTACTAAGGCCGAAATTGAATTGGCAAAAACGCGTGTAGAATTAATGCAAGCAAATGGTCAATTATTAGAAGCAATTCAACAAAAAGTGGAATTATCACAACAATTAGAACAGTGGCAGGTTAGTCAAACATTAATAATCATCTGATAATTTATGGAATAATAATATTAAATATTTTCAATTTATTTATTATTAGATGGACATGCAGGAATTGATTGATGAACAAATGAAAAATAAATTAAATGATAACCGTCAAAGGACAAAAGCAATAACTCAGTCTGTGCCTAAAAAATCAAATGCAAATAGATTATTAAGTTTATTTCAACGATGACTTATATTAAACAATACAAAGTTCATTAGTAATATTGATAATGTTCATAATTAGTTATTTAACTAATTAATTAAATAGTTATAAGTAAGCATTTAACAAATAATCCAATTATATAATGGAAAATAGTAAAAAAGTTAAATAAATAGTAAATCTATCATACGTTAAAATTTAATATTTAATTAAATTTAAAATTGTAATCCGTAATGTACTTAAATCATTCACGATGTTATTAATTAGTTAATTTTAGGTATTTTTTATGTTGTTCTGATATTTTGATATTAGAGTTTTTTTTTTTTAAATAAGCTCAGTGTTATTTGTTTTTAAGAATTATTATTTAATATCAATAGAAATGTTAATATAATTTCATTTATTTTTTATCGTAAATGTTATTAAATTTATTTTTAATTCTGAATTACGTTTAACAATGTTTGTCGCAGAAGTTATAAGAAGTAATATTAATGTCGTGAATTTTAGTTTGTGTATAAATAAATTTAATAATATAATTTTTTTTTTTTTTTACATAATTTATAATAAATTAAATAATTTACTAATAATAAAAGAAATTATTTGTAATTAATTAAAATGAAAATGTGTTTAAAACTCACCATAAATGTTACTTACAACGAGCACAGCTCCTATTTATAACTTAAAACTTTTATAGTAATTATAAAGCAAAAGAATAAATAAAAAAATGTTACTGAAATGATAAAACACATCAATCGTTATAGAAAATATATATTTTATATAAAAAAAATAATAATAATAATAAAAAAACATTTTGTGCCTTGTTTTTATTTTTTTTTTATTATTTAATCAAAATTGCAAATTATGCTTGATGAATATTTGATTAATAAAAATATAAGAGTTTTAGTCATATTATAAAGAAATTATGTAGAAATTAATTTATAAAATGACCAAATATTTTAAATAATTTATTTTATATATTTTATTTGAAAAGTAAAATCAGAAAACTTTTCAATTGCCTTAGAAAAATTAAAAGCTGTTTTTTCTTCTGTTAATAAGCCACAGATTTATTATTATTTTTTACAATGATGAAATAAATATTTTGCAATACGTTTATATGCATTTTCCCGATAATGTATTTATGTTTAATCTTAATTTTGTATTTAATTATTTAAAATAAATTTAATAACTGCTATATACAGAATTATATATAATGGCATGTATGTATGTACAAATTAAAAACATTTCACTAATTTTATATTCAAAATGAAAAATAGATTAAAAAATATTTTAATAAATATATATATTAAATTTAAAAGCACTTGTAATAGAATTTATTCATTAATTTTAAATAAAATATTTCAAACTGATTAAAGATTGAGCATTTTATATTTATTTATTTATATTTTTTAATTAAAAATTCTAATAACAAAAAAAATTTGTTTTTAAACAGCAAGTTTATTTTTTGTTTCATTATGTTTTTGTACTTGGTCTAAATGGATTCCTGTATTTTCTCAATTATAGCACCAACTTCATACATATTACACATATGACTGTCAAAATAATAAAAGAAATAATACAACAAATTTGTGCATTATTATTTAAATTCTAAAAATAAATTATTTATATTTCGCTTATTCTTTTCAATTATATTATTATTAAAACACTTTTTTTTATAAATAATACTACTTATCTAAAATGGTATGTATTATTTTGAATTTTTTAAATTATACGAAGAAACAAAAAAAAATCATTTTCTTGACGTTTTGTCAAAATGAATTTATATTTTTGTTTTGTTTTTGTACAATTTAAAAAAAACTTTAGTTTCAGTTTGGTGGTTTCATGTTCGATCATCATCCCTCAAGACCATTTAATAACACATACAAATGCTATTCTGTGTCTATGTTACCTGGTAATGAAAGGCACGATGTCGAAAAAGGAGGAAAAAGTAAATCATTTACCTTTCTATAAATTCATTTAACTAATTTTAATCAATTTTAAGTTATTATGCCACCATCCGCATTGGATCAGTTGACAAGATTAAATGTTGAATATCCAATGTTATTCAAATTATCAAATCAGAGCAGAAATAGAATGACACATGCTGGTGTATTGGAATTTGTTGCTGATGAAGGGAAAATATATCTACCTTACTGGGTTAGTTCTACATTGTTTATTAAAAGATCTATTAATTTAAACAATTTTTAATTTATAGATGATGCACAATTTATTATTAGAAGAAGGCGATTATTTACAGATTGAAAGTGTTTCATTACCGGTTGCAACATTTTCAAAATTTCAACCTCAAAATCCAGACTTTCTTGATATCACAAATCCAAAAGCGGTTTTAGAAAATGCTTTAAGAAATTTTGCATGTTTAACAAATGGTGATTTAATTGCAATTAAGTATAATAATCGAATATATGAACTTTGTGTGCTTGAAACAAAACCCGGACAAGCAGTTAGTATAATCGAATGTGATATGAATGTAAGTGAAATGCATTAATAGTAAACCAAAAAGAATGCATAAAAATTTTAAAACTAGGTTGAATTTGCTGCTCCTGTTGGTTATAAAGAACCGCAACATAAACCAAGATCTGCTGAACCAATGGCTATAGATTCAGCTGATTTAATGCCTGATGCTCCAGGTTTTATAGCATTTTCAGGAGAAGGAAATAGATTAGATGGTAAAAAAAAGAAAGAAAATAGCACAGAACCAGTTTCTCAAAAAATGGTATTCACAATAAACATATTTTGAATAAAGTTTATGATTAATAAATTTAAAAATTATTATATATAGACATATGTACGTGGAATACCAGACTATGACCATCCATACGGTCTTATACGCTTCGATAGAAATATTCGCCCAATAAGCGATGGGCCTGACCCAAAGAAGGTAGAAGAAAACGGTTCAGATCCTGGTTTTAAAGCATTCCAAGGCCAGGGATTTTCACTCAAGAAAAATAAAAAATAAATATTAATACTATTCTCATTATTTATTATAATTATTTTTTTTGTATTGATAATTAAATTAATCGAAGAAATACAAGCAATTTTTTAAAAATAATATTTTCTGTTTCTACTATTAATTTTATTACGTTGGTATCAATTGTTATGCGGTTCAACCGATTGGGGAATTTTAGGAAAATGTCATTGTGCAACAAGTTAAATTATTTTGATTGAAATATATGTTATTTAAAAAATGTTTTAAGAAATGATTTCTTTATTGGGATTGTTCAATTTTATTAACAATATTTTCCAATTCATTAAACAAACAATTATTGATAATATCGCATTTATATTTACAAATAATGTAAAGCATAATAAACAAAGTTTCGAGCTTAAGAGTGATGCAGGTCCATACTTAAACAAAAATATTAAAATAATTAACCGCAATGAAAAAATGATAAAGTTATGGGATATTGAAGATTTAGAATATATGGAAAATGATTTGGATTTTGGTGAAAAGGTTTGTACTGGAATGTACTTAATAATTATTATTATTAATAATTTATTGTTATTACAGATTTCGCTTTTATTTTTATTACATGGTGGAACAGATCCAAAGTATGCTCTCCAAAAGTACAACATATGCATAAAAACCCCAAGCAGAGAATTGCATTTTTTAGCAGAGTGGGCTAGAAATGAACCAAATTGGAAAGATATATTGTTAGAAGCGTTATGCATCATACAAGATTTTTTTGTTATAGATAAATTAGGTTTAGATTTAAATGATTTGAAAATAAGATATCTGCCTCAAAATCCAGAAGTAAATTTAAGTATACATCCAGTTTTAAAAGCACTATATATTATGTGCGAACAATTATCAATTAACAAGAGAAATGATTTAATTTCCGCAATTCATAAGAAAATACCGAAACCTCAAATTTTAGATGCTTATAGTAAATATTTAGAATGTTATTTATTACAAATGATTGATTATTCAATAATTGAAATTGGAAATCGTGATTCCAATACACCGACAAATAAACGTAATTGTGAAATAGATTTTATCACTCAATTTCTAAAAGAAAATGAATTAGATTTGATCAAAGAGATGTTAGACAATGTTACCAAACGTTATAATTTCACTTGCAACAATGTTATATTAAAAGATAATATATCGTTGGGGTATCAAAATAGAACAGATATATTGGAGAATCAGTTTCCAGTAAAATCTGTGAATAGCAGTCATTTAGATGATATAAATAAAAGATATAAAATATCAAATCGTACTGCTGGCTTTATTTTAATTATAAATCAACAGGATTTTTATTTAGATACCAACAAAGCTTACAAGGTGAATATGATTATAAATATTGTTATTTAATTTCTTAATGTAATTGACTTTTATTTTATAACAGAATATTCTACCAGCTAAGCCATTTGAGAAACGAGAAGGTACCAATTTGGATAAAAACATTCTTATACATACTTTTGAATTATTTGGTTATCAGCCAGTAATATATGAAAATCAAACTCATGATGAAATTATAAACAGGATTGATAGTATAATTGATGAAACAGCAAAATATAATTATGATTCATTGATTGTTGCTATTTTATCACATGGTTTTGAGGGCTATGTTTTAGGAAGTAATTGTGTACCTGTAGAAGTGAAAACCATAAGAAAACGATTAGCAAGTGTGAAAATTTTAGGAAAGCCAAAATTTTTAATAATACAATCGTGCCAAGGAAAAAGTATTCAAGAAGCGCCTTATGTAAATATCCTTTTCATGTGATCTTTAAATAAATAATAATAATTTTATTTGCAGCAACCAACGTTACAAACAGATGGAGACCCTGGCATGTCTCCATATGCTAATGAATTAGTCGCATGGTCAACAATCCCAGGTTTTGCATCAATAAGAGATACGGAAGAAGGAACCTGGTTCATTCAAGAATTATGTGCTAGTATTCGGAATTTATATCAAGAGTTAGTATGGTTTTTACTCATAAATAGAATAAAACAAAATACTTAAAAATTAAATGCATACATTTTTAGGGCTCATCTTCTAGATATTGTAACATTGGTGATAAAAAAAGTTTCGTCAAAACAAGACAACAGGTTAGAAAGAGGTGCTATAGTTCTGCCAAAACAAGAATCAACATTGCTTTATAAATTTTATCTACCTAATGATTCATAATTTGCTTATTTTTATTTTAATAATATTATTTTCTATTATTTCTTGAATGAATTTATTTTTAATGTTATAATAATAATATATTTTTGAATATAAAAAGTGAATAAATATTTTTAAAATACTGAACGGAATATTTAACTTGATTGTTGTTTTTTATTTTATACTCTTCTGCTTTTTGGATACATGGGGAATATATACTCTCATTTAAAATTAAAAACGAGAAATGAACATAATAAAACCCCACTGCTATTATATGTTACTTTACATCAATATTCGTTTAACAATTTCAATGCAATAGGAATGGTATATTAGACTGTCTCTCTTTAAAATGGGGAACGGGTCGCAACTCCAATATTTTCTATTTTACTCAAAATGAAATAAATACTGCATTGCGTTTGCGTTGGGCAAAGAAACTAAAAATAATAAATTTTTATCATAAACATAAACTAAAACTTCGCTTGCTGTCCTGTTCTGATGTTTTGTAAGCACGATTTAAGAAAAAAAAAGTTGTTTCGCGTTCAGGTTCACCAGTGTTTGCTATATTTTACTTTACTTTTTTAATTTACAAAACAAAAAAAAAACTCTACTTTGCTGTATTTTATTTCATTCTTTCTTGTCCGTTTTATTAATAATAACAAAAATTAAAATTAATGTAAATTTTTTCTGCTCGATTTATAACCGTGTGTTATCACGAATAATATTCATATTAAAAAAAAAAAAGTTTTAATTTCGATTTCTACACAAAATATATCAAATCGGGCTGGTCGACAGGATTGTTTTTTTTTTTTTAATTCGTGATGGAATGAAATACATTTTACTGTTTGCGCTAGATGTGAATATCCTTTTAAATATCCTTTGTGTGCTATATTTTTCTTTGTGACATCTTTTCATATTTACTCATTCGTTCTGTCTTCTATTTTCCAAATGTTAATTAAAAAAATTGTACATTATCGACAGTGAAAAAAGGTTTAAAGTGTTGAAAAAAAAAAAAATATTAATATTATTTTGATATAATGAATATAAGGGTGAATATTTCACAAAATAAAGGAAAATTAAATAACAGTGTCTAAAGTGGGTGGATTTTTCGTAATATTATTTTTTTTTTTCTTTTTGATTATTATTTTTATTTAAGAGAAGTTAAAACAATACGATGAAGAAGACTACACGTAACGCCTCAATATAAAAATTATTAACAAAGTGTTTTAGTTTTGTTTATTTGTTTTCGGATGTCCTTAAATTTAATAATATTATTTTGGGATTATTTTTATTTTTTGATTGAAAAATCACGAATTTAATTATTAAACAAAAAAAGAAGCTAAATAAAAAATTACGTGTAATAATTCACTAGACAACAACGACGACATTTTTTCCTATTAAATTAAAATTAAATCCTTTTGTGTTAAATGTGTGTGCAATTTCTTATTTGTGATGAATGATTTATTGAAATAGTAATAAATCAAATAGAATAAAACTAATCAACAGGGAGGATAAAAAAGGTGACGTTAATGTAATTAACATATCCACTAATTATTGTGTCGTCTTTTAATGTTTTGTTGCTGTTGCTCCTGCTGATGTTCATAATTATTACTTGCTATTGCAAATAATAAAAATAAAAAAATCAATAATCTTACAAAAAAGTACGTAGCACATTTTTATTTATTATTATTAAATCGTCTGTTGATAATTTATTTTAAATTATTCTTAAAGAATATATGAATATTTTTGCAATTATTTATAAGAAAAATATTGGATAACATTTCTAAATTATTATTGTTTTTTCTTTTTTTTTTTTCTTTCTTTGTTCACAGCAAAAGCAAAAAAAAAAAAAAATAAATAAGAAAAAGAAAAAGAAAAAGAAAAATAACTCTTCAAAATTACATCAAATATTAATTCTTTAAAAATATTTCTGTTTTTATTTTATTAAATAAGTGAATTTTTCAGCGATAAAACTAGAACACCCAAAAAAATTTAAGCCTTTTATAATTTAATTTGCATTTATACTAAAAAAAATAAAAAAAAAAAAAAAAACAAAAAAATTGAATGTGATTATGTAGTTTAAAGCAGAAAATAAAAACAGAAAATCCATTTGCTTAATAAAATAATACAAAAAAAAAAAAAAAAACGTTATTAAAAGGATTTAAAAAAAAAAATTACGAATGCATTTTAAACAGGATGATAATCGATCCAAAAATGTAACACCCGATCCTAAAATAGGTCAAACTTATGTTTGGCCTTTTTTAATTCAGGTTAGTTTTTATTCTTTGTTTTGCTTATGATTTTGTTTGTTTACATTAATAAAAATTTAGATGAATTTATTTTTTTTTTTATATATAATTTAGTTATTACATGTGTGACAATTTGGCTTAATACCTATAATTCACAAATATTTAGATTAGAAATTGTTTCACGTTTAACAAATATTAATATAGTTTTAATAACATTTTTTTTTTCTAGAGAACATGTACCTATGCATTAGATTCACTATTTTATTATTATAGAAACATTTTTTTCACCGTTAAAATATACTTTTTAATTAATCATGGTGTTATCAGCAATAAATCTAAATGTAATTATTTTACTTCATGATAAAAATATTAATTAAATAAATCTATGCAAATATATATATATATTGGATTGAATAATAAAATTTATTTATTTATGTATTTTAAGATTAAAATATTAATTTTCTGATTTTAGACAAGAAAATGCTTCATTATTGGTCGTTAAAATAAGAAAAATTTAAAGAATTTAATTTAGTTGTTTTTAATATAAAAAAATATAAATTAACTATCTAAAGACTAAACATAATATCTGTATAAGAATTTCCATCTTAATTTGTCTACGTTTTACAAATTTTTTTTTAATAAACAATAAAAGTAAATGTTTAACGCCGGATATGATTTATTTTTATGCATAAACAATTAATTTATGTTATTAAAGCGTAATGTTGTTGTTTACTGTTTTGGTTTAATTATTGATAAATAATAATAAATTATTATACGAAAATAAAAATAATAAACTTGTTTCTGTTTTTACTTAAATATTTAAAATAAAAAAAAAAAATTAATTTTTTTAAATTCACAACACACGTGTATTTTTAGATGAAAAATTTATTAAAAAAAATTATTTTTCTCACCCAAAACAAATAAATAAATAAATAAAAAAAAAAATTGTATATACGAAAAAAAACCGAAATAAGTTAAATTTAACTAGGACACGTGCTTGTCTGTATTGTTTACTTTTGCTAAGCCATTTATTTTATTTTGTGTGTACTACACGTAAACAGTCTTATAACAAAAGACAGTAATTGTCGGTACTTAACTGTGTTACAATAATATACCGAAAAAAAAAATTCTCTATTTACTAAAACTAACCAAAATACAAAAATTTCTATTCATATAAAAAAAAAGCATTTTCGATAAGACTTAACATATCTGTCGTTTAACTAATAAAATTCTTTGCCAATTTTAATTTCGACAGAAAAAAATCATTAAAGAAATGCAACAGAAAAAAAAAATAAAATTATTTTTAAAATAAATTGACTGATAAGTCGATTGTGTTAAAAGAAATATATTTTAATTATGACTTTAAAAAAAAATATTTCGTATCGACGTATTTATTAAACCAGCTGCAATGGTTTGCCAATAATGCAGATGTTAGTTATGTTATTTGTTAAAATATTTAATATTGATTGTTTAAGTAATAATGTTATCTTTAAGTAACATACAATTACTTTTAATACACCTGCCAACATTATACAAAAAATAAAAAAAAAAATAAAAGAAAAGAATTTTTAACTGTAAAATATAAAAAATCAATAAGAACAGGAATAATATTTTATTCATAATTTTTTATCGATACTATAATTAATTAAATTTGCATCATTATGTATATTTTTATCATAATACACCTGTATTTTGGAATTACATAATATTATATTATGTTTGTTGTTCTAATAGTAATATTATGTTAAAATAAAAATATATAAACAAAGAATTATTTTGCCATCCAAATAAATGAATAGAAAAAAGCATATTTTAGACTTAATTAAGTCATAGAATTTTTATTTTGTTTAATTATTTTAAACTTTGACACACTATTTAAAAATTATACTAATAAAACTAAAACTTTCGATTGTTTTGTTTTCATAAATATAAAGAATCAAAAAAATTATTTTTTATATAGAAAAAACATATATTTTGACCAACATATAAATTCAATTAAATTTTGTAAATATTGTTGGTTTATTATATTATCATTTTATTATACATTACTAATTAATTCTTTAATTAAAAAGTATTTATTCATTATTTTAGTGTTTGTATATTATGAAATTATAGGGTAATAATAGTATGATTGTAATATACTGTAATAATTGTCATTGTTATGTATTTCATACATCGTTCAACATACAATATATGCTTATAAATAACATATTTATAAAAATAGCAAGATATAAACTAAAAATAAAAACAGTTATGTTTTATATACATTTATTATTAATTTAAATATTTAAATAGAAAAATTAGTAAGTGTAGGATTATGTCTTATTTTTTATTTAAATTATTATTATAATAAAGAAAAAAAAAATTATTAAATTTTATTAATAAGAAATTTAGACTAGTTATATTGTTTTCAATATGTTTGATAAAATATACTAAATGTATTGTGCTTTTACACAAATTTATGATTATTGTCAATATTATTTAGGTTATATATAAAAAGCTTATATAAATATGTTATGATTTTTTGTTTTATTAAAAGAACCTTAAGGGTTTTGTTAAGGACGATAATAAATTTAGACTTATTTTATCCTATACAGAATTCAATTATATATGTAGCTTAAAAAAATTATTGTTATAAAAAAACATAAACATAAACATAAACATAAACAACATATAAATTTTATTATATTGAGAGATTATATTCAATTTATAACACATAGTCAACGTCTTATATTATAAGCATCTAATATTAAAATTCTTGCGTATTTTTTATAAGACATAATTGAAATTTATATTGTTTTTATTATTTTTATTATTTTAACGTAGACTTAATGTATTATAATTAAGTTTTTTTTTTTTTTTTTGAAATTATAGAATTTGTTTTGTACAAAATATTTAGATAAAAAATTGGTTATGTTTAATTTTTGTGTAGAAAATAGAAAATCGAAGCATTCTATATATATAGGTGTGATAATTCACTAATAAAAAGGGCTTCTAATACATTATTGAGAATATATGTTAAAGCTTTCTTATAGACATTAGACGGTTTAAGGTTATTTGCATTAATAAAAAAATAATAAATTTCATAGCTCAAAAATAAGCCAAATTATAGATAATTTAAAATAATTGTATAATTTCTAAATTGTTTAAATTACTTATGGAAATTCAATTATATTTTTAATTAAGACGAAAAAGAATGAAAACAGTCTTAAGACTGTTAACCCACAAAAAAAAAAAAAAATTTTTTTTTCTTTCTGGTAATAAAACTGCATAAAAATGTCAAAATATCATTATGAATCTAATTTATTATAAAACATTGATAATTTTGTACAATTAATTAATTATAATAATTTTATTTTGATGAGCATTTAATTAATAATTGTGTGTAAATGTTTTTTTTTTTTTTTTTTTTTTGAATTATAAAAATTTATATCGGTCATACAACTAAAACGATTTTAATTGGTTTGCTTTTTAATGTTTATTATAATAATCATATATTTTATTTTATTTTATAAGAGTGAACAATGTATATTACAACATAGCATAGTTTTTAATGTTGATGTGCCCGTAATTAACGATTTTACTGGTTATATAGAATACGCGTTGAAATAATAACATTTTTTTTTTGTTTTGTATAAAGCTACTAGTTTTTACCATTTATTATTATTAGTATTGTTTCAGCATTGCATATATATCACAATCACGTTCAACATGAAATTAAAGTAATCATACCAAATATTATTAATTTTTTTTTCTTTTTATTTCATTTTAAACTTGTTTGATTATACAATCCGCGTAATTTTTACCTTTATAAAAATTTGTTCGTTTTTTTTTTTATTTACTTTATTAAAGTTCATTGCCATTACTCAGCATTGAAGTGTTCAAAAAAATAAAAAATAATAATAATAAGAATACCAACAATAGAAAATCATTATTCAGTGCATCTGCTTCATTGTGATAAAAAAAAGCAGCATAGATAATTATATTAATTACAAATAATTATCTAATATTATTAAACAATATACAACTAAGATTAAAAATGTTACAATAAAATTTGTTTTTAGGGTGCCATGGAAAATCCATCATGTCCATCTACAACACCGGAAACAATTCCGGCCTTACTTTGGACAACAATTGCTGTATTTGGCATAGTTTATACAGTATTAGGTAAATTATTTTTTATTAAATAATAATTATATATTATTGTTATTCGAAATAAAATTATTATTAATTAAAAGAAAGTTTAATTATAATCAACAAGAAATAATTAACATGTACTCTGAATAAAATCGTGCTGAATACTTTTTTTTTTTTTTTGTACAAGAAAGAGAAAAATCTTTATACTCTAATTAGTAATAAAATTATCACATATTTGTTCTAAATAATATTAAATAAAAATAAATATATATATTTATTATAAAAATCATAAAATAATAAAACATAACTGACATTGAATCATGCTTGAAAATAAAAAAAATAATAATAATAAAGGAAATGAATAATTTAATGCAATTATAATTAAAATAATCATTTTTAGTCACAGTTTTCAGACTACAATGAGAATCTATTTATGTTATATCAGATAAAAAAAAAATACAGCAAAATATTAGATACGCTTAAAACTTTCTAATTTAAATGATGAATTTGATACATTTTAAACACTAATTAGGAAACACCTAAATATATTGCTTAACTAATAAATATTTATCTATAACAAAATTTTGTGATTTAAAGGTTATCGATGTTTGAGAGCAATAGGTTTTTTAACTGGATTAGCAGCAGGAGCTGGTTGCATTTTATGGTTACAAAAACAAAGTATAACATTAATTGGAAATCAATTAGACTCAGGTAAAAATAAAAATTGATTAAATAATGATGATTTAATATATATTATTTTCTTTATCATTTTATATTAAAAATATAAGCTTTGGCTGTTGTCACTGGTTTGTTTGGTGCTGTAATTGGATCAGCTCATCCGATTGCATCAGCACTTGTTGGTGCTTTTGCCGGCGCATTAATTGCTTCAGCAGCAATGGTTACATGTGTTGCAACGATGCCGAATCATGAATTTGGTGTAATTATGATGATAATAATTAATAATTAATAATTAAAATTTACTAAACATATGAAAATTATTTATTTATTTATTTGTAGGAACGTGAAATATTAGTTGCTGTTGCTGGTGGTGCTATTATATTTGCCGTAATGACATTATGTTGTGCCAAAATTATAACAATAATAGCGTCAAGTATTGTTGGTTCAGCTATGATTATATGCTCAATAGACTTTTTCATGCATAGTTTAGATACCGTCAAATGGGTGTGTTTATACAAAATTATAAATTTATAAATAAATAGTGAATAAAATTTATTTACAGTTTTTATACATGAAACCCAATCCAATGCCACCACCTTGTTGGGGTGGTGTACTATTGTGTTCCTGGCCTGTAGCGTCTATGATTGGCATTTTAATACAATGTTTTATAACGGCTTGGCGAATAGATCATAGAAAACCGCAACGTCGACGTCGTAGTGGAGGGCATAGAACGCGATCTAATTCTAGGCCACGAGAAACACGTGAAGAGGCACGCCAACGAAAGTATAGATACTTGTATCAAGTACGTACAGCTCATGGTGATATTATATCGCAGGTAAATATCATATATTTTAATTTTTATTACAATTATTATTTTCTGGAGAAAAAACCTATTTTAATTTCTAACAATTGAATGAAATTTTTAATAGAATTATGTATCAGCACTCCAAAAACGTATACAACCAGGAACTGGACCACCATCAGAACATTCAACAAAAACTGGTTCGAATGAACGAAATACACTACGTAGCGATCGAACACACTTAACAAATCTTCCAGACTCAGATGGTGATAAAATGGAAATATTGCAAGAAAGGGGATGATGATAATGATGAAAGTTTTTTTTTTTTTATTTTTCGACTGAATCTTAATTATTATTTTTCTTTTTATTAAACAATATATTTTTATTTATTTTTTATTTGTATTATTTAATTAAATGTTAGGATATGTATATAAAATGAAGTAAAAAAAAAAAATAATAATAATAAAACAAATACTAATTAATTTAATTAATTAATCAAAGAATATAAATGGTGCAATGATATTTTAGAAAAATTAAAAATTAAAAATAAAAATCGAGACATAATTAAAGATGAAATAATTACAGAAAAGACATTGAACGCTCAGTTTGCACAAAAAAAAATTATTATTAGGAATTTAGATATAAATTATTTTATCTGCAAATTATTAACAAATTTGATGAAAGAAAATTAAAAAAATTATATATATATATATATATATATATATATATATATATATATATATATATATATAAATTAACAAAGAATGTAGAAATATAATCGAAATTAAAAATGTAAGTAATGAAAATAGTGCAAATTTTAATTGTTTTTATTAAAGACAATTTGTGTCACATCAGTTTTGATTTTTTTTATATTATTAAATTAATAATCGATAGCTTATATTATTATAATACACTGTGCACATTTAATTTTAAATTGAGGAAATACAAACACAAATCATCTCATTTATGTTCTCTCTTTGAAATTACATCGAACACCAAGCTTCGGTCAATCAAATTTTGAATAGTCAAAAACAGACTTAAAATGTATAGTTTTTTGTATAAACTATTAAAAAAAAGAAATACATGAATTTTCATATTCCTCTATAATTAAAAAAAAAAATTAAAATAAGAAATAAGTAAACGAATATTCAATATTTTTATAGTACAGGGTTGAGTTAAAATAATGTTGATGTTCGAAATACAAAAGATAATTAAAAAAAAGTAAAAAGTAAAATTAGGTTAAGAAAAATCAAAACAAAATAAAATAAAACCAAGAAAAATCAAAATAATTTTTTTATACAGTCATTTCGAATTAAAAAAAAAAAATAATAAAATAATAATTATTGAAAAAAAAAAAAAACGACAATATTTTGTAAGAAATATAATTACATAAAAAAATTTTAAATTTTTAAAATAAAGATTAAATCAAAATTTAATATAAAAACAAAAATAAAGAAAAAGAAAGATTAAATTGAAAGGTTTCAATAACTTTGCTATTGGTTTTCTTTCATTCTTTTCTTTTTAATTTTTCTCAGCTATTTTTAATTAATTTCGTTAAATAAAACATTTAATTACACAATTTACTATTAATCACTTACTATTTTATCAGGTTACTTACTTGTTTATAATTTAACAATTAATTCATTTACTTTGAATTACTTTTCATAAATAATTGTTACATGTTGTTAGCTCCCTGAAAAGTAAAATAAGGTAAATTTTTAATCAATATTTATCCGTCAAAAATTAATTAATTAATTATTTTCACATAACAAAAAAAAAAAAAAAACGCTTTATTTATTAATTTTAATTATAAATTGCCAATAAACAGAAATTAAATATTTGAACAAAACCATAAAAATTGCAGCGATAGGTGAAATTCAGTCATGAATTATATTCACCTCGCGGTCAGAATTTTTATTTGGATGGACCTTTAAGCTGTGTTTGATTCCTTGAAAAAAGAATACTGTAAATGCGTTCCAGAATACGAAAACAAATACAAAATAATATTATATATTATTTTTCCCATTTATTAGTTCTGATATTTTTAAGTTAAATATATATATATGTATATAACATAGAAATAATAATAATAAACAATATCTAAATAATTAAATAATATATCAAAACAGCCAAAGATTGATATAAGATAAATATATATTTTGCATAATAAACAGAAACCGAAAATAAAATAAAATTAATTCAAAATTTAGCTTAACAAAATTTTATTATTATTATTATTTAGATAATTCAAAAATAATAATTTTAAAATAAAAAGAAAATAAATAAAAATTACATAACATTCGTCCATTTAATTAAAATAAAAAAAAAAAACAATTATGCATGTTTTTTATTTTAAATATATTTTAATGAAAATTAATTTAGAATAATAATTAATGCGAGATGAAATCGTTGGGCTAGTTGGGCAAAAATAGGACAAATGATGCCGTGCAAAATTCTAAAGCAAAATGTTTGTTTTTTACGAATTCAATAGAAAAAAAAATTGCTCAAAAAATAAAATACAAACAAAGTAATAAACAAAATTGATGAGTTTAAGTTAAGTCAAATAAAAAAATAAAAATATAAATTATTTGTTGAGTTTAACGATCCGTTAAGTAAAAAATTAAAAAATATAATAATTCTTCTTTTTTTATTTAATTTTAATGTATATTGTTTTTATAATTAAATAATTTTTTATCTCTGTATTCAATAAATGCTACACTACACTACTGATCAGTAAATTTGGTTATGATTTTTTTCCATCACATTTTGTATAACATTTGGTAAAAATAAAACAAAATGTAATGATCAGTAGTTTTATTTTAAAAACTAATTATTTATGTTGTGATATAATTATTTAAAATAATAATAAAAATAATTAATAATAATAATAATAATAATAATAATAAACTTTACAATAATAATGATAATAATAATAAAAAAAAAGAATTTTTTTTTAATTTATGTATGTTTTTAATTTATGTACATTTACATTAAACATGCCTTATTTTTATTTATATGTTTAATGTTTATCTATTTAATTTCTTAAATTGTATTATTTAAATATTATAAAAAAAAAAAATTAATGTGATTTTATAATATAAAATTAAAAATAACAATCATGTAAAAATTGTCATTTTTTTTTTTATATTAATTAATAAATTAATAAACAAACTATTAATGAAAATACATGTATTTGTTCACACTGATTAATCTCGAACTGTTTTATTTACTATTATAATTAACATTAAACATATATACGATTCGCTTGAAAGAACATCATCAGTATAGCCAAAAATGAAAACTGATTAATCTTTAATTAATTTATGTTTCCATTAATTAACAATTGTATGTTATTCGATATATTGTGACATTTTTTTCATTTCCGTTATATCCCAGAGAATCTTTTGTAAAGTAAAATTAAATAGAGCAGGTAAAAAGTATATTATACCACTTTTATTTCCCCATATAATATACCAGTATAATTCTTTCGTTCAGTTTATTACACATAATATAGTTACGTTAGTTTATGTACATTATGTATAGTCTTACGTAAATGTCATTTTTCTTGTCAACATCTTTTAATAAATAGAATTAATAAAATATTATTTTTATATTTTCGTGATAATCTTAATAAAATTATTTAAAATCTGGAAACTTTAAATTATAATAAGTTTAATTTTTTTTAGTTTTGTTTTTTTTTTTAATATTCATTTAAAAGAAATAATTATGAGTTTGCTGGAGAATTATGATCTTGATATAGACCCAAGTAAAATTTGTCGAATTTGTTTGTGTCAATCTGATAAATTGCAAAATATATTTACTAATTTAATTATTGATGGATATATTATTGCCCTGCCAAAAATATTAAAGAATTGTATAGATTTAGAGGTTTGTATGAATGAATTTGTATTATATGTAGAAATAAAAACTAACCTCAATTATAGGTGAACGAAAGAGAATTATTGCCTAAAAAAATATGTGATATATGTAAATTACAAATGAATAATTTTTATGTTTTTAAACAAAAGTGCAAAAAGTCTGAAGAAGTTTTACAAAAAGCATTCAAAAGGGAATTAGAAATTGATGCACAAACAAAAGAAAGTATGAAAACATTTAAGGATAATGAAACTGATTCATTGGATACAGGCAACAAATTTAGTGAAAACAGTAATAATGATACAGATACCGATATTAAAATTGAAGAAGAATATATTGAATTGACGGACATAGAAGAAAAACCAATAAAAAAAGAAAGTGAATCAATATTAAATATAAATGAGGAGAATGATACTGGTAGCGAAACAATTGAAATGGAAAATGAAGAGTTTTTGGATGACAGTAGATCATCAATATATTTATCCGAAACGGAAGAAGCTGATAATTCCAAAGAAGACAGTAAACATCCTATTACATGCAAAATTTGTGATAAAACTTTTCCCTTTACAAGTCGCCTCAAAAGTCATATGGTTATTCATACTGGATTACGATATAAATGCCGTATTTGTTTGAAAACTTACTCTCGTCCTGCGTCAATTAATCGCCACAAAAAAATTTGCCGATCTAAAAATACAAATAAATGTGTAAATAATCAAGAGAGTCTGAAATTGTCTGAGAGTATAGATGGGAGTACAAAACCGTTGGATAAGGATGATATTAATAATACCATTGAAAATAAATCACCTAATTCAGAAATATGTGATACAGAAGATACAGAAATTATAATCGATAATTTAAGTGTCGATAATAAAAAATATAAATGCATTGTTTGCAATAAATGTATTACTAATAAATATGATTATATACAGCATTGCACGATTCACAACATCCAAGCCATATCATGTGCAATATGTTCAAAAATTGTTCATTCCAATGAAGAACTAGAAGTTCATGAAGCCAACCATAAGTATATGGACCAATTATCATTTAGTAAACAAAACTTTTTTTGCAATACGTGTAATAAACGGTTAAAAAGTAAAATACAATATGAGCAACATATGCGTGTTCATGAATCAATGAATTTAATAATAAATTATCTAGAATTTTTCCCCTGTAATATATGTAAAATAATTTTTTTGACGGAAAATAGTTTGCTGGATCATAATAAAATGCATGTCAATGAAGTAAATAACGAGTTATTTGTTGATGATGGAACATGCACCGATTACCAATTTTTAGAAGAAGAGAAAGTACGGGAACCCATCGAGGGTATTGCTTATAAATGTGGTGTTTGTAATTTAAGCTATCCTAGTGCATTTGAATTAAAATGCCATATAATATTACATTCAGAAAAATTATCATGTCCTTTTGATGGTTGTGGTTGTGAATATGTTTCTTATCATCGCTTAAATATCCACATGATGAGTAAACATGTAATCGGCCATGTACATAAATGCATTCATTGTAATGATTTCCAGTGTTCGTCTTATGATGAGTTACAAGTGCATTCAAAAACTGCATGTAATGCAAGGCAGTTCTCATGTGATCATTGCAGTAAATATTATTAAATATTTTTCAATTATTTTCATTTATTTATTTTAATTTTCATTTAGATAAGAAATTTCTCTCAAAGAGAGCCTTAGCCCATCATATAAAAAATTCATTGTCAAAAGAATATATGTGCCAATTTTGCGGTAAATCATTTGCACAACAAGGTGAATTAACAATACATAATAGGATGCATACTGGGGAGAGGCCATTTAAATGTACTTTATGTGGTAAAGCATACAAAACTGCTAGTATGAGAACAGCTCATATGGATGCTCATATACAGGGAAAAACTTTTTCGGTAACATGATATTATATTAAAATGTTTTATTGTTTTATTTATTTTAAATAATTTTAGTGTACTCTATGTGATAAAAAGTTGCAAACCAAGACAAGCTTTCGTAATCATATGAAACGTCACACGGAAGAAAAAAAACATAAATGTGATGTATGCGGTCAGAAGTTTTTTACAAAATATCATGTTAAAGTACATAATTTAAAAGTACATCAAAGTGTTAAGGCCGGTCGAAAGAAGAATAAAAAAGTTGATTAATTATAATTGTTTTCTAGGAAAAACAAATTTTTAATAATTACGCTACAATAAAATGTATATAAAGAGAATTGATTTAATAAAGACGTTTGTTTGTTTATTTTATTTAAAGATTTTGTTGTAACTTTATTTTTGGATCAAGCATTTTGTAAGGAAACTAGAAAATTTTATTAGGAAATGATAATAAAAATTGTATACATTTTTTTCAACCAACAGTATTTTTTTATTTAATTTTTTTTTTTTATTTATTGGATTATTACATTTGTATTATTTATTTAAAATAGATAATAGTTTATTTGTTTCAAAAACGAAATAATATTTAAAGTAAATTATTAATACAAGAATGAAAAATTTAACCAGTTTTGGTAGGCATATGACCACCTCCTTTAGCATCACGACGGGAACGTGTTTGCTGATTCATATTTCGTCCACCATAAAACTCGCCAGGTGGTCCGCCTGGAGGTCCACCAGGTGGTCCTTGTTCTGGTCCTTGAGCTTGTCTTGCAATCTTTGAAGAAAATTAATTATATAATATGTATTATAAAATAAGAAAAACATATAATTACCCTGTTACCATCCTCCATAGGCATTGGTGGCAAAGGAATATTTGGTGGTTCAGGCATTTGCGGACTTCTACGTACCTTTAATAAGAGATATAAATGTTGGTTATTTATATATTTAAATTGGTTGATAGTTTAACTTACGCGTTGGAAAATATTCACATTTTTTGTATCAGCTGGTGCTGAGTTTACAATTGCAATAAATGCAATAATTCCGAAGGAAAAAACTAACTTGTTAAAAGTTGCCATTTCAATTGACTGATGCTTTCATAAATAAATTACAAGCTATTTATACATTAAAAAAAAATATGTATATTTCAATTCTTTTAGACACATGCAATTTCTGTCAAAAATATTATACGACAAACAATATCTTCTTATTAAAATCAAAAACGGATGTTTGCGATTTTAATATTAATTATCACACGAAATAAATCATAAAAATATTCGATTGTTGTGTTTTGGCATTATCAAAAAGCTTTTCCTTTAAATTTTTTTTTTTTGTTATATGATTTATTGTTTCATCAGATTTTAGTAAATAAAAATTAAATATAAGTTTTAATTAATACAAGTATAATAATGTATGATATGTGATAATTACAGAATTATTGTTTGATAAAATACTGTATATATATATATTTTTATTTAAATTAAAAACAACTTTAAAGTACATCCGCGAGTTTTTATTTTTTAATAAGCATTTAATTACTTTTAATTGAATAATTATGTTAATAGTCACTAATTATGTATAAAACGAAAAATAACTTTTTGACCAAAGTCGAAGAATAAACACGAGCACCTTTACACGATTCAAATGCATACAAAGCATCACCTTTTTTTCATTTCACAATAGAAAAAGTTCGATTGAAAAGTTCTGAATCGACATTAATTTAAGAGTTTGGCCGAAAAAAAATTATTTCGCGAGTTAAAATTTTTTTTTTAGATTTTAGGTGGTCAGCAAAACCGTTTTAAAGGGTAGTAATTGCAGTAAATTGGCTGTAACTTTGCGAAATCTTACGCTAGAACAGTTATTTTTACGTTTTTAAATCTTAAAATAAATTAGCTAACTGAGAAAAATATAAAAGAATAGGCTCTGGTACAGATTTAATGATATTCAGGTTGATGAACATGAAATATGGTGTTAAAAGACAATATTTAAGATTTAATGTTTTCTTTTATTTAAATTGTTTTTATTTATTTATTATTATTTCTTTTTTTTTTTTTTTTTTTTTTTGTTTCATTTTAAGTTTATAAATTTTAACAAAATTATTAATTTCTTTATTAAACAGCTATTATAATGAAAATAAATTAAAATAAATGAATTAAAATAAAAATATTAAATGTGTTTCTTGTTTTAATTTAATTTAATATTTTTTTTTTTTTTTTCTTTCGTTTATTTCAAATAACAATATTAATTAAAGAATAATTAAAATAAAAAAAATATTAATGAAAATTTATTTATATATATTTTTCATCTTCTTCCTTTTTGGTATATAAAAGTGATTTAATTTATTAATGTTTTCTATTATTATTATTTTATATTAATTTATTTGTGACTAATTGTTTATTTATTAGTTATTCTAATTAAATTGTATCAACTTTACTTTATTTTCATTCTATAAAATTGTTAATTAAGGTTTGTTTTGTTATACTTTAATTATTTTATTTATTTTTTTTTATATTTTTATATTTATTTATTTAATTAAAAGGTTTTTACTTTATATATTATATATATATATATGTATGTATATATATAATTATTATTGTATATATTATCTACAATTTTCTTTTTAATATTAAAATAATTGGTATTTAAAGTGTTTTATTTATTTTTTTTTTTTTTTTTATATTAAATTTAATTAATTTTTAATAACATTATTGGTCGTTTCAGCTCAAGAAAAGTTTTTATTTTATTTAATATTTTATTTATAATAATATTAATAGTAAATATTATTAATTACATGTTTTTGAAATATAAATAAATAATAAATATATTCATTTCATTTAAATAACTTTTTTGCAACTATAAATATTATAAACAAGTCTTTATATAAATTTTATTTTTTTGTTTATAAATTTTTTCTTTGTTGTCTTAAAATTATAATTTCAAAGACATATTTTTAGTTCATATTATAATATATCACGTTTTTTTTTACAAAAACAAATATTTTCTTTTCAATTAAATTTATTCTTAAAATATTTTATTTATTATAAATAATTATTTAAATTTATAATTTATAATTAATTAAAGATTTGTTAACGTAAACGTCTATTTGTATCATTAAGATTAAGGTAAAAGGTTCATTAAAGTTAATTTTATTTCTATTGTGGAAACTCTGGCAAAAATTTTTTATTTTATTTAACTATAATTAAAAAAAAAAAAAATAAATAATAATAATATAAATAATAATATTTCTAATTAATTGGGCTTTTATTTTGTTTATTTATTCCTTGGATTATTACATTAAAAGAACATTTATTACTTTATTATGCTTATTTTATTAGTTATTAAAAATTCATTTTAAATAGATTGAGTAATTTTTTGGTTTTCTATTTAGTAAAACACTTCTTTTATTCAGTTTTTTTTTTTATTAGTAACGAATGCAGTACTACAGTCAGTTTGGCCGTTTAATCTTTACCTAAATATATTATTATTATTATTGACGGGAATATTTATACATTATTATTAAACATGAAACAATATTTTATATTTAATAATAATAATAAGACTATCAAAACACTGTAAAATAAATATCAATATCATTTTAAAAAAATTATTAATTTTATAGTTTAGGAAACTTTAACAAAAAATCTATAATTAAAATGTTTGCCTATTTATTAAAATATAATTATATCCTTTGAATTTGTTAATGGAAAAAGGAAAAATAATGAAATTTTATTTAGCTAGTAACATACTTAATTATTAATACATGCTTTAGTTTATTCAATGTATTATTTCATTACCCATTAATGGGTTATTTGTTGTTTTAGTAGTGAAACAAGAAAACAAGCTATAGTAATTCTTACCCAATTATATTTTCCATTTTTATTATTGTTCTTTTTAAATGAATTTTTAATTATTAGTAGAAGAAAAAAAAAATACATATATATAACCAGACGCCTGCATTATTACATTAAAAATAATTTGTCTAAGAAAACTGGGTCTTTAAGATAATGTTTTTATAATAGAGAAAAAATAAAAACGAAGAAAATACTTTGGTCATTTAAGAGTTAAATTTTATTTACTTTATAATTAATTATTCGTATGGAATATTTAATAAAAGATTGAAAAATGTATTTTATTAGTTTGAAACCGTTTTGTTATTATTTATTATTTTTTTTTTTTTGATAATTTATGGTCTTTAAAGCATTTTTAACTAGGTAATTTTGTTCAATAATTATTTATTAAGTTCTTTATCGATTAGGTTATAAATGTTTTATTACTTTGAATATTTGTAGTACTGCATGTGATATTTTAGTTTTTATTTTGTTTTTTTTGTTTATTCTATTATTTTCTATGTACTTTTATTATGTTTAATGACAGAATAATAATAATAATAATCAATCAATATTATTATTTGCTTCTGTTATACTTTAACTAATTAAATGATTGATCCATGATAAAAATGTATGTTTTGTTGTTTTACAGTAATAACATGTTTTAACTGTCTTACACACTAGACTTATTTTTATTAAAAATTATTACAATTTCTAAATTATCATTATTTAGAAAACATTTAAGTTTTTTTGTTTTATAAAGAAATATTATTTTTGTTGTTGTTTAAAAACTAATCTTAGGGTTTTGGGATTTTTTTTACTCAATTAATCAGAAAAAAAAAAAAAGAAACAAATTAAAAACTAAATATTTATTATGTTAAAATTGATAATTCTTTTCTTTTACAATTTGCTAAGCGATATAATTAATTTATGTTTTTTTTTTAATGCATTATTATTTTTATTATTATTATTATGAATTAAGGTTAAGGGTTTTTTAAATAGTTGTTTTTTTTTTTCATCTTGTTTAATAATTTGATCTAGTTAGTTTCATATGAATAAAAATATGAATTCATATTTAGAAAATAAACAAAAAAAAAAAAAAATCAATCTTAGCAAATGCAGGCACCCTAAATTTTATATTATATACTTTTATTTATATATTAATTAACTATTTACTTATTTTTATATAATTATGTTAAATTATTTGTGTAATAATTTTTTTTTTTTCTTTATAATTTTATTTATTAATTTTTTTTTTATTTGTATTAACTAATTAATTAATGTAAAGCTTAGTTACGCGCAACGCATTGTGAATTAAAATCTATCTAAATTGTTTTAATTATTTTATTCATACATAATTTTAATTAAAATAATTTTTATTACTACGAAATAATTATTTAAAAACAAAAATATATTTATTAATAATAATAATAATATTTACAAAATAATAATATATAAGTAACTAAAAATCTATACAATTATGTACATACTTTAAAAGTAAATAAATAATTATGTAAACAATAAATAAAATTAATAAAACATATTTTTATTTAATTATTTTGTTAATTTTTGAATGTCTTTTTAGGTTTTCACTTCGATTTTAACCTTATTACATTTGTTTTAATTTAATTATAATTAATTTTTATAAATCTATTAATTTTACTTAATTAAAAAAATTTCTCTTTATTTTATTTAATTTAATTTTAATTAAATTAATTCAAAATTAAATTAATAAAGGCAAAACTAATTGTTAAAATTTCTATATGTAATTTATGTAATTAATTAATTAATGTTTTTATCTTTTTAATAATATTATTGAATTCGTCATAATAATTAATTTAAAATGCAAAAAAAAAATAAAAAATTAAAAAATTAAATTTAATTTTTATTCATAAACAAAACGAAAAATAAAAAAAAAAAGTAGAAATCGTATTCCATTATATTTTTAAACTTAATAAAAGCTATGCTCGTCGCATATGTTATCCCACAATTCATACATTTATATCGTATCGCTAAAACACTTTTATAACTTTTGAATACATCTGGTGTTGTAATTTTTTTATTCTATTTTTCTTTTTCTTTATTTTAATAAATTTATGTGCATTATTCTTATGTATAACGAATCGAGAAGTTTTTTTTAAATTAATTAATTTATATTTTTTTTTTCCATCCTTTTTTATTTTCCATCATTTTTCAAACGTTAATTGTAATTCACCTGGCTTCTCGTTTTTCAATACAAAATTAAAATGTGTGTTAATTTCTTATAAAATATTTGAAAATAATTTATTCGTCTTTAGAAAACTTATTTAAGAAAATTAATTAAATATATTTTCTTCATAAAAAATAAAAGTTTACTCATTATGGAATAGTATTATGTTTTAAATTGGTATTTCAAAATAAATGATAAAAAAAATAATAAAACACAAACCATGATAAAACCTTAATGATAAAACAAAAAAAAATTTAATTCAATGATGCTCTAATGATTTGATTTAGTTTTATCGAATTTTAACGAAGAAAAAACAATAAAAAATGATCTTGCTTGCTGTTATCAAAGTTTTCCTTTTCTTTTTTTAGTTTTCATAATTTTTGAGCAAATTAATATGGCTGTGTGTTTTCCGGTTTTATTAAATTAATTATTTTTTCAAGTTTTTATATCAATTAATTGGATTTTTAATACTTTTTATAATTTATTTCACATTGTTAAATTGGGTGATTTTTTTTTTTTTTTTTTTTTTTTAATAAAGATGCTTGCTCCTTAATGCAGAATCTAATAATAATTATTTTTTTTAAATTAAATTACTGCATTTTATAAATTATGTATAAAATGTCTTTCCTTTTATTTTATTTTTTTTAAATATTATTTATTTACATACGAGCGGCACGTTCTCTTTGTTTTGTAAATTTTGTTATTGACGATCCTCTACGAAGTTCGATTCAGCTGTTAGAGTTATTTCTCATAAACGATGAATTATTATTATTTTCAGATAAATTACTGCCACCGCCACCACTGATAATTGTTGATGATGTACTTGTTACAATTGTTGTTGAAGGCGGTGGTAATAATGTTTCTGGCACCAAATGTGGGGTTCTACTAGATATTGGTGGTAAAATAGGACTGGCTGGCCATTGGTATGCTGGCGTTGATACGGGAACACTTCTGAAAGAAAAACTATATTATGGAAAGCGGTTAGAACATCAAACATCAATTTGGAAAAAAAATTTGTTTATGTAATGTTCATTCGTTAAAATGAATAATAAACAAATAAAAGAAAATTTAAAAATAAAACAAACATTGATAGAGGATGTATTGTGTTTGAAAATAAATTAAAAATGAAAATTAATGTTTTTAATGTGATTAAATTTTTATTATAAAGAAGGTAAACAAAAACAAAAATAATAAAAAGAAATAATAATAATAATAATAATAATAATGCAATTTTAATACCAACAACGAAGAAGAGCTTAGTGCACCATAGTAAAATTTACTATATAATTTATTATTATAATAGATATATAGATAGAAAGTAGAAGGAGAGATTTAGATTAGATTTAGTTATATAAAGAAGAACATTTTTATTTTTCATTATTATTATGCTTGATAAAGATAGAGACTAGGCAGAGCTACATTGAAAGCGATTTTAATAATTTTTAATCAAATTATGTTATAATTTTTTTTTTTGTCTTTCTTAAATAAATTCTATAAACATATTTTATTATTATAATTTAATAAAAGCACACGCACAACATAGAAATAATTTTTCAAAAATACAAACATTTTTACATAAAAAAACACTTTAAGAAAATTATTTATTATTTTTACATATTTTTCTTTGTCTATTTTTGCTTCATCGATTTTTATTTACTTAATTCATTATTTAGTTATTAAAAATTTAGTAAACAAAAACAAGTGTAAAGTGTTTCTTTTTTTTTTTTTTTTTTTACTTTTAGTGATTAGTACACAACATTGACAATGGATATTACTAATAAATACGTAACATTGAATAAAAGAATAATAATGAAAATAATAATAATAATAAAAGAAAAGAAGAATAAAAGTTGACAACATTGTAATTATCTTGAACAACAAAGATCATATCAAAGAAGCAAATAATAATTACAAAAAAACATCTTAATTATCTTTTATTATAATAAAAGTTAATTAATTTTATTATTATTTTTTTTTAATGAATTTGAATTCTTACGTAATTTTTTATTTTCTTTATAATTAAGCTCTCTCTTATTTATCTCTCGATCATGTTTTTAAATAATTTTATAGCTCTTTGTGTCTTTTATTAAAAAACATTTATTTTACTTTTTTTTTTTGTATTGTATTGTTTTAAATTCTATTTGGATTAATTTTTTAGCAAATTAATCATGTCTACAATTAAAAAACAAAATAATTAAACAAAAAACTAAAAAAAAAAAGGAAAAAACAATAAAAATGTTTTCTATTTGGATTTGTTGGTTTGGCGGTCCTGGGTGTCAATTAAAAATTACAAACAGTGTCACCATAATCGATTATTTATTTAGAAAACATATATAAAAAAAAAATAAATTAAATTAACTTCAATTATAATTAATAAAACTAATTAAATAATTAACTAAAACAAGATGATATAAATGAAAAATGCAATTTTTTAATAATTTTTTTTTTAAGTTAAAATGATGATGAAGATAATGGAATGGACTAGTTTAGGGTGATATTAATTATTGTGATAAAGGATTCAATGTTTTATTTAATCTCCCAACAACATTATAGTTGCTTAAAGTAATTATCTGATTAATCATCCTTGGTTGTTGTTATTAACATTGTTGTTTTGATATTATTCCTAGTGATTTAATGAAATTCCATTGTAGTGTGATGATAAATTGCATTGTTTTATGCCATATTGTACTTTTTTAAATGAGTTAATATATCTTGTTATGAGCTACAAAGAATGATGATGATACAAACGATCATGGGTATGATGTTGGGTTTGGTGACCATATAATATGACATGTTTCGTAACAAGTCAAGAATATAAGTTTATTTAATTGTTTTCATGGCATAATATTCTGCTAACATGTTGTGCTTTCATATATATTTTTTTATTACTGGTTCTGTTACCTTGAATGAGGAAGTAACAGCGGCGACCCCAATGGGGGTGCCGGTGTCGGTAAGCCAGATGTAGAAACAGTTGCTGCAGCATCTGGATGAAGAAAATTTCTTCGTTGTTCAACACGTTCTTGATGCTGTGTTAAACATCGCGTCAATAATTCAGGAAGTGACTCGATTTGCTCCTTTGTTTTTTGATTTTTTAAATAAATAATAATAAATTTTTGATTACCAAACAACACAAAATTAATAAAAGAACTATTAAACTAACCTGTAGTGATTGTAGTTTATCTTCTAAAGTAGAAAGTCTCTCCTCGACAGTATCTTGACGCGTTGACATGTCTGACACAATCTCATATACTGTGTTTTGTGTCTATAATAAAAATCGAAATTAAAATCAAAACCCAATTTAATAAAACGGATAATGAACTTTATTCCCACATAATAAAGAAACTATTTTGGCTACAAATAATTAGAGTGTAGGATTCAATATAAATTAATTTGTTTTGAAATATTATTTTATTTTTTTGACAATCGAATAATATAATAAATAACAACCGAAACAGAATCTGCACTGAAATTTCATTAATATAATATAAATAAGTAAAATTAATATAAAAAATCTTATATTTATTTTAACAGAATATTTGCAACAAAAAGAAAATAAATTTTATTATTGTCGGAAAAAAAATAAAAGTTTGTTGGTTGCAGAGCATTTTATGAATTTTAATTTGATTATAGAAGAGAAAAGCAATAAATAATTCTGTATATAGTATGGTAAGGAGGAAAATTACAAAAAAAAATAAAATATATATATAAACATACGAAATAAACTGAAACAAACCTTTGCCATATCCGTTATGGTGTTAGCATTGTCCATTAATTTACGTTGGTCCATTTTAACTTTACGAAGTCTGTGAAAAAAAAAAAAATATATAAAAATAGATGAAAAAATTTAATAAAAATATTAAAGAAGAGACAGAAAACTTTTTTTTAAAATATAACTATAGTGGTGGTTATTTGATATTTAAGTAATTTGGAATAAAAGTTTGATTTTTTTCCATTTTCAGTTAATTTTATAAAAATATTTAATGATGCTAATATATGTGGATGTATATAAATTTGTCTGCAAATAATGATAAAATGAATAGAAATAATATAAAGGCGGAAACATTTTGTATTTCTATATTAAGAAATAAAAAGCTTGTAATATTTTCTTTAGCTTTTTATAATAAAATTTGTGTTTTGGGTTTTTTAAATTTTCTTTTAGATTTTTAAGACAAATAAACAAATGGATAAAAATAAACTTTTATTGGTTATAAAAGTTTTTTACGTTTTTTCCATCATTCTTTCTTGGTTTCGTTTTTCTTGCAGAACATTATTATCTCCCTATGATAAATTTTAATTGATTTCTTACAATTTTTTTGAACATTATATAATTTATTTATACTTGTAGAGAAATGTTTTTCTCTGTAAAGGATTATTTATAAATGTAAAGACGCAACATAAGAAATCAATAACTTTATATTTATAATATACAAAAAAAAAATGTGCCTTTGATAAAGGAACCAAATATTTTATGTTAATAAGAAAAAATAAATAACCAGATTCATAATTTTTTTGTCAGATAAAAAGTTTTAGTTTGTCAGAAATTTTTAATAGAAATAAATAAATACATACGCATATATAGCTAGCAGAAATTTTCTTTGATGAGTACGAACGCGTCCAGGGTTCACTCGTTTCACTAGTCTTGTATGCTTATAGATAAGCCACGTTTCTCTAAGTACATTTGCTGCAGCATTTTTTAACTGAAAATATAAAAAAAAAATAAATATATTAATGCTTTCTCATAGACAACAATAATCTAGATTTTCTCTTTTGAATTTATTTTTTTTATTGAATATTAATTGATGCACCTGTTGTACCTAAATCAAATATTCACTTAAATTATTAATTTATTAACCAAAACAAGGCGAATTAGTTTTATGAAAAAACTATCTTATATATTTTAATATAATCAAAAGATTTTTATAATAAAAACATAAAACAAATAATAAATAATAGTTTTTGTATATTTTGTTCTTTAGCTGATTTACATGTTTTATTTTTTGTTATAAATTTAAATAAATAGATTGTCTTCATTTCTTATTTATGAAGACAATGTCAAGTATTTTTTGGTTTTTATTTTTCAAATAATTTATTTCCTAAAAGTATTGTCATTATTATTATTTTTATTATTATTATTATTATAAGTTGACTTAAGTTTGCGTGATGTTTCAAAGAAAAAGAAAAAAAAACAAATATAAACTTATGTGTGTTTAAAAGAAATGAAAAGAAAATTTTGTTACAAGACTACACAAAATAATAAAAAATCAAGTGAAATAAAACTAGACTAGGGCAATGTTCTTGTCATAAAATAAAAGATATTATGCTTTTGGTGTACTGATAATTAAATTCCGTTGTGTATTGTATTATGTGTGAGCTTTTTTTTTTTTCATGATGTAGTTGTTGTTATTAGTATTATTATTCTGAGTAAACTATAAATACCATCTAACACCATAATATATATATATATATATATATGTATATAGAGAACAAACTATAATAATGTTAAAAGTATATTATTTATATTTATAAAAATTATGACTTACTCTTTTTGTTAACTGAGTATCCATCATAAAGTTATGTACGTGCTTTTCAGCTCGTGACAATTCCAATTTTCTTGAAACAACAGCAACGAGTAAAGCTGTACAACCAGCACCCTGTAAGTAAAAAGATCAGCAACAAAACAAAACAAAAAAAAAATAAAAAATAATAATAATAAAAAACATAAATTTATATTATGAAAATCAAAAAGTAAAACACCCCCAATAAACATACAATATTAAAAAAAAAAAAAAAAAAATACACACATACAAAGTAAAAACATAATAAAAAAAAAAATTACAAAATTTATTCACAAATGGTGGTCTGTTTGTTTTTTAAGCTTCTTTTAATTTTTATAATTTTTTTTTTTTTGATAGTTTAAAAAAAAAATATAAAAATAAATATATATTGCCACGAAGAGACAGAAATAAAATAAATTTCTAACGAGTACAAATTAATGTATAAATTAAAAAAAAAAACAAAAAAAATCAGTGCTCCAACGGTGACAATAACAATAAAATTAAATCTACCACATTATTTTGAGCCAGAATTTTGTAAAGTATATATTGCATATAATTTCAATACATCACACAAATGAGTTTTTAAACGATTTAAACACAGTTTATTTGCGTACAGATTGAAATATAAATGTTGAGTTAAGTTAGTTTGTAATACGGACACAAATAATAATAAAGAAATAAATGAAATAAAAAAAAAATGGAAAAAGATATGCAAAGTGGAGTAAAAATAGAGTAAAAAAAAATATTTAAAAAGAAAAACCCAATAAACATCGAGTGGTCGCTTTATAATTTTTTTTTTTAGTGCTTTCATACACAAATAAAACATAATATATATAGAAATAACACACAAAATAGTTAAATATCCAATTTTATTTTATTCTTTTATACAACAATTAGTTTGAATGATTTATTTTATTTAATTCTTATTGCATGATTTGTTATATTTTACGAATTATAATTAACGATTTTAAAGACAAACACCCTTTACTTTTTTTTTTTAAACAATTGTTGTTATGTGTTAAAGGATAATGTATTTATTGAAAAAGTTTTGCTTTATTATACAGGATTAATTATTTTTTTTTTTTTTATACGTGTTTTTGATTAAGTTAGGAATTTATAAGGATTTATTAGGATTTACAGTTTTCTTTAACATTTTACTGAAAATCTTTGTTATGTGTTATGTGAAAAGACAAGTATTATTTGTGTTAGATAATTAAATTTTTGTTTAGTAACAAAAAAAAAAAAAAAAGGATTTTATTTAGTTTAAAAATAAGAAAATTAAAACAAAAAAAAAAAAAACGATTTAATTAAGTTTCTTTTCTGGAAATAATATATTTTTAATTAATTATACAAACTTGACTTTTTATAAATAATAATTTAAAGTTGGCGAAATTATTTTTACAGTAAAATAAAAACCGAGAAAAATTGGTTTTGAAAGTTATAAAAAGTTTAAAATTTTATTTTTAAAATTATGCTTTGCATTGCAGCATGTGTAACATCATGTATTCGCTTAAAAAAAAAAAAAACCTTCTACAATCTCTGGATTAAAAGCAATAATTACATTATAATCAGGTTTATAAAAAGTAAATAAATTGTAAAATAATTTTTAAATAAAGTTGCCGCTACTGCTACAACATTGTAGTAAAAATATAAAAATCTTTCAAAACTTTAATGGTAAACATTAGGGAATTACTTTTTTCTAACTTTTTTAATTTTAACGAAAAAAAAAAAATTTTTGTTTTTTTTCTTTCGACAGAGTACAGCTTGTGAGAAGAACATCATTAAAAGATAAACATGTATTTAGATATACAAATAAAATGGTTTCTGGTCTAGTTTCTCGTCCAGAAAAAAAGATTTCATTGTTTTTATTATTTGTTTGCATGTAAAGAACGTGCGTAAGAAACAGACTAACAAACTTGTTCTAGTAAACCAAAACACTTAATTATGGTTTATTTTAAATTTTCGTTATCTTTCTCTAGTAAAACAAAAAATATATTTTGTTGAATGCTGTCATTTAGAAGATTATGCTTTAATTTTATCTTTAAGTTGGTTTTTTTTAAAAACATTTCTACGAATGCTGTAAAATTGAAATCTTACTAATTGACTCCGCTCAAATGTTTTGTATAATTATTTAAATTTATTTTCTCCGCATTAAAAAATAAAAAAAAAAAATATTATAATAAAAGTAGGAATAAATATGAATTTACAATAGGATAGAAGAGAAGAAATAAATAAATAAAAAAAAAAAAAAAAAAGAAAGAAAACTATAAACTGGTTGACAAACTCAACTCACCATAATTCCAGTACTGACTGCAATTCCACGACCACAATATGTATTTGGTACAATATCACCAAACCCCACACTTAGAAATGTTATCGCAATTAACCACATTGCATTTAAAAGATTCGCATGTTCTTCATCATGAAACCTGTGGACAATTAGTTTATGGTTGTTCTTTTATGTTTTTGATTGTTTGTTTGTTTTGTTAAAAGGTATACATAAGTTATATTGAAGTAGTATAAAGCAATGTGGATTAGGATTAACTGATTTATTTTATTATATTTTTTTATTTATTTTTTATTTTTTTTAACATTAAAAACTCTCAATTTTTTACAAATTTCCATAAGAAGTGACGAAAAGAAAAAAAAAAAAAACACTTGGAAAATTATACGACGCAACAAGGGTGTTAAGTAAATCGACATAAAAATCTCAATCGTGAATAAACAAATAATATTTAGTAAAGTGCAATTTATCGAGAAATAGCATATAATAAAAAACGATTAATTTCCAATTTGTATGAGAAGACAAAATTCATATTATCATTTTTTTTTTTTTTTATCTAAGATTTGCTGTTAAATATCCCTTTGATTATTTATTGATTCTTATAATCATCTTGAAAACGAAACATACATACAAATAGTTACGAAAATATCAACACACAAACACACATAGTAACAAAAAAGAAGCTTTTTGACGTTAAACATTAATGGAAGATTACATACAAGAAGCGGCAGATCATACTATCCCAAACAATAATAACAACAACAAAAACAACAACAACAACACCAAGAACCTATTTTATTAAATAAAATAACAAATAGTACATAAAATATGAACATACATTTCAATAACACACAGTTACACAAAAATATGAGTAAAAAATCGATATCTAATATCTATATTTTAAAATTCTTTCTTTAAGACGAAACGAAAAGATTATTTTTTTTTATTTTTGTTAAATACTGCAGGCATATCGAATGTTGATGGGTTATATGAGTACAAGGTACGAGATACATTTTTCTTTTTTTTTTTTACTTTGTTTTCTGATTAGAAAAATACTCATTTTACTCTTTTTCTATTTATTTTTCGCTTATTATAACATTTCTTATTAATGCTAGAGACAAAAGAAGTACAATAATAGAAACAGGGATCAATAACGAAATGATAAAACGAAAAAAAAATAAAAAAATAATAAATAATAAAAAATTGACAATAAAATTTACTCCTATTGTTTTATTATTAATATAATTAATATTAATATTTTTATTTAAATTAACGTAACGTAAAGTAGCGTACGAACTGTACTTATTTACTTTCAACCTCTTATTTACTGTTTTAGATATATATATATATATATATATATATTTTTTTTTTTTTTAGTTGTGAAGTTTTTTCGTTCTTAAGCATTTTATTATAATATTTTTTTTTTTTTTTTTAATAATTTGTTTTTGTGCTTGTCTATTAAATACTTACCACCATTCCACAAGTTAAAGTAATTCCTCTGCCACAATAAGTATTTGGAACAATATCACCATATCCCACACATAAAAAGGTGATGGCGGTTAGCCACATGGCATTTAGTAAGTTCGCGTGCTCCTCATCATGAAACCTTTTTTATTATAATCAATATTTTTGGTTTTTTTTTTGTGTTTTTTTTTTTTAGAAAGGATTGCGAATTTATGTTTCGTTTGTGAAAAAAAAGAAGAAGATTATTTCTTTTTCATTAGAACAATAATTAATTAATTTAATTAAAGGAAATAGTTTTTTTTTATTTTAATTAAAAGGGTTAAAAACCAACACGTGTGTTTCTTTATTTATTGAAAAAAAAAAAAAAAAAAAAAAAAAAAACAAAATAAAACAAAACAAAAACTTAAAGTTAACCAAAAAAATATAAAAATAATAAAGCTTTTTTATCTGTTTGATTTTTTAATAAAATTAATTATTCTTTTCTATAATCAATTAATTAAATCAGTTGCATCAGCAAATCAAAATGTGTTAGAAAAAATAAAAATGAATGATATTGATTTTCATAACAATTTAATTGATGAAAAACTTACGAAATGTTTAATTGTGCGACTGAGGTTTTGAGTAAATTATAAAATAAAAATAATTTCCCTTTTTTTTTTTTTGTTTATTCTCCTAATATTAATAATGAGCTAATTAGTGCGAATTAAGTTCAATTTGATCACTCGCTACATTCGAGCAAGTGAGCTGTTTTGATAATTTTTTTTTTAAAGTAAATTATAGTGGTGATAACAGTGGTGCGTTGTTAATAAATTTTGTGTTAATATTTTTATTTTTTATTTTATTTTATGAGTTTAAATAAAACTGTGAAATGTAATGTCTGGATGGAGTAATAACAGGATAATTAATGCAACTAATTGATTAATGTAAAAAAAAAAAAATGTAAAAATAAAATGAGTGCAAAAATATGTTGTGTTCAAAGCGTGATAATGATTTATGCTATGAATAGAATAAAATATAAAAATAAAAAATAAAAATGAAAATGTTAAGATGTCAGAAAATAAAATAAAATAAAATAATAATAAAAAAAAAAAAAATAATAATAATAATTTAACCACGATTTGTTATTATTTTAATCTCGGTAGAAATGGCATATATAGTTTCGTTTAAAATTTCTCAATTAGTTTTATAAAAAATAAATAAAATTATAAATTCACAAATCTATTACATTAAAAAATAAATAAAAAAAAACATCAATTAGACACGAAATATTACAAATTTACAAAAAAAAAAAAAAAAAATCAAGATTTAAGTAAACAAGCGAAGAAGTCAACAAATAAAAATTGAAATAATAATTACATAGAACAACATATAAAGCAAATACAACAATACGTTCATCAATTAAATATTAATTAATTAATTAATTTTTTTTTTATATATTTGTTTTTTATTTATTATTTACAAAATTATTTATAATAATAATAATAATAATAATAATAATAATAATAATAATAATAATAATAATAATAATAATAATAATAATAATAATAATAATAATATTAATTATATAAAAAAAAATAAAATTTCTTTTATCTATGACAAGTTTTTCTTCTTAATTTTTTTTGGTTATTAATAATTAATTGTATTAATTAATTAATTTATACTAATTATTTTGTTTGTTTTCTTTCTTATTTTATTATTTCAATGAAACAATCTCATCATCACTATCAGTAAGTAATTTTTTTTTTATTAAATTTCTTTATCAATTAGAAATTGGTACGTAAAGTTTTCTGATTGGTAAAATTTATTTTTATTTTTTTGATTTTATATTTGTGCTAAGAGGTCACCCGAACGGTAATTTTGTATTATTAATATTTTTTGTTGACTTTATACAATAATGATGCACTTAAAAGAAAATAAATTTAATTAATGACAAAAATTAAATAAATAAAAAGAAAAAAGAAAGAAATGATGTGAGATGTACGAATGTAAAATGATGATGAGGTGGGCATATGTATATATTATCAGGAAATAATAATAAAAAAAGGATTATTTTTCTGTTTCTTAACAAAAAGCAAAACTAAAGCAATACAAGTAAAGGAGAATTAAGTTCTTAATTAGATATGTTATTAAGAGGAAAACAAAATCTAATTAACTAATAAAAAAAAAAAAATATTATTTTTCTACAAATTAAAATTAAATGCTCAAAAATCTAAACGTTTCTTACCAAAGATGTAATTTTTTTTATTTAAATCTTAATTAATTAATTATATATAAGTATTAGTTAAAAATATGATAAGTCATCACGATATTTTAAGATAGATTAATTAATATATATAAAAATATTTTTTTTGTTTACTTTAAACACAAAATATGATTTGCTGCTGTAGTCAAAATAAATCTTAGTTGTCGACAAATATTACTTGGTTTAAACAACGCTTAACTAATTCTTTAATTAATTAATTGATTACAAAAAAAAGTATCAACAAATAAAATAAATAATTATTATTATTAAAAAAATGAAAAAGAAATTTAAAATACATAAAAAAAAATTTTTTTCTTTAATTATTTAAATAATTTTGATTAATAAAAAAAAAAACAAAAAGCAGAAAATAAAGTATTTGATTTGTATTTATGATTAATTAATGATTGAATAAATTAAAAATAAATAAAAAAAAATTATTTAAATGGGAGCAAACAACATCTGTGCTGAGATTAGTGCATAAATTAAAAATGTAGCTTTTCTCCTTATATATATTTTTTATAATTAAATATGCCAACAATGTTTTTCTTTTAGTATAAATGAATTTTTGTAGTTAAAAAAAAGAAAATTTATTCTTGTATGATTTTGAGTTTTTTTTTTATGCTTTTGTTGCTCAATGTATCACATTTATTTACAAAATAATAAAATTCAAGACTTAAATTATTGAATAAGTGAATGGAATGCAAAAATAATATTTATAAAAAAAATGATATGAACATAAATTAGATGATAAACTACAAGATTTGTATGTTTTTAAATCCAAAAATTAATTAATTAAATAACTTTTACTCAAAGTTTACAAAATAGTTGATATTTTATAAAAAAAAAGCTTTTGCGTACATACGACACAATTAAACCGCACAATGTATGTAAAAATTGAGTAAAAATTAATTAATTTAATTAGAAAAAGTTGATTGATGCAATGATTACTGATTTAATTAAAAATGTTCGTTTTTTTTTTTGTTTAATATATTTTGACAACAAAATTTGGTGATTTGATTTTTATTGATGACATAATTAATGATTAAATAATTATTATTCTTATTAATTAAACAAAACAGAAATTATAAATTAAATAAATAATAAAAAAAGAAACAGCAGCAACGAATTATCGATCGGGTGACGCTAAAGCTGATGATGAGGGAGCACGGACGATGTTAATTATAAAAAAAAAATTTTTTTTTTGCTGTGTAGACTTTTTGTCGATTTTTTTTCATTTCGTTGTTATTCTTTAATTTTTTATTTTTTTTTTGTTTTGTTTTAAGATTTATTTATTATTTTGTTTCGCCTCACACTTTCTCTGCGATAAAATAATTTAAAAAAATAAATTAAAAATCTTCTTTTTGGGTTTTTAATATTGTTTTATGTTTTAGCGAGATTGAGATTTGAGTAACTTTTTTTTTTATTGTCTTTTTTTTTTTTTAAGGAGGTTTACAAAGTTTGTTTTATTTTTCATCATTAGTGCGGAAAAAGTAGAAGAAATATAAAACAAAAAAGAAGGAAGAAATGTCCAAATAGAAAATGGAAGAAAAGAAAAGAAAAGAAAAAAAAAATTAAGAAATTAACGAGACAAACGATTTACACACCCCACATTTAATATTATATTATTATTATTTAATTTTGTTGTTTGTAAATTGAGAGTTTTTATTGCGTTTTTTTTTTTTTGATTATTTTTCAGAAATTTTTTACATTAAATATATTTATTGAAGTAATAAATATTCTCTGATAATTTTTTATCACATAATCCTAGTCCTTTTATTACTTTATTAAATTAAAAAAAAAAATTGTAAAATTATTAAAAATAAATTAATAAAAATATTTGTTTTTCTTTTTTAAACATTATTATTATTTAAACTGAAACGAAAATAAAAACTTGCACATATAATTCATTAATTAATTAAATTAAAAAATAAAATAAAAATAATCTTTTTTTATTAATTAATTAATTACTTCTTTTTTTTTTTAATAATAAACATTTAATTAATACAAACATTCATATTACTAGAATTAATTATTTTTTAAATAATTAAAAAAAAAAAAAAATAAAAAATTTGTTAAGCAATAAATAAAAAAAAAAAAATGAAACTAAAATTTCAATAAAATTTTTCGTCTTTTATTAAAATTTTATTGAAATTAAATGCACTAAAAGTTGAGCTACAAAAACTTTATCTAATTAAATAAAAATAAAATTTAATTAAATTAAATATTAATATAGGTCGCGAAAATTATATAATTTGATTAAAAAAAAAAAAAAAAACAAACAAAGTTTTATTATTTTTTGTAATTACATTAGGTAATTATTATTGGATTATAATTAAAAATTCATTTATTTCCCTAAAATTTAAAAGATCTGTGTATTTGTTTTAAATAAATTATTATTTAGTGAAAGAAAATGGGAAATACAATTTAATTTAATCAATTAATATTTTTCGGTAAGAAAGTTTGTTTAGAAAATCAAAACTTTTCTGCCTAAATTCAGCAATGAGGATTTTTTTATTGAAAAATTATTATTTGATTTACTTAATAATTTTAATAAAATTTTTGATTATTGAATTTTGTGACAGGCGTTTGAGTTTTTTTAAATGGTGGTCTTGAACGGTTTGCTGATTATTAGGGTTAAATTTATTGTATTGCTTTATTGACTTTAATATTAATGGCTATTACTGGAAATAATTTAAGAAATATAATAAACTAACCCTAGACAAAATGACCTTACTCAAGGTGGTTATTGTAATACGATTTTTAAGAAAAATTGTACGAAAACACTTAAAACTCTTTCTTTTCTGCTACAGTTTAAAATACAATAAAAAATTAATTCATTCAAAACATATAATTTAATAATTCTATATAGGTAGCATTAAATAAGTTATTAATTAAATATAAAAAAATTAAAAAAAAAAAACCATAAACTTCATTCACAAAATAATTAATTAATTATTTTAATTATCTAAAGTTTAAAAGTGTTCAAAAGCTACTTTAAAATAATAAAAAAAAAAAAGAAAAAAAAAACTTAACCCTTTCAACAAAATACTCATTAAGAAATAATATTATTTCTTTCTTTATAAATCTGGGTTTAAGTTATGCTAATTTTGCCATTTATTGTTCATACGTTTTATAATTTTATTAAATCAAATTTAAATAAAAAAAAAAAATAATAATCAATAAACAATTTTATTATTAATTGGTTTAAATATTTGTTTTTTTTTCTATGTGGAATTTTATTTTTTATTAAATTTTTGAATATTATGTATTTTGTTGTTTAATGAAAATTAAAATAAAAACAAAATAAAAAAAAAATAAATAAAACAAATAATAATAATAAAATAATTATTTTCCCTTTAGTGTTTTGTGTAAAAATTTAAAAATTATTAATAAAATTTCACTTGCCCGAATATAAACTATATAAATTTTTATTCAATATTATTTATTATTTAAATAGCCGATTCAATTTAATTAAGTTTTTTATTTTCATATCACTTTTTTTTTTTTTTTATTAGAGAAAGGGTTAATTAAATTTATTTTGCTTGTTTTATATTGTTATTAAAAATACAAAAACAAAAATAATATAAAATTAAAAAAAAAATTAATTGATTAAATCACGCACAATTTATTTAGTTAAATACTAAAAGCATTTCTCACAATATAGCTTTTATTATATTAAAAAATATCCGCATTTAGTTGTTTTATAATTATAATATTGATAACCAAATGAATAAAATATAATTTATGTGACGAAATATCGAAATAGTGCAGCTATTAGTGCAGTTTACTTTCCTTTGAAAAAGCAAATAATAATTTTTATTTTTTATTTTATTGATTTTGTTAAATCAATCTTAACAAGAGGTGTCTTATTTTGTAATTTAATTAAATGCTTTAAAATTACAATAAACACATAATTAATTATGGATTTTAATTACCATTTTTAATTCAATTGAATCTTACTATTGTAATTGCTTTGTGTGTATATAACGAATGTTTATTAATTAATAATTAATTTACATGTTTTGTGTGATAAAAAGCAATTTATTTATTTTAAATAAAAAAAATGAAAAAAACTGAAATTTATTATAATTTTATCGAAAATAATCGACAAAAGAAAAGGAGTAATATTTTTGGGGGTGGTGAGTTTATAATAACAGAAAATGTTTAATCCATAGGCGTAGTATGGCGACATGTCTAGGGTTTATTTTTTTATTAATTTATATATTTTGATAAATTCTTTTTCTTTAAACGACATTTAGCCGAATTCTTCGGGTGGGTATAATGCGTCCCTGACTTATATATAGAATTTTATTTACAATCATGAAATGTCAAGAAATATTTTTAGAATAAATTAATTAATTTTTGGCTTTTCTTTTACTCAAATGTTTTTGATAAAGTAACAGAAAAATAAAAATATTTTCCCTATTAGTCATAGTAGGATTATTTTCTATTTTCTTTTCTTTTCTTTTCTTTATTTTTGGCTAAGAAATATAGAAAAATTATAGTATTTCCATCGCCTTATGATTATTGTTATAACATTTTTTATATTTTGTTGGCTTGTAGCTTAAGCCTTTTCTAGTAACACAAGTAAGTAATAACTTTGTATTTTTGCTTTTTTTCCAACTTGTTTATGTAATTTAGTACATTATCGTCGTAACACTCTGTTTACATGAAAGCTTAATTTATAGCAGGGATTTAAAACATTTTATTTAGTTCACAGCAAGTTTTTTTTTTGTTCAATAAATTAAATAAATTTAATTAGTAAAATTTGATAAGATTTTATTTTATTTTTGGTTAAAAAATGAATTTAGTTAGAATTAGCAAAATCACTGCCGATGTTTACAGTGGTAGCTATATAATTTAGAAAAAAGGATAAAGAATGGAAAATAAAATGAAATGAATTGTTGTTGCTTGTGCTATTAAATTTCAGTTGATTCGTTTTTCTTTCTCTCTGGTAGAATTTTATAATCAAAACAAAGAAAATAAATAAATAAGAGTATTACTAGATCAGAACATTAAAGTTTCCATGTTAAAATGAACGTTATAAGAGCTGATTTATTTATAAAAAAAAAAAAATTTGTAATTTTATCAAGAAACAAATAAAAAACCCGAAGCTTCTGTATACACTTGAGTACAACCATGTAAAAAGCTGTTCTTATTTTTTTCATGCTTCGTTTTCTTGAAGAACTAATACAACGGCAAAATAAGATATAAGGAAAATGAAATAATATTAATAATAATTCAACATAATTTAATATTATTAAATCAGCAAATAACGCTAGAGCATTTGAGATCAAAAAGAACACTATGAATAGCATAATCATGAAGTTAGTTCTAGCTAGTAGAATCCTTGCCATTTGTTTACTTGTACTAATAATTTTTTTTATCCTTGATTAAATATTTTGTGCGTGATTTTAGCGTTTTATTACTCCGTACTCAAATAATAATAAATTATATAAAAAAAAAATTTAAACAATATAACAAAACAAATTAAAAATACATGCACTGGTTTTGGTGGAATTTTTAATTAAAAAAATTTTTTTTTTTTTATAATCATTCTTCGATAGTTTAAATGTGTGTGTATATATTTTTTTTTTTAAATAAAACTATTAAATAATTAATGATTTAAAAATTAAAGAAAAAAAAAATTATATTGATTTTCTGATCTTGCTATAAACAAAGCAAAAATCAATAAAAAAAAATGTTTTAAAAAATAGAACAAATGGGGTCAAAGTTAAAAAAAAAAAAAGAAAAAAATCAATCAATAACATCACCCACTTCTTTTATGAAGTTTATAGGTGCATTTTTTATATTGTTAATTTAATATTTGATTTTTTTTTTATTTTTTATTATTTTTCATTAAAGATCAGTAGAAATGTTATTAATTAAAACAAAATAAAAAATTAACAAGAAAAATTAAAAATTAAAATAGTAAACGAAAATAGAATAGAATAAATTGTTTTATGTACAAAAAATAATTAAAACAAAAAATTCTTTGTATTTTTTAAATTATTTTCATGTAACTGATTTTGTATATTAATTTTAATTTATTTATTTTGAGTATCAGTTGAGATTTTTTTTTTTACCTTTCACATTGACGTAGCGTCCATGAAGCAATTATCCATAATGATACCATGAACACAAGAAGTACAGTGCCAGGACATATTGTCATCAAAGTTTTAAGTACAAACCTATAATCGGAAACAAAAAATAAATAAATAAAAAAATAGAGAAAAACAAAGAAAACGGAAAGTAAAAAAAAAATAACAAAAAGTTTAGGAAGACAAAAGACAATAATTAATTTCTAAGGTTAAAATGTTTTTACTTTGAACCTGTGCTCATGAATTATTTAACATTCAAAGTTAAGCTAATTTTGTTTTTTTTGTTTTTTATACGAGTAGTTAGTTGTTTTTCGGAAAATTCAATGAAAAAAGAAAACAATTTATAGCTAGAAACCAGAGTTTGACATTTTAATATCCTTTATATTCAATTCAATGGATGGATTGAAAAGAATATTATTTTTGAAAGCAAAAACATTATGATTTTTCAATTTCAAGAAACAAAAAAAAAAAATAAAATAATAATAAAATAAAAATTATCATCAAAATCAGATGAGAAAAATATAATAAAACAAATACGAAAGTTAATGGACGCTGTAAACATAGATTTATCTAAAATAAAATAAATTTTGATCTCTTTGACAAGTAAACAAGTGTCATTATTGATGGAAGAATTATTAATGACATAATAAAATGGAAGAAATTTTATCATCATTTTGATGTTTTTGTTTTTATTTATTTTTTGTATATTATCTTTTCTTTATCTTTTTTTTGTTAATTAAAAATATTTTCTAATTTATGAATTTTGTTTTTGCCTTACCTCGTATTAAAATTAATGCGATTTAACGCTCCTATACTACGTGATGATGCATCGGTGAATAATTTCGAATGTAACAGCATAACACGACATATCAGGTACAATCGAAGGAACATTGGCAATGATAATGCAACATCATATGGTACTGACTCAGTACCTATTGTTTTATTTTTATTTGCAAGTTTTGTTGTCCATAGAAAATAATATTGACCAGGTATCGGATGTACAGCACATATTAACAGTTCTAATGCTATTTGACTTATACGTTGCCATGTCATTGCTATTCGCCAATCATCCGCACAATTATCGATCATGAATAACTGTAATATGAGTATAAAAGGAGGAAGCGTAAATAAAGTATTTTGTTCATAATTTAAAACACAAATGAAACCTTACCTGAACTTCTAGCGCATGATAAGCTACGATAAGACCAAGTAAAATCACAGTAGATACAGATATTAAAGTTTTCAGCGCAGTTGAGTAAAATGATGCCTAAAAGAAAAAAAGAAGAAAATATAATAAATAATCTCAATAATAACTAAGGATACAATAAATTTCATATTAGGATTCGAACTCAATTAAATTTATCACACATGACTAAGCAATTTACTGACATTTTTATTCGCTTATGATTGGCGACTTAATTTTGCATCATATATGTCTATAAATTACTATTTTTGGTTTCATTTTTTTTTTTTGTGTGCTTTCCTATGTTTTTTATGTTTGAAAAGCATAAATGAATATTTGACAATGATAAATGATACATATTTACGACAGTTTGGTGACATTTGAGTGTCATCCATCCACTTGTTTTAGTTCTTTCGTTGTTACCACGGTGTTGAATTTACTACTTTAGTTAATTGGTTGGTTTATTGTTTGATTCCTTTTTTTTAATATTAATATTTTTTTTTAAACTGTATATTAAGCATTATGTTAACGTGTCATTGCTAAAGACGGAAATGAAAATATATTATGTCATGATTTGTGGATATAAATAGTTTTAGTTCATATTCAAATAAAATAGAAATTCTTACACAATTGGAAACGTGTTAAAGTGGTAAATGCTACATAGTGGTACCACCCCCATTTATTGAGTATTTTTTTAAATTAGTTATTTGAGTATTAATAAAGATATTGCAAAAAAAAATAAATAATAATAATAATAGAAAGTTTTTTCAGTACATAAAATCGAACGAGACTAATAAAAACATATTTTTCATTATATTATCTCTTAAGTTAAGTTAACCCATGGTTTATTTGTTCATATTTCTATCTTGTAACCATAGATGAATTTTTGATTTTTGTAATAATCATTTATTTTTTCTAATCAAAATTTTTATTGCTTTATATTAATAAAAATTAAATGAAAAAAAAAAAAAAAAGCCCATTTCAACGATCGATGATCATTGTTTTTGTTTTATATAAATTGCTTTTGTCCGCCTTATAGTTGAAGCAAAAATAAATAAATAAATATTTTACTAAAGTTAGAAGAAATAATATATCCAATTGCTATGTGTTCATCTTGTTTTTTATTTTTTATGCATTCGAAAAGATTCGTTGTATAATATTTAAATTAGTTATTTAATGGGATGTTTCTCGTATAATAGCCAGGGTGGCATGTATCATGCGGTACTTTAGAAAAGATTTATTAGACTATTTTTATGGTGAGCTGAATTCAATTTGATATTTTTTTTTTCTCCATGAATACATAAGAAAATGCAAGTTGCTCTGATAAATTTTTTTTTTTTAGACATTTATGTATTGTTTTTATTTTATATATGGAAACAAATTGAAAAACGTTCATTGAAAGTAAAGTTTTTGTTTTCTTGATTTATATTTTCAAAGATTAGATATGATTAGATATGTTAAGATTAGAATTAATTTTTTTTTTTTATTTTTATTATTACAAATGATTGAAATATTTATTTGCCGAAATAAAAGAGTTTTGTTTCTTTTTTCCTAATGAACAAAAAAAGAAAAAAGTTTTGTTTCATAATATTCACCCTAATAAAATATATTGCCGACATGTCGGTGCCATTTTGATGTTTTCTCTATATACAAAACATCATATACAGACAATAATCATTTTCTGTTCGATTTTTCTTTTTGAACGTTAACAAAAACATAAATTTAATGGTGGAGAGAGATCTCTATTCGACAATTTTATTTTTATATGTTTTTCTGCTCTTAAAATGCCTTAATAAGTTTGCTGTTTTATTTTTATGCTTATTTATTTTTTATTTTAAACATTGATTTATTTATTTATGTAATTTTTTTTTTATTATAATATTCATAAAGTTTATTCGATTTTTTATTTTTTTGTTAATTCAGGATTCGGTTAAACTAAAAATCACAAAACAATAATGAAATGATTTCTTGATTTGAATTTATTCTTAATATTTAAAATGTGCTTAGATATAAATGCTTAGCTTTGAATGAAGAAATCAAACTTATTTAAAAATCAATCGTCATTGCTTTTCGATTAATTTTTCATCGATAATAGTTTATATGTAATGTTCTAAGCTCAAACACGTTTACGTAATAGTCTTATCATTATTTTTTTTATTATTATTATTATTATTATTATTATTATTATTATTATTTTGCAATATAAACCCATTTATAAATTATACATTTTTTTTTGTGAAAATGATGATTACGATTACTAACGAAAGTAAAAAAAAAAAATAAATAAAATTATATCTTATGAATAAAAACCAAATCATGTTGTAATGATGAAGTAACAATGATATTTCACAAAAAAAAACAGCTTTATTTAGGAGTAAAAAAATTCTTTATATAGAAAGCTTTTAGCAGAGAATATATATGTACATCGTACGACACGTGTAATCATCAATTTTTGTTGTTTTTTCTGTTATACGTTTAACGTTATTTAAAATATTCTAAAGCAAAGTTATTATTTTTTTTATTGAAATATTAATTCTCGAAATGCAATAATTTTATTTACAACTTTTCTGTCGTTTGTTGATTACTTAATTAAAAATAAAAAACATATTTTTTTATTGTTTAGTTTTTTCTAGTGATGAGTAAATACAGATTAAGAGCATATTTTATTAGATTTTTTAATGTTTTTACATAATTTTTGCATTCCCAAAATAACACAAAATTCCATTTTATAACAGATAAAAGATTTAAGTTTTAAAGATAAATTCATTATTAATAGAACATATTTGAACGTTATATTTTTATTAAACAATTTTATTTTTATTTTTAATTTTAAATAATATATTGACATTATAAAAAAAAATAAAGTTATATAATTTAGATATTGAGTTTGTGACATGTTTAATAATGAAAATGGTTAATAAAGATACAAGAATTGGTTTTGAGGTTAAATGAATAGTTTTTTTTTTTTTTTTATAATTTATTTGTAATGATCCTTAGTTGTCATGCTAAATTAACCCTATCTAACCGATAACAAAAAAAAAAAAATAATAAAAGTGATGTTTCGTTACGTTACACATTTAATGATATAAATACCGACTAAAAATTTACTTAATTGACCTCATTTAGTACTGTCTAATATTATTGTAGAAAATCGTCTTACATAAATTATGAGACTGACGTAGGTTAAAGACTTCTCTTGTTGTTGTTATTAATATTTGTGGAATTCAACCGACATTATTATATTCGATCATAAAATTGAATAGATGTTTTAGTTGTTTTTTTTTTATATGTTTGCTCTTTCATTTTTTTTTTTTTTTGTGATTTATGGCCAAATTATGACAATGATTGAAGATGCTGCTGTATGATTTTATTATGCTCCTTTTTTGTAATGCTGTAAAGAATGCTCACAAAAAATATTTATTAAGGATATTTTAAGATTTTATTTTTTATTTATAACTCTTCTTAAGTATTCCAAACATATTTTTTTTAATTTGTCTAAGACTTCCATTTAATTATTATATCGATTTTAAACCATAGTGTGTTTGGTCACATTTTTAATTTTTTTTTTTCATATTTAATTTATGATGACCTTATAAATTATACGGATATAATACGTTTTATTAACTCTTTTTTGATATAATTATACAAAGCAAAATAAAGCAAAAATGTTATAAAGTTGACCCAATTGTTGATTGAAGTTGGTCTAAGGAATTTTATTAAAAAACTTCGTAGTACATTACAAAAGGAAATTAGTCATGTATAAATATTAAACATTATGCAACTGAAAATCACTTATATAAACCAATGGAATTTTCTATTATTTTTAATTCAGCGAATTTAACAGAGATTATGGCTGCTTTGCAAATTAATTATTAGTCATTCAAGTATATTAAATAAATTTTAATGTTTTATTTTATAATATAATAAAATATAAACATATATCAACAACCATCAATTTTATATACAATATTCGATAATATTTATTTATTTTTATGCACTATATGCAAATTTAAAATGTTTGTTTTATATGATACTGTACTTTGATATCTAATACATAAAATCAAACATATATTAAATTATAAATTAAAATATACAAATTAATATTTATATGTTGATAAATAAAAAAAAAAAACATTATTATATATTCCATTAATTATTTCATTAGATTAAAGTGCAGCAAGAAATACTCAACTAACTTAGAAAAAAAAAATAAAATAGAAATAAAATCTTTGAAAACAAAAGGATTTTATAGTTCCAAATGCAAGTATCTTGATAAAAGTTTTTAATTAAAAAGTTCTTTGTGACTTGTTTACCATTTGATTTTTCTAATTATTTTTTTTTTTTTAGTTTTTTAATGGCAAAGAACAACAATTAAAAAAAGCATAAAATTATTTACTGATACAGTTCTATGGTCTACTGGTATTATATTTTCGCGATTACAAGTACATACTAAAAAATTTGAATAAAAAACTTTTCTGTTTTTTTCGTTAATCAAGTAATTAGTTGATGTATTCATTCCCACAGGATTAATGTTTTTTTTTTTTATTTTTATATTTTTGTCAGCTACAGCTTGCTTAAGTATTTATTTCTATAAATTATTAATCAATTTTTTTATATTATTTAAATTGAAAGGTGTGTCGAATATGCTTAAAAAATGTTTTTTATTTTTTTTTTTTATAAAAATGAAACGATTTTTCATTAGGTTTTTCTTTTTTATCTGCTGAATTATTATTATTTCTTCTTTTTTTTTTTGTTATGTTTATTTTAATATATTTACGTGTCAAGTAATCATATATTATATTTACGCAACCGAAGAACATTTATATTATTATGTTTATTTTTATGTTACATTATTACCTGTAAATAAAATGAATGACAGTTGTTAGAAAAAAATAGAATAAAAATAAAATTAAATATAAATTCTTTATTTATATTATATAATTTTATTGTTAATTAAGTGTAAATAAAGAAAGAAAGAAAAATACAATTCTATTATTCTTGCGTAAACATACAATTAATTTAAAGCATTTTTCATCATTGAAAACAAAATTTCTAAGCCATCACTTTTTCATTAAAGCTTACTAACAGCAGTTTAGTTTCGTTTTGTTTATTTTTTACCCATAAATAGGCGACTGTAAGGATCGCAAATACAAACGTGACATATGCCTTAAACATTTTTTATTTTCATTTATTGTGAATTAATATCATATTGAAACAGGTAATTATAGTTAATTAGAATTTTGCGTGTGTTTAATAATTTTCAGCCTTTAATTGTAAATTGTAAATAAAATGTTGTCATTTTTTAATAATTTTTCGATTAATTTACAAAAAAAAAACACAGAAGAATTATTTTAATTAAAAGTAAGAAAAACGCAATGAATACAACGAAAAGAAATTAAAAGAAGTCTATGTATTATTTTTGTTAATAATTTAAATATGCCCAAAGCATATTTCTTGCTGCTTTTCGTTGCTTTTTCTTATTTTTTTTAAAGGAAGCAATGTTGTAAATAAAAACATAACACTAATTGACATGTTATCGCATATGAAAAATATAACATAAAATAGTATATATGGAGCGTAATATTTAATCGAAAATAAAATGTAATTTATCCAGTTTTCGGACATAATAAAATTACACTTAGAAAAATGTATAGATATTAGTTTTCCGAAAGGATGTGATGAAGTGTAGAACATTAAAACCAAATAACTATATGAAGCGAAATATATTTTTTTTTTTCATCTATTTTTAAACACAAGGGTTGAAAAATAAAAAAAAAATCTACAGGCTAAAAATGAAGATATCGAATCAAATGAAAAAACATTTGACTTTGATTTATTTTTATGTTAAGGTATCTGGTGTGATGTCATAAAGGAAATCAGATGTTACTTAGGTATGCTTGAAATTTATTATTATTTTTTTTAAATAAAAAAAAACATACAACTAAAATATCGTTTAAATAACGAAAGTGAAACATTAAAGGAATCACAAGGTATGGGGAAAATCTATCTAAATGTTAAATAATATTAAATAAGCATTTAAATAAATTTAATAACGTTCGTGCAAAGGTTATTTTTGTAAAGTATTCTGTCTTATCATAAGATTTCCGACGATAATTTTGAGATTTATTAGAGATTCTTTTTTTTTACCAGAATTTATAACATATTTTATTTCATTATAAAAATAAAATAGAAAAAAATATATATAAATATATATAAATATATATATAGTTATTTAAGGTGAAAAAATATCTTTTTTAATCTTTCGAAGAAAAATATAACATAGTATGAAAATCGTTAAAGTTCTCTATCAAAAAAAATAATATTTTTTTTTCCAATTTCGTTTAGTTTAATAAAAAAAAAATTAAATATCAATGCGATTGTTTGTATAATTTTTATATAAAAAAAACCCATTATCGGGTAATGTGGTAAATTTTAAGTAAAAAATGTGCCTCGCTCTAAGTGAGTGAGCAGATAATTTGTAAAGATTAAGAATATAAATAAGATGAGGTTTTTGTCGCAGTGTAAAAAAAAAAAAAAAAAAAAAAAAAAAAAAGGAGGTGAAAGTACATAAGGGAGTTATTTACTTTCTTTTAGTAACTTCAATTTTAGTTGAGTCAGAATACAATGTGATGATTTTGCTAGATTTTCTAGTTGAGGGAGTTTAAATGGATTGATCGATTTGGTGGCAAAATATATATTATGTAAACAATATAAAAAGCCTTCTGCGGTCACAGATTTCTACAAGCAAACTCAGCAAACTAATCTATTCGTGGTATTATCATGATTAAAAATTAAATAAAGCTTAATGCCAATAATATTTTTACGATAAAAAATTATTCTCTTTCGAAAATTATAAACAAATGCAAATTATATTTAAAAAAAAAATCAAAGCAAATTAAAGTTTGATTCAGTATATTCAGTAATTGTGATTTAAAAGTAACATTTCATAAATTAAATCGAACAACGAATATTGTAATAATATAATTTTATAATAATAAAAAAAGCGACTGAAAGTTTCTATTTTTATTTTTTATTTAAATTAAAACATCTCATTTCATTAGATAGCATTTTCCCCTTTTGAATATAATAATTAAAAATTATTATGTTATAATTTTTTATGCTTTTTCATAAATATTATTTTATTTTTAACATTTTTAACGATTTCCTTGCTTTTTCATATATAATATTTACATAAAAGTAACCAAAAATACAATCGACATGTTCAGTGGTAAAAAAAAGAACGCATACCTAACCAAAAATAATAAAAACAAAAAATGGATGAAAAATTTGCGAAAAATAAAATTCGTTTGAATTTAGGCGACAAATTAAGGAGGTGCGGTTTTCTTATATTTTTTATTACAACTTCGTGAAAATGCGGACACATTTTATATTTTTAATGTGGCAATGGATAGGGTGAGCTATATTATATTCTTTCCGAATATATTTTTGCAAAGCTTAGTGAAAATTTAAATTTAAATTTAAATTTCAAAATTGTATATTTTATATATGAGGTCATTAAAAGTCTGTTTTTATTTTAATAAAATAATTCTAAACAATAATTAACTCACTTTTGTGTAGACACCAGCACTGCTTAATTCATTTTCAATAACCATGACAATTATACCGAACATTCCCATAACCAATGCATAGTCACTTATTCGTTTACGTTTTTCAAATAATGCTTTTCGTCTACCCAAACGATAACCAACATTTGGTTTGTGTTTTGTACCAGAACCCGTTGATGTATTGCCGGGTGGTTTTAATAAGCCGCCGCCCAGGCCTCGCTCCTCCATGTACCTTTATTAAAACAAAAGCAAAATTAATATAATAATAAAATGACACAACAATTTTATATTATTAAAGCTGAGCATATTTTAATTAATTTCTATAAAAAAAATAAAAATAATAATATACCTGGGATACTCTGAATGTACCCCCACAAGTGCAATGCCAGCGTCTTCGTTGCATGCGGCCGATACAGTATCACGATTACCAGGACCAGGTGTCTTCATCGAACCGGGGATCGACAACGTGGAAACAGGTTTGCGGAGCTAAATAAATTATTATCAAAAATTTTAATTAAAATTTTTTAATAACAAAATAAAACTAAATTATTAAATAAAAATAAATCAAGCTATTGCGTATTTAGGTAAGCTTTGCTCTAAGATTAAAAGAAGGAGAATTTTTTTTATTATTTTCTTATTTACAGTAATAGAAAAAAAATGGTTTTGTTTCAAATAAACACAGCAACAACTATATCAAAAATAAAATATAATCATTCATCTAAAATGGTTGCAATAAAATGAAATTAAGGATGTCAAGACACAGCAGAAAAAATATAAATAAGAAAAATGTTATGTTTTGAAAATGAGACTAAATAAAAGCATATAAAATAAAAAAGCATTAACTTTGTGGTAAAATATAATGCATTATTGTTATTGTTATTATTATTATTATTATCGCCATAATCATGGTTAATAATAAAAAAAAAAAGTATAAACGAAACGTAGGATGAGCCAAAATAAAGATAATATTAAACTTATGCGTTTGGTAGTAAGTATCCTGACAAATAATAAGCTTTTTTTATTTTTTTTTGGTTTTTCTTTATTTTTTTATACAAATGTTATTTTTCATTTTAAAACCAACAATGCAGATTAAAATCCTTTTGTCCACTACATCCTTGATCCAACTGAACACCCATCAATAACCATTTTATTAAAAGTAAACTGTGGACATAAGCAAGTAATAAATTAAATTACTTGGAAAATATCTTTCATTTCATATTATTTTTCTTACATTAAAAATTATCATCGTTTAACATTAAATAACGGAAAAGAATTTTTTTTTATAAGCTATAAAAGCTTTTTGATTATTATTATAAAACGCAAAGCACGATATTGCTTTGAGTTTTTCTTATTAGTTGCCTGATATAAGAGTTGCTTCTAGCAAGTGAATAATGAATATATTTTTCATCATTTTTTTACTTTATTATTATGAAATGTGACATTGAAATATCGTTTCAATTCAATGTGCATTTTGAAAATTTTATTCCTATTTGCAAAATAATATTAATTACATTTTTCTGCTGAAAATTATTATCACAGTAAACCAGGAAGTTTTATTTTTAATTTTGTTTGTTTTGCTATACAGCATCAACATCTGTTTTTTTTTTAGCTTTATTTAGCACAGAAGAGAAATTAATAAATAATTAAATAAAGAAAACGGGAGGTTTTTTTGTTTTTTTTTTTATTTAAATTTATTCGTTCCTTAGTTTTCTCTCTTAAAACAATGTAAGTATGATAATACTAAATATCTTTCCTTTTAAAGTTTCTTATCATAAGAAATCATTAGCAAAACGAAATTAGTTCAGTTGCTTCAATTACATTAAATATGCTTATAAGATTCAAAGGAAACAAGGCTTCAATATTTATATAAAATTTAACATAGGGTTGTCTTACCACAAATACACTATTTTCTGGTTAAAATTTTATATGTAAATAATGCAACAGAATTAAATTTTACTCATTTTTTATTTAACATTAAATATATGAAAAACGAAAACAAATAGTTTTTGTTCATTGTTACTTTATAATAAAGTTAATTCAATTAAATTAAATAAAATAAAAATGTCTTAACGGAAATAAAGTTTTGCACATGTTTTCTTATATATTTTTATATAATGAAATTTTTTTTTCCACTATCTCAAAGAAGCAGCAATGTCTTCAGCAGCGGGTTTGTACTTGTCTGTTGACAGGTTCTATTAATTTTTTAATTAGTTAATTCGTTTTCTAGTATATACCGTTGAAAAATTTAGGTTTCATTATTATTATAAAAAAAACAACAAAATAAAATGTATTTTACTACAGAAATATCATTTTACTTAACTCAACCGTGTAATTTGTATGTGGGTCTCTTTATATAGTGGTTCATTTTAGTGTTTCAGTAAAATGTAATGAAATGGCAACATATGCTCTATTTTTGTTAAAGAATAAGAAACCATTTTAAATGTATAATCAGTTTTATAAATTATTTATATATACATAAAAAGCGTTGTACAAAGTGTTTAGCTGTTTAATCCAATAACGTTGGCCCCTTTTTCCAAATTTATTATTAACAACGCAATAATGAAAATGTTCAAATGTTTATGATATATTCAATGAAACGAAACCCCAATAAGAAGTTGTTGTTTTTTTTCTTCATTTTACGCTTAAATAGGACTCAATAGAGAACTTGAATTAAAAATGTAAAATATAAGAACCAAAAAACTGGAAAATCAAAACTTGAATTCTAATACAGGGGCAAATTATATTTTAATTTTTTCATTCCTTTTTTTTTTGTAGAAACATTTAAATTAAATTATCTCTTGATACAAATTAAAAATACTGTGCTTTATTTCAACCACTGAGTGTAGTTATTTACTGTTTCAGAAATATTATAAAAGTTTCAATTTTTGTTTCAATTAAAATAAAAAGAAAAGAAAAGAAAAATTGTGAATATAAGCTTCTGGTGGTTATTTGAATTTTATATACATTGATATAATATTAAACTGGTTTTAATCAAATAATACTTAAAAGCTCATAAATTCATTGTTGCTTTGACATAAGGTAATTAAATTTTCTGATAATCTTCATTTGTTTGACAACAAAACATTTGCTTGTTATATGTTGAATAAAAGCAAATATAACATAAGCTACCTACAGTCCTGCTATTAAAATGCTCTTAATTATCATTTCATTATGGTTATAGTTGACGACGAAGGTGATTTAATATCATTCTAGTTACCTGTCGTACATAATTAACAACTTTACATTATGTTCTCTATTAATACTTAACAAAAACCGACATTCAAGATTTCTTTATTTTATAAACGAAGACATTTGTCATTTAAGAAATATTCAGATCATGCGATTAATGTGACAAATGATTCAAAAAAAAATTAAAGAAAGCACGAAACAATTATTTATGTAATTAAAAAGAAAAAACCATTTACTAATTACAAATATTGTTCAATTAATTTCACATAAAATTACTAAAAAATTATTAAATATTCTGTTGCCAAGTGCGTGTTATGGTATTTTGCTACATTTTTGAAAAAAAAAAAAAAAAAAAATAAATAAAAATGAATAAACAATTTTATGACATATTCTATCTTTTTTTCTGTTTGTTGTATTCATAAAATTTTATCTCAAGTGAAGTATAATAATTATTTGTTATTCTTTTATTTTATTGCTTATTTATTATTAGCATTTTAAATAATATTTATAAAGTTAATTGGAACTATTTTTTATTTTTATTTTTCTTATCACCTTAAATTTAGTCTTGAGAACCACTTTTCTGTCTAGCTAAATAATAATTTATATTTTTTATAATAAAAAGAATTGTTGACCAAGATTTTGTTGACATTTTAATATATATATTTATATAAAGTTTTATGTCTGCAGTAAAATAGCTTTGATAAAAGCAGCAGCTATGCATTAAAAAAAAAAAAATGAAGAAAATAATAAAAATATATGAATATTATTGACGCAGAAGTAACAAGTTGATGGAAAATACATTTTAGCATTTTAATTTTTTATATATTTTTTCTTTTTTTGTTTTATCTTTAATACATTTTTTAAGAACATATATATATTTAAATAAATTTTCTTTTTATAAATATCTGAGTGGTTTTTATTATATTTTATTAAAGTCAAGCTTATTTGGTTGTATCTGATAGACAAATACAACAGAAAATAAAATAAGATAAAAATATACAAAAGTCTATAACGGAACATTAGAATGAATATTTTTATCATTGTAAAATCATATTATTTTTTATATATATATTGCGGAAAAAAGAAACAAAAAATTCCTAAATAAATAAAATATTTTTATTATACTTTAATGCAAGAAAGAAAAATAAAATGAAATAAGTGAATGAATAATATTAATAAAATAAAAAAAAAAAAAAAAAAAACAATACACGATGGAGAGAAAACTGATAAATGTTCGTATGTATGTATATAATTCACGCTTTTTCTTCTCCATATTATATAATATATAAGAAAATTTATGTCATTCTTCCTCCTTTTAAAGTGAATGAAAACAATACATATATTGCGAGCGTTATATGCGGTTCGCAGCTGTTTAAATATATGAACTAAAAAGAAACGATTGAAATTCAATCGCTTGAATATTTCTATTTTTGTGTATACATTTTTTTATATTTATACTTATTTATCCAAAAATTATTTATCGTTTTTATTTTTGTTAAACAAAATAAAAACCAATATTGTATTTTATATTAAAAAAAAAATTTTTTTTCTTATTTTGCATCTTTATTTATGTATTTATAAATAAAAGCTAAAAGATCTACGTCAATGAAAGTATTGGAAAAGCTTTATATATGTACGTTGATATAAAAACAATATCATATTTTCTTTATTTATTTGTTATTGTTTTCTATTTAAGTTTATTGTGCACTAAACTTTTCGTATTCCTCGATTATTCGATTCGATTATTTTCTTTTTTTGGGAAATAAAAATAAATTGCATAGTACAAGAGTCCTGTTTGATCTTCAAAACATTATTGACTTCTGTATGTAATTGAATTTTGTTGTATTTTATTATTAAATAAATAAAATTATTTTTATTTCTGATTATGTTTAGAATATTTGTTAAATTAGAGCACACGTGCACCATAAGGTTTTATATCTATTAATTAATATTCATAATATTAACAAATAGACACATATATAAGAAAAAAAAAATCGTTTGCGTGTTTTCATTCCTAATCTCCATTGATTTATTTATTTTGTATCGGAGGCTAAACGAATTAATTCATTCATTAAATGATGGCAACAGTACGCATCAACTGTATATATATATATATATAAATGTATATATTATATATGTGTAATAAAACAAAATAAAAATGATAAAGGTCACACAACCATGGCATTCTTACGAGGAAACATTTTTGTAGTAAAAAATCCGTAACCTTAACTAACTGAAGGGATGAAAGCACGAAATGAAATGAAAGGAAAAAAAATATATTGATCGTTTGTTATCCCGCGAATATTTTCACAGCGAAAAAAAAGAATGAAGAAGTATATTAAGTGAAAAACATATCGACTTTTTAAGAACCTAGAAAGCGCATAGTAGACAACAAAAACACGCAACTAAACAACATCGACTTTGGTGTTTTGTTCTAATTTTATTTTTTGTCGTTTTTGCTTTTCATATATGCCAGTTGCTCAAGTAATAAAAATTTATGGTCTGACGGTCAAAAGTGGAATGTTGAGTAATAGGAGATCCTGTGCGAATTGAGGCGTTATATATATTTTCCTTTTTTTACAACCTTGTTACTATTATTATAAAGATTCTTTGCAAGTTTATGTATTTTAGTATTTTCATTTAATGTTATTTGGTGATGGTAAGTGATGATGTTTTTTTTTTGTCGTTAAATATTGGATTTTTATTAGTGTAAAAGTTCTGGCATTTAAGCTAAAAATCTGAGTATAGAAATATTGAATTTTCATTATATTACGCAAAGTGAATTGAAATTGTTTCCTCTTAAATAACATATATTTTAAATCTTTTATTACGTTAGCTAGCGAGAAAAAATTTTCATTCTAATAAAAATGTGACATTTAAATTATCGTTGACATAGTTTGCTTCACAGATTTGTTTGTTGATGAAGGTTTATCAATGAAAGTATCAATGAAATGTATTTTATTAATTACAAATGATACCTTCACATTGTTTAAACAAATAATTTTTATCATACAAATACAAATTTTTAATTTAACAAATTATTTTCTGATAAATATCGTAAAGTCAATAGATTTTCCGTTGACATAAAACACTTTGACAATACGTTACAGATATGATAGAACAAGAAAGTATAAAAGTTATGTTTTATTCCACGATATCAATAAAACATAAAACTAAGCTAGTTTAACTTCAATAATATAATAAAACAGCAAAAGATAACACATAATCATAACATAAATCGTACTATATAATTGCTAGATTAGTTATTGAACGATTTAAAACTGAATTGATGTCTTAAAATAAATAAAATGTCAAAATATATATATATGTAATCATTAAAAATGTATTAAAATATTTAAATTTTTGATATTTGATACAATGTATAAATTTAATAATAATTAAAATGTACTGAAGAAGCAAATTATTCAAAGGTGAAAATAAAATAAATTTTTTTATATGATTAGTTAATTTTAGTTCATAATTGTTTTTGTATTTATTATTAAAATTATAAACAAGCTATATCCACATACACAATTTTTCATAAAATAATAAACAAAAATAATAATTATTTTTTAGAATAACTACTTAGATGTATCCAGATAAGCTTTCGATGTTTACAACAATATTTCATGTAGCTCAATACACTTCAAATAATTTTATAATTTATTAAAGTTGTTTATAGTAAATATATTAATAGCATATCTTATGTTTAAAAAATGTTTATTTATGTTTATGAAAAGAAAAATTTAGGCTAAATTAATTATTAATAAAAATTGTTTATGATTAAAAAATTGTTTATTGAAAAAAATGTTTATTTTTCATCTGTGTTTTGTGTTTTTATAAATTTGATACATAAACCATATTTAATTTTAATTAGAAAAATGTTTGCATTAAAATGCATCTTCTATTCAATCTTTTTACATATTATGCAGAAGCATGAATCCTTTTTAATTTTTTGTTTGTTGTCAAAAATACTTTAGGTTGTCATATAAATTTGTTCATAAAAGTTATCATTTTATTACAGAGTCATGTATATTTTCAAATACAGCACACGGTATTGCGGTTTTAATCAGTTTTGTCGTATTTCAAATGTTTACAATTTTGTTGAAACTTCTTCTATTTAACATAATTTTATAAAATTACCACAAATAAATTCAAAATTATAAAATTCTTTAATAACATCCAGCAGTTATTACAAGTAAAAATAAAATATAAAGTTTAATCTAATTAAAAATTATGAGTAAGAGAAGCCACGAATAAACTAAAAGCAGAAGCGAAAAAAAAAAAATCAAATTCACTTAGTAATTTCTTTTAGCGAATAATAAAAATAAATCATGGAAAAGTTTATTATGGTTCTTATTATCTTTTGTGATGTTTCTTCTAGTTCATTGAAATTGGAAATGGTTTTACTGTTATAAAGTTAATGATATTGATAATTCTGTAAAAAATATTCTTAAGAAACAATTTAAAGTTTTTATTTTATAAGTTTTACGTGGCTTTAGAGATAAAGCTTAATAAAAATAAATAAATAAATATTTTATCATATTGCACACTTAAAAAACGTTTAAGTAAGAGGTCATCTTATATTTTAGTATATACGAATAGATACTTTTTTGCCATTATTTTGTAATAGGTTTTGTAATGGTAATAGAAACCATCTGAATACAATTTTGTTTTACGTCTGACAATTTCCCGTACGTTTACAAATTTGAAACTAGCTATTTATATGTTAATAAGATTTTATTATTTTTTTTTATATTATTTATCCTATTCCTATTCCGTTTGGTGATTCCAGCATTGACAGAAGAATTTTATTTGAACAGTATCGTATTGTAAAACTCACACATTGCGCGAATTTTCTGAATACATATTTCTACATTTTCTTATTTCTATACACAATCTTTCATTTGCCAATAAATAAAAAGACAATATTATCCCTGAATTTCCATATAAAAGGCCACCAAAAAGATAGAAAAAAAAAAACTCAGAAATAAACAAACAAAATTATATTTAAAAAAGGAAAGAAAAACAAATTGGGTTATTTTAGTTTTGTTTTTTTTTTTTTTGAAACAACCAAAATTGCGTGTCACATTATCTGTTTAAATAAATCAGTTCATGATTATAAAACGAAAAAAAAAATAAATAAATAAAAAGAAAAACTTGTAAACTAACAAAATATCTTAAAAGTTATTAAGTTGCCACGAAATTTATCTAATGAAGGGCGGAAATGTATTTTTCTTTTTCCTTTTATGTTTTGTGTACACTCAAAAATATTTTTATTAAAATCCAAAGAGTTTGTTTTTATGTTAAAATTACAAAAGTTCTATTCGTGAAAAACAAAACAAAATAGAAATAAAAAAAAAAAATGACGAAAGTAAATTATTTTCATTTTGTACGAAAACATAATTTATTATTAAAATTTTTTGTTTATATCATTTTGATAAAATATATGAATAAAAAAAAAGGCAAAAAATTTGTCCCATTGTTTGAATAAAGTGAAAAACAAAAAATTTAATAAAATGGAAATTTTAAATTATTATTATTTTTTGATGAATACGTCTTCTCACAGTAACTACGTGTTATAAACCATAAACCATAAACCATAAACCATTTATAGCACTATAACTATTGTCAACATTTATTTATATGATTTTTGTGTTTAATACGATACTCAAATTAAGCAAATATAGAACATTGCAGGTTTTTTTTTTTTATTTATTGCTACAGCAGTATTTGTATGATTGTAAATATTTAATTATTTGTAGAAAATAATTAAAAAAAGACCTCTTGTTACAGATAGAATTAAGATCACATGACAAAGTCAAGATATAAGACATAAAAAAAGTATTAAAGAAGTGCACTTTTATCTGCTTTAAAAAAATATAATAAATAATAAAAGTATAAAATCAAGATGATGTAGTTTAATTTTCGTTTAATAAAGATAAGAAAAACGATTCTTAAGATATATATAAAGAAGAGTTCAAAGTGACTTTATTTTATTTTTAAAGTTATTATTTTGCAAAATTTCTTACAGCAATGAAATGATAATAATAATAATAATAATAATAATAATAATATAGTATAAAAGATATAAAATATCTCTTGAATTTGTATTTTTATTTCCCTTTTGTGCTATAAGCAAAATATCGTTTATTTATTATTTTTTTCAGCTACGTCTGGTTGATAGTCTTCACCAGATCAAGTAAATGCAACTCATTTTTTATTTTTATGCTTCATATATATTTGCAATTATGAACTGTTGTAATATAACACAACTACTTCAATGTTAACTGAAATAAAAAAAAAATAAAATAAATGTTTTTATTTTTGTCGTTGAATGCTTGAATATTAACGCCAATGTTAATAAACATAAACTATGTCAATGTTAGTTAATTCTATATTTAAGAAAACAAAAAAAAATAGTTTTTTTTTTTTGGTGGCTTTGGTATTTCTGTTAGTTTATTAAAAAAATATATTTTGTGTCATATTTTTCACTTAAGATCGTAAATTATATGTATTTGTACTTAGTTTTAAGTAGTGTTTTTACATTCTTGTCCAGTATTATTTATATTCATAAAATTTCTATAGAAATTGTATATATATAGATATAAACATCACTCACTCTAAGGAATTATTTTTGTTTTGTATTATTTTTACGTAGTTTTTATGTTTTTCTTTAATAATAATAATAAAAAAAAAACTTTTTAAGGGCTTAGACACTATGCAAGTACTTAAAAAAAAAAAAAACAACTTTACTCTTGTCCTCATTATTTATTGATTATTTACTTTAAGAGATTGTTTTTTTATTTTAATTTAATAAAAAACAAACCGAAAGAATCTTTTTTTTTTGTTGTTTGTAGTTTTATTTATATATTTATTTAATTTTTTTTTTATCACTAAAATAATTATCTAAAAAAGGACGTATAAACATCAAAATAAACATTAACATGTAGATGTTATAATATATATTTTATCTGTTATTTTGGTGTTGTTTTCAAGAAATTTATTAAACTTCATTCAATTACTACCGATGGTATTAAAAGTTAGTAGAATCGATTAAAATATAAGAGATGAAAAGCATGTTCGGCAAATTATCAATTGATAACCATAATAAAAATGTATTTATAGCGTCAATATTGATTGTTCGCTCATCTACACGTTCTTAAAGGATATGCGGATAAATATTATTCTGCTACTTTATAATAAATTTTTAATTTATCATTAATGGTATTTCATTTGTTAAATCAAATAATTTTTTTTTTATCGTTTAGTTTATGTTTAAGAGAATAATGAATATTATGCTTACTATGTCATTTTGCATCGTTAATATGGTAACAAATTAATATTATTATATAATATTTGTTTAAAAAAATCTCTTAGATATTTGCTGGATTTACTGGTGTATATAAATGAAATTTTATTTTGTTGTTGGTTTAGTAATTAAAATAAAGAAGATTATAAAGAAAACATGTAATAATGGTCCTTGGGTAAAATGAATACAATTGAAAATATCGTTTTTTTGTATATTGACCGACAATGTGCTAAAACTTGTACAACATTATTTCTATATGATTTTATATAAATAATACATATGAAGCATAATTTACAAGACCAATCTATTCTTATTAAATAAATTAAAAAAAAAAGAAAAAGTTCTCTTGTTCTTGTCGTTCTTAAATTTCTAATAACAAAAACATTGTTTCAAGTTTATTTTTTAATATTACGTTATATGTGTAAACATCCCCATGTTATCTAATTTTTCCCCTTAGAATGTTTTATTTTTTCTTCTGTCAGATAAATGCTTGTGGAGTTTTAATAATAAAAAGAGAGGTCTGAGTTAAAATGATATCGACTTGAATAGAAAAACAAACAACATATTTCCACTTGTGTAAGCAAAAATAAAATTTGTTTCTTAACTCATAATATATGTGCTTTATGGGATTTGTATTTTGTTTTTGCTCTAACTCTTATTTTATACAAAAATAAATCTAAGCTGGACAATTATTTGTTGTTGCTGTTGTTGTTGTTATTGTTTCTGTAACAATAGCATATATCAGCCAATTTAAATATTTCAATATTTTCAATAAAATTGCTTAAATTCCATATTGGTGCTAAATAAAAATACTTAGACGCATATCTTATTTAATAAAATACATCTATTGAAGCAAACAAACATTTATATTCATTTATTCTTGTATGAGACATCCCTTATAATTTTCTATACAACAAAAATCTTAGTAAAATAATTCTTAGAAGGAAGTTCAATGTTTTTATTTTATTTTATAGATTGCCTAATAAATATGAACGAGCCTTGTTTAAGATATATACACTAATGTTATGAATTATTCATAATAATAATAAAATAAAAAATCAACACTAACTTAAGAACCAAAAATAGATAATAGAAAATTTAAAAACAACAAAAACGAAAGAAAAGTAATAAAGATTTGTTCATGACAGCCACTTTTTTTTTTTTAATGCTTATTCCGTAAAACATATCAGTTTTATTTCTGTTATTGCTATTTTTTGTGGAGGTTTAATAATGAAAAATAAGAAAATATTATTTTATAATGTTTTTAGTTGTTAGTGAAGTAAAGTTTTATTAAAGAATTTATTTTCTTTTTTTTTTTATTATTATTATTTTTATCAAATAAATAAGATTATGACGTTGTCATTTCATTGTTGAGAATGTGTAAATCTTATATCAATAAATAGCAAATAAAAGAAAATAACAAAAGAAAATTTTATATATTTGACGATGAAAGAAAAATCGTTAAAACTATTTAATGATTAAAAACCGTTTATGAATGGTTTTAATTCATTTTAATTTAATTTACCGCAGCATAAAAACTTTCAAAATTTTTTAATTAAAATTCTTTTCTCATTGAAAATATTTGAAAAAAAAAATTTTTAAATAACATAAAAAAAAAATATATTATCAGTTACTTAATCAAAGTCTAGGATATTGAAATTTGTTTGTTTTTTTTATGCTAGGCAAATATTTGGCAATATATCAAAAATAAAAAATGTTTTCAGATTTTAATTAATTTTGATAGCAATACTATAAAATACGATTAAAGTGAGACGAAATAATATAGCAAAATAAAAATTTATTTCAAACTTTTCGACATACAATTATTACCGAAAGCTTTGAATTTAAAAAATGCATTACCTCATTAATACCTCGTAAATAAATTTGTTGAAAATTAGAGCAGTTAAAGTGGTTTAAGTACAAACACAGTAAAGAATAATATTCATAAAATTCTTTGCTGTACATACGACGATATATGGTTTTTGTTTCTAACATTAAATTTTATTGTTAATAGGCTTGACACTCCTTAAAACATATAAAAGACTAAATAAAAAATATTACAAATATCCATATACACATCACACAAGCAAAGGATTACAAAACACTAATTCAATCATTTATTTTCTTTGAATTTGTTTGACAATAAATTAAAAAATTGTTAAAAGCAATGACAGAAATTCCATGTTTTTGTCGTTTTGTGTACTACATCTAACAGCTTCAGATACGATATGTAAATAAAAGATACAGTAATTCTAACCAACACGTTGTTATGTAACATTTTATTTATAGTGCTTTTTAAGCTTTTAAAAGCTTATTACATTGCGCTGTTGGATGGACAGGATGCATAACTGGTAATTTATTGTGAGCAGGATGAAGTTATTCGTTTTGTTTTCTACAAACTATAATAGAGTACAATAAAAGTATATTTAAAAATCCTAGAAATGCTGCAATAATTTTTTTATTTTTAATATAAAAAGTTTTATGAATTATTTTTAATAATTAATAACAACAATTAGATTCTTATGTAATACAAAAAAAAAAACAAAACAAAAACTTATAAAAAATGTTTACCTTTAAATACTAAAACCGTAACTTGAAATTATATGAAAATAAAATATTTTATTCAATAATTATTATAAAGAGGTCAAAGTGTCATTTTTTGTTATCTTTAAATAATTAATCATAGTTAATTGAATAAAATTGAAGAAGAAAATACTAAAAGTTTATTGAAAATAGCAACAAAAAGTCATTATTTAATTATAACTAATTGAATATAATTTTCTGTTTTTTATTACAACACATTTCTGTATTTTTAATCAATTTTTTGAAAATAAAAAATTGAAACAATAATATAATTATAAATAATTTAAACAAAAAATGTCAAATCAATTTATTGATTTGTTTGAATTTTTTTTTATAAAAAACCTTAGAATTTATTCATTGAATAAAGTCTTTAGATCGTTAAATTTGATGCTTTCAAAAATATGCTTTCCTACATCTGAATGTATTTTTTTCTTCCTCGTTTTTTGATTTATTTTCTTCATTCAGTATTTTCAATGAAAATTTATTGTCATATTTATTTAATTTGTTTCTCGTTTGGTGTGTGGTTGTGTGTGTGTGTGTGTAACTTTGGAAAAACATAAATAAATAAAACAACACAATTGTTAAATAGTAACGCAAAAATATGATAATATTCTGTATAATCTATAGAAATTTTTGATCGAACTTGAATGCATTATTATTTTTATTTTTATTTTTTCTCGTGTAACGTTTTTACATAAAAATAATAATCGATTGTTTTGAATAAATAACAATAAATATATATATATGTATATATGGTATGTTGTTAGATTACTGATAATTTTTAATGATCGTTTTATTGAGTGTAATACATTGTTGTCCACGGTTTTGTTTGATTAGTTTTTTTTTTTTTTTTCAACCTTTATACCGCTATTGTTATATATTTACTGTATTTATTTTTATATTTTCGATTGTCGATTAATTCGATTTTATTTCTTTTAAAAATAATGTATGAAGGTTATTTTTTTTTATTTATTATTATTATATTTTTTTTGTTTTGTTTTTGTTTTTAACCATAAATCGCATTTTGATTTATAAAATATTTAATTATTATGATTTATTCATAAAGAAATAAATTACAAGAAAATAGATAAAATTATAATAAAATGATTAAAATAGAAATATATATATATTTTTTTTTTCATTGTCCGAAATAATATTAGAGAAAAATAAAATTTATTAATGAGTATAAATATTTAATGTGAAAATAAATGTATAAAAAAAAAAAAAATTATACATTGATCAGGATAAGGGAATAATAGAAGATATCCGCCTTTATTGACCTAATTATCTTTTAACTGAATTATTATTTTAAAAATATTAGAAACTTATTTAATTAAATTTTTTTTAAAATATTTTTTTAATTATTAATACTACACAAATAATTTGTTTACTTTAAAATACCCATTAATTAGAAAACAAAGTATATATAGTATATATGTATATAATACATTGTAATTTGTTTAATTAATTAAAAAATAATAATAAATTATGTACATGGGAATAAAATAAGCCATTAGAGAAAAAATAAACATAAAAATTATTTTTTTTTAATAGTTGGCAATTATAATTAGTGAAATGGTTAAAAGGTTTTCTATATATATATATAGATATATACACTTATGTCTATTATATATTTATTTTCAATATTTATGAAAATTTACGATAGATTATAATTGACTGATTTATGTTTTTTTATTAGTACTGTAGAGTCACAACTATATGAATAAGAATTCATTATTTTCTTTTACTTTTTTTGTTAATAAAATATAGGAAACGATCGAATTTAATTACATTTTGAGTATTCAAAAAAAAAAAGAAAGCAATAATAAAACATTTTATTGAGAAATTTAATGTTTTAACTAATTTCTGTATTACAATTCTGGTAATCAGCAAGTTGTGTGTATTTTAATTTCATATTTAAAGGTAAAATACAATTCAGCATACAATTAAGCAAAGCTTTGTTTTAAACTTTGCATTTCAAATTTATATAATTCAGAATATACTGTATTTCAATAAATTAAGTAATAAAAATAATAAAATAATTCCTTTTAGTAAATAATTTTTCTAAATATTTATTTATATATTATCTTACCCTGTATTAATGCGATAAAGTCTATTAACAAAATTAAATGTTTGTCCTTAAAATTAATTAATGTTAAGTAATAAAATATAACTTAAGTTACATAGTAAAGATACTTTTTTTCCTGTGATGATGTTGAATAAATTTTTACTTTGTAACATAATAAATGATTTTTATTTAATTGTTATACAAATATATAATAAAATAATTTATTATACTCATGGCATTTTATGAAAAATGCTATGAATCAATTTTAATTATTCATTTAATCGGTGAAAATTAATTCGTTTTTAAAGTTCATATTAATTAAAATTTTAGGAAGAGACTAAATATACTTAAAAAAAAAAGAAAAAGAAAAGAAAGATTTATTGAATGAATGAACAACAATGTTTATATGTATATGAAAATGTTAAATTATGTATGAGGTTGTAATACAGAATTTGGGGGTGTTTAATTTTATAAAGTTGAACAACTTTACTTTGTTTTTTTTTTTTTTTTCCTTTCTTTTAACGCAAGTAAAGTGATGGAAAAATACTAAACCAGAAGAAATGTTTTATTTTTTCTTCCTTTTTTACTAAAAGTTTTGCTGTTGACGCAATGTGATAATAATAAATAAATTAATTTTATTTTCGGGAGGGGTGATTTTATTCAGGAATATTCATGTATGCTTTTTTCGTCTTCATTTAGTTTTTTTTTTTTTTTTTTTATCATAAAAGGTCTATTATTAGATTTTTTTATTTTTTGTTTATATTTCCTATTGTACGAAAACTTATAGCGTGTAAATACAACATCATTTTTCCGTATCGACCATAATTTTCACATCCTTCATAGCCACACTTGCCTTTTTATATATATTATATTCATTGTATCATCATAAACGTATGGTAGTTTGAAAGTAAAATTATTTTGTTCTTCGTCCTCTCTTTTTAATAATTAACACACATGTATTGATACCTAAACATTGTTTACTCTTATTTTTTCATTTAAAAAAAAAAGAAGAAAAACAAAAAAAAAAGGTTAATCACATTTAATTAACGTTTGCTACTATTTTAAAACAATTATACACATAATTAAATTACCAAAAAAGAGTTATAAAACAATATTAATTAATTGAATATCTATTCTATATATTAATTAATATAAAATAAATTTTCCAAAATTTATAAATAGAAAAACCAAAAAAAAAATTGTTATGTCTTGTCTTATAAAATAAATAAAAAATAAATCAAATAAATTGACCACAATAAATAAACAATTTAGATTTCTATAATTAAATGTAAAAGTTTTTGCTTTTCTATTTCATTTTTAGTTAGTTTCTTAAAATAATATTTAGAAAATTCTTTTCATTGTTTTATTTTAAGCATTTAAATGTAATTAATTAAGTTGAATTTAAATAAAATAATAATACATAGCAAATGTTTATAGATAACAACATATTCTAATTTGTTTTCTTAATGCCAATGAAAAAAAAAACAATAATTTGACACTCAGTTATTTTAAGCTTTACTTTTATTTTTATTTCTTTTCACCAAATTATCTGTGTGCGATTATTATTATTTTATTATTATATAAATAGTTTGTGTATGTTTTGAATATTAAAAGAAAGAAAATTGAACAAACGGTTTTTCATAAAATTCAGTCAGACAGGATATATGCTAATATGATAAAATTTATTGTTATTTGATTTGATTATTTTCTTTTTTTTCTATTTTATTTGTTTACTTTTCGTTTTTTTTTTTTTGTTAATTATTTAAAGAAAAAATTTTAATGAAATTATCTAAATACGAAAAAAAAAATGAAGAAAAATGATAACAATGCATGATGATATTTTAAATATTTATACGTTTCTGTAAGATATATAACCTCTTTTTTGTTATATTTTCATTTTTCTTTACTTAAGTTAAATTTACTTTAATATAAAAAAAATGTTATGGCAACCTTTTTTTTTGTGTGTGTGTATGTTATCAAAAATAATGTGCAGATATAACACCAGCAGCAAAGCCAAAAAATAAAAAAATGAATGAAAGAAATAACGAGAAAAATCATGCACACCTAATTAATAATAAATGTAACGAAGAATAAGCGGTTGAGATTTTCTTATTTATTTTATATTTTTCATCTTACTTTTTAACTAAAAATAAAGAAAAACAATAAACCAAACAAACAAACATAGATATATAAATATAACAACTGTGGCTCAGCGTTATAATATTTTTATTTGTTTTTTGTTTTTTAATTCAGCTTTTTTAAGAGTTAAAGGTTCGCAAAAAAATAAAATATATAGAAATTACAAAAATAACCAATATTTATGTTCAGCAATAATATAGACAACTAATTATTATTTTCTTTTTTGTTCTCTATATAAAAGATTATGTTTGCGTGTTTTAGTTTTATTATTATCAAAGGGCGTTCCTTTTGTAGCCTTTTTTTTCATTCTTATTAGCTTTTGTTGGTTCTATTTTTACTAATATATCCTTATTAGAATATAATACAATCTTATGTATCTCTATCTAACAAAAAAACAATAATATTAATAAAAAAAAATTAGCTTTCTGACCTAATAATAACGAAAAAGTATTTTAATATATTATAAAAAAAAAAAAAATTAAAGAACAAAAAGCCAAACAACAGAGATGAAATAAAATTTTATTCATTTATAAAATAAAATTTTATTTATTTTCATAATTATGAAAAGAAAAAGGAATGTTAGAAGAGATTATTTGTTCATGTTACTAATACAAAAACTATTTATGTAAATTGTTTTGCAGATTTTTATCAGAAAATATAAATTTGAATAAGGTTTTAACTGATTATAATACGATTGCACATACTTAGCTGTATAATGATTACCGATTTAATTTTAATTAAAAATCATTACCAGATTTTTATTAGCTAAGGATTACGGCTGTAAATGCTAATTTAGTTTATTTTTAGATTATTATAGTCTTACAAGTTTATAATAAAATTAAATAAGGAAATTAAAAAAATAAATATTATTTATAGATTTTGCGATTATTATTTTTACAGTATAAACAACAACTAAGACTTTATATAAATAAATACCGAAATAAGTGTGCAAAGTAAATATAGTTGAATTACTTACTACAAACGAGTATATAATGTTAGTACATATAAAGACACAGCAATAATTTTCACGTTTGTAGTAAATTAAAAGAAAATCAATTTCAATAAGTGAAAGTGATTAAATTATTTTAACAAGAATAGAAAAGAATTTTTTAAATGAAAGAAAAAACCATACAGTGAATGATCGAATAATTATTAAAACCGTGTGATGGTCGTACAATGAACGTTGTATAGACGACAAAGACATATGGTAGCCTTTTTTTAATAACTTTAACAACATCAATTAAATAAAGTAATATATTTGTTGCTTAGCACGCGATTTAAGTCACTATAATGTATGTTGCATTCAAAGAAAATTTATAAAAATATATATTCAAAGCAAGAAAAATCTTAACAAAAAATAAAATTTATAATAAAAAAAAAATAAATATTTTATTTTATTTTGTTTAATTAATTAAATTAAATTCACCTGGAGGTACAGGGTGCGGCTGTCTCTACGTCAAGTCATTTAGTGACGTTTCACATATAATACCGGTGAATATAATAAGACAACCAACATTTGTGATTTTCTTATTAAACTTATATACAAATGAATTGACGACATGATTCTTTTTATTTAATAACACTTTTATTTTTTTAACCATTAATGACAATTCCATATTAGTTTTCATATATTAATTAACATTAAATTTATCCTTTTTATTTTATTTATTTTTTATAAATTTTTATCACAAAAACATTTCACTTAATAATTTTTATTCAAATCACTTCTATTTATTAAAATTCTTTAAAAATAAAACGAAATGAATTAATTAAAAATAAAATTATAAATGATTGATTGCAAGGTAATTTTTATTCATGTTTTAATTAAGAAATATTTATATATCCTTGGATAATTGAATGTAATTATTTTTAATTATATTTGATTTATTATGTTTTATTAATTATAAAGAAAAATAAGGGAGATTATATATTGCTACTATGTTGAAATATTAAGGACGAAATATCACACTGAAAATCTAAGATGTTCGTTAATAATGTGCGTTAAAAAAAATTCATAATTGATGAAATTAATTAAACATAAATTCTGTATAACGATGATGCTTTCTTTTCTAGAATATTAAAATTTCCTCTTATAAAAAATAGATTTATTAATAAACAGATGCATCCACTTTTTTATTCTCATAAATTTTTTTTTATATAATATAAATAACTCTTAAGTATCGGTTACGGAAAAATTGATTAAAAATATATTATTAATAGTTTTAATGAAGAGAAATATAACAAATTGTTCATATATTTCAACATGTTGTGTAATTAAATAAAATAATTAAATATTTAATTGAATAAACAAGAATTTTTTTTTATTTCTTTACAGATATTTATTATTTATGCTAAACATTTAACAGGCTGTAATTAACCAATGAATAATAACAACAACAAAAAAAGAAGAAAGAAAATAAGAATAATATTTTGTCTTTAGAGTTTTTTAAGTTTAGAAAAATCATATCAATATTTATAAATAAAATTAATTTATAGAGAGACCGTGAGGAAGACACAACAGCAGCAATATACACTTGAGATTTGTTTCTATTTTAAGCAGAGCTGATTCAATGTTCGCATCGTTGAATTATATTTTTAAAAAAATCATATAATATCCTTCCCAATTTTTTTTCTTTAAGATAAAAACTCAAATCAAAACACTACGTTGGTGTTAAACACAATTTTAATTTGTGACATAAATAAACTGAATCAGCTGGTATATAGTTAAATAATTAATAAATAAGAAAATAAAATCAATTAAATTTTCAAATAGTAATAAATATAGTATAATAATAATAAATCAATTTTGAAAAGCAACACAACCACACGCAACTTTGACTAGCATTATTAACCCGGAACTACAAAACTTGAATGGTTTAGTTTTATTTTTTTAAGCTTATATACATGACATATTGTTATAGGATATGTTTGAATAAATTATTTTTATAATAATAATACAGCGAACAGGTAAAACAATAATATTTTTCATGAAATTACATTGTTATTGATTTTTAAGTTGATATAAAGTAAAAACCTAACCACATACACTCAATTTAATTTTTTTTTTTTTTGTTTTGTAATAATAATATTATTATTTTTAAGGAAATAAAGAGCAAAAAAAAAAATGTGGAACTTTCTTTTATTTGGCTTTTCTCCAAAAATTATTATTATTATTACTACGTTGCTGTTTCTCTTAAATACAATTTATATGTTTTAATTTAAACACTTTAATATTACAATTAAATGTCAAAAATGTATAATAAAAAGGTTTTTTTTTTCTTGTTTTTTAATGTTTATTTATTTACAAATGCGTGAGATTTTCACATTTTGTTACAAATTTGAATTTTCCATTTGCTGTTGCTTTTGTTATGGTATTTCATTCTCTTCCCTTTTACAAAAAAAAAAAAATTATTAAATATTTTTTATTATTATTATTTTAACATTATTTTGGGAGTTTTCTTCAATCGTAATGAAATGGAAGCAAAAAAAAAATAAATAAATATCCAACAAAACAGTGAAAAATATATATGAAGAAAATTCTATGTATTTTTAACAAATACGTATATAACGCACCCTTTTTTTTACAAAATTCTTCTATTTTTCATGTTTAAAATGAAAACAAGGTATTTACACCATCAATACATTTTTTTTTTTGTAATAATAACACACAAAGTACTGTGATTTTTTCGTTTTTTAAGTGATTCCCTTCAATTAAACACAAAAATTAATTATATTACAATCAACCATAACAAACAATTCGTTTTTATAAAAACATCTTATCTGTCAATGATTTATTTAGTAAAATAATAAATAAAATTTTAATTACTTTAAAAAAAAAAATTTGTCAAATAAATCACTTCAACACAATTATTTTTTTAATATTTTTAATTACTTAAAAAATGTTAACTATTTTATGTTAATTCTTTTATTATTTAAGACCAACATTAAAAAAAAATAAATAAACGAAAGTACATAAAAAAAAAACTCATAATAAACAATGAAAAATCCACCTTTCACTCAAAATTTTAACTTTTTTTTATTACATTTTTCGCATTATTTTAACGTTTTAATTATTAAAGTAAATTAAAAAAAAAAGGTAAAAGTGATTGCACACTAAAAGAAAATTTATTTAATTGTGTGTGATTATTATTGAGAAACTTTTATTATTAAAATCAACGAGAAACTAAACAAACACAAAAAAAAATTTATTAAATATGCTTTTCATTAAATAAAAATATTTCTGTTTTATAATTTTAGATGCGAATACTTAGAAAGCTAGAAACGAACTGAAGGAAAATGTCATGAACGAATGGCGGCGGGGCAATCATGATTTGGGGTGATCTTGCTGACTGACTGAGACAAGATATGTTCCATGCTTTTTTTTTCTGTTACTTATATTTTCTCTCATTTCCAATATAGCTGTAATTATATCTATAGAATCAAGAAAAATAAATGGAAAATGCACTGAAATTATATTCCGTTTGTTCGTTGACAAAAAAGAATGAAAATCGTTTAACAATTAACTATAAGTCTAGGTTAGTCAAATCAAAAAATAAATACAGCGGTAAAAAGGAAAACCAAAAAAAAAAAAAAAAAGAATTGTTTTTGATCTCTTTTCATCACTAAAAAGCCGCATTTGGCAAAGTATACTGTGTTTTACTTTCTTATTCCTTCAAAAAAGTGAAAAACAAAACATTATTTTCGTATCTGTCTAGTCGTGAAAAACAACATATTTATCATCAACAACAATAATTGGTGAACACCAGAAAGAAAAGTTTACAATATTTTATCCATCTCACATGAAAAGAGAAAATATTACAATATAATGTTAAGGGAGTGAACCGAATACACAGAGTATTTTATTTTACACGAAACAACTGTTATAGAGCCATGCGTCGTTATGTTGCTTGCTTACAATCGGTCAAAGCTTTCGAATCCAATGTGGAAGAAATTTTGTTTTCAACAAAATAATAAAACAACGAATACTGTATATAAATAAATAGCATCAAGCTAAATATATAAAGGTCGAAAAATACTTCTATCTAAATATATTCGGAAAAGTGTATTTTCGATCATCGTATCAGCAACATTATACAGTTTTATACGTTTTATCAAAATATGTGATATAATTATATAAAAAAAATTCATATATTTTATTATTAAAGATTAGTTATCATTATTTAAATCGACAAATCATTGGTAAAATGTTTATGTTTGATATTTGTTTGATGTGACAAGTAATTATAGCTCAATAAATAATTAGTGATAAGAAGCATGATTATTTTAGTATAATTATTAATAGAAATATTATTTGCACACCGGCAATACATTTATTTGTTTTTTATTTTTTTTTTTATTTTTTTGTATAACGTAATACAGTTATAAAGGGCTTATGATATCTTTTTAGCGGAATTTAATTTATAAATACCAGGCGCCTCCACTTATATACAGTGAAAAAAAATTTTATTATAAAATCATGAAATCCTTTGATAAATAAACTTATATCAAATAAGCATTTATCACATTAGAGAGAAAATAGAAGAAGATGTTTTTATTGTCAGGAATAAAATGGTTCTAATTTAAATACACTTAAGAGGAAAAAACATAGAAATTAGAAAATCTTTTCCTTTTGTTTTTCTATGTTTCTTGATGCCAATTGCTGATTGTTAGTTTTATCTCAGAAGGTTTATGTAATTTAAAATAAAAATTCATCCGCATTATTTTTTATTTAAAAAATTAAAATCCTTAGAGATAATTACATACAGATATACAATAAATAATAGAAACATTTAATGTATAAATAAAATTAATGTTTATAAAGAAATTTTAAACAAAGCATTTAGTATTTGTTTTAGAATTATGAATAGAGTATTTATAAGAATATTTAACAATTATAACACCATGTTAATTTATGTAAAATAAAAGTATTTCAAATAGCAGATTGTGATACAAATAATCAGAGCCGTATCAATGTCTAGGGAATCCCTGATAAATCAATACGACATAGAAATTTTCGGACAACTGAATAAACTATAAAAGCAGTTTTGTCCTCAAACATTGTATTTATCCAAATTTTATGTGTTTTTACACGTCTGTACATAATTTATAAATAAATTTATCATTTTATAAATAAAGGTGATTGTTGGCGGAATGCATAAGCTGAGTATAGTGCATATGATGTATGATAAAAATGTCAGACAATGGATTACATTGAAATTCAAAATCTAATTATACTTTCATCGTAGTCGTTGTTGTTGTTGTCGATTTTCAGCCAAGACATATAGCGTATGTATGTTATTTTAATAATTTTCTATCATCCATTCAACTTTAAATAACAAAAAAAAAAAAATAATAAAAAGAAAGTAATTTATCATTCTTTATGTATCCTACACAACGTTGTAATATTTTTATGTTAAAATAAAATCCATTTTGAGCTGATTACTCAGTTATCCTTCTTTGCAACATGGAAAACATATGCTGGATAATTAATACATATCAAAAATTCAACATTTAAATTTATTTGTATTATTCTTATTTATTTTTATTTTTTATAAATTACATATAACTGAATATCACTTTAAGAATAAAGTTATTAATTAATTAATTATATAAAAACGATTCAATAGCAACCAATTACTTGTTACGTGATTTTTCATATTTTATTGAATTCATCACGAACGTATTAATTTTGCCAAAGTATTTTATTACCAGTGCTGGAAACTACAATAAGTTACGGAAAAATCGTTAAAGTTTTTATAATAAGCATGATTATCAGAAAAAATAATATTTTTCCACTAAAATTCGATAAAAATCCCAGCGTTCGTTAGTTGAAACGTGATATATAGTTCTTTTTAAGTATTCTTTATAATATAATTTAAACAAACAAAACCTTTATAAATCAATAAATTATCAAGTCTCGATTGTTAGGTTGTTTCTTTTTAGGTGAACACTACTCAATATAAAAATAATCAAAAAATAAAACAAGAAACAGGGCATAGAGATCAAATAAAGAAAAAAAAATTACATATAAATCAAGTGGATGGTGTTGAGTCATGTGTTTTGAATTGCTTATTTTATTTTATTTAATTTGATTGCATAGCACAGATGCACGGGTGTGAGTTTGATTTGTTTAGAAGACGGTGACCAATTGTTACCATAAAGAAAAATAAAGTAAGAAAGAATACTGTGCTGCAGCAAATAAAATTTTTATTGAATTTCGCAATTTATATTTTTAGTATTCTACGGTTTATCTAATTTTATTTTTAGTCTGCAATTCAGTTAGTTATGTAGCTTTATTGCATTTTTTTAACTGTTGATGACACTTTTGAGTGTTTTTGTTTTAAGTTTTTCAATTTTGAACTAATGCGTAACTTAGTAGTTCTTTAATTTGCTACATTGTCACAATGCTTATCTAAATTTAACTGATTATTCTACTACTATTATAGTCAAATGTAATGAATTGAAAAAAATTAATATAAATAATATAAATTGAATTAAAATATAAAAAATCATCAATAAATATTACAGGTGGAAATGTTTAAACAATTATTCTGAAAGCAATTAAATAAATTATTAACACCTTTTCAAAATATAAAATTAATTTTGATTAATAACATTTTATTATTTATTAACTTCTGTTTATTTATTAAACACGTTTATGACAAATTTATTATTTATAAAACTAATAAAGTTTTTTTTTTTTATATATATTTTATTTTAAATAAATAAACAAAACAAAAGCATTGGTGATGATTTTGTTGTTATTAATTATTGTTGAAAAGTTAGGTAGTTTTCATACTTGACAAATGTAGATTTGAATATATATTTTATTGACAGTGAAATATAATTTTAACTGGGATTATTTCAACACGAAATAAAGTCTTTATTTACATTTTTTTTTAATGATTTTATTTAAAAATTAAATTTACATTCTAAGGTCAATGAGTACAATGATATTCATCTAGCAACTGAAAAAACTTAGACAATCCATTGTGAGACATTATTAATTAATTAAGAAGATGAAAACAAATATTAATTAATTATGTTTTATAAAAAATAAATTTCAAAATTATCATTCGATTATTTATTAATTAGTAATAATAATAACGTGTCAAAAAAAGTTTTGAATTTATTATTTATAATTCTCAATGAATTGTATGCCAATTACATCAATCATAATTAGAAGAAAAATAAAATATATCCATGATAGAAATAATAATATAAATTTCTGTTATCGAATTGAAAAACTAAATAAAGTGAACAAATTTTATCCATTTGCCTCATTGATAACTTGATTCAAAATTTTATTTGCAAAAAAATTAAAAAAGCTTTAAATATATCAAGAGAACACTGTCATTCAAATTGAAATTACTCCAAGTCAATATTAAAAATAACAGTTTTAGTACCTGAACGTCACCATAAATATTTATCTCTTGACGTACAGTTGTTAATTACATAACTAATGATTGTAGAAGAATAATAGATAAATTTCAATAACACGATTAGTTAGTCAAAGATATTTTTATATAAAATAATAATTAGTAATTCGAAAAGTAGATTTAAGCGATGATATACATAAATTAATCTAGTAGAAAAGCTTTAAAATAAATTAATTGCAATTGAATTTAATTGGCTCATGGATGAATAATTTGTTTTGACATCAGTGATAGTTTTCAATATTGTATTCGATGTGTTAAAACCTCTTAAATTTTAATCTAGTTGAAACATGTTAAATGCACAGTTAATTGCGAAACATTTTATGTATTTTCATCGGAATAGTTTTATTAAATGTTTTTCAATTATAATACAAACTTTCTAAAAGATTAAAATAGTTGAATTAACAAATAATATCAATCATAGTACATTTAGTATTTTTGATATAATTTTTATTAAATTCTTAGAAATAAGAAACCCAAACACTTTTAAAACCCAAACTATATTCAGTTATAATAAAAACATAAAAATATGAAATAATTTATAAGATTTTTAATCTATTTACTTGACACATTGTTAATTATTTTACATAGAAAAAATAATTTCATTTTTCTTATATGTGTGTTGTTATTTACTTTTCTTACAAATTTTTTTGTTAAACAAAAAAAATTTAATAAACGAATAAATTTACATTTGAAAAAAAAAAATGAAATTTAATTTAAAAAAAATGTTGTCGTCTGTTATAAGTTTTATGATAATCGTTTTAAGCGAAAAAAAAAGGTTTATATTTGTAATAAAAAGTAAAGTAAGTAAAAAATTAGGTTAAAGCTGTAATATATTTCACTTAATAATTTTTTTTTTTAATAAATGTCAAGGTTTTTATTTTTAACGCTTTATTTAATTTTATTAATACCTGTTGGGATAATTGTAAGTAGTATAACCTGTGAGCATGCAAACGCAATCCGATACATATTAAAATTCATTGGACTGTTAGTTTGGTGTTTCATTTACTTTTAATAAATAAGAAAATAGGCGATAATAGAATTTATACTTTATTAGGATGAGAAAAAAATATTAATACACTGAAACCTTGAGCCATTTCATTACTGTTAGATGTTCAAATAAAAGCAATATCATAAACAACATTAGAAACACTTTTAACTGACTTCAAACTCTCTAACCCAGTTTAATAATACAAATTTTATATAAATATGCCTCTGTTGCGTATTTAATCCCTATTTCTACATTTTTATTAAAGATTTCCAACTTTAATACAATTTAATTTAATTTAATTCTCTTTTTGCTTACCATGCAATATTTTTCTTCCTTTTTATTATTTTATTTTGTTTATTATGTATTTTTAACATTTTTTTTTTTTTTTTTTGTTGCTTCAGATCTTCACTTTAATTCATTGAAAACCATAAAAAAATAATTTATAAACATGTTGGCCAAAAGAAAGGAGTGAACTTTTGTATCCGTAACATATGTAGATGTATATTTTATACACGTGCTATTTTATTGTATATAGCACACTTAGGACCTCATTATATTTTGCCGTAGTGTAGTGTTTTTCATTAAAAAAAAAAGAATAAAAATACGAAAAACGAAAAAGCACACAGGAATGTTTTCGCCTTTTTATCATTTTCAACTTGCTGCTTTATTTATTATTATTTTCTTTTTATAAATTTGTACAATTTGGACGAGTATTCTAAGTTAGAATAAAGCGTTTAGGTCAGTACTTTCTCTTATTTATTTTTAGTTTAGTTGGTATAAAAGAACTTTTGTTTTTTTTTTATATCTTGAAACTGTGCAATTTTGTACAATATTTCATCCGGATATATATTGTATAAGCCAATTTTTTTTTTTTTTTTTATATAAACATATAGATATATTATGTTTGTTCATTGTTATATTATAACTCAATTGATATTTCTATTATTATTATTATTATTTTTTTTTTTTTTTTAAATAGAACAACAAACAATGAAATCATGAAACTTGTAATACATTTATTTCATTGAGGAGAAACTTTTAAATTTTAAAAAACACTCTATATCTGTTAAATTTTTTATGACAATCTTTTATTGCTGTTGTTTCGTTTAATGTAGAATGATGAGGAAATTTTTTGTATCATGGTAAATCTTTTTAATACGAATTTGTCGTCAATATGTGCGCCTGTTTGTCTACTATCATACTAGCTATCATCTTAAAACTGAACACTAGAATAAATACTAAAAATAAAACCACTGACCAAGTATAGTATAGCGGAATAGTCGTTCTTTATTTTATTGTTTTCATGATACTATTTTAATGGTTTATTTTATTTTTCTTCAACATCCGTATGTGTATTAGATTTTTTTTTAATAAAAGAACTAAAATCGTAGATAAAAGTTGTTAAACTTTACTACGATAACAAAAACATGAAAAACTACAAATTCACTATGATGACTTAAAATAAATAGATCATACTATCGCACAAATAAATAATAAAAATCAATACAACGAATGATATTGAAAAATATCAACATCAAGATTTTGCTTTAAAAAAATATATTCAAGAAACGCGTTTTTATTAAATTATACAAGAATTTAGAGAATGCCTAATCATTTTTTTTATTTTTGTTCAACATGATAAAAAAAATAAAGAAAGAAATTTAATTAAAATTTGCATCAACACTTGACGTTAAATTGCTTAAAAATTCCATAATTTTATTGTTTTATGTTTTTCTTAACAACAGTAATAGCAAATGTTTCTTAATGGAATTTCTGTTCCTTTTAGCTAATAATAACCGATTTTTCTTTATAAATTAAAATCAAAAAATTAATTAATATTTTCAAACAGGAGTTATTTTAGTTAGTATGTGAAAATTCTGGTTTTCAAGTAATTGAATATAATTATTATTTTATTTTAAACTAGTTAAATCAATTATTGACTTTTTTTTTTTTAAATTAATAAAAGAATTTCAAAAAATGTATATTTTCAATAATAATAAGTATGCAAATGATTTTTATTTTCATATCATTTTATTTTATTAGCTCAAAATATTTTTTTTTTATATTAATATTAACAATTATATTACACTTAATAAAATATTAAGTTCTTTTAATAAAAACATATAAAAATGAACAGAATAAATAATAAAAATTTTCTGTAATTTATTATCTATTTTCATATTAATTGTTGTTTTAACAATTGAAACAATTTTATTGTGTTCACAAACATTATGTAACTACGTACATATGAATTATTAAAGCAAACATAAATTATAGTGAGTAATAATAAAAATAAAAAAAGAAACGAGGACTCTTTTTAAACAATAAAAATAAATGTTAGTTTCCTTGAAATACCCTCAAAATTTAATAAAAAGAAAATTACTACAATCAAAATGCTATAAAAGACCAATCGATTAGAACGCTTTTAACTTAATAACGTTTTTTTTATTTGAACAGCAGCTAGATTAAATCAACCCCTAATTTAGTAATATTTGTAACATTTTATAAATAAAAACTTCTTTCCTTTAAGCCAATAACGATATATTTTAATTTTTATCATAAAAGCACTATGCAAAGCGTCCTCATTCATTGCTTTTATACATTGTTTCACCATTTTTTTTTTATTTTCTATTTTCTATTTGAATAAATAAAATTATTAAAGCAAACAAACTAGGTTCTTATTATCTGAGAAAATAATAAAAAAAAAGTGAATTAAATAACAAAACAAAATTTTTTTTTTTTAGTAATTTAGTTAACAGAAAATTTGTTTTTTTCAAACAATTTTATTAGAAAATTAAATAAAGACATAATAAATATTAGTTTTATATAATAATATGGAAAATTTTATTGATTTAATGTAATTGCCAATTGTGATTTTTAACAAAGGCGAAATTTTTATTTTCTGTATTTTTTTTAAACAAACTAAATTAGAATAATATATGATGAATTTTTCTCTGTTAACTATTTTGTCTGTTTAACTATTATTTGTTTTTTTTTTTTTTTTTTGGCATTTTTACATTTTTCAATTTCTGTTCCTATTTTTATTACCCTTTATACAATTTTGAATAATGTGGTTACAAGAAGTTTCAATCAATGAAAAACAAATGCTTTATATGCCAAAATATAATAAAATATTATTATGAAAACAAAATAATGAATATTTGTACAAAACAGAATAAAATAAATAAAAAATTCTGTCAAAACTTTATTTGATTTTAACCGCAGATTAATTATGATTTTTTTATTTTAAATTATTGAAATTGATATTGCTCTTTTCAATTATTTAATATTTGCATTAGACAGATAATGTAATTAGTTTATTCATAGCATGTGAAATACTATTCTAATAAATATATTTTATGAGTTATACCTTACTTTGAAATTGATATTACTATTAATTAAATAAAATGTCTTTTCTTTATTATATTGATTAGAATCTCTAAGCATCAGACATGGCATGAAGTGAATAGAGTTTATAAATTGTAATCAATACTATACAAATCATAGAAACGATCAAAATCACTATAAATTCTAAAAAGTCTATAAAGTAAAAAAAGAAAATATTTTTCCTTTTTATCTTGCGATATTCAATTTATTTTCTTTATAACCATAATTTAATGTATACTTATGATATAAATTTTGTCACACTGTAGCATGTAACAATATGCAAGAAAAGTAAAGAAAATTTAAGATTAAAAATTTTCTTATTCTTTCCTTTTATAATGTTATGTCTTCGAGAGTGTAAACATATATAAAGTATACTTAATATTTTACATTTTATGTACTTTAGTGCTGTAACCTTTATATATGTGGCTCAATTTTTTAATTTTTTTGCACAGTATAGATATATAATATATAAATAAAAAAAAATACTCTTTAAAGGGTTATTTCTTTTTTTTTTTATGAATGTAATTTTTGTTTTTGCAAGCCACATATTGTAACAAACATACGTTATAAAAAATATTGTTTAAAAAGCACACAACATGAACACGGTCATTTATTGATGCTATCAAATTTTTATAAAGGAATTCAAAGAAGAAAAAAATAACAAAGATTATTGCTTAGAGTAATGGTTTAAAGTTATACTGCAATAACTTAAGCAGCAAATGTGTTATAAAACATTTTTACACCATTTCTTTTTAACTTATTTAAATCATACGCTATTCTATAGATTTTTATTGACAAATTTTTATTATATTAAATTGAAGTTTTTCCGTAATTATTGTGTGTACCTTTTTCAACTATTATTTAATTTAAAAAATAAGTAAAATAGTAAATAACTTCTTCTTTTTTTTTAATTTAATAATAGTTTTCTATATTTTAAATTATTTATTAAAAAAACAAATTACAATTTTTATTATTATTGCAATAAATAGTTTATTACTTTTGGTGTTTAATGGAGAAAATATAAAATTATAAGTTTTCGTTTGTTTGAAAAATAAGATTGTTTGCGCTCGAACTTCAACAACAAAATACCTTATAAAAATATTTAAAAAAAAAAATTATAATAACAACATATAAAATGAAAAAAAAAATTAAATCATATAGCAAATGCTTAAAATATTCAGTTCACTAATAAAAAACCAATTTTTTATTTATCGAATAAAAATTCGATTAAACTTTTTCGCGAGAAGTCACTTTATTTTATTTTTATTTGGTTTTATCATATTACCACATCATTTCAATTATTTAAGCTTCTATAAATAAAATAAAAATAAAAAAAAAACTTTTTCTTAAAGTTTTTATGGCTTCGTTATATCTTTTGGGCAAAAAAAAAAGAAAAAAGAAAAATCATTTTCATGAACAAATTAATTTAATTTTGTTAAGAAGTAAAGGTAGATTTTTCAATCAGACTCTTATCTAATTTTTATATCATTCAATATAAACTTTGATTATTATGAATAAATTAAAATACAAAAAAAATAAAACGTCCTTAATCTTTAAAATAAAAACTTTATATAAATAAATCAATGAGATAAATAGTTTCTACTTACTTTTCTGTTTTCTTTTTATCTATTTTAAATATATATATTTATTTATATGGATATTGGATATTATTATAAAAAGTGTAAGACATTAATATATGTGCACACTTTATTATATCATATTGTTAAAGCAGTATTTCTTCACATTTATGATATTATTATTAATTAATAAATTACAAGGCTGTTGAAATATTCTCTAAAAATAAAAACAAAAACAACAACAATACTGGTGGATGATTTCAATATAAAAAGTGTTTTTTTTTTTTTAACTACAGCAAATATTTTGCATATTTCATATAACAAAGCAATTGTGCAATTTTCAATGTAAAAGTGTTAATAATAACAGTGATTTTGCTATAATTTAAATATAAAAAATAAATAATATATATTTGTTTATTATTTGCGTAAAAGTGCTTTATCTAATGGTCTTTTTTTCTGTAACATAATTAATAATTCATTTGTAAAATTTAATTAATTTTTATTATTATTATTGGACATTAAAAGCTTTAACTAATCAAAGAAATAAAATAATATTTGATCGCTTTGTGTTTAAAAATGACTATTTATACATATTTTGTAAATAAATAAATTGAAAATTTTATTTTGCATTAACTACATATTTCAAAATTTTAAATTTTAAATGAAATAAAAAAGTAAATTCTGGCAAACAATTAGTATTAAAAGAAGAAGATGCATATGAGTACCAAATGCTTTTATTTATGAAGAACTTGTCAAATTTTCATTAAAATAAAAAAGTTTTACCAGGCCAAAAATAATGTAATTTTGTAACTGTTGTCAAATACTTTATACTTTTTAAGAATATCATTTGAAAATAAACTGGCTGTATACTATATAGAAATTTCATTTAAAATATATTCGATGTTAAATAATAAATAACAGAGCGGGTTAATTGTAAAAGTTTTTTACTTTAACTACTGGCATAACTTTATTTAACTAATTGATATTGATTTTGTGATATAAAAATATTTTATTTTTCAATAATTTTCTATTATAAATAATATTCAATTATTTTCTAAAATGTGTAAAAAAATATTATGGATAAAATATAAAATTAACTAATTAATTAACAATAAAATAAAATTAAAAAAAAAATTAATATTTAAACCAATAAAAAAGTTATACCGTTCTAACATAATGCATTGTATCGCTTGTAGCCTCGGTGAAGGCCCGTCGTAGTCGTGTTCTTCTACTTTGCGACAGTGTTTGGGGACACAGTAGAACACCCTATAGTAAAATTAACAACAGAAAAAGGTTTCCAAACAAAAAAAAACTGTATTTACACTAATAAGTAATTTAAAATACATTTTTTATTATTGTTTATCTTGATTACCATAAAACTATTGCAGTATTCATTTAGAAAAAGTTTTTTATTATTATTTTTTTTTTTTTTTACTATGTCACTAAAAACACCAACTAATTATTTTGTTAATTATAAGTGTTTACAAGTATTACTGTTAAAATATTTACATAATAATTATAAATTTGCATCTTAATTAATAAAGCAAAAATGTTACAAAAATAATATCAGAAAAAAATTTCTTCTCTCCAGCAAGACTAACAATAGTTTCATGGTTTTTATTGCACATTTTGTCTAATGACATTTTCTTTCTTTTTTAGAAGCAAAATTTAGGTTTTATCAGCGATTTAAAATAATTAAATATTTTTGTCAGTATTGGTTGATTATTTATAATTTTATGTCATCAAATGTGTTGTTGCTGATATTTATAAAATTATACTATAAAACATTTCTCATTTATTATATTTATTTATAATTAAATAAAAAAACTAAAATAAAATATTTAGAAAAAATAAATAAATAATTAAAAAAAAAAAAAAAAGATAAATAAATAAAAATAAAATAAATTTTTATTATTATTTCAAGTTCGACAAATTTCAAATTGCATTCATGTTAAAAGAAAATTTTCAACCAAAAAACACATTTTATTGTCTGTTGCGATTCAGACAGCAATAATAATCTTATTAATTTTTTTTTTTAGATAAACTAAAGATATCAAAGAACCTTATTTCGTACATTGTACTTGATTAATAAATAGATTAAATTTCGTATATAATAATTATAAAAATATCAAATAATCCGATTATCAAAAAAATCCACCGTCAAGGTGAGCTTGAACCATAAAATTTACTTTTCTTATACAAATAATCAAAAACTCTTAAAACTAAAAATCATTGAGTAATTAAAATTATTTTCATTGGGTTAACTGTACGTCAAAAAACTAATTAAATTTAATTAGATAAAATTGACTTTAATAATTTTCATAATTATAATATTCGATAAATGACAGCCATACCATCTGCTTTAATTTTTATTTTTAAATGTGACGATAAATCGTTTGCCAAAAATATCCCAGCAGAAAAAGAAGAAGAAAAAAATTAAAAGAAAGTAAAAAAAAAAAGTTACTTTTCGAAGTTTGAAACATTTTATTTTCTTTTTCTTTATTATCCTCCAAGAACAAATATTATTTAAGTAGATAAAATTTTTAGTAATTATTTCAATAAATATCAAATTAATGAACTAATAAAAAAAAATTCTGGAAACTTATATTAGATGTGTAACGTTTTTTTTTTTAGTTAAACATTTTTATTCCATTGTGTGTTTTGTCAATAAAAACACAAAAGTTAAGTAAAATAAAGTAAAGCAAAGTAAAGTAAAAAAGTTTGAAATTAAATTTAAGTTTACAACATTTTCTTTATGTTCATTGTTAAATTTTCCGTTTTCTTTTAACGCTTTTTTACTTTTATTTATTTTTATTTTATTAGTAAATTAATTTGGTATTAATCTCTTTTATTTAATAGAATAAAATAAAAATTCTATTGAGACGATTCAAACGTTAACGTTAACATTAACATAAGAATTAAGTTTTATTGAATTTTCTTTTTTATTCCTTTATTGTCAATTTCAGTGGCTTTGAAGCAATACTTTTTTATGTTATCTGAGAAACTTTTACATTATTAATTAATTAACTCTTTTTTATGGCTTTTTTTTTTTTTTTAATTTCACTTCCAACTGACAAACTGTGCAACTAACAAACTTAAATGAAATATTTCAAAGTAGTAAAAATTGATGTTAATTGTAATATTGTTTATGTTTATGCTTCCCTATCAACATTTTATTGGCATTTAAGTTAAACAACATGTTCATATAAACTTGACGATATTAAAACATAAATCATAAATATTTGTTATGACAATATAAAGGTACTTTAATTATTAGTGTTCATTTAATTTATAAATGAAAATAATTTTTAAGATTCACAACACTAAAATCTGAATATCAAAAAATGTGTACCAGAGCATATTATTTTATAATTTTTTCCGTTAGCTAATTTATTTAAGAATTCTAAAACGAAAAAAAAAGATTCTAGGGTGATATTTGATTGAGTTACAGCCTATTTAATGAAATTACTACAATATATACGAGGTTTTTGACCACACAAAATCTACAAATATTTTTAATTCGCGAAATAAATTCTTTTCGCAAGGTATAATCATTTTAATAATAAAAAATTATTTAAAAAATTCGTCCGTAAGTAGAACACTTCCCGTATTCGTGAAATGATTTTTTTTTTTTGGCCAAACAGATGAGCTGGTAACTAAATAAATAAACAAACCTTAAATGATTTATATTTTGTATCATCTAATTAAATTTTCATGAATGTATACGAATTTTTTTTTTAACAAAGCATTAATTACATTAATGAAAAATGAAATTATTTTTTTTAACCCTAAATTTAATTTATTTAGAGTAAATATTAGTACAATATTATAATTAATTATTTTTTTTTTTTTTTGGTTTTATTTTTATTAATTAAAAACAAAAACCTAATTACTGCTATCAAGAAATAAATAAAATAATAAACAATTAAATACAATTATATAATCAGCGGAAAAGTTATGATTTCAAAATGTATGTAAATATGTTAAGGAAAAATCGTATACAATGTTAAATTGTATTTTCTTATAATAAATAAACGAATTAAGTTCTTTTATATAATATAATGTTATTCTATAACATCTGTTACCATTGAAATGAAGAATTGATGCTCATAGTTACTGTGATTCTTTATAACTTTTTTTTTTTTTTTTAATTTTTAAGAGCTTATAATGATACCAACAATGAAATTAATAATAAATAAATAACAATAGAGAAATAAACTTTTAAAGGTTTTTGAAAATAATTACAATAATATGTTATTATTATAAAATAAACAATAATAAAAGCTTTGGATATCATGATGTATGAATGTTTGTTTTACTTTAAACAATATCATATAAGCATAACATAATTTAATATTTTATTAATTTAACGACACAAGCTAGAGACTATAAGTCAATAAATTGAATAAATAAAAATCTAATACCAATAATATCCGTCACGCAATATAAATTTAAATATTTATTGATTTTTATTCTATATTCAACTGACCTAGCATAATTTTATCATTTTTTTTCTATATATTTTTTTTTTTTTTTTTGTATCTTCAACTAAATTAAAAATTTAAATCAGCAATTATTACACAGCATAGTAATAGTAAATTTTAAATAAATAAAATGGGTTTTTCATGAGTTTACCAATAAATCAATTAATTGGTTTAAGACTCCATCAATTTCTAGTACATCATTTAAACGAGGGTACACCTGCGAATAAATTTTCATTGTTTAATATTTGATTATTCTTTAAGAAAAACAAATGGAAAATTCTTATTTATAATGAATTATTATTATTATTATTTTTTTTTTTGTATTATTACATGTAGGTAATATCGGGTTATGTTCTATAAAAATCGATTAAAACGACGTTAATGATTTATTGCTGTAATTTATTCTACATATTTAATTTAATTTAGGTTACGGAAAATAATCGTTATTTTAATTTACAATAACTTGATAAAGGATTTTTTTCAATAGAATTTTACTCTGAAATTATGTTTAACTAATAAAACTACTTTTCAAATAACTAAACAAAATTAATTACCAAACGATACATTATGATTCTTCTAAGATCTATTAATTTATTTGCTTCTTTAACAAATTATATGATATTATTAACATAAACATCATACATCATATATATTGTAAATATTTTTCGTATAAAACAATTTTTTTCATTTCATTTCATTTTTGGTTTAAGCAAAAGAATCAAAATATAAAAGCTGGTGTAGAATAAGAAATGAAAAATATAATTTGATCGATTGAATATGTTTATGCTTTGCGGTTTTATTAATACGATGATTGACTTTAAGACATTTTTTTTTTTTAATATAGTGACGGAATGAGTTTTATTGCAAAATTATATTTTATATAAATCGTCACAAAATTACGTAATTATTTAAAATTAATATAAGTATATTTCGTTATTAAATAAATTTCATTTTTTTTATTTAATTAAAATTTTTTTTTTTTATTTTATTTTACAGATGAAAATAGACGTTTAAGATGTTACGCCGAACAGTTTAGCAAACATATACTGATTGCCAAGAATATAAAATAATAATAATAAATAAATAAATTCAAATTCGTTAAGAGAAGAAATATTTAGTTATTTAAAAAATGTATGCAGTAAAAGCGAATTATTTATTTTTTTGGTTTTTTGATGTTAAATGACTTTGTTAACAAATTAAATATTTATAAATTATAATTAGGAACATATTTCTATTTACAATTAAATTAACATCAATATTTGTTTTATTATTTTAAATTATTATTATTTTTTTTTTTGGTTAAAGCTAAATAAACAATTTAATATATGAAATACATAATAATTATTAATAACATTTATGTGTTGTGACTGTTTTGAATATAACGAAATGCACATGTTTTATGCATATTTTACATATATATTTTTTTGTGGTTTTTTGTTAGAAATAGGGTTTTTAACAGATTTAATTTTTTTCACTGTCACTGTCTGTTAAGACATTGTAATTCCACCATACGATAAATTTAAAGTTAATAACACCGGTTCGATGCGCTTCTTAATTCTACAAGTACAAAATCATAATTAAAAAGACAAATATTTTCCGTAAGTAACCAATACAATATTATTAAATATTTTTAAATAATAATAAATCATCATCTATATGTTTTTCTTGTTATTATTTATTTATTTCTTGTAAAAATTTTCTTTACGATATTTTTAAACTTGTTTCAATTTATTGTTTTTTTTTTATTATTATTATTTCGTTGCTGTTTAAACATAATCCGCTAAAAATGAGCAAATGTATATGTTGCTTCTTTACTCTGTTCTAGATAAAAAAAAAATAAATAAAATTATATTCATCCATGCGGATATATTTAAACATTTATATAAAGATGATTTTTTTTTTTTTTTTTCGTATTTATTTAATTTTTAATTTTATAAAAATAGATAATAAAGGTATGGGTTAATAATCTTTCGTTTATTATTTTTCTCGTTTTTATTTTTTTAGCTTAGTTATAATACTTCAAAAGTTTTAAAGGTTTTTATAGGTTTAAAATTTAATTTCTTTTACGTTTTACATTATTTTTCTATTTTATCTTTGTTAGAAAAAATGTTTCTAAAATAAACAAAATAAAAACTAAAGGCAATTTTGAAACATAAAACAAAAAAAAAATGTTTGATAGGCTTTGCCTTATCCTTTTTAGCTATTGTTCAGTATAGTTAACTTTTATTATTATTATTTCAATCAATTATACCCTCGATTTAACTAGTATTGTGTCTTTTTAATTAGTTATTTCAAGTGTTGCTTTAATACGTCATAACAGTAATAAAAAATAAAATTTTTAGATTAGCAAGATGTTTAAAAAAATTGGAAAAATAACTAAAATTATTAATGATTATAATTATCTTGTGTAAAGTGGAAAATATTTACGCACTCTTTATAATTTTTTTTTTTGCTATTTTATTAGACAACACATGGTAATTATAGTGTATACAGAGTGTGCTAAAATCAACAAACGTAAATATTTAAAAAAAAGTGAAAAACAGCAACATAGAAAATCGATTAGTGTGAAATTTTTGTTCAATATTTCATTGAATCAATTTTAGATGAAAATTACGAGTAAAAATCACCGGCTATAAACGTTAACAAAGATATCAAAAGTAGTAAACAGATAATAAATCTATATTTTTTTTTCATTTTTTAACCTGATTTATGTTTTAATTACTTTAATATAATGTATGACGTCTTTTATTAGCTTTAAAGATATTACTAAAACTATTAAAACATTTTAATGGAATAATAATTGTGGTAAAGAAAACCGAGAAAATAAAAAGGCAAAATTAATTTTAAAAAATTGATAATTTTGTTAATAAACAATATTCCCAAAATACATTTAATGATAAATTAAATATTTACAAATAAATAACTAAAGGATCAATTACGTTAAATTGAATATATAAATTCACTAAATAATTTTTATTGATAATGCTTGAAAGTTTTTTTTTTTTTTTTTCTTTAGCATCTGTCAAATATCGTTCATCATTCAATTTTCTATTATTATTCGAAGATTCTAATTGATTTGTTTCTTGTTATTATAGATAAAACATAAATACAACAATAATAAGATATCATAGGAGACATACAATATAACATATGTATATTCACATGATTACATTAAATTAAGAAAAATTCTTTACTCGCCATTTAATACATTTATTACTTTAAAAAAAAAAACAAAAACGAAAAATCAATTTAAAAACAAAATACAAAAAATAAACGACACAAAAAATATATATATTTATAATAAATAAACGAACATATATAATTAATAAAACATTTACTTAATTCAGTCCATTTAAACATATATTTAACATTTAATTATTAAAGCAACAATTAATTAATTGTTTTCATTTAATTATTCAATTGAATCGACGATACTTATCGAGCTTTTATTTTGGTTACAAAAAAAAAAAAGTGAATGCATTGCTTTGGGGAGTAAATAATACCCAATCAGAATTATTATTTTATGCTGATTGGATAAAATCGTTGCATTGTGAATATTATTTAAGTTAAAAAAAAAAGTAAAAAACAAAAAATTCCAAACTTTTTACTATTTACATAGGAGTTACAACATGATTTTCCATTAAATTATATGTACAGCACAGATGAAAGTAATTTTAATACTTATTCAATTATCTTTAATAGATAAAACATAAAAAAAATATATATATATATATATATTTATATTCAAGCACATGCACGATTTAAGAACGAGAAATTTTTTTTTATTTGTTATTGTTTTGTTCAAAAGTTATTAAAAGAAAACTTACGTCTAGTACATTACAATTGTTAGTTTCCAAAAAAGTTTTTAATGTTAACTTAAGAAGAGAAAAAGAAAATTAAAATCAAATCAAGAAAAGTAAAATAAAAAAAATAATAATTAAATAATTAAATAAAAATATAAATCATAAGGAAATAAAAGAATAGAAAATAAAAAAATTAAATAAAAACAAAACAACAATTAGTAAAATAGAATTGTTATTTTCGTGGAAATTATTATTTACTTACATCAAATTTTTTATTTTATTTAATTCTTTTTTATCAATAATTATTGATTTTTTTTAATTTAAAATTTAAAATAATTTATTCATTATTTAGTTAGCATTTGGCGTTATGAGAAATCAAATAGATTAGGAAGTTAATAGCGTAGACAACAACCAACAACACAGTGATAACATTTAAACGTTTATTAGAAATAAAAAAAAAAAAAAGAAAGAAGGAGCGAAAAGCTCACCTGTTTGAACGGCCTCATGGCTCCATTGATACGTAGTGAATCAGCTGCTATTCCTGCAATACCTTCACTGGGATCACGCAATTGGCGTAATGATACACTTGGCGCTGTATGTGGATGGATACATGTGTGGCCTCCACAACATGCTATTGCTACTGTGCTAGCTTCTGGTTGTGAACTTTGTCGAATTATTCGTGAACCGGATGTTGGCGATGAGGTGATGAGAACTGGCGGAATATGAGTATGTCGTTGCATGACGACTGTGCACGGACTTAAATGTCCATGAAAAACCCCACTGCGAACACTTTCCTTGGAAACCGACCTAGCTAAATGTAGCGAAGACACTGGTGTAGTCGAGGCACGTCTATCACAGCTTCGACAAGCGCGACATCTATTATGTGGCATCAATTGATATCCACTAATAGAGCCACGATGTTCACTATTTGAAACAGATATCACAGGTGTTTCGAACCTGTACTGCATCTCAAGATCCGGTACTGACCGTGCATTTTGTTCTGTTTCATCTTCACCAGGACCACTTTCCTCGGACATCCCTAATGTCTGTGATAATTGAGGACTCGCCAGATATGTCGATGTACGATCCTGTCGCATCAACACTGGTTTCGATGATGACGATGCGGATGATGTAGGACCATTTATGGAAGGCATTTTTGTTGAGGGGCCTGCAATTGATGCTATTGGTGAAGTTCCGTTTGTAGTTGTTATTACTAATAATGAAGCGGTTTCGTCTGAACTGCCATAACCAGAATTTGTCGCTGCATCAGTTTCTTTTTGTAAAGACATTTCTGTTTAGTCCAAATTTTATTTCAGTATTTGTTGTGATTGTTACTAAAAAGAGATGAAAAATAAAACTCCGTCATTAATAAATAATATTCATTAAAAAAAATAAATAAAAAGCTTTTAACCTAAATTTTAATAAAAATAAAAAAGAAAGAAAATTCTGCATTAAACAAAATAAAAATATAAATGTAAATGTCAATGAATATTATTTCATATTACACGAGGACATTTTAATGAGTTTTTGAGTTTTTTCTATTTTTTTTTTATTATAATTCTTTTAGAAAATTAAACAAACATAATTATAATCGTCGTGCAAACTATTTGATGATGTTTTGATTGCGGCAAAGCACTTAATCATTTATTTTCTATACAAAAGTTTTAGTATCTAGCTTGAAGATGTGATATTTTAATTAAAAACTTAATTATAAAAAAAAAACCATTTTGTAAAACAAATAAAAGCACATTACAAGATTTGTATAACATTATACCAGGCGCCTCCACTGTAATTTTTATTTATTTATACAATTCTTGTTACATGTTTAATAATTACTACTTTATGTTAGCAAAACTTTGTTGTCATTTAAATTAAAGTGAAAATTATTTTACTTTAATGATATAAAAAAAAATAAAAAAAATACAAGACGAAACAAAAAAAAATCGAAAATAATACTAAATGTTACATTTTCACAATATTTTCTTTAAATTATTTTTCTCTTACTCGGTTTTTGTAATGTTTATACAATGGAAATTAGAATCTTTTGTAATGTTATCTTATTTTATTATTTAAATGATAATTTTTTTTAACCTACAAATTCGCTGATATAAAAATAAAAATAATAGAAAATGTCTGAAATTTCATTATCATGGTTATATAGTAAGTTCAAGGGTATTTATCCCTTTCTATAATTTTTGTTTTCTTTATTTATTAAATTTTCTTTCTCTTTTGAATAATAAGAAACCCAAAATATGAATAAATTGAGTTTAAATTGCAAGTAATAATGTCACTTATTAAGTTCATTAATTTGTTAAACAATTGTGTTGATTGGGAAAAGACAAAAAAAAAAATCAATAAACCAAAACTAAATAAAAAGATAAAATATAAATTAATAAAATTGAATGAATACAAATACTTAAAACATCAGGGGGTATTTATATGAAAAGTTTCGATAAATAAAAATAAAAGAAAAATTAGAAAACATTGTAACAGAATTTGTAATTATTTATAAAAGTGAATAATGAAAACCCAGAATGAAAAATAGAATAAACATTGAAGAAGTCAAAGTAAACAATATAAGCAAGATGTTGTAAGCTTTATAACTAAAAAATTACATTTAAAATGCGAAAAAAAAAAAAATAAATTTCAGAATGCAACACAACATTATCGTTTGATATAACAAAATATTATTTTCTTTAAAATTTTAGTTGGAAATTAATTAAACTTTTCTTAAAAGACTTATTTTTGCTATTAACGATTGTTAATGTCAGTGTACTTTTGAACAAATAAATATTTATCGATTAATTATTAATTTTATTTAATAATAATATTAATTTTATAATAAAATAAATTAATTCATTACATAGCATTGACAACATAATTCATATTAATTTTATTAATAAAATATAACAAAAAATATTAATGATAAATAATTAATTAAACCTGGTTAGAATAAACTACGATGTAGCTTGTGTTATAAGCAGATTATCTTCTTTTTTTTAAGTGATGAGTAATAATTAATAAAATAATGAAGAATAATGATGTGTTAGATGGATTCATATTTTTTTTTGTTGTTAATCCTATAGAATTATCATATAATAATATCCTGCTCAAATCTGCTCAATTATCCCATTATTATCTCCTTTATTTTATAAGGTAAAATTGTTTGTAGTTCTACTGTTTTACTTCATTTATAATTGGATTTATTACATTACATCTACAAAATAATAATCTTTTCAGCGATAAATCCACTTTGGAAAAAAGAAAAACTTTTTCGTTTTTATTTTTTAATTTAATATTCAAGAAGTAAGACAACAGAAAAAAAAACTGTCATAACTTTATTATTTATAAAGTTATATTTATTACATATAAGTACTGTGTTTTATAGTGAATTTGGGAATAAATATTATTTATAATTACAAATTATGATTATCATGTAAAAATTTAAAATATATATTTAGCTTATTGTTATCCAAAAATATATATTATACCCAGAACATAAAATTTCAAATAAAAACATTTATTATCATATTAGGATATTATTTATGCTAATTACAATTTTATTAGTAATTATCTACAAAATTATTAGAGTGTTTACATTTTACTAAATAAATCTGTCCATAGTAGTTAATCGTTAAAAATGTAAAAAGAAATTAGTCAGTAGAAAGTTGAAATAAACATTAAATAGAATTAAAAAGGAATTAAAGGATTAGTAGAATATTTATTTATCTATTTAATCTATACAAGCATTAAACCAGTCATGCTTAATCAATGAATACACCTTGCATGTCTTCAGTTTTCTTAATAGAAAACTAATAGGAATAACGAACTTTTATAAACTAAATTGAATTTTTAATTCTAATTTTAAATATACAATATACTAAATTAGGCTCTCATTCACAATAAAAGAAATAAACTACAATAATAATAATAATAATAATAAAATAAAGAAAAATATGTATATATAGCATAGTTTATTAATAGTTTTATGTAATTTCGTTCCAAGAAGAAGGAAGAAACAAAAAAAAAAACCGATCAACACGCAACTGTAAAACTAGTATTACGTAAAAATAGGAATAAAGTCATGTAAATTTATTTATGCAATTTGTTTCCTTGCATTAAAACAGTTTTATTTATAAAATTCTACTTCTTTTTATTTTTGGGGCCATCACAAAGGTAGGTAATGAAGTAAAATACCGCGAACAGGAAATTTTTTTTTCATTTATTATATTAAAAGGTGCATTGACTTTAAAAACTTGTCTAGTATCGATTTTTTGTTTTTTGTATCATAAACAAAGTATATTTTTTATTTTTATTTTTTATGGGAAAGTTTATTAATTTGACTTAATCAAAATACTGATTATATTTATCAACAGTAATTTACATTGTCACATAGTCACATTGTCAATTAGAAGCTCAATCTGATTAATGTCTAGTGTTTTTGTATGTTTTATTAATTATATAATTAAAAAAATTAAATAGAAAAACAGAGAAATTGATAATAACAACGATGTTACTTATAGAGTTGAGCTATTGTTTCTGATTAATTAAATATAATTTATAAATATATAATTTCTCTATTTTTATTAACTAAATTAAAAAAAAAATTCATTAATGTTTAACGAAAATAGGACCACCCAATACGATTTTCTTTTCTTCGAAAACAACTAAAGAAATTACAAAAGAATTACATAAGTAAATGCCAGATTCAGAAAATTACACATAAAAGTTATTATTGTTGTTAAAACATAAAATGCCTACACAATCAATTACATAAGTAAGTTTTGTAGGTTACTACAAAATTTATTAACAGAAAAATTGAAATTGCTAAAGAAAATCATAATTATAATTATCTGACAGGTGTTCATTTATTTACTATATTCCCTATTGATCTTTTATCAATTTATATATTAATATTTGACATTTGAATTTGTATTTATATAAAAAATAAAAAACAAAATAACGATAATGTTGTTAAATATTTAAACGATAATCAAAAAACCAAAATTATTTTTTTTTTCTTTGACCTTCGAAAATAAAAAATAATTACATTCATTTTGTGGGTTGCTTAATTTTCATTTCGTGGGTAATTAATGATTCACAGATGTATTCAATATTAATAAATATAATTTAAATTATAAGTAGCTTGTTTGTTATTTCTTGTATCTACTGAATCTGTCCACAGTTAGACTACGCAACAATGCCACTAAGTATTGCAAAATTTACGTAAACAACCAAAGTAAAATTAATGTAACTATGGCAATGAAAAGCAATGAAAAATTTTACGAAAAAAAGTAACAAATTAAATAATAAAAAAATAAATAAATTAATATCCTTAGCAAAAGATTTATTTTCATTATACTTCTATTCAAAATTTTCATTTCGCTTACAAAAAACTAAATTGCCATAGCCACTGAATTTTTTCTTCTTTTCATGTTTCTATTTTTAAAACATTTATTATAAATTTTTTGAATACAATTATTACATTTAAAGATATTAAGATTTGTTCGTAATATGATTTGCTTCAGACAGACAGACTGAGTAATGTTAAGCACCTTGTAAGAAACGTTTTCTTATTTTTATTTTTTTATTTAATAATTACAAATCATTTTTAGTGCATTCTTATTCTACACTCTTATATGTTGAGTTCATCTATTAAAAAAAAAAATTAACTTAGTGTGAATAGTAATAAGGTGCCAAATACATGTACTTGGGGTCAATGAGAGCAAAAGGTAAAATTAGGTAAGAAAATTTTAGTGTCTTATTGACAACTTAACATATATTTTAAAGTATGTCTTAAGAAATTTCTTGTTTTCAGGTTAAAGTAATAAAAATGGTAATCCTTTAATAATATATAAGGCTGCATGATGTTTTTAGAGATTTAGGATTTTAATTTTATGTGTCATTTAAAATGCACATTATAAAGCTTTTAGCAAAAATATTATTATTTTTAATAATAATAATAATAAATACTGCGTCCTATTTTCCGCATGAGTAATACTTTTATTATAATCAAAACAAAAATGTGTTTAGAATGATGTCGTAAATTAATAAACTTATGATGACATTTTGTAAAGAAAAATTAATAATTAAAAAATATATAAAATATATAAGAATAATAATAATAATAATAATAATAATAACAAACATAATCGTTTATACTTAAAAATTAAAAATTTAAATTTTATATTAAGTAAAAGGAAAAAAAAAATGTGTTGTGTGAAACAAACATCAAAATATTTACTAAAAGCTAATGTAAATTTTCTCAAATTTACAAAAAATGATTTAAATTGATTTTAATTAATTTTTAATTACAAAAAAAAAAAAATCTATAAATAAAATCAATAAAACAGATTATAATTGTTTAGATGAATAAATAAAATTTTAAAATGAAAAATATTTATAGAATTTAATGAGAAAGAAAATGAAATCGTATGAAATTAATTCGTTTATTATACAAATAATCACTCATGCGAATGTCATTGACTTTTCATTTGAAATTTACCATTTTATATGGTAATTTGTAGTAAAGCAGCATTGATAATTATTAACGACATTGATGACTAAATAATACTCATTATTAACAACACAGATTATACTAAATTTGGTTTTTACAGATAAAATAATAAAACTTCTCATGAAAAATAATTTAAACTTAAATAAATAAATAATTTATCGAAACCAAATAATGATTTCCGTTTCATAATTTTTTTTAAAAACATTTATGATTTTCAACTAAATGAACTTTATATTGTAAGATTTAAGTAAATAAAATCTATTTTTGTATTTTATGCATAGAATAAAATAAAATTAAATTAAGTAGGTTGTGTTTTTCGCTTTAAAAAATTAAAAGTAACAGGAATCGTGTACAATTAAGAAACGTAAATAAAAAAGAAAGAAAAAACAATAATAAGTCAATAAAATAATAATAAACTTAAAATCCAACAAAAATAGGGAAAAATAATGTTTTTTTTTTTTTGAATATTTTTCTTCCACATGTTTCCATTCTTATAGTTAAAGTAAGCAACACGAATAATAACTCAATGGAAATACGTGGAAACACCATAAACCTTTTATTAATTTTTCTTTTTTTTATATAGCGTAACAAGTACAGCAACGAGTAAACAAAATTAAATATTTAAATAAAGAAAAAAAAATACGACAGCAATAAAAAATAAGTTTAATTGCATTACATAATTTATATCTGTTCATTGTTTTCGACAGGTAAAATTATTTTAAGTAACTTCTCTACAAAAGATTTTTATAATAAAATTTTATGTTTATAGCTCTGTTGACATTATGATGCATTTAAATGATTTAATTCTAAATATACAAAGTTATAATTAGTTAAATATGATCTATACACATAATGTGATTTTTAAAGGCAAACCTCATCATTTGTCACAATTTTATTTTGTGTTTACGAAAACTTTACTCAATTGCATGACTGACGCAAATAGAATTTTATTGTTTATTCGGTTTGTTAATGCAACAGACATTGATTTTTAATGGATTATTAAACAGTTCAATAAGAAATTATTAATAAATTACAAACGTCACCACATATGTAAATGAAATAAATTTTAATATACGCGTAGAAATAATTTTCAAAGAAACATTCAACAAGTGTATTAATTAAATAAATAAATTTATAATAATTACTGTTTATATTAAATATGTATTACATTATAAACTGTAAAAAGGAAAAAAAAAAATTTCATTTAATTTTAATTAAAAATTAGTAATTAATACATTTTTTCTATCACATAAATAATAAATGTTTAATTAAAAAAACTTTCAACTATCGCTATGCTTTTGTTAAATAATTTTTTTTTCTTTTTATAGTTTTAATTATTAATATTTACTAAACACGAATTGTCAACAATTTTTTAGTTTTTGTTTGATTTAAATTTTGTTGATTGATTATAAAAAAAAAAGCATCAGACAGAAAAAAATTAGCATTTCATACCGTATTGGATTTAATTTAATTTTATTTTGATGTTTATTGAATTTTGTAAGCACATCTGATACAAATATTTTAAAACTATGTCACAGCATAAAAATGATTTATAAAAATGAGATAACTTACCTCACTAATTGTTCCCAGGATTGCTATAATTAATCTTCTAATTAATAGTTTTTTGTATCCATATTCTATAATTTTAGTCACTTAACACAAATAAAATTAACCAAATGAAACTGGTTAACAATAATTAATACACTTATATGGTATGAGCAAGAAAAGTTTAATTTTTTTCATTTTTCAACTTATTTCACTTTAATTTTGTCTGATTTAATCACAAAAAAATAAAAGAAAGAAAACTTTGGATTTTTTCATACAACTATATTCCATGTCCGCATTTTTACCATGTTTTCTAAAAATTTTAAAAATATAAAAAAGAAAAACAAATTAATTTATAAATATTGATTTTTTCATTTTTTAATTATTAATGAAATTTTTTACGAACATGTTTAAATAAAACAATTTTTACGTAAAACAAGAAAAGCAAAAAACAAAAAAAAAATTAATAAATAATAATTCAACCAATGTCTGGCTAATGTTTCGATCGAACTAAAGCTATGTCACGTTTATTATCAACAATAATATGGGAACATTTTCATTATTTAATATTTTAACTGAGTGATTGAGTATTTTCATTATTTAATCGCTCTTTCGAGATTTTACTAAATAAATGCTTCTCTGTTTACAATTTTCTTTTGCTCAAAATTATTTTCATCTCTCACATTATTTTCATCTGCTTTGATTTGAATAAAATTTTCTATTTTCTTTATTAAAGAAAGTAAAAAAAAAAAAAACTAGAAAAACGTGGAGACTATTTATCATCAACGCGTCACTTTGCATCATAAAAGTTTTCTTTTTATTTAATTTCGTTTCACATAAAAAGTCAAATAAAATTTTAAAACCAAAAGTATAATTTATAAATAATAAAATATACAAAACATATTTTTTATAATTTATGAACTTTTTTTTTTTAATTAAAATTCGTATTATGTCTTAATCTGAACAAAATACACAACAATCATCACGTTTATATTATAAAAGGTCGAAATTATCATTACAGAGTTTTTGGTTCTTCTTTTTTTTGTTTGCGTTTTTTTTTTCGAATTTTATTATCCTGTTAAATGTATAAAATATAAAATACGTGACAGTAGAAATAACATAAATGTGGTCACATTTCCGTTTTACTTAAATCCCGCGGGGCAACGGAAACATAATCGATAATAAAACATTAACGATTATCAAAATACAAATCTGTTTTTATTTACATTTATTATATTTATTTAAAATAATTTATTCTTTAGGTAAAAGCGCAAAAATATGATCTATTTTTAAAAAGCACAATCACATGTGATTTTATCAAGAAATAAGCATTTATTTAATTTTTTTTTAAATGTATGAATGTATGAAAAGCTCTTCGTAGAATTTCTTTATTTAAACAAATTTCAGCACAACAAAAAAAATTATTTATATAATAAAACCAAAATGTCAAGATGAGATAATCATTTTTTTATATAAATATTGTTACTTGCAAGAAAAAAAAAAATATTGACACGTTTTTGATGACAATAAACAAAAATAATTTTTAATAATTGATAGCTTAGACGAATACAAAGAATATAAATGCTAATGATAAAATAATAATTATTTAATAAGTAAAGTCCTTTGTTGAACTAATTGTTATTATGGTGAATTGTAATTTGCGGTGAAAATCAGCAATCAGAGAATTTTCATTATTAATATTTGTTACCCCATAAAGAAGCAATTATAATGTAGTTAGTGTAGTGTAAATCAATCCTATGCGCAAATATGTATCAAATTAATTTTATGTAGAATGAAATAATTTCATAACAATAAACACCCAAAAAATTATTAAAATAAACAATACGCACCTTTAGAGAAATTAAATTTGTATTAATAAATGAACAAATGAAAATTATACGTTATTATTAAATTAATCTATTATTAATAATCAACCCTTTGTTTCTAAATTATTATTCCATTTCAAGTATAACTTTTTTTAGTAAAAGAAAAAACCAGGCGGCTCCACTTGTAGTTAGAAAATCAAGAATCAAATGAGTAAACTAAATTGTTTGTATAGCCATTTATGCTATTTGGTAAATATTTGCAAGTTTGTGGTTTTATGTATTACCTAGTTACAAGTGTAACATATGCTGTTATGGTTATTTTGTATTAAAAAAAAATATCATTGAATATAAAATCAAAGAATAATTGAATCAAGGTGTGGCTGGTGAATTTACTTCTTTTTTTTTTGTTATTTTGTTTTACTAAAAAATTTATTAAATAAAATTACTCAGCGATATTCAATTACAACATTAAAGATAAACAATTTAAATGTTAACAATAGAAATTTGATAATATTTAAAAACAAATAACTCTTTTTAATTCACCCTTTTTATTATCTTAGTATTAAATGTCATAATTAAATTTTTATTTAATTATTTCAATGAATAAATTATTTCGTAAAAAAAATTAAAATATTTGATTTTACGCTATAAATAAAATTAATAAAATTTCATGAAAACAATGATATTCCAACTGTCTACTCTATCAAAATCTAAAATAAATAATTTGACTTTGTTATGCATTTTGTAAAATTTATATAAATGGCATAAGGTATATAAAAAAAAATTATAATCTAGATACAGTTTTAATTATTAATTATTAACTTTTGCATACTCATTTAATGTCTATCAAAACCAATTATATATTCAATTGATAATTATTCTAAAATTCAAGTCATTATATTGAACAATTTAATCACAGAAAGGTGATCAGTACCAATATTTTATTTCTTTATCTAGCAATATAAATCATTTAAAAAGTTTCTTCGACCTTTATAATCTTCTATAATAAAATAAAAACAAAAAATGAATAATTCCATGCACGTCTTTTAGACGACCCTTAACATATTCATTTTAAAATGTTGAATACACCACATGCCACGTTTATTACATGCTCAGTTTATAAAAACAAAAATATTAGATGAAATAAAATAAAAACATTAAAGTATAAAAATAAAATAATAGAAATATACCTCAACATAATTTATTTGTTTGAAAAAATTTATATAAGACATTGACACATTTATTTTCTTTTTTCTTTTTATACATTTAGAAGCCAATTTCAAATAGGCATTTTATATAAATTAAAGGTAACTTTAAAGCACTGTATAATAAAAAAGTTTGGTAAACTCAGTAAAGTTTTTTAAAATAAAAGTGTAAGATCTAACTTTCACATAGTTATATAAAATTAAATTTATACAAATTTCTCTCATTTTAAGCTTTGATGCAAAATGGTAATGCTTTATTTCTGTTCTTATTCCGAGACAAATTAACTTGAACTGGATTAAACACTTAAAAAAATCAACACCTTAAGATGAAAAATAAGAAATTTATTGTCAGACTGAACCGTACTTTAACACGAAATCTTAAACTACAATTTAAAGGGGAAAAAAAGTTTATGAACTGTTAAATGAAGTTAAATATAATAAAGAGTAAAAATAATTCAATTTTCAATGATAAAGCATTTTTTTTTGTTTGGTTTTTATCCTAAATTCACTTTGTATTGATCAAAAGCGTTTGTTTATTTTTGTAAATAAAAATAAAAGGTTTGTTACCTTTAGGGCTTTTTGGTGTTATATTAATTTCACACAAGAAAAGTCACAATAATAACAAAACTTAATAAAAAGTTAATAAATTTATTTGATTTTAGATAAACAGAGATAACAAATTTTTCACATTTTATTTGTTTTTTTTTTTTTTTTTTTTTTTTTTTTATTATAGTAATTATTGATCATCTGAAAAATCATTTGTTGCCTTGAGTTTGTTTATTAAAAATTATTATTTTTATTGAAGTATTATTTTGTATTTTTTTATGTCTGTTCATTTATTTGAAAATAGATTAAATTCTGTCTGACTATAACAGATTACTGAATCAATATTACTTTTAATGAAAATTATACAGTAGATTATATGTAGATTTTTCTAATTTATTTTATCTTATTGAATGTGGTGGTTTTTACAGAAGCATTGATTCAATCAATAGCCAATATTGATCTAATCAAAGTCAACGTGTTTGCAGTAATAAAATATTCAACAATAGCAATTAGAATTTTTACAACATTTGAATATAAATTTTAGACAAGACATTAATTAAATAAAAAAAAAAATTATATAAGTAAGGATAATAAGGGTAAACGTGATTAGTGCTTATAATATTATAATTATTATTTTAAATAAAAGAAACAAGTTTCTAACAAGAAAAGGATAAAGATAATTAATCTTTTTATCCATCTTAGATAATATCTTTGAATTAACAAAAGGAAAAAAAATCAAAAAAGTTTTTATTGAATAAAACTTATAAAAATCTTGTTATTATTATTGTTATTTGTATAAAAAGCTTTCGTAAGCTTTCACTGACCTTTATTTTGTTTATACAAAAAGATAATAAATTTTAATTAAATTAAGAATGAAAAAAAAGAAGAAGTAATGAAGATCTGTCAGACTTGTTAGATCTGTCTTACAAGGAAAGATTGTGACATCGTGAAGTAATCTTGAATAATTAACATAAAAACACTCATAAATAGTCATGAATTATAAATAAGTACGATAATGATAAAAAAAAAAACATTTTGATGAAAGTTTACTTTTTATCTGATATCAAAAAAAAAGAATACACGAATGCTTTACATTAAACACGTATAATGCGGATTTTGATAGCAATTTTTTATGATCGATCAAACTACTTGTGTGTGTTCTTTATGAGAATATTAAAAAAAAATAAGAAAATGTTATTTTAGCGATAGCAATAAAAGATACACAATCATTCATGTAGTAAACTTAATACATTCATAATGTTAACGCTATAAAATGAATTTTTATTTCTAAGGGATAGATTATTTCTGTTGAAACAACAGAGAAAACACCATTAATTAGCAAGATTATAATAAATAATTTAGCCAAAGCGAAATTCTTTAAATATATTTCTGTTTATCTGTCTTAATTCTTAGATTATCATTATATTTATATTATTGTAGTAAAATATTTTATGTGTATTATTCATTGTCCCATCTTTTCAATCATAATTTATATTAGTAGTTTAACTTTTTGTTTTCTGTAACATTCGTTGCCTGCATAAATTTATTAAAATATCAGGCGGCATGTTAATCTGTTATAATATCTATATAGCAAAATAAAAATTTAATTATATTAGAAATTATTTAATTAACAGATATATTATTCGAAAATATTTTAAAAACTATTATTTTGTGTAAAATTTTTGGCTAATGTTCAATATTACTATTTTTAGAGAATAGAAGGATAAAAAACAAATAAATATTCTGCTGATGAATTTGCTGAACATAGTTGTTATTTTCAGAGATAAAGATAATTAACACAAATATATTAATCAAGCTGTTGATACACAAGTTTTAATTAAAAAATAAATAATGTCTATGCAGTGCATTTCATTTTGCGCTTCGGTTTTAAATATTAAAATTTTTATTCCTACATCCACCAATTTTATCATAGAAATTTGCATTTGAAAAAAACTAAATAAGGCGTCAAATTATTACATAAAGTTGAAATGTATCTAGCAACTGCATAAAGTAATTTTTTTTTCCATTTTACTTTAATTTACTAGCAAAACTAGTTAAGTGTAACAAATTTACTGCAATGCGCTTGGCTCTATTTAAACTTTGTTTAATAAATGATTAAATTTCTACAATGTACGTCAAAAAAAATTATATAAAAATTAAATATGAGATTTTTTTTATCATATCATCTAATTGAAAATTCAAGAAAGTCTATGGAATTAATTTGTGGTCCACACAAAAATTATTTAAAATAAATTCAACGTTTCAGTTGTTAAATTTTCGAATTTATTAAAAAGTTGAATAATTAATATGCTGTGTATTTAATTAATAAGTTAAAAAATCAGTTGGTATCATTAATCAATATATCTAAACTCTAGTATATTATTTAATTTAAACCAGATTCAAATACGTGATAAGCATTTTTCACATTCAATGTTTCCCATTTGTTTCAGTGTGCAATTTTTTTTTCTTTTAAAACATGTTAACGAAATAATTTTTTTTTAACATAATGCTCAAATATAATACAAAAAGTTTACTCTCATTTATAAGAATAATATTCTTTAATGTCAAATAAATATTCTTCTATATATTTTTGGCAACATCAGATGTTCGAGACATCACATCATCGTTCAACAATTTGTTGCGTTGACAGGAAAATTTAAACACGTTTATTCGGAACAGTTTAATAAAAAATAAATCAAATTTGTGATAAAAATTATTTAATAATCTTTACTTTTCAACTTTATACAAATATCATTCTAATTTTCTTATACAAAGAAATATATTTTCATATATTTAAATCAACAGGGCTTCTAGCACTGAATTTGCATAAATAAAAATGGTTAATAAGTATATTCATTAAGAAAAAAAAAAGCAAATACTGTAGTTAACATACCACCTATAGAGTATATTAAATGAGCTAAAATAATAAAAAAAAAAAGAAAAAAGGAAAACTAAGTGCTTCGTTTATTATAAAAAATAAAAAAATAAAATAAAATATGTAATTAAACATGAAATAGTCGGCGTTAAAACGTTTTATTTTTTGTTGTAATTAAATTTTATTAATTCAAAATAATTTGTATAATAAAAGTAGGGAAAAATAAAGGTAAATAGTTCAAAAAGTATATAAATAATAAACGTTTAGTTATATTTCTGTTTGACATGAGTCAGACATAATTAATTTTTCATTTCTTTTCATTTTAATAAATGTAAAAAATGGTAGTTGATTATTAAATAAATAATTATCTGAATATAATCAATAACAAAAGTATTTTTATTTATTAACTACTTAAAAATAGAAATGTTTCTCAACTTCATGTATAAGTTTCCAACTTTATGTAAAAGAATTTCTTTTTTTTTTTTTTTTATTAAAACTTGTAAAATTATTTATACATATGTCCAGTATAAGTTAAATTTTATTAATACGGATAGAATTCATTATTAAATATTTATAAAATATTAAATGTGTATTTGTGATCTACTCATTGATTATTAGCAAAACAAATATTATAATTGAAGAAAATTCATTAAAAATTTAAATAACAATTAACTACCCTATATTCTAATTTGATTAACATTAATTATTTGAAATTGTTATATATTATGCTAGCCATCATCACTATACAGTATTATTTTATAATTAATAGTGGTATGCCATATGCAATCCCTTATGCATTAATTAATCATAGAATAAAAAACGAAACAAATTATATAATTAGTGTAAAACCTTGTTATATAAATGCACACAATAATACAAAATTAACGCTGAACAAGTGACTAATTGATTATTTTTTTCTTTATCAAACAATACTTATTAACTTTATTAACTATAAAGCGAACATCTATTATTTAATAATTTTCCTTTTCATGATTTTACTAAATTTAAAAAGAAAGAGATTTTTAAAACAAGAAAAAAACATTTAATATTCCTTCTTTAATATTTGTTTAACATTTTTATCGATTCATCAAATTTTTTGTTTCAAATATCTTTAATAAAAAATACTGTAAAAAAATAAATAATAATAATGGTCTTGTTATACGAATATGATATATAAAAAAACCATACATAAACATAATAAATTTGGCTATCAAATGTTAATTTCGTTTTAAAAGAAAAACAAACAAAATATAAAAAAAAAATGTTAATAAAATATGCCGGAGAGTACAAAAAATTTAATTGAATTTATTAACATAATTAAAAATTGTCGTATTTTAAGTATACGAGGGAATTTATGTTTAAAGAACGCGCTTGACCACTTTTGGTCTTAAAATGAAAATGTATATACAAAAACTGTATACTTGTTGAGGAATTCGACTTAATTTATCTCAACCGACAATTATTTATTTAGCCTAATTAATTTTTATAATAAATAAAATTTGAACAAACGTCTATTATATTGATCTTTCCACCAGATGCGATATAAAATCAATGAAAACAATAAATCCCATAAAACTGTATTTACGTATAAGACAAATATTTATTTTTGTCACCCCAATACAAAACAAAACAAAAATAACGAAATAATCCGAAGAAAATTAATCAATATCATGGAACAAAAATATATTTTCCGATTAAATAACAATTATGACTCTGAAACAGCCAAACAAAAAATAATATATAACAAGAACCAACTAATTTTCATAATTAAAATTATATAAGCAACCATCGGTATGCCATTCTATTTTTACTTGTATCTTCGAAATTTTCAATTGGAAAAATTACACATGTTTTCCTCAACACGCGAAACACAAAAATACATTTTTTTTTAAATGTAAAAAACATTACTTACCTGTAAAATTAAACCCAAAATAAACCAAAGCTACCAAATACAGAGATATTTTTGATTTTTAATTTTGTCAACGGTAGTGTTTTTTTTTTTTATTATACAACAGAGAGGAAATAAATTTTAACTATTGATAGAAATAACAAGGTGAACTAAAGTTTCCTAAACTAATTATATAAAATGGAAAACCCCTTAATTTATTTACAATTAATTATTGTAGGTTAGTAAAAAAAAATATTTCGACGGAAGTAAATAATACTAAATGAAGCACTTAGAACGAGCCTTTAGACTAGATACAATTAAAAAACATTCATCAAGAATAAAGAATAAACTTAAATACAAATAGTCTCGCATATTTTTTTTTCTTTAATAGCGAATAATCACGAAAATGATTAAGTTCTATTTATTTTCATTGTTTTGCTGGATATTTGAAAATTAATCATAAGTTATTAAAAATAACAAACAATAGAAAAAGACATACCAAATAAATTCAGTAGGGATAAAAGTAATAAAATATCAATAATTTTCAATCAATACTGAAATAATGTTTCTGTATTTATAACAGAATCAATAGAAATAAGGAAAACACGGAAACCAAAAAATAATCGTTTATAAAACAAATATTTCTAACAGAGATTTTACCTAATCTTTGTAAAATAAGCACTTGAGCTTTTTCTGACGTTTAAAGTATATAACTCGTTGACTAATTAATACCTGGAGCCTCCATTGTAAAAAAAAAAATGTTATTTTAATTATTAATTATACAAAATAAAATATATCGTAATAAAAATGATAAGTATGGTAAATTTGACCATATGGATATAAATATGAAGCATAAATTAAGTTAAAATAAACCAAGAAGCATGAATCATAATGGAATAGTTAAACTAGCAGACTAAAATATAAAATATGAATTTATAGTCAGACCCAGTTGGGATTTTGAATCTACGGTTTCTCATCAAGCAAAAACTTTGAAATATTTAAATTAAAAACATAATTTGAACATATGTAAAGTTTAAATGAATAATATGATAAGAACGTGAACAAGAAAGTTTTTCTCTTTTTTTTTTTTCAAAAATAAATTCAATTAATAAATGTAAATAAAAAGTAATATATCAAAACGAAGAAATTAATAAATCTTTCAAAATGAAAAGTGTTCTGTAGAAAAACCGAAATATATAACTTAAGTGATTTCATACGTCATTTATGTTCGTTTTGCTTTGCTTTTATTCTGTCAAATATAAAACTTTAGTCACACGGCAGATACGGTAGACTTACAGACGAAAGCAAACACAAATGTCATGAAGTTATCAAATATGTTCATTCATTAATGTTATTTGAAGTAAAAAAAATTGACACTACCGCATGATTGATAGAATAATTATACTAAAAGAAAGTATTGTTATAGTTTTACTTTGGTTTTTCATTATTTTTCTTAATGGAATTGTTTTTTATTTATATTTTTTTTTTTGATTTTAGGATAAAAAATTAATTAATGAAATTATACAACAACAAAAGGGCAGTTCGAAGTAAATAAATATTTTTTAGTTACTGCAATAAAATATATATATATATATATATATATATATTTATGCTTTATTATTTGATTGTTTGTCAAATAACACCCTAGGTGATAAATATTTTATTTTTCAATAATAAATAATGTATTACATTGCCTTTTTTATTGCTTGTTGGTTTTTAGATGACGATGATGATGATGATAACATAATCAACGAAAAAGGCTTACAAAATACAAAAGAAATTACTTGTCATCATTTTTTTTGTTTTTCGTCTCTAGATACAATTTTTAAGCTATAATTTTAGAAAGTTTTTTTATATTATTCATCAATTTTTACATTTCTTTTTTTTTTTTGTTTTTTAATAAAAACCGAAATAATTGTAATGTTTATTTGAACACGCAACTTTGTAATGACTATACTATATTTCATTGCTTGTATAATTAAATTTTTTATTGATTTCTTCATTAAAATCAAAATTTTATTATGTAACAGATTAAAATAATAATAATAGAAAATGTTTAAAATGATATAAATCATAATTTATCGAAACATAAAAATGTTTTAATGGGATTAATTTTAAAAACAAAATTTAACATCAAAAATGTATATTAAACATTTAATGAACTTTGACTTTATTTGTTTATTAACAAATTTTAATTATTTAAATTGTCTGTAGATATTTTACTTTGTGAAATTAATTAAATAAAAATTATTTTCTTATATTTAATAAAGTTTTTTTTATTATAAAATAATATGTAAATAAAAGTTCATACTTAAAAACGCTTAACGATAAGGGATTTCGTTTTAAAAAAAATATTAATAGAATTAATGACTTTTGGTTTCAAAGTGTCAATTTTTATTACTGCTTTAACATTATTAGATGAACATTTTCTGCGCTTTTTGTAATAAATACCAAAGAAAATTAAACTTAAACTGAATTTCTCTCAAGTTTTGTGAAAATTATAGTTAATGTAGGATTTATTAACTCATTGAATTTCCATCATTATTTATAGGTCAGATATATGAGAATTTCAGTTATTCAATTATATTTGTTACATTGAAAAAAGTTCGTTAATTGGCTTCTTCAACTTAAAATGATACTTAAATTAAAAGAAACAAGATAGGCTTGTTTAAATATATGTTTATAATATAGTATACATATCTAATAATTATTATTATTATTATAAATTTAAGACAGTAATTACAGAGAACAAAAAGATCACAGCAGTGACTTTACATTCGAGAAATGATCACTCAAACTTTCAAAATGATCTCCATTGATATTTGAGCAAATAAATGTTTCTTGTGTAAAGTTTCAGAATAAACATGTATGCAAAAAATAAAATGTAAACAGTATTAGAAATTAAAAATATTTCTTATTGCTTTAATCAGAATATGTTCCTGATGAATAACAATTTAATGTAAATATATCGTGTAAAATATTCGTGACTAAATAAATATTGGTATTAACATTCAAAACAAAATGGTTTCTATTAAACTAATTGCTGCCTTTATACATCCTCTAATTTTACTCAACTCATCAACTTTGTTTGACGTTATAATTTCAAAACCATTTGATAAAAATGTAAATTTATTAATTGTGTGTCCTTTTTTTTCTTTTATTTTCTTAAATTACGATGTTTTAACATTCGCAGAAAGGTGATAAGCATGTGTTTGTAAACATTTATTATAACTTTTTTTTTTTTTTTAGTAATAACAAACGAAAACTTTTAAATGACAGAATTAAATATTTTTGGCAAACATTTGAAGCATTAGTAAAGTGAAATCTTTTGTTAAAATAAAAATCTTCTTTTTGCAAATCTATTTACACAATTTTTTGAAAAATGATGTGAACTTTTTATAGCACACTATTTATTTTTTTTTTCGAAAAGATATTTACACAATAGCTTTACCTTTTGATCATAAGAAATAAGGTTTAACGCATTATAGATAAAATAAATAAAATTTATAATATAATATTCAATTCTTTGAATTTCAGTAATTTGAAAAGCCCCCTTTTTTTTTAATAAAATGCTTTACATTAAATACCTTTGATAACCACAAATTTATTTGAATTGATTAAAATTTATTTACTTATAAAAAAATAATTAGAATGTTAAGAAAATAATAAAAATAAAATAAAATTTACACATATTACAAGTTAATTATAATAAAGGTAGAATAAGTTACCTAAAAGGAACATGAAAAACAAAATTAATTCTCACATTTTTGTTATAAAAATATAAATACTCATAAAAAAAATTTTAGCATCTTCATCTGCAAAAACAAAACTTAACAATTTATGATGAAATTTAATTAAACATTTACGATAAGTTTGATTAAACAGAAGAATAAAAACAGATGAAAAATTATTTATTTTACCCACAAAATAAAAAAAAATAAAATTAATGAATTATATAAAATAACGTACATAATACATAAGTTATATAACTTTGGTTTTTAAAGGTAAACATGAACTGTAAAAAGTTAAACATTGTCAAACATTTCAGAAAAATAAAATTATAATTTTTCATTTCTTTGATGTCTGTTTCCTAAAAAAATAATAAATAAAATAAAATAAAAAGATGAAAAGAGTTTAAATTATTTTTCTAACAAAAAAAAGTATTTTTCTTTCGGTAATAATATTGAATGGTAGAAAAAAAACGCTCAATAAACTTCACTACTTTACATCTTGAAATTTTTTTTTTTTTAAACTTAAAATAAAAATAATCATCACGTTTATAGTTTCCATCCGATTCAAACGATTTTATGTTACTTTTTTATTAACAAAAAAAAAGTGTTATGCTTTGCCTTTTTGCCTTTATTATAGGAAAAAAGCAAATCATAATACTTTTTTAAATGCACCAATAAAAAATTTCATCTTGTGACAATTTTGTAATAAAAACGATTTTATAAAATTTCTTTTTAAATGATTCAATTATTTTGTTTTTTACATTTAACAAGGATTTCAAATCCTTAAATGATATATAATTTGTAAAAGAAGAAAAAAATTAAGGATATTTCTGAGACATTATAAAAAAAATAAATTTTTCTAAGAATTACTTTTCATTAATTAAATTTTATGCAAAAATTATCAAAATATAAACAATTTTTCGTATTATTATAATTTCTTAGAATAATCAAAATTCATATTTTATAAAAACAAAAAATTATTTTCTATTTTCCTTAGAAGTTTTGATTTGGTTTATTTATTTTTTTCTATTGCCTGTTAAATAAATTTCTTTATAAAAATTGATAATTATATTTAAATATATTTATAAAATTAATAATAATGGAAAATCAATTATAATTTTCTTTTAATAAAATAAAAAAAAATTAAATAAATAAATGAAACGTATAGAACTAAACAATATAAAATTAATTATTCTCATTTAAATCATTGCTTGTGTTTATGACATTTAATTATAAATCGAAATTAATTAATTAATTTTACATGGGAATTTCTTCTTATTACTATTTATTTTTTACATAAATAAGTATATAAAAACAACACATTAAAATTGAATCGTATTATTGTGTATAATAAATTAATTTTATGTGTTTAAGTCTTGATATTAAATTAATTTAATATTTTATTTATTAAGAAGGAATTGCCCAATTTTACCTTAATGTTATAGCATAATATAACGCAACATTGTTTGCTTCAGTTATAAGATATAAGGAAAGAAACATATGTGAACAAGCAACCACATTGCAATCATCCGAATTTTTTTTTTTGTCATCAACATTGAATTATTTAGTAATTACTTTATAAATATTTAATGAAATATGCCGAAACAACAATACTAATGTTATATGTATTATATATATTAAATGTATCACCTTGACCTTTAGTATTTTCAGTCATACAATTTAGTGAGAAATTTCACTTTCTTCAACCCTGTACTAATATTACAATTGTTTAAAATAAAAATAATTATTTATTTAACACGTTGAACCTCATTATAACGCATTTTTAATATACTTAAATTTATTTATAATTATCACACACACAAGAACGAACACCTACTATTAATGAACATGTCAAAATAAAGACACAACAAAAATAAAATCATATTTTTAGTCCCCAATGTAACATTACATTACTTTTATAATTTAAATATTTAAAACATCACTTCATATGTCAGCATTTATTTATAAAAATAAACATATTCCCATGAATATAAATTATTATTTCAATATTTAAACATAATTTATTTAGAAAACGAAATTTTATTTTTAGTGTTTTTTATTACTAGATCTATAATAAAAAATATATAATCATTGACAACCCTTATTTCAATAGAGTAAAAATTAAATATTTGAAACTAGGTAAAACTGTTTTTCTGTATACGGAAACCAAATTAAAGATTTTCACTTTCATGAAAATAATAACAATTTACAATACAATTTATTTCACCAAATTTATTTTATTTATCCTGAATAGAATATTTTGTTTTTTACTTATCAATGCTTGATCAAAAATGTGTTACAAGCAAATATATATATATATATATATATATATATATATATATAAACGTATGCGTATCGATGATACTATAATAGCGACGTGACAACATGAAAAAAAGTGATTTAAAACAATTCAATTTTTTTTTTTGTTGTACTAGATATATTAAGTGAAAAGCAAAGACCATAACAAAATTGATTGAAAATCAATAAATTTCTGTAGCATTTCGAAAATTTATTTTTGCTTTATTTTAACTTAACGAATAAAAATAAATCTGTTTTAGTATAAAAAAATGTTATCCAATTTTTATAAACTTTTCAATTCGGTTAACAAAAAAAAAAAAAACAACAAAATTTACATACAGGGTATGCAGACAAATGTTGCTTCTTTTATACATTTATATTATAATTACTAAAAATATACAAAATTCAAAACTGACATGATGTAAAGCTGTTACATTATATTCTGGTCAAAGAATAATTTATTTAATATGCACCAATTGTCACAATGCTTTATTATTTATTTATTCATAAATATATAAAAGAAAGAAACATTTAATTCGTCTCGCCTAAATTTCAAAAGAAAATTAAATTTGAAGGAAAATTACATATACATACATTTTGGCATTATTTAAATGGCTCTCTCTACTTCATTAATTATTCAAAACAATGGAACCTACACTTTTTAAAAAAAATATTATTCTTTAACAAAGACATATTTATTTTTAAGCTTGTTCACGAAGCAAAGAAACTACTTGACCTACATTTACACAAAGTCTTTTGTTAATCAAAAAGAAACAGAGAAAGAATGAAATTATTAAGCTTTTAAAAGATAATAAAATTTTAAAATATTTTCAAACTTCAAAATTGAATAAGAATTCTTAAAAAATTTTAACCAAATTGAATCAAGGTTATTTTGATTGAAACACTGTGGTTTAAGATATAAATATTTTCTTTATTTGTATATACAATATATTTACTGTTTAATTAACAAAAAATAGATTCTTCTCATCTTTGAATTGTAAACTTTTGAATTTTCTATTATAAAGTCTTACAAATGTAAAATCATAATTAAATTAAAAAATAATTGCACAGCGTAAAAATTCATGGTACTCATAATATATTTATTATTTTATTACCTTAATGCAGAAAAAATATAATTTTCATCTTTAACTGCACGATAATAGTTTTTATTCATTTTTTTTTTTTTTTTTTTTGAAATTTTTTGAATTATACAAGCACAGACTCATACAATTGCAATAAAAATTAAATTATTTAAAGTAAATAAAACAGCAAAAATAAATAAATATATAAAACGACCAATAAATTATATTTTATGATGTTTGTTAAAAAATGTAAATAAAGATACAATCAAATAAAACATGAAATATCAACATTAAACTTTTCTTTAATAATAAAAAAAAAAAAAAAAAATAGAATTTTGTTTTATTACCTAAATATAAAATTAAATAAAACGAGAATACTTAAATTTAATATAAAAAAAAATAAAATTATAATAATAAAAGTTTGCGAAGATCAAGTCAATGATATATATAAAATAGCCATGGAAAACGAATTGGAAATTACCTTACTTAATTTGTTTAGCATTGATAAAATATTAAATATGATTCGGTTTTCAAATGGGTGCATTTCTATGAAGATGAGCTTACACGAATTGTCTTCTCTCAATTTTATGTGTTTATTATTGTTTAATAACTATATAAAAAATAGAAAGCCAAGAAAACCATATCATAATTTATTATAGAGAAAGATTTAATATATAATATTTTGAGAAAAGGTTTATTGTCTATCAATTACAATTAAGCTTATTTATTAAGTTAAAAAAAAGTTAAATAAATTTTTACAAAACATTACGATAAATTTAAATTGAACATAAAAAACCTTTTAAATTAGCTAATTATGTTTGTCCTTAAGCTTCTTTCCCGCTAGGGCTTTAAATAATTTTTCCATTAATTTAAATTTATTCTTAATGTAGATATGGAAACAAGAAATGAGAAGAAAACATTGTTTTTGAATTAGAAACCCAATTTTGATTAGTTACTTTGTCTGTAGGAAAATGAACCAAAAATTGTTCACGATTTATCAACGTCATGAAAATGTTTAAATCTTCAATTAATTTATTTAAGCATTTTACTAAATCGTATATTCATTCATTTAATTACTTTTGTTAAGCATTTTAATTTAATATAAATGCAACCATACAGGTGATAAATTTTTTTTTTTCTTAATCGTTTTATTTATATACTGTTATCATTCGCATGTATATTTTTTCCTTCTAAGTTATAAAACAGTATTAATAATATCAACAAGAGTCTCCCCTAATAAAGCTATTATTCTATTTTATTTGAAAAGTTTATTTTATTACATTTGATGCCAATATTTTCATAGAAATAATAATTATTAGTCACGCAATTCAATTGATTTTTATCTGTTAATAGGAGACAATTAAAATTTGATTACAATTTATTTATATTTTTAGAATACTAAAGACATTTTCATCATTTATAATTCTGCATATTATAAATAAATTTTATATCGATGAGGTGTTTTTTTTTTCCATCAAGTTTAAAACATTTTATCGAGTATTATTGTTATTGTATATTTTATTTTAGTTTTCTAATAAAACAAAGTTATGTAAAATATAAAATTTTATTGAAGCTGCACTCTATAAAGATTTTTTTTTTTAATATGAAAAAAATTAAACGAGATGAATAAAATATTTCTATTTAAAATCAATCGTAATTATTCAATAATCTCATTTTATGACACAAATTTATTCTTGAGAGATTTACTTCATGAGATAAAATTTTGAAAATGCTGAACTGTTCAAATGGGAAACTCTCGTTTCAATGTGCAAACATTGCAACATTAAATTTGTGTGTTCTTCAACTAAGGATTTTAACTTAAGGTTAATATTTATTTGAGATCTTTATCTTTTTAATTGATTGAATATAAAAATATTTAAAAAAATTTGCAAAGGTACTATTTCATGAAATTTCATCATGATCACGTACAGCATCAGTGGTATATTATTAAACCAATAAATAATAACTTACATATTAGAATTAAATTTTCAGAAATCAACAAAACGTGTAAATGACAAAATTTGACTAAAATTATTGTAAACTTGCTTACCAGCAAAATATTTTGATTCTAATTAATTTTTATATTATAATTTTATCAATATATTGCTATTAAGTAAATTTGCTACATTATTTGCTGATATAGGGCAAAATAATCGACAATTTTAATTAATATATCATGTAAACATATATATATATATATGTATATTACAACGTATAAGATAATAATGTTTATCGAATATAAAACAATATCAAAGAGCAAATATTTTCAAGTACAAATTTATATAAAACAAATTTCTTTAAATTTTGTTTTAATAAATAACCAGGCGCCTCCACTTTTTCATGTAACATGCATTTGTGTAAATTTGTTAATTTTAAATAATCAGCATTATCTCAATGATTTCAAATTTTTAAAATTTGATTATTTAAATACTTGAGTGTTAATTAAATTATCACCAAAAATTTCTACAATACCGCGATGTTTGTTATTCATAAACAAAAAGTTAAACATATAAGCTATAAATTGTATAATAAATTAAAGCTTTTCATTATATCAAAAATTGTTAATTTTCTGCCTAAATTTGACCATCAAAACATTGAGCATTTAACAACATTGTTAACAAGGCAAACGCACACAGAACAACCAATATTTACTTAACATTTTGTTTATGTTATTACTTAATGATGTTAATATTCAATTCAATTATTTTTTTTTAAAAATTCCTGATTTTTGAATTATATTTGATAAAAAGAAAAAAAAAAATATGTTCCAAAAGCAACTAATTTTATGAAAGGAAAATTTGATTACAAGAAAAAAAATTTCATAGAGTTTTGTTTACTTAAATAAATTATAAAAATGCTCCATCCATAAAAGTTTATTTTATATATTCGTAAAGTAAGGCTATAATCTTTTTTTTTTTCTTTTTCGAATTTTCGATAAAATATTAAAAAATGACGTTTAGATACTTGAGAAGGGTTTTTTCTGATAAAGATAGATTTTCCTTTGTTTTGATATATATTTACAAATCAATAAACTCTAAAGTTTCAATTGAAAATGGTTTTGTAAATATTTAAATAAAAAATAAAAGTGTTTATATATAAAACCAGCACAATAACATTTATATTTTATTGAAGAATTTAATGTAAAGAATTTTATTTACAAGACAGATAAGTAATATAATATTATTTAATGATATAAGAACTCGTTCCCAATTAATGTATTTATAAATGTCACATAATTAAGATATCAGAAAGTAATTTTAAATATTAAATAATTTTTTAATAACTTTAATAATGTATAATAATAAAAAAACATTAGATTTATAAGAATTATAAATTTTATCATAAGACACTCAAATAAAATACATTAAATACATATTTAATGTGAATAATTCTAATTAATAAATGAATAAAAAATAACGTAAATCATAAAATAAGGCTTGTAGATAAAAATTGAAAAGAAAAAACAAAAATAGATCAAATTACATTTAATTAAAATAAATTTTAGGGAATTTAATATAATATTTTATGTTTATTTTAATTGGTTTAAAAAATATGAAAGAATTTTTATCTTTCTAAAATTTTGTGATATTACAAAAATAAAAAAAAATACCAAAAAGGTTAAATTAGATTTAATTTTCTAAATAATTAATTAAAAATTAATAATTTAATAATTAAACATCATGACTTTTAACTGCATAACATTATGAAATGATTATTTTATTTCTGGCATAGTACACAAGCAATAACCACCTTTTTAAATTTTTTATTTAAAGTCATTGTATGTGGCATGATTTATACTTTGTGTTACAAATAAATAAATGTGAAGTCTAAACACAAGAACCATAATGTTAACACGCAATGTATAGTTATTTAAATCTTCGTTCATTTATTTTAAATGTAATAATAATAATTAGTTTTTAATTTCGTTAAATTAAGAAATATACACAAAAATTATTATACCTAAATTCTGTTATTTTTTTGTTTTTAATTGTATTTTAACCTCGCATGCAATTCATGCATTGTTTGAACTTACCTTTAAAGTTTAATAGCTTTAAAAAGTAAGTCTTAAAATACAAGGCATTCAAAGTTAAAAATGAAATTCACGAGTATAACAAAGCAATTATTATTCATGAGATTTGCAGTATAATGGCAAAAGCTTATTCAAGCTTTATAAATGAATTTGTTTAAAACTATAATTAGTGAAATGCTGCAGTCATGAACTTATAAATCAGCCGAAATTATTTTTGTATTCAGGCGAGCTTTTCTTTATAAAAACCAAACAAGAAAAAACATAATTACCATCCATAAACCAAATTAATAATTTATTTATTAACTTTCATTCCCATGGTACTTGTTTAAGTTAATAAATCAATAAAAGATAGTCAAAAAAAACGTAATAATACTAAAATAATATGTATACAGAATAAATGGCGTTGGTGACAAGTCTTTGTAAAATGGAACAAACACAAAAAATACAATAATGTCACTCAAAATAAATAAAACAAACCAAACATAAAAGTCAGCCACCTTATCATAAATGAAAAACAACGGAAATTTGAAATCGTTATATCAATTTTCTTTATTTCTAACTAAAATGTCAATTTTGTTTCTTTCAAACTCAATTTTACGCAATTTCCGTAAATAAATTTAATTTTTTTTTTCTTCTGTTTTATTTTTCTATAAATATGATTTTATAAAACTTTCGCTATTTTTTAATGGGTTAAATCAATTTACAATCTACAAATACACCCTTTTAAAGTATTTTTATTAACCAAATTCGCTGTTAATATTCCCTTAATAGCATTTAAAAACAGACAATTTATGACTTTTAACCAAATTTAATGCAGTCTTCAAAATTTAAAAACACGATCAAAAACAAAAAAAAAACTTTTTATAGCTTTACGTAATTGATGCAAGTTACATTATAAAATTTAAAAATGTTAATAAAATTTGAGTTTTGAATTTTATTAAAATGCGATTATTTATTATGATAAAAATTCCAATTTGAAAACAAAAAAATGTTTTTTGATTATACGAATAAAATTATTAATTCCCAAACAATCACAAAAAAAAATATTTATATTGGAATTTATATATTAATTTGCATTACTGATTATAAAAATGAAATAGTTTTTATTTTCATGTTTATTATAGAAAAATCAACATGCTACCAATTTAAAAATAGATTTAGATAATATTCCTTGTTTCAGTTCATTAATATTGAAATCAATTTATTTATTGCTTAGTTTTTATAAATGGTAATTTGTTTCGAAATAATTAGAAAGCTTAATTTATCTTAAAACATTATATTTTTATGTATCTATCTCAATAAACGACAGGTGGGTAGTATTTTTATTTTTTTATTTTCACATCTATTTTGGTCAGGACAATAATATTTCGTACTTTGACATTTAATCATTTTTTCTTTTTTTTTTTTTATTAAAATAGAAAAATAAAACAAATTCATTAAGCTTGTTAAATATTTAACAAATATACAAAGAAAGATAGGAGGTTGGTGAATTTTTATATGTGTAAAAGTAAATGTCAGTAGAACAATAACAAAATAAAAAAACGAAATAACATAATAGAAAATTTCTTTGTCAAAGTTAATAGAAAAACAATAAAATTAATTAGTTTTTTATTATGTAGGTTGTATGAAATTAATTATTAATGATTGTATACATTTTAACCATTAACACGGTTGTTCGTTTAATAGAAAATAAAAAAAAAATAGATATTTATTAGTTTACATGAAATTTTCAAATAAATTATATTTTTTTTTTCAATTTGCTGTTACTAATTTATAATTTCTAATAAAAAACAAAACATTTATAGAATCATTTAAAAATATATGTAAAAATGATTTGATAATAGAGTCGGGTAGACTAGACTCGAAGAGACAAATGTTGATTAAAGGGCTTGTTCTTTAGACCTAATTTATAAAAATAAAAAAAAAACTTATGTTAAGAAGTCGACTAAATTATTACTTTGCATCATAGTATTTGTTATAAATTATGGTCTCTATGGTTACTATGTTATTATAATACAACGAAGGCGCTTTCTAATAAATTTTCTCCTTGTTTACTTAGACAGAAAATATTATTACAAAATAATAAATTAATATACTTCGTAAATTTCTATATATTGAAAGGTTTTTTTTTAATTAAAATGTTTTTCAAAACAATGATTTCTTAGATATTCTAAAAAGGAACAATTCTGCGAATTTTGCATTACATTAAATTTCGGGCTAAATTAAAAAAAAAAATATTCTTAAAATAATGATCAAAGATTAAACAACTTTACTATTAAAAATAATTCGTTATTCAAATAAAATAACACGAAGGAAAAAATGATTACTATAAATAAATACAACATTTTAAAGGTAATGTGATAACGATAATGATAAAAACGATAACAATTTAAAGTAAAAATAAATAATAATTCCTAAGGGCACAAAAAATCACAAACAGATAATCAGATGTGAATGCTTATCAAAACTGATTTGCATGTTTAATACGTAAACATACATATTTACATAATTTTTGACTTGTTGTTTCTATATTATTTTTATTGAAAAATGTATCTAATATTTCAATTATTATAAAGCTTATGATAATTTAATTTAAACCACGTATTAAACAACAACAGCTGTACTTTCACTTCACGAAGTAACAAAATGTTAATAGAATATAAAATATTTTTCTTTTTTACAAAAATAAATATATAAACGAATGATAAGCAGATGTTTTGTTTCAAGTCGTCAGAAACACATAACATGGTTTATAAATTATGCTTTAAAGATCATAAATATTCAATGATATTCTGTATTGCATCAGCAGATTCAAATGTAAGGATTAATTAAACAAGAAGATTTAAAAAAAACTCAAGCAAAAAACATTTAATCTAATTACAAGGAAAAGTTTTTTTTCTACAATGTTGATAGGATTCAAAATGATATTTATTTGCTTACTCCTAGTTTTTCTGTTTATTTTTTACTACATAAAAAGGTGATGGACAAAGGACATCTTGTAAGCGAAATCTTGAATAAAAAAAAAATCTATTATCACGTACATAAGAAATAAATTAAGATTTTATTTATTAATTTAAAGAACAAAAAAAAATGTGAGAAATACTCTTTGATTACCATCTGTTTCTACTTAGCTCGTTGATTTTAATAATAAAAATATTTTTTTTTTAGCTAATAAATCAATAGAATAAAAATTTATTATTATATATTCAGATATGAAAATAAATATTTTTGAATATGCATAAGAAATTTTTTTTTGATAAATGTCACAGGTTAAGCACATTTACATTCATTGAATGAATAAAGGATTTTTTTTTTGTAAAGGATAAACATTTATTTTAACAATAAAATTCTATGAAATTTTTATTTTTATCAACAGCCTTTATATTGGTATTGAAATTTTTTCACAGTGTATGCCCACTTTATTCATAGAAATACTTTTATAATCTCACATAGTCGTTTAAGCAAAATCATGCCGCTTTTATTTAAAAGAGGAAAAAAAAACTATTTTTCATGTTCGGGTACAAATCAATAAATATAAAAATTAAATATTTTTGTCAACTTAATTACTTGGTATTGACATGAATCATTTATTTACGTAAGAAGTTAAGTACCTTGAAAATAATTTTTTTTTTTAAATGTACTTTAAATAAAACCTTAATACCAAAAAAAAATTCATTTATTCCTTCACTATATATTACAAAAACATATTTAATTTTATTTTCTATTTACTTCTTTCTGTATTTGATTATAAAGAAAAATAATTCAGTTGTCACGCAATATCATTGATTATTATCTGTTTTGTATTGAATTTGTATTTATTTATTTGTAAATAATAGACAAAAAATGTAAAATAATTTTTCTACCTGTCATCTTAATAAATTAAAAGAATATAAATTATTAAATTTATAAAATAAATAAATTTTAATAAAAATTAGACAAAATTCAATACAAATAAAAAAAATCTAAATAACAATTAATTGTGTATTAAACACACATGTTATCTATAATTAATAATAAATAACAAATTATAAATAATAACAATACAAAAAAAAAGATCTGAAACAATAATAAATTATGGCCTAAATATTTCATTAATGAATTGTTTATTATCAGTTTTATTTTTATAGAAAAAGAAAAAACAATTGATACCAGGCGTCTCCACTTTTGATAATTATTCAATATTTTAGAAAAAAATTTATTAATCGTTTAACAATACTATAAGTCTGCAGTAAGTTTATATATTTGCTTTTATGATTTATATTTCTATATTAAAAGGGAAAACTATATCTTATATAATGTCTGTACATTTTTTTTTCTAGTAAAAGTTAACAATGAATTACATTGTAAAGCAAAAGAATCGCTGTTGCATTAAGAAATTGAATATACTTGGAGCAAGATAAATGTAACAAATGTTTTAAATAACAAGATAAAGTAATGCATTGCAAGTAAAGCTATACCACAATGAATTTTGAAATTAATATTGTAGAGTACTCTCAAAGGAAACACAATTTTTTGTGACTTTCCTTTAATATTTTATATCCATAATATATATGTTAATAAAATCAATAAAATACACTAAATGTAATATTATATACAGGTCAATTTATTGGCTTTACATCCCACTTTATTCAATTGAAGTATGAAAAATATTTATATAACATATCTTTCGATAAAGTTATAAAAAAAAAAATATTTCATTAAAATTATTTAACAAACGAGATTAGTTAAAATTTTTTATTTATTTATTTCAAAAAGATGAAAAGTTGTGCTGATAATAAAACAAAATATTATAAAATTATAATTTATTATGTTAATATTGTTAAATAAATAAAATAATGAAATGAAAAATACATGTTTTATTATTTTATATAATGTATGTTACAAATTAAGCTTTAAATATATCAGCTCTGTTTGTTTTATATCTCTTATAATCATTATTTTTAATATAATAATTATAATTATAATTATTTTACTGTGTCTAAACATAATTAGTTAAAATAACACGTTATTTTTTATTTTAATAACTACATCAAGAGATGTAACGATAATTAAACATAAAATGTACATTTTATGAAAATGTAAATAATGAAATTAAATAAAAAGTGAATTCACAAGGGAAATTAAAAAAAAAATTATTTAAATCACACAGTCAATAACCATTTAAAATTTTGTTTATTAATTTATTTATTATATTATAATAAAAAGGCTTAATAATAAGTAAATGATAATTATAAATAAAATATAAAGGAAAACTTACAAAAGTTATTTATCAATCAATGTGATTTTATGAATTAATTAAACGAAACCTTTTAAATAAATGATCTATTTAATTAATTTAATTTAAATATAATAAACGAAAAAAAATCTTAGATATTTGTATGATGTATTAGTATTTAAATACTCAAGAAAGTAGTATATGTAATTTATCGATTAAATAAAACAACGAAAACAAAGGAAAAATATTGTATTCTATTTATGAAACGTCTGTATAATTAAATTATGATTAACAAATAAATTATGTAGGAAAGAAATTAATGTGTATGTTTCAAAAATTCGAATGACTAAATTAATGATTAAAAGAAAAAAAAATTAACAAGTTTTTATACGAAGAAAAAGGAAAAATTAAACATCAAAATAAATATCGACGTTACGAAGTAAAAAGTTTTAATGTTCCATCCCAGCATACAAAGTAATAAACCGATTTTTTTTATTTTTTTTTTTGAATTATTATTATTTATTCATAAATAATGTAATATTAAATTGATTGATTTATTCATCACACACATTTTCTCGTGCTTTTATTTACGAGTGCTATAGGTAGGACTCTTGCTAGAGAAAATATTTATTTTGAAAGTTTGTATTGTCTCATTGACGTAGCAAAATCTATTTTATTTTATTTTATTTTATTTGATTTTATTTTATTTTATAAAAACAATGTAATGTTGTTGACTTTTGATATGCATACTATACAGGTAAATAATATTTTATTTATTTTTACATATATTGATTTTTATTATTGATAGTTACTTGAGATATTACTACAGCCATAATAATTTATTATAAAAATAAAGAAAAATATATCACAAAGATGATAAATCATAAAAAACAATTTGTAATAATTATTATTATTTCATAAAAAAACCAAATGCTCGATTAAATGACCGTAACTTCATTAATCATTTTATTTAGTCATTTTTTTGTTGTTCTATTGAAAACAAAAATAGACAAACATGCATTTTCCACGCGCTTAAACAACAGAATGATTTATTTTATGAGAACTAATAGATGCCATAGAATGATTTAGTAATAATAGTTATCAAAAAAAAAAAAATTATTTAGTTATATTTTGAGTATCCACAATAATTTGATGAATGAATGACATTAATATTGCTGTTGCTACTAATTGGAAAATATGTGTTTATAGGGACATTATAAAAGTAAATATTTTTATTCACTACAAGCTGTTCGTTACTTATAAGTAATTTGAAACATTGTCAATTTCAACGTTAATTAATTAATAACATTAATTCATAGCATACCAGTATGCTATGAATAGTCATAAATAATAAATTAAATCAATAACGCAACTGGCTATTATTATTTTATTTAAATAATTTATATTGTAACAATAAAATGACTAAACTTAAATCGTCATTAATTAATAAATACAAATAAAGTAAAAAATACCAAGTTTGTGTCCTAACAATTAAATGATTGTAATAAAATTTACCATGGCGACTATACATACAAAAAACTGAAAAAATATAACCAGAAGAAAATTAATTAAAAATTTACGACAAATTTATTTTTATTATCATTAAATAATTTTTTTTTTCCTATCTAGCATTTACCTGGTGTTGAGACAAAAATAAATAAAAAAAAAACAGAATTACGTAAATTAGGGGAAGAAAATTTATTATTTCAAGAACAATTTTATTTGATTTATTATTATCAAACAAAGAAATTTTATAATTTATAGTTTTATTGGAACCATTATTTGATAATATGTTGGAATTTATTGAATATTGTATAAACATTAAATAAAGAAAAAAATAAGAAAATTTTTATGAACCGCTAATAAATTCAACGATTTTTCTTGAAAAAAAAAAATAAAACATTATTTTAAAAGTCTTTATTTAAAACTATTTTATGCACAACATAAGTTAAAAGTGCATTTGAATAAAATTAATTAATAATAATAATAAATTATTACTTTGAAAACTCTCCTCTATTACTTCCTTCAACTAATTTTATGAATTTATGCTAAATACATGTAATTCAGCAAAGATATTAAAACTTCATTAAAATCAAATTACTAAACTTTTCTACACCAAAATGACTAAAACAAAAAATTCACAATGTGTCTTTGACCTTTATAGTTAGCATAAAAAAAAAAGTTTTAATATTAAAAGAAATAATAATCACCCGTATAAAAAAGCTTCTCTTCTTCTTTTTATTTTCAAGATAGCATTGTTTATCAAAAAAAAATAAAAAGAAAACCTTAAAGTTCTACCATAAAATTATTTTAACGTAATGCAGAGTTTAATAAAATTGCGCCATTGATTTATACTTGCTTAATTAAATATAGCAAAGATTTAATATAAACCAAACATAATTATCTTGTTAAATAAGAGAGATTATTTATTAAAAAATTGTTTTAATTAAATAAAAGATCAAAAATAATTATTTTAATAAAATCAAATTCTCTTTATGAATTGACTTACTTCTGTAAAAATTTCTTATCAAAAATAATAATTCATTTCATTAATATCCATAACACTACGTTCTGCACATTAACCAACTGTTTTGTTATTATTTTTTTTTTTTTTAATTTAATAACTTAACACTAACCGGCTTAAAAGCAAACACAATTTCTTTATTTCATTATTTTTTTTTTGTTTAATATATAAACATAATTCGATTAATCAGAAAAAGGTTTTTTCTAATTTTTAAAGCACATAAAAAATTATTTTATGCAAAATAAAACAAAACAGCACAACCAATAAGTGATCCGCGTTCGGTTAGACTGAATAAACTTTTTATATTCTGTAATAATATTAGAAATTTTTGAGTAGAGTAAAATAGATAAAAAAATTTTTGTTTTTTTTTTGTTTTTTGAAATAAGAAGTGGTAAGCTTTTGCTCTGTTTATTATTTGCCGCGTTTATTCTCACAATACTCATAAAGCTTTTGCTGAATAATCACTCTCATTTTATATAGTGGAGAAAAACTCGAGGAAAATACATTTTTATAATGAAAATTTATATATTCAGTAACAGAAATATAGATTTTTTGTTTTTTTCATTTAAAAGTAAATTGGTGTAACCACACATCAACAACAACATCAACAGCAACAACAATCACAATATGTTTAAATTTATTGTCTTATACATAACAGAAAATAATTTTCACTTTATTTACAAAAATAGTAAAGGATTTATTAGGATAATAGATAAGGAAAAACCTTTATACGAATACTTATTTTGATTTTTTTTTACTATCGATAAAATTACTCGTTTTTTATTTAAAATTAATAAAGGGTTGATTTTAGTTTTATCAGAAACGTTAAAGGAATTTAAGCACCCAGATAATGTAACACATTGGAACAATTTTCTTTTCTTTTCTTTTTTTTTTGTGTGGTAAAATTGATTAAGTTTTATTTTTTATGAAATTCTAGCTGAATCGTGTTTTTTTGATTTTTTAATACTGATTGAATTGAAATATTTAACTTCATATACATTTTTCAACTTTTAACTAAACAATGAGTAAAAAAAAAATTTTTTTATTTATTTTTATCAGTTTTATGTCTATATTATCGTTAAATTAAATATCGGTAATAAAAGTTTTTATTTTATTATTCATTATCACCATTTATCAGTCAAATGAAATTTAAGGGAATGAATCCATCTCATTAAGAAATAATGATAAGCCAAAAGTTTAAATTAACGTAAGTTGATTTAACATTATACTTTTAAAATCAATAACAGAATTGTTTTTATAAGATACAGATTTCAATGATGTTGATATTTTAATAATGGACCATAAAAACATATTACTTATTACACATTACAAAAAAAAAACCTCTTTAATTATTTATTATTATTTTTTTTTTTTGTTTAAAAAATACATGCAAAATTAACTTAACTTAAAAGTGAACATAGTTTGTATATTCAAGTCCCTACAGTTATATTATATTATATGACATTTATTATTTCAATATTTTATACATCATTTCACATTATGTCAGCATTTATTTAAAAAGTACACTCCGCAAATATATTCCCATGAATATAAATTATCTCTTCAATACATAACAAAAAAAAAATATTTCAGTACAAACAAAGTAATTATTAAAACACTTTAAATACATACTTATTAATAAATATTTAATATTAAAATTTAATTTCAGTGTAAAAGTTTGCAATTAATATAATTAAATTATTCAAATTATAAATACTTGAATTATTTTAGCAGCTTGACAAGCCTATATAATAAAAAAAATAAAACAACATAAAACTGCTGAACTAAATGTAAAATCCACTTGATTATATTATAGACACATGAGATTATTTAATACACTAAAATTAATTCAATTATAATAAAAATGAATTTGTAAAAACAGCAAAAAAAAAAAAACTTTTATATAATCAAAATTGAAATAAAATTGTTAAATCCTCAAAAAATTGTAAGACAGGAAAATTAAAGGATTCTTATAAACAAATGCAAAACTTATTGTTTTCCATTTAACGAAAAGGATCTACTTAAAATTTTGTAAAACCCTACAAAATAAAAAAAAAAGGTGGAAATATTTAGCACACACAAAAAGCACTGCAAAATATTTGGTTGATTGAATAAAGTAAAAAAAATAAAAAAATTTAAAGATAAGAAATATTATTAAAGCGCTTTAGACCCTTAAAAAAATTCTTTTTCCAATATTCTTTAATGTTTCCTTTTGGTTTTGTCTTTTTATTTACTTCACGAAACTTTTTATATTAAATTATTTGATTGTAAAGATATTTTTTTTGTTAGGTAATAGTTTCTGAAACTGACCTGCTTTGTAATTAATATAACGAACAAAGAACTTAAAAAAAAAAAATTTGTAATAAACGTTTTCAATGTTAAATTACTAAATATAGAGTTAACAAAAAAAAATAATATTATTGATTCGATTTCATAAATTTTTAATATTCTTAAGAGTAACATATTTTCGTTAAAGTATAAAATTCGGTACAGCAGTTGCACCTTTCGCAATAATTCTATATACATATAAATGTAAATAAATAAAAAATGATTTTGTCCTTTTCACGTTGTGTAAATATAATAAATGAATAAATAATGTTTATTTATTTAATTTATAATTTAAAATACGAAAAAAAAGTTAAATTATTAAACAAGAAAATCGAATAAAATTATTCATAGAATAAATAATTTTATTTTTCTTTTTATTTTTAAACGAAATATGCTGCTTAGCCTGGTATTTATGTATACAAATTTATTTAATTAAATAAATTATAACGAATACAGAAAAAATAACAATTTTTATACGTTTAGAAGTGTATTAGCGTTTGCTGATTATTTGCATCACTTTCAATAAGAAATTATTTGAAGCAACTTTATCAAAATTCTTGAATTCTACCAAACAATAATAGAAAGCTTTTAACTCTAAAAAAAAGAGGATTTTGTTGAGTTGGTCAGGACAAGAGTGAACTGAATGTAAAAATTTGTCACGTATCTGCGCTTCATGAAACTAGTTCAACAAGATGCTTTTTGCAGTTTATTTCTCTTTAATATTTATGTTAAATATTTAAACAATTCAATGCTTTATCTAAAACAATATGCATTAATTAAATTTTTTTTGTTAATCTTGGCTTAACACAGTAAAACAATAAGACAAGTATAGTTATTATTCAGAACATTTATAATTTCCATGCTATAGTGTGTATACTAAAGTATTTTGATTGTAAGAGGCGAAACATGCTAATTTATTTAAATTTATTCAATAAAACAAGACAAAAATGGTCTGGTTGATGTTGAAAATTGTTGTCTGTAAAAACATATTACCATTTCAAAAATATGTTTATTCTGTAAATGGTTGAAAAAATAAAGTATTTCCTAGTAGCACAAATTGATTTGTACGCTTTTGTACTAATTGTAGACTCGTATCTTAAAACTATAAAATCTAAAAATATTTTTAACTCGCGAAATAAATTTTTTTCAACCAAATTATATATTTCGGAGAAATTATAAAGAATTCAAAAATTGTATCATTATTATATCTTTTAATTAATAATAAAACATAAACTTTGTTGCATGCGGAGAAATTATGGAACATTTGATAAATGTAAATAGCTTATATGTGTAAAACATTAAACATTAACATATGTGTTGACAGTAGTTGAAAAAGTATTTAAATTTATTACATAAAACTGCATTAAATACAAAATTGTAAAAAATTACGTATATAGTGTAACGATGTGTGTCATTGGTATTTTAACTTTATATTCCTTTACCTTTACCTATATCATAGGTAATAAAAATGTTTCCCTTTTTTTTGTCACATTTTTTATAAAATCACATAGTAATAAATCGTTTCTTTGTTGTGTAATATGTTTTTTGTTATAAAAGAATACTCTTTTGCTGCTTTGTGCTTTTTTGCTGCTATATTATTTTGCGACATGAAAACAAATACAGGAAACAGTATAATATTTATGATTTGAAAAATTATTATTATTATGATTATTTTAATGAAAACAATAAAAATATAAGCAAAATAGTATTCATAAAAATTCACAAATCTACTCTTTTTATAATTTTCATTCATTTTAACAAAATATTTTCTTTTTCTACTTGTTTTGCTTTACAAAAGTTTTTTGCTGCTTTATATTATATTTGTAAGAGAAAAAATCGTTTAGATCTTGCTTTTTTTTTATTATTACTTCCTTATTCTTATAATGGATAATACAATTAGTTACTTATTAAAATAATTCAGTATTAATTTGTCACAAATAAAACATTTAAATAGAAGAAAAAATAATCATAATTACCCTTATTCAGAATGAAATGTGTAGCAATTATAATAAAAATTAAATAGTTTTATAATAAACTTACCACTGTACAGGGTATTTATACGTTTTTAATTAGAAATATAAGGGTTTTGTTAAAATAAAACTAATTTCTATCGTAATTGACGAAAAAAAAAAGTTTGGAAGTCACTTCAATAAATTTATTCTTATCAGAAAAAAGAAAACAAAAAACCACAAAAAAAACTTTTTGTTTATTAATTAAACATACAATTTATAATAAAATATTAATAAAATGTGAAAATTATTAATTATACTTTTATTTAATGGCTAAAAGTTAATAGCACGAATACATACATACACGCAAACGATAAATGATACGACAAAAATATCAAACAGAAATGGGGGTAAATAATAGGGAACAATTTTTATGTAAAGTATTTGCCAGACCCTTTTATTTATTTTATTTTTTCTAGTAGATAATGTAAACAAGTAATACCAACCACAATAATTACATTTATTTTTCCTATTTTTCCATTTTTATTAATATCGAATACCTAAATGATTTTTTAAATAGTAATCATCATACAAGTTCCTTCAACTGCTTTAATAGCTTAATTTTATTTTTGTCTGAATTACATTAATAGATTAAATGAAATTGAATTTAAATAATATTTAAAATAAATAAAAATGAAATTGTTTAGATAATTTCAGTGCAACACATCAGTAATTACTTCATTATTTTTAACATCATTACTGCATTTTGTCTCGACTTATATCTCAGATGGAAAATAAATCAATATGGAAAAATCAATTACAAGAAATGTCCCTAGTTAACAGAAGTAATCAGTTTAATTAATTTTATTCTGTTGGCATTTTTTTAATTTTGTAAATCTTGAAATATAAAAATTCAATATAATAAAAATTGAATTTATTTTTGTTTTTTTTTTACTCTATAATTGGCCCTTTGTGAATAAGATTTTAATCATAAATAAACAAAAAAAAAATATATATGTAGTGAAATTTTAATGGGAAATAAATAAAAATTTAATGTTCTTTATTGTTTATTTCGTTGGTTTTTTTTTAAATTTAATTTATATTATTTATTTTAATAGAAAAACAACCACAAGACAAAACAATGATCATAAATAAAAAGGTTAAAGGGAAAATATAAGAGATGCAGTAGCATATATCAGAATTTTATAATTAATCGATTTTAAAACTAGATAAACTTATAAATTGTTATTGCTGTTAAGGAAAATACAATTAACAATGATTTATTAGAATGTTTCCAATAAGATGAATTAATAGATATTGATTGTTGATTTTATATTTTATCATTATTGAATCCATTTTACAGGTAACGTAGACATTTTTAAAATTTTTTTTTCATTACAATTTTAATTTAATACTCTGTTGGATGTCTAGTGTAAATTCAATTCAAAACTTAAATTAAAGCATTGCGTTTTATACGTAAAATGTATGTAGGTGCAAAGGACACAAGACTTAGCAAATAAGAGGATAATGTACTCTTAAAATGTAACTTGAAATGTTATTAGCTTACTAATAGTTTTGTCATTAGCAAAAAAAAAAATAAAATAAAAAAAAAAAACAATTATGATGATCATTAGTAAGAAATCAAGTTGGAAAATACATTAAAACAGGGACAAGTTTGAGTTAAAGTAAATTACACAATAAATAAATATAAAAAAGAGAAAGAAGAAATCTGACTAAAGAATTATTAATTATTTTCTATTTCTAATCAATCATTAATAATATAATTAAGTATAAACAGTAAAAAAAAAAAAAAAGAACTGTCAACGAGATATACTTTTATTTTATTCTTTAAAAAATTCATTCATCAATTTTTTATATGTATACTATACCTGAATATTTAATTTTATTTTTAAATTTGAATAATACATGTATGAAAACCATTTCTATGCTTGTTTTAAATTTTATATGTAGACTGTTTATTTGTATTAGAATTATTTTTGTCGGTAAGTATTAATTTTCTTTTAAAATTTTCAACTCTATAATAAAAATTAATTGAATTTTTGTTATTTAATTGAAAAACAAACAAAAATGCACTTTGCGTTTGTTTCAGAATATTTAAATTAAGAATTCCCAATAAAATGTAAAATTAGCTAAATAATATTTCCATGACACGTTTTATTTAATTATAATTATTGTTTAAATATAGAAAAAAAGAACAGTTCACAAGGGAACTAATAAAACATATAATTATATAATTATCTAATAGACTAATGCATATGTTTAATTAAAAAATTACGAATTAATTGATACGATAAAAGTGTATTGCGTAAAAAAATATATATTTTTTCTTGTAATAAATATCCCTGTAAAATAATCCAAGTACTTTATATTTATTAAATTAAACAGAGAAGCATAATTAAAAGTTAATTTTTACTTTAATTCAAAAATTAATTAATTACTTTACAAATAAATTTTTATAAATATTTCTTTGGTTTTGTATTTAAAATGAGATGAATTCCGAGTAATGAAAATTATTCATTATTTTGTTCTTGACGTTCTTCTTCGAGACGAAATTCCTTTAAAGCATTTTTTACCATATCCGCTATTTCAGGTGGTAATTCCTCAAAATTACTATCTCTATGTGTAAAGCTATCACTTTGGTAATTACTTAAAGTATAATCAGATGATGTGTCACTTCCTGGACACACATCTTCATTGCTGGATACATTTTTTTCCGAACTCTTGATTTCCGATTTATCGCCTTTATTTTCTGCTTTAATATCATCATCAACACTAGAATATGAGTAACCATTTAAGAGTAATTGCGACGGCGACATAACCGATGCGCCAGTATTAATACCACAGGCAACTTGTAAACGTTTTTCCAATTCTGTTATTCTTGTTGCTAATAATCTGAAATAAAACAAAATGAATAACTGAAAAATCAGTAAAATGAATTTTAATTACTTATTTGTTTTCTTTTGGTGCGTTAAAGCAATATTTTTATCATTTAAATTATCCAAAAGCGCCAGGCATAATGATTTTAAATCTGTTATTGTTGTTTCCTTTACTGGTAACTCTGATGACGTTCCTCTTTCGACAAGTAATTTAGCTAAGAAACAATTATGCAAATAAGTTTTCACGCAATCCATAGTCAAATTTAGTAAGCACATGCAGAAATGAACAAATCGAAAATTATTTAACAAACATTCCTAACCTTGTTTATGTGACATTATAATATCTGTGTTATTTGTTCCCAATTTTACAATTCCTTTTTTTCTTTTCGTTTCAAGCATAGACTAGATATGTTAACAAGACAATTTGTTAGTTGTTTAGTAATACAAAACCATAACCATGTTATATGTTAACAAAAACCATTCCCAAACCCAAAAAAAAGATCATTCCTTTACCTTATATTTTGTAGCAGATTGTTTTGCTATATCTAATTCTTGTTCTAGATTATTTAAACGATCATGCAAATATTTATTCTCTAGCACAATTGCGTCCAGGTCTAAAACTGTTTTCTGCGTTTGTCCACCGTTCAACATGACGTTTAATTCATAATTTAAACGATGGACTTTGCATTTGTAAGCATCACGTTCGGTAACAATTTCTTCCTTTTCATCAAGTAAAGATCGGAAATCATATTGAAGTTGTGCTTTCTAAAATACATAAAAACAAAAAACAATAATTTTCCATTGAAATTAAAACATTTCTCACCATTTTTTTAAGTGATTCCATTTGTGCTATTAAATTCGCCTTTTCTAAATTCCATTCGGATTGTTTATCATTACCAGCTATACCATTATTTAAATATGTTTTTTGTAAATCAGTTAATTCAGAATTTTTTCTTCGTAACTCCTGAATATCACCTTGTAGTTCATACAATTTTTGTCTTAGTGTTTCAACTTCAGTCATTAGAGCAATATTTCGTTCCTGCGTTTCATTAACTAATGCCGCAACACTGGAACCCTTCTCAAAATTTAAATCATACTCACAACCGATTAGACTTTTTTTTATTGCCGAATAACGTAACTGGATTGTCTCTGCCATTAATTTAAATTGATCTCGTTCCGTGCGATATTTTTCTAATTCCTTTCTCATTATTTTTAATGCCTCGACTTTACTTTGCAATTTACGATGCATTGCAGATGCCTAAAACAAATATTTTCTTAATTATTTCACAAGAACCATAACTTTTTCATTTATAATCGGTGTCCTTACTTCCAAATTGTAATTTTCCATATGGTCTTCCAAGAACGTCACTTCTCTGTGTTGTTCCATAGTTGTCTTTAACTAGAACTTTACAATAAATTAATTAGAAATAAACTAAAATTATAAACCGTGCTTTACGTTATTAATTAAATTAGAAATGTTAATTTTATTTATTAATAAATACTATTTAGAACAATAACAATAACAAAACACAATTCAAATAAGAATGAAATGTCAAAAAAATAGCAGTTTTTATATAACAGTGTACTTTTATCGACATCGAATATCGACATTTTTATGTTTTCATAAATAGCGTTTACGTTTCAGGCAGAAAGTACGGCAAAATAAATTTACTTCATGTGAATCATACGAAATGATATAAAGAGTCAAATAAAGTGCATTTGATGCACCAAAGAAGCAAAATAAAATGCATTTTAAATGAACGATTGTAGCACAAAGGTATGTACCGTATGATTTTGTAATACACCACAGCAAGCTATGTGAGGAATGACGAAAATGTTACTGCATTGTGAACGCGTTTGGCCGGTCGTTTACTGCAACAATGCTCTACTTTTGCCAGGCGCACATAACAAATTTAAATAAATAAAAAAGTAGAAATTTGGTTGAAAATGTTATTTTTTCGTTTGTTATTTATATGTCTGCACTAATGCAATTTCATTTGTTATAAAAGCGCATTGTGATAAATTAAGTAATCAAAAATTGTGCTGAACTGCAAAGAAAAAACTTTCAATAATAAAAATTTAATTATACTGAGAAACTTTCGTACGTAAATTAAGGTCACATAATTGATATCGCTGCTTTTAAGTTCACAAAAACCACAATGGTACGGCGAACAAGTTAGCGCAAATATATGACACATGTTTCATCACGGAACAGAAAAGGAGAGCATGAGCTTGTTGCCATGACATTTTTTTTACAATATTCGCAAAAGTATTTTTAGCGAAAAGTATCTCTAAACTTCTCACTCAACAAACAGATTTCGCGCGTAAAATACACCCGTCGCTATTAGGAGCCCATAAACCTAGCAGCACATTCCATATAAAATTGAACAGAAAAATATTTTTCTATTCAAAAGCAATATATACTCGCGCAGACATAGTCACACATTGATTTCAAATTGATATTGTTATTAAATAAAAGTCATTTATTTTTTAGCATAAATTGTAGGTTGTTTTAGATAAAAGTTGTTATACTGGTCTTCCGTAATGATTGAAGAAAAAATGAGTGCGCTCTGTCGTTAATTCAGCTGCCAGCCTTGTCGTGCTTTGCCTACTAAATTGAACCTAAAACAAGTTGTGTATTGAAGGCGGTTGGATTCACTTGCGAATGAAGATGCAGCAAACTTGCTAATACAAATATCACGTGAAAGATTTTTGGCAAAAAACATTATAAGAGCCTGCTACTCACTGGGCGTTGTGCTCAGCCGATGTCACACATAAACCGCGTTGTCAGCCAAGTCCGGTTTACTTTGTGCAAGTGTTTGGGATTTATTTATTCACGCCACGTACCCGACCTACAAGCTCTGGAGTAACTGGATGCAAAGAATTTCTTTTTATTAAAGTAGCGCTACGGTGACCAGTCACTGACCAATGTGAAGACTCCAGACACTTTAAATGTCATCACATTAAATCGAAAACTTGCATGCATGTGACGCGAGTCCATTCGCCATCACGTCACGTCATGCAACTCACCTTTTAAGCAGGAGCGCATACCGCTGTAGCAACACAAATCAGACAAATAATACGAAAACGTGGTGAATGGCTTCAGTTTTATTATACTTTGTGTTTGTATAATAATGAACGGCTGGAGCGTTAGATACTGGTAGCCTGGTGCGCGATGTATGCATGTATATGCGCGCTTTGATACTCGGCTAGCAGCTAATATTTGTTCATTGAAATTTTTTTATCGTCACATTCGTAGGCAGTGCTATGTGTTTGGTTTTTAGTTTTTTTTTCTCAAGTGTACTCAAGCGCTGTTGGTTTGGTCAAAATACTCAAACACTGCAGTATGGTCAGCAATATTGATTTGAACGTTTTTGTTATGATTTTGTTGTTTTTATCGTCAGCATGCCGTGGCAAAGACAAAAAGGTCATTGCCATGATGATTATTCACAAGTAACAGAACGAGATAGATAAAACGTGACAATGTCCTTGGATGAAAAACGGCCGACATTACCAGGCTAAAATAAAAATTGTAGAATCTTCGTTCGATCGATTTAATTACCTCAAATGTCAAACGCTTGTTCTTCGATGTTTTGGTGACACTTTTTTTATTTAATCTCGTAATGTGCTGTATGAATACATTGAAGCAATGAGTACGTAACTCCCTCGCTTTTTAGAACGAAATTCATAATATTCGGTAAATTCTTGTTTTTTATTTTTACTTTCATTCGGTGCTGCTCTTGTTTGTGCGAATCCTTCTATCCGCGTCATCCTTATACCACTTTAAAGACGACTTGAAAGAAGTCGGTTTCTTTTGATAATCGTCGAATTTAAAAGGCGTGATTTTTTTTTTACTACAAATACGCCTTGAATTGTTTAAAACTACCAAGTAAACATAATTAACCGCAATTTATGTGCCGAATATATTTCGCATATGATACATGTAAAGCGAAAACAATAGTGAAACTCCACAGGCGTTTCAAAATGTGTTCGTTGTCATGACTACAAACGCCATTTTATGCATTTATTGCAACCGCATACGTTACCTTACCGCTTTGGTGAACCAGGCTCTAAGACTGCAAAGCATACGCAGTTAATGTACTTTCCTCTCTCAATAGGTTGTCAACCGTATCGTTCATGCTTTAATGTTAATTAGCTGGCTGTGCTAGAAACGCGTTTTTAAGTAAACATTTTATTTAAAACTGCATCGCTGTGTTTACCTGTTTTTAATTTTTTTTAATAAACTAATACGAATAAATGTTTTTTATATTGATTATTGATTATATTCATTTAAAACGTGTGATGAAGAAAATATAAAAACAATGTAGAGATGCTGTTTAATACACAGCAAATACGCTGCCGCGCATAACAGGTGCTTTTGTTTACATTTTCATCAGATTTTCTTATAGAAATTTTCCTACATTCAATCACACTGAAATGCGTTTGTTATCACGTTGAACATCTTCGCGCCTGGTAATTTAAATGAAATTTTTCTGGAAAAAGAAACGAAATGAAATTTCTCGATCTAGGGAAACTATTTGTTTTTCTTCTTTTTTTTTTTATTAATTTATACGATGCGACTCGATAATAATAGACGAATTATTATTTTTTTTTTTTTGTAATTCTTACCGTCATACTTTCTAATAAAAATATTTTCCTTTTTGCATTGGCTGAAAATATAACATAGCGGCATCTATGTAGGCTATGGCTTAAATATATCTTGATTAGGCAAGACACTTGTTTAAATGGTATAAAAACAAAAAAAAATTATTAAGACTATTTTCCATCAGAGGGCGAATACACGTTTTACACTAGCATGGACTTTCAATCATTTTTTAAAAAACAAAGAATGTAAGTAATTGAGGACCACCTGAAACTATGCAAGAAAAGACATATGATTTTATTTTATTATATATTGTTTTTTTTTTTATTATTATTATTTATTAATTATTTATTAATTATTATTATTAATTATTATTAATTATTATTAATTAATTTTAATACAGATAATTTTTGTTGTATTTTAATTTAAATTTAGAAATTCTTAAAGAAGACGATAAATGTATGTATTTATAATTAATATATATGATATGATAATAAATATTTACATTGTTTTTCTGGTTTTCTTTCTTTTTTTCTTTTCATTTTCTTTTTCTTTTTTTTATTTCCTTAATTCATAATTTTTATTTTTTTTATTTTTTTATTTAAATATAATTCATAATTAAAATTATTTATAAAGTAATTAATAAATTCAATTAAAAGATTAATTAAAAAATATAAAACTAAAAAAACGAATAGCGAAAAATCAAGTTATTTAACATTATATTTTGCTTAAGGTTTGTGTATTCACTATTTACTTATTTATTTATTAATATAATAATAATTAAAAAAAAAAAAATTCTTTTATTTTAATTTAATTTAATTAAAGTTATTATAAATATAAAATTATAATTTAAAAAAAAAGAAAAAGAAGAAAAATTAATTATTATCATTATTTTTATATAAATTATTACAAACGAATAAGTATTGTTAAAACTTAAAAAATAAAAATAATTTTAGAAAATTAACTCACTAAGTGCTAAGCTTATTGGTTTTTAATTATTAATTATTAATTATTATTATTATTTTTTTGATTTAAATATTCTTTTTCTAACACAAATAAAAATTAAATAATTAAAAAATAATATTCTTAAGCTTAAATTAATTAAATTAATTATTATATAAGAATTATACAAGTTTGCTTATTATTAATTTTATTTATTTAATTATTTATTTATATTTATATATATATATATATTTATATATTTGTTTTGTTAAGAAAATGAATATTAATTTACTTTTATTTCTTTTTTTTTTTTTTACTTAATTATAGAATTTTTTGTGGCTTTAAAGCCTTTATTGCGTTTTTTTTTATTTTTTTTTTATATTTTCCTTTATATTTATTTATTATTATTAATTAAACGAAAAACATTTCTCATCATTTTATAATTTTTAAAAGTTTTTTTTTTTTTAATTAATTAACTTAATTAATTAATTATTTATTGGGTTTATTTTGTTTTTTGGATTAAATATTTTACAAATGTGTTTTTTTTTTTTAACTCAATTTTACTCCTTTATTTTTGAGTAATTTACGTATTTTCTGTTCTTTTTTTTTATTAAATGCATTAATTATAATTATTTACTTTTATTAATTAATAATTTAAATAAAAAAGTTTTGTTATCAAGGACAATTTACTAATTAACAAAAAAAAAAATAAAAATAAAATGAAATCGAAAAACTTACTCAAATAATGAGTGAAATATTTTTATCGCGTTTTTTTTTTTTTATTAATAATTTAATTATTTTGATAAAATTAAAAACAAAATGTTGTTGTTGATTGAAAAATAATAATAATAATTAAATTGTCCTTTAAATAGATTTTATTTCACGTAAACAAAGTCGAAAAATAATAATAAAAAGGCAAGGATAGTGCGTTAATTATGTACAGTTCACTAAAAAAGAAAAAGGAATTTCTTTTTTTTTTTCAAAAAGTATTTTCGCTATCTACAAACGCAAGAAAACAATCGATGTTAATTAATAATAAATTTAAAATGAAAACAAAAACCAATAATAATTCGATGAATAATAAACTAACTAAGTTTAATTAATTTTCTTTTCTTATTTAATTGTTAATTAATTAATTAATGTTCTTCTCTTAGACAGACTTAAAAATGATTGACAAAAGCAAGAGACCACATTACACGATTTTTAATTAAGAACAAAAAAATGTACCAACGTTTCCTCAACCAATTACACACTCAGCAGTATTAATTTTTTCTTTTTTTTTTAAATTAATTATAAATATTTTTTTTTTTTTTTTTTTATATAAATAATTAAATTTTTTTTCTTCGTTAATTAAATTTAAAAATTTCTTTTTTACATAATTATTATTTATTTTTTTTTATATCATTTATTTAATTTTCTTTTTATTAATGCAAGGATAATGGTTCCTTTATTTAATTTTAATTTTAATTTTATATTAATAAAATTTAATTTATTTTTTTTTTTATTTATTTTTTTTTTTCACATTCACAAAATATTTTTGTTTTATTTAATTAATTAATTAATTAATTAATTTAAAAATGTTAATTGGGTGGATTTTGTTTTTATTTTTTTTGTTTTTATTTGTTTTCTTTCACATTTTATTTTATTTATTTTGCGGTAGTTAAATGTTAAATGCTACGTTAGAAAAATCAGGAGAACTATATAACACCTTAACATATTTTTACCTTAATTATAATTTAAATCACCTAAATTACTAGCAAGAAAAAAAAACAAACAAAAACAAAAATTAAATTAAATTAATAAAAAAAAAAAAAGTGTGTCTAAGACAAATTAATATTTATTTTTAATTAAATTACAAGATTAGACTAAATTTTTAATTATTTTATATCATGTTTACTTTTAAACACTTTTCACCTAGATCATTTATATAATCCATTTAAATTAATTAAATAAATAATCGATATGCGTTGGGAGGGAGGGTGATGGATATTATTTTTCTTTTATTAATTATTCCTTAATTAATTATTTTTCATTTTGATCTTTGCTTGATTACTATTAGAAGTTATAATAAATTATTAATAATTTTTTAAGTAAATTTTCTTGAAACTATTTACAAAGTACATTCTCTTTTCTTTTCTTTTTATTTTTTTGTTTATTAATTAATTATTTAATTAATAAATTTTTTATTAGGCAAAAGTGAATTAATTTCTAATTAATTTTTTGTTTATTTTTTTTTTTTTTTTGGAAAGTTTTTTATACTTAAGCTAAAGTCTAAAGCGTTTCCATTTGTTATGTTAACGGACTAAATGGAAACGTTTTTCTTTTCTTTTCGTTACTTTACGTTTCTTTATATAAAAGTGTCGCCTTTAACACTATTTCCTTTATTAATTTGGTTGGCTTTTGAGATCGTTTATCGTTTAATTTATTGTTTCTTATATTTTGATTTATGTTTTCGTTTAATTATTTATAATTTATATCTCATGCCTTTTTTTTTTTTTTTTTTTTTTATATTTAAAATAATTATTTTAGCGATTTAAAAATCTTTTCTTTATAGATTCAATTTGAAAATTATATAAAATTAATTAAATAATGTATTTGGTTAAAACAAAAGTTTATTTTTATTATTATTTACTTTAATTATTAATTAGCTACTTAATTTTATTAAATAAGGAATTATTAATTAATTAAACTTTTTTGTTTTTTTTTTTTTACATGAGATTAATTAATTAAATTTTTTTTTCTTTTCTTTACTACAAATATTTGGCCTTAAAAATTAATCGTAATAGAAATGAAAACATAAAACATAATTTAGTTAATTTAACAAAAAAAAAAAAAAAAACATATATATAAAAAAAATTTATTGCAAATAATTAATTAAAAAGTTTATTCATTTATGTACAAAATTATAAATAAAGTTTTATGCTGCTGTTTTGCAGAGCGTTTCTTTGTTATTTGTTTAAAGACAATATAAATGGTGGGAAAATTATTATTATTATTATTATTAAAATATTTTTGTGGTCTCTACACAATTATTTTATTTGATTTAATTTAATTATTTGTTTTATTTCATTTTCTTTTGTTTTTTTTTTGATTAATTTATTTAATTATTTGTTTTATTTCTTGCCTATTTGTTTATAAGTTAATAACAGTCTCATAAATTCTGATTTGAATTCAAGAAATAAAATTAAATAATAGAACAACAATAACATTGTACTGAAATTCATTCCTTTTTAATGAAACGAAGCATTTTTCCTTACATTATTAATTAATTAATTAACTTAACTTAACTTAAATTAAAAATTTTAACGAATAATTATTATTATTTTATTTACATTTAATTCTTTTTTATTTTTTTGAGTTTTTAAAATTATTATTATGATTATTTTTTTATTTATTTTTTTTTTTTAAACGATTGCACTGAGGAGGATCAATATTCTAATAAATAACGAAGAAAAAATTATTTTTTTAAAACAAAATTTTTAAAAATTAATTTAAATTAATTACAAAATTAAAAAAATCTATAAAAACCAATGAATTTTTGTTGTTTTAATACACACTTTCACTTTTAGTTTATTTGAGTTGGTGACTTTTAGTTCGTGTTTTCATTTTATATTTTTATAAATTTTTAGTCTTTTATCTCTTAGGAGTTAAATTTGGGTGGTTAAACTGCTTATTTATATTAAATTATAACGTAAAAACTAATAATTAAACATTTATTTCACACTCAATACTCCCATCGATCGGTTTGTTCATCTTCCATTTCCTTTTTGATTTGAGGCGACCCGGTTAGGCTGGTGATATCGGTCATGTCTTCTTTATTATTGCTGGAAACTGTAGTGTTGTTGTTTGTGGCATCCATACCGTGTGTTTCGGACGTTGCTTTTTCGGAGTTGGCAGGACTATCAGGGGCATCATCATCCTCATCATCTGAATGTGCTGTTTGATCGAATCGATCCGATACCGGCGTCGGTTCAACATGAACAACATCTTCAGCTCGGCTATAATCAGATGCTTGTTGCATTACACAAACTCCATTGATTATTACTTCTTTATCGGATGGTTTTCTTGGTGGACCGACACCTGGTTGACCTGGTTTTTTATCATCTTGCCAATCTGGGTTAACCCATTGTGGTGCGACAGGTTTTCTTCGAGAAGACCGTGAACTTGCTTGGAGAATTGCATGCGACACAGGAGTACCTTTTGATTCAGATCTTATATCCATACCGTCCATGGACTCATTATCGGAGATATGACTGTCGGCACCATCAGCATCATTATCACCATCAACTTCACCATCCCCATCCATTTCATCGAAATCATCATCACCTTCTCGTTTTAAAGAAGTCATTGATAAATCTAAACCACTCATTTGCTCTTTGAATGCAGTGTTTAATGCAGATAATTCTGCTTCATTTGTGGGTAATAATCCTCGTCCAATTAATGCAGCCAAATTTGGGTTTGTAGCAAAGTACGGTGGATATGGTAGAGACATTCCACTTAATCCAATTCGTTCTTTTTGCAGTTCCATAAGTCTTTGATTTAATAAAATACGGAATTGAACAGGATCAAATTGGGTTCCTGATTGACTTTCTCTGGTTGGAACCGGTTCATTTGGTGCACCATGTGGTACTTGTTGTTTGAGTCGCATTCGATGATTGTGGAACCAATTTGTAATAGTTCTTGTAGCTAGACCTAATTCAGTGGCAAGGAATTCGATTGTTGCAACATTTGGATATGGATCTAAAGCAAAAGCAAGGCGCAAAGCTTCTTTTTGTTCCTCAGAGAACAAAACTCTTTGTTTTTTGCTGGGTGGTGCTCCAACTGAACCAACAGATCCTGGTCCTGGTGAATTTGAATGATAAAACTCAGATGTATCATTACTACTTGTGTCAGAACTGTTGTCTTGACCTCCTGGACCAGTTGATCGACGTCGTTTGTTAGCTTCACGTCGTTCATTTTTAAGTGCTTGGAGGCGGTCCACATTATTACCATCAGATAGCCACAACTGCATTCTAATAAAGGGTTCTCGACCTTTAATGCTTAACATATGCCAGGGCTTTGGCTTTGAGAGTAATTCAGATACTGATCCCTGCGAGAGACCTAAAACAGCTTCTCCGAAAATCTATAAAGATAAACATCGTTTTAGTCTTGATATTCTATATAAATTGTTAAATTAAATAATTTCTTACCTTTTGTCCAATATTATTAGCTAAAAGCGCTTCCTTGATTTTTGTTGTTATGACTTGGGTGTCAAGGTCCTGTGTGAGAGCAGCCATTTCATAAACTGTGGGTGACATATGCTGATGCAAACTTCTCATAGCATTATTTTGCTGAGGTGAATGAACAGGCATTGGCATTGGTGGCTTTTTCTCTTGCGATGGTATTGGAATTGCATGATGAGGAGGAATACCAGGTGGCGTCAACAGTAAGCCTTGATGCTGTGTTGTTGGTACATGCGGTATTTGAGTACCTTGAATTTGAATCATATGTTGCTGATCTTGCTGCATCTGCTTGATACTGTCGCTCATTATTTTTGGCATTGGGGGTATTTGTTTAGTAATCGCTGATGGAATTTGCGGTGACCCACTGTAATTGCCAGTACGCATTAATTTCTCGGGTGCTATTTTATATTGACTAGCAACCAATTTATGGACGGCATTCTCATCTTCCAAGAACATTTTCATACGAATAAATGGCTCTCTTCCTTTCTGTGTAAGCATGTGCCATGGCTTTGGTCGAGCCAAAAGATCACTAACCGATCCTTGTGATAATCCAAGAACTGATTCTCCAAAAAGGCGTTGGCTTATTGAGTACTGGGATAAGGCCTCTTTAACTCGTCTGACAATATCTTCTGTATTAAGATTGTTAAACATGTCAAACTGTTGTTGTGTTATTGGTGGAAGTACGGCTTTTAAGGGGCGTTGAGGTTGCGAATGATGTGGTGTAACTGGCGGTTGTGTTATTAAGGAATTTGTAATAGATGCCATTCTTTGGAGTGGACTGGCTGCAGAAGAAAAGTCTTCTGTTGGCGTAATTGCGGGTGGAAGAATCGAACTGCCAAGCGGACTTGGGGCAGATGATGCGGTGGTTGTTGGTGTTGAACTTGGTTCCTGTTTTGGACGAACAAGACTGAATGCACTGCCTGTATGACGAATATTTTCATCTGTTGAGTCGCGACTATTCTCATTGCTGTCATCCACAATTGATGATGGTTGACCATTCATTATTATTTGTTTCTCTTTTGGCAAGGATAAATCTTGGGCTCCATTGAGAGCTTGTTGTTGCATTGCAAGTATGCTTGGTAAATTTGGAAAGTTTGGAAAATTTGGAAGGTTTCCACCAGTTTGTTGTAACTTCATTAATTCTCTATGATAAGCTTCTAATGCCATTCGTATATTCTCCTCTGGCATCTGATTATTTGCCGGTGGCATGCCACCACTGAAAAAGTGTGGAAAAAGAAGACTAAATTAGTTCAAGCAGCTGTTTCTTTGATGGATGTTGGAGAAGAAAATAATTTGGTTTTGCTGATTTGTGATCGATTACATACCTGGGAAAAGCGTCACGGGGTGCACGGGTCATTAGTTTCGCAAGCTCCTCTTGATAAATACGAGCAACCTTCTCCTGTGGAATATCATCGTTTTCGTATTTTTTAAGTTTACGATTCTGTGAAGATTCCTTTGAGAACGGCGATATACATTGATTATGCGGTGATTTTGAGTCATCATTGCTCTGTGAGTCGTCTTGATGTATATGCATTTGTTGTAACTGATGCTGCTGTTGGGCCTCTTGCATTTGACGTTGGTGCATCTGATGTTGGGCCTCTTGTGACGGATGACGATGCTGTACAGCTCCCGTATTTGGATTTTTCATTAAATTCGATGCCTCCGATAATATATGAACGATTCTCTCATCTGTCATATTATCATCTGCACGTCCGTATTGTGGCATTGTGGAATCTTTACCTGAAATTATAGAAAATCTGTCATAAAACAAAAAACGAGGTACGAGAGCCATCCTTTCGGGGCGGCAATTTTATTTTTTTTTATTTTTCCTAAACAATCTATCGCTATAACTTTGGTTCTTTATTTTTCTAACGTTAATTCCTCTTCAATTAATTAAATACACAAACACTTGTTATTTCCTTTCAACATATATTCTAATTTATTATTTAACATTAAAAAAAAATAGCTAAACTAAACTAAACTTAAGACACATATATTGTTTTATTTACACGATGATAATGGCGATGATTATTATCAATAGCGTTGTGTCTATAAAAAATGATAATAATAATAAAATTTATAATCAAAATGCTGCATCAACAGCAGCCAACAGTTGTGGCAAAAAATCATTTATTTTTATTTTCTATGTAAAACAAGAAACAAAATTAAATATTTTTTTCTGTAATGAATTCTCTTGAGCAAACATGGTCAATCGCCATCTTTTACCATCATCATCAGGATCACGTCATCATCATCGAACAATATTAACAAATCAAAATCTAAATAAGAATTGTTTTATTATTTATCGTAAAAATAAAATAATAATAAAACAATAAATCGAATTTTGTTAGTGCGTTTGGGGGTTTTTTTTTTTATTATTATTATTATTATTATTATTATAAAAGTGCAATCAATTGCCCAAAGGGAATTTGTAGAATATTTTGCTTTGCTTTGTTTTTATATTTTTCATTTATTTATTTTGATTTTTTTAACGAATTTATTTTATTTCATATTTATATTTTTAACTAAAATCAATTACGTACATTGCATGTTGATATTAAAGAAAGTGGGTGTTTAACACTAATTTATCCCCTTAGTTATTAAAATATTTATTAATTTATTTTTCTTTTTGATAATATGAATTTATTTAATTCACAATTTTCATTGAAAAAAAAAAAAAAAAAAGAAAATAAAATAAGATAAACGGATAACTTTTCACGGACACCCAAAAGAAATATTTTTTTTTTCTTGTCTGCTAATAAAAATTTCGTCTTCATAGACAAGTTACCAAGAAAGTAATGGCAAAATTCCTTCGTTATTTTTGTTATGAAAAATTAAATAAAAAAAATAAAAATCAAAAAACAATCATTTTCAGTCACCAGAATTGAAATTATTTGTTTGTGTTTGTCATCAATTTCTATTTATTTATTTTATTTAATAAAAATAAAAATTTATATATTATATGATTCTGTCATGATGACCTGATTGTGATTGTTTTTATTTTTATTAAAAAAAAGAAGCGAAAAAAACACTTTTTTTCTCTTGTATGACGACGACGATGACAACAATCTTGATATGACATTTTATTATTCAAAAGAAAAAATGCATTTAAATTAAATTAAATTAAATTAAATCACAAAAACAATACAAAATGGAAGCGTGAAAAATATTTGAGTAAAAAAAGTCGCAAATTTTTATTAATAAGTCATTAATTATTGCAATAAATAAATAAATGAAAAGAAAAAACAATCGATTTCATTGGTTACAGATAAAATTATTTAAATTAATTAAATTAAATAAATAAAAAGTAATTAAACAATCAACGTTGAACGAATTTCAATTTTATAATTTTTTAACGAATGCCAAAGTACAAGAATTTTTATTTTATTTATTATATAATCAGTTAAATACTTTTTTTTAAGCTTTGCTAATTTTACAAGGTGTGTTAATTAAGAATATTTTTGTAGATTATTTTCTTATAAACCAAAATTTTTTGTTTTTAATAAAAATAAATAAATTAGACCACACACTTTGCGATAAAGTACAGTGAATTGCATTCAACGTATTAATAATGCAGAAATAATTATTAATTAGGCTTGGTAATTAGTATCCTGGTTTTATCTAGTGTATAAGGAAATGTTATTCTATTTTTATCGAATGAAACTTATATTAAACAAACCAAAAAAACCGCTTAGTTATGTCAATTGATTAAAAATAGGTAAATACTTAATTAAACATTAATCTTTTCGCTCTGATTTTCCTTTTCTTTTTTATTTTTTTTTTACTTTACTATGATTAAGGTGTGGGTGTATGCTAGATTTATTAACATTTGGCATTCCTCCAATAATTATTAGACAAAAATTACGTTGACTGTTTTTTTTGTTCCATGTTTGTTTACTTATCGCTGTTAAATAACAAACAATTTCTTTCTTTAAGAAAATACAAAAAATAAAAATTAAAAGTGTCAATAAATAATTGATGAAATTGTTGTATAGCAGAATTATTTTTTTATTTTATAATTGTGACATACGTAATGCCTGAAAGAAGCTTACTTAAGATGTTTTTTTAATTTTTTTTAATGAGGGTGTAGTATACTAGTTAAAAAATATTTCATTTCAAGATATTATTATTATTTGTTGACCGTAGACATTTTATCTAGTCTTTCCCACCCATTAATCCCTCAACGTTCTCAAACTTGTCAATCAAATAATATTTCCTGTTTATTTATTTAGTATTATTCGTATAAAATTTCTAATTTTGTTGCTGATGTTTTTATTTTAATGAGTTAAATTAGACTGAATGAATATTCTCTACGCTTATTGGTTGTCACAATTCTGTTTATCATTAAAAAATGTTTAGTAAATTGTTGATAAATAATTTTAATAGCTGAAGAAAATAATGCTGATGATGGTGCTTTTACAGTAGAAAAATTAATTTATTTTTTAACATCCAATTTTAATCTATGTATTTCGATTTTATTACTTTCGCCTACTATTGTAGTTCGTATCATAAAAAAAAAATATTTATCTGTTTTAAGAATTATTGTACGAAAGTAAAGTCACTTAAAATGCTTTTTTAATTCTATTAGAAAATCAATTATAATCCAACCAATAAGAAGAATTTATTAAAAATAATAATAACACCTCATTAAATTTTTATGATTATTATATTTGCTAAAAAATAATTAAAATGAGTTTAAGAAACATCAATAGTCGTCAATATGGTGGGAACGGCAACTACATGAATATTTAATTCTTAAAAAATGGTTAAATTACTGCTGTTAAACTCTTGGTGACAGTTTAACCTGATATTTTATCGTTATTTTAAAGTTACTAAATGCACATTTAGCATTTGAATTTAATTATAGAAAACGTTTCTTGTAGCAAAATTTGTAACAATTTTCCAATTTTCTTCTTAAATGTTTTTCCTATTAAAAATTCCATTTCATTTTATAATTCTATTTTCTTCGAAATATAATGCATTTTAATAATAGAAAGCAAAAAAAAAAAAAAAAGAAAAACAATAACAAAAATAAAATAGGTCAACAAATAATCAAATTATCATAATAATAATAATATTTCCTCGATTTGTAATAAAAATAAAAATAAAAGAAAAAGGAAAAGAAATTATTTCTCAATTTTCCATAAAATATGATTTGCATGCGAACTAAATAAAATTAATAATAATAATAAAAAAAAAAAAATTTATTAAAGAAAAACGTACGTACAGGAGTCAAATAACGCACATTAAACTGAATAAAAATCGAGAGAATAAAATAATAATTTATTCACCCTGTTTAATCGATTTAATTCGTTTTTTTTTTATTTTATTGTTTTTGTGTTCTTTGGAAATTTATATCTTTATTTTCTTTTTCTATTTTATCCAATATAAATTCGTGTGAGTTATTATTATTATTATTATTATTTTATTCTTTGAATATTTTCAAAATGGGTGGTATGAGTTTCCTCTTCTTTTTTCTTCTTTTTTAATATTATTTAAAAATAAAAATAAAATTTAATGATTAATACCGATAAAACGAGTAATAAATTGGTAATAAATATATAAATATGTGCAGATAATAATTGAGTGAAATTTATTATATTTTAATAAATAAAAAAAAAAAAAAAAAAAAAAAAAGAAGAAAAAACCCTACAAAAAGGCACACATCGAAACCAAAAAAAATCTCATCATCTTTATTATTTTTAATTAATTATTTATTGTTGACAAGTAATTTGTGGGTAATAAAAAAAAATTATGCATAGCAACACACGATCAACAGTCAACATTAAATAAAAAAAAAAAAATAAAAACGAAAGGGGAAATAAAATTTTTATTAATTATTTTATTTAAATAAAAATTAATAAAATTAAGATTTTAAGATAAAAGCAGAAACAATTTTTTTTTTTTTTTTTTTATTTAACTAGCGCAATTTTATTGACGTCAATCAGGTAAATTTATTATTTTTCTTAACTGTTTATTGCTCCAATTTCAGCATGCAATTTAATTTATTTATCAAAATCGAAAATAATGAACTAAACAACAAGAACCCATTGGTTAAATTTATCCACGTACATACTGATTGTTTATCTGATTTTTTAAAGCAAATTTATGCTTTTTTTTTTTTTTTTTGTAATAAAATTTATCGATTGTTTGACCAATTTTTTATTCATCCGATAAAATGTTTTTTTTTTTTTTTTTAACTAAAAATGATGAGTATATCGCGTGTATTATTATTTTCTATATTTTTTCGATCATGTGATAATTGCTTTATAATAGATGATTTCGTATTAATTTACTTTAAAAATGTATAAATAATATTAATAATAATAGAATTTAAATGAAAAATTTGCTAGAATAGCATATTATTCATAAAATATATTTTATAATAATTAATAATCTGTGTATAAATTATTTTTACCTTTCTACGTTTAAGGTAACAACAAAAGAAAACATTTTATGTAAATATAATATCGATTTATTTAAATTAAATACTATAATAGTTTTTATTTCTATTATTTTTATTATAATATGACATTATACGAGGTATAGTCAAACCACCACCACACAATATTGCTTAATTTATTTTATCGTCATTCGCCTAAATCAAGTATAACAACCTTCGATTTTATCTAAAGTAAAATGTTAAAGAAAAATACGCAAAGTAACATAACGAAATGTTATGGGGTGTTTTTTTTTTTTTTTTTCATTTTCGTAACAAATATTTTTACCACCCATTTATCAGGCACAAGAAAATTTATTAAAACAAAAAAAAAAAAATAAAAAACCTTTTCTGTTTTCGATACTAAACGTTAATGTTTTACGTTAACTTTAACGTAACGTAATAATACGTACAGTAAAGTATTTAATGTAAATAAGAAAAGAAATGGTAAAAAAAAAAAAAAAAATTATTTCTACTGGAAATGGTTAATATGGAGTATGCTAATGCATGCAAATAGAGAAATTCACACGCGATTCTACTACTCCTTAACTCCTTAACTTACGTATTAAATAGAAGAAGAAATACTTTTGTATAAAAACCGTCTAACAATTTTATATTTATATTTCAAATAGCAACAGAATAAAAAAAAAAAAATTATAAACTAAATACTATCCCCATTTACAGTTGAAGAACTTTTACAACCCTATCAATTAAATTTGGTAAAATTTCGTCCTTCTCATTTAAATTTTCTATTTATTTATTTATTTTTTTTTTTTACCAGTAAAACATACGAAAAAGTTAAAATAAAAAATGATAAGATATAACAACAACAGACTAAGCGAAAGTTTAAAAAAAAAAACAACAAACCATGCAAGGTATATTAGTTTATCGTCTGCTTTGTCTTTTATATTTATTCGATAAACAATTGTATCAAACGTAAAAACCAAATAAAAAAAAATAAAAAACAAAACAAAACGCTATGCAATTAAAATAATAAATAAGTTTAAAAAAAAAAAGGAAACATTTTTAGCTGCTTCATAATTTAAAAAAATAAATAAATAAAATTTAAGCAACGCAATCAAACTAAAAAGTTAAATAAACGAATCAATTTAAAACAGCAACAACAATAGCAGCAGCAGCAGCAGTAGGATCAACATAACAACAACAGAACAAAAAAAAAAATCCTTTTTCAGATTAAATTTTGAATAAATTTTATTTTTTTATAACTTTAAATGCTGTCTGGGGCAAATGTCTCAGAATAAAAAAATATCGATCAGAAAAATGCCCTCTCTGCGAATGATGTGCCTTCTTTTTTTTTTTTTTTTGGGAAATCATAAAAAGCAATTATTAACAATAAATCGATTAAACCAATCAATTTATTTATTATTACTTTACATTACTTTACTTTACTTTTAGCATTTTATTGTTGATTATCGTTGCTGTTGTTGTGCAATTCCTCGAATTTAACTTCAGCACATCTTTTCCTTTTTCTTTTATTTTTGGTTTTATTTGTGGTGCAATAAAAACAAAACAAAAAAAAAAAAATAAATAAATCATGCGAGTTGTTTTCGTCAAAAATTCCGTTTTATTGAACTTTTATTGCTTATAAATGTTTGTTGTTATTTTTCTTCAGCTTATATTGCTTTTACTAATTTTATTCAAACCTTTAAAATAAATACAAATAAAAATAATAATATTTTTATTTTTTTTTGCATTTTTTGTGTTCTGTTATCTATTTTGCTGTTTTTCAAATATTTTTTAATAGTGATCTCGTGTAATTTTTAACCTAACCCTATGCACTTATTGTACTTTTATAACAACAAAAAAAAAAACACTATTTCTTTTTGTAACAATTTGTTAACAGCCAAACACACATCATTTGCATAAAATAATTTGGCTAAATAACAAGAATTTTTTAGTTCGATAGGCTGCTCACCCGAGATTATAACTATGAATAAACTTTTTTGTTTTAATTTTACGTTTCAGTTGCATTTTTTTTATTTTCTGCTTTTTTTTTTTCTAATCTAATAAATTTATGTCATTTTTTGTTTTATTTATTTGCCTCGTCTATTATAAAATACCTCAATATCATATAAGCAAAATGCATTTATTGCAGTCGGTTGTTTTTACTGCTGTGTTTAGGTCGCGATGTTTATAAATTGGTTGGGTGCAGTAATGAAGTTAGAAATAAAAACTTTTTAATTGCAATTGTTTATTTTTTTTTTTCTTTTTGCTTAGCTATAACAATTCGGCACGCGTTTCTATAAAAGAATTTTCCGGCAAACTGTACACTACCTTGGTAGCAACGAATAGTTATTTAAATAATAAATAATAATAACAAAAACAAAAATAATAATACGAAAATTATTTTTAAGAATGAAAGGAAGCAACAACAAATAAAAAAAAATTATTATTTGTGTGATTAAACTTGTAGCTTTAATGTCACATTTTAATTGGTGAAATGTTTTCAATTTTAAATTATATAGAAAATTCTTCGTCTTTTTTTTTTTTTTTTATTGTTCTTCTTCATTTTGTTTTAATTTAATTAAAATTACAAATGATGCTTCTTTGTACTGTCTTTGATTTTATTTATAGTCTATTTTTTTTTTTTTTTGTTCTTAGTTTTCCGTTTTTGTTATTTTTTTTTAATTTCATACAAAGTTTATAGATGATTTTTTTATTTAATTTGTTGACTATGATTATGAACTAACCAAAAGTAAAATGTAAAAGAAAAACATCTGTAAATACGTAGAAATAGTCAATAATAATCATAATAAATAAATAAATAAATAATTTTCGCTTTCTTTCTTGTATTTTCATAATTAAATGTTGTGAAAATAGCACAATATTAGCAAATAAATGCTTTTTTAATTAATAAATGAACAAAAACAAAAATAAAAAATCACTTTCATCAACACTTAGTTAATAAAATAATTATTTATTTTAGGAGACAAAAAAAAAAAAAAAAAAAAAAAAAAAAAAAAAAAAAAACACGATGAAATTAAATTAAAATACAAAAATAAATAAAACAAAATAAATTATTGTTTATTTATAATAAAATATATAGATTTAAAGTCATTAGATATACATGGCAAAGAAACAAAACAAGAAAATGATTATTTTTGGCAATTGTCCAACATTTATGTATTTTATTTATACACAAACATATGTAGTATTATTATTATTATTATTATTATTATTATTACTACTTTTACTTCTTAATTTTAGTGGATTTTTATTTAATTTTTCCTTTCTTTCAAACACACCAAGTGTATCTATTAAATATTTTGCAAGAAAAATCATCTAAGATATGGATATAGATTGAGAAAATCTTTAAGAATGTTATGTCGTCGTTTGATACATATAATTAAATAAATTTGATAGAAGAATTATAATAATAATACAATTATGTATAGTAGCAATAATAATAATAATAATTATTATTTTAATAATACAATTTATATATAGAAAACATTAATATACTCAATTCGTTTTAGTCGTCGTCGTCGTCTGATTTTTTTTTTAGTAATAAATTAAATAAAAAAGAAAAAAAAAAAAAAAATTATTTTTCTTGTGTCAAGCAAATATTTATAAATTTCTTATTAATTAATTATTATTTTTATTTTATATATACATAGCGATGTGTTAATGTATTTAAGATCTTTTAAAGAAGAATAAATAGTTTTTTAATTAAACCATGTCTTTGTATCGAATATTATATAGAAATTTATGCAGATATTGTGTGTTTAATGACTACCTTAATACAACACTGGCAAATCAAAGTAATAAAACACACACACACAAAAAAAAAAAAAAAAAAAAACAAACGTATCTCTATCTTCTACCTTTATTTGAGAATAAAAATTTAACACGTAGTGAAAAACTAAAAACAAAAAATATTTATTGGAAATACTTTGAGTGATGAAATAATTTAAACGAAATAAAATTGAAAGCAAAAAAAAGGCAACGATTTATGGGACATTTTATAAAATTATTTTTTTTTTTTCTACTTTTTGTGTCTTGATTTTGTGTTTTTAATTTAATTTTATTTAGATCAGTATTTTTAGAACTTTAGAAAGAAAATAAAAAATTAATTTTTCTAATGAAAAAGTGAAAAATATTGTAAATAATAATAATTTAGGTAAAAAACGTTTCAAGTCCTACTCATTACACTTGGAGAATTATTACTATTACTATTATTATTATTATTATTTAAAAATAAAATTCAAATGTTGTCATTTAATTAATTTGAAGGTTAAATTTATTTTTATTTATTTTTTAATTAATTAAATTCCGCCGATGGAATTCGATTTTTAGCATGATTTTTATTACAAATAATTGATGTTTTAATTAACTACAAATGTGTAAAAATTCAAAATGATGTCACTTTTTATTATTTTTAATATTCAATTTCATCAATAATTGAGTTCATCGACTAATTAAACTTACATTTTATAAAAAGAGTTTTATTTTTATTTATATATATATATTTTTAATAATAATAATAATAATAATAATAATAATAATTTATTTCTACACGATAAATTTAGTTTAGTGTTTTAGAGTACAAAAACTAAATAAATAAAACATTGTCACCAGAGCGTCAAAAATTGGCTTTTTTTTTTTGTAAATAAATAAAATTTTATTTTTGAAAATAGAAATCATAATAATAATAATAATAAAAAATAAAATTGACATTAAATATGACGCCGCTTTATATTTTCAATAGAAACAGTGAAAAATAGAAAACAAGAAAATAGTTGTGTTCACTCACGCATAATTGGATGAATGATTTAGTATCTTGATGACAAATATATTAATATAAAAATTTATAGAGGGAACACAGAAAATATGTTTTTACATAATAATTATAATTATTTTCATATTTATTTTCTCCATTTCTCCATCATTATTATGACTTTTGTGGTTTTGTCTTATTATTTTTCTTTTTTTTTTTCATTAAAATTAAATCAAAACAACAAAATAGAATTATATTTAACAAAGAATTAAAATCAAAACATATTTAATCAAATTAAATTAAAAAAAAAAATAATTTAAAAAATGTCACAGGAATATCCTCTCTCTATCCTATATACCACTCAACGTCAAATCATGCTTTTTAATGAGTAATTATTTTCCTATGTTACTTAAACAAAAAAAAAAAAATTGTTTTGGGGGGGCACACAATATAATTACTAGAACTTATCGATCAAATAATTATTTTAAATAATTTTCCTTAATTTTTATTATTTATTATTGGTACGCAATAATAAACAAATCAAATAGCGCAACAACAATTGTTTAATCAATACGAACCATTAGCATTTATAAAACAAAAAAAAAAAAATAGAAAATAAACAACTGAATAAAATAAAATTGATAAAGAGGTGTGATAATTAAAAACAAAAAAAATTAAAAAATAATAATAAAAAAAATGTCATCAGCAACTATATATAAATAAAGAAAAAAAAAAAAAACAGCAAAACGAATGATTTAAATATTCCGCATTGCGTTTCAAAATTAATAATAAATGATGGTGGTGATTAATTTATTTATTATAAATTTTCTTTTCATATTTTATCAAAAAAAAAAAAAAAAATAATAATAATAAATATTTTATTTATTTATTTAATTTTTTGTCTTCTACGAAAATGTTATAAATTATAAAATTATCTTTAAATAATAATAATAATAATAAAATATTTAAGATTATAAAATAGCAAAAGACATTGAAAGAGGTGTTACACACTAGGCACAACCAAAAATATGAAAAACAATTACTTTACTTGTTTGATGTGTGATTTTTATTTATATTTTTCTTACCTAAATTATATAGGCTCATCATCATCATCATCTTCTTGTTTTATTTAATTTAATTTAATTTTGAAATTAAAATTATTATTTTTTTTTTTTTTTATCTTAAACTACTTAAATACCATTGTCCCCAAATGAGACATAGTTAATTTTAGATAATTTTAACTTTAATTTAATTTATTTTTTATTTATAAATGTATAATTTAGATGTTTTATTTATTTAAATTATAATTTTCCGAAATCAAACAAAAAAATAAAATCCTTTGGCCAATGTTCAAAAAATAAAAACAAAAAAAAAATTAAATTAAATTAAATTAAATATTCATATATTATCGTGTTCAAAAATTACAACAAAAATAAATTAATAAAAAAAAAAAAATGAAATTAAATCAAAATAAAAAAAAAAACGTAAAAAAAACAAAACATATAATTAAAGTAAAATCGTTGATGTTAATAAGATAGAACAAAGAAAAAAAAAAATGAAAAATATTTCTAATAAGCACGTGTTATTACGAATTTTCAAAGAATTTAATTAATAAAACAATTAATTAAATTTATTAATTAAAATGGTAAAATTGAAAACTAGAATGATTTGTCGATGCTGAGGTGAAATGTCTTAAATGAGCACAATAAACAATTTTTTAATAATACAAATGTTCCTCCTGCATTATTGAACAATTAACCCCTGAACTTAACTTAGCTTTCAAACCCTTTATACTATTAAATATTGGATGGATAACACCATTGATCAGGTTACCCCAAACTCTTTATAATATACAAAAAAAAAAGAAAAAACTACGTAATTTGGTCAAATTACCGACGGACGAACACTTGATAAACGAACGCCCACACCATACATCAACTTTTTAACCATGCTTGGTGTATGCCAATGTAGTTTTTAAGAGTGGATGTTGGTTACGAAGGGGTTGCAACAAAAAAGTGGTAACAATTATATATATATATATATGTATAAAAAATACAAATAATGACGACAATGAAGAATTATGAAGAATAAAATAAAATGTTTGACCAAGTACTAAAAAGGCTATGTCACTTGACCAAAAATACCCTCTTAACCTTATACTTGGAAATTTAACATAATATCATTTTATTTGTTACCGTTCTATTATCCACATTAGAGCCCCCCCATTCCATTTAAATACATTTTAATAATAATAATAACAGAATAAGGTGGGGAGATTTAAGTCTAGAATATTTTTAGTTAAATCAGAAATCATTTGGTGGTAGTACGAGGTACACACATTGCAATGGGTTTTTTTTTTAATTTATATTCTGCATACATATTTGACTCCACTTACGGTTGGCAAGTTAACTTAACTTAGCTTAACTATAGTGACGTGTTTGCTTTTTTTTTTATTATTATATATAATTCTGCTCATATTTAACCTTCACTTATTATTTCCTTCATTCATTATTTGTGAAAATGCTTTAAAATGTTTTTTTTTTTTTATATACATAATTGAAGTTTTAAACTGGGTATTTTATTTTATTTTATTTTATTATTATTATTATTTATGTAAAGTTCCAGTTCACTATCTAAATTATTGCTAAAAACTAACCGATAAACTACATGCTAGCTACCTTCATTCATGTATATAACCGCTTGACAATTCTTTTTAAGTATGTCGTAGGAACTTTGTTCGTCCTATTTTGAGAATTGTTAAAAAAAAAAATAAAACTTTAAACTGGACAGGGATAAATATTGTAACTTTTTGTTGTGTTATTGCTGCTTTTTCTATTTATTGTTAAAAACTATAAATTTAACTGTGGATGTTATGGCAACCGAAATTTTAAGGGTCAATAAGTGTTTTCTTTTTTTCATTCCACATTTTTTTTTTTTTTAATTTAGAGAGAACCAATCTGCGTAACTTTAAAGGTAGTTTTGCTTATAGACATATCACGTAGAAATGCAAGAATAAAACCAATCATGTCAACAGCGAATATGGTTATTATAGGAAAAAAAAATTGAAAAACTTTTTAATGATAAATAAAATAAAATTTCCCACATTGTTAACAATCTGTTTGTGTTGTTTTCTTATGTTTAACCCTATCTTATGTTATTGACAGAATTATTTATTTTTATTTTAATTCTCAGCTTTTTAACATCGAATTCTTTTTACCACAAAATTTATTTAACAATATCATTGATGGTAAAAAAAAAAAAAAAAAAACTTCTAAACAATATATGAACATATTTCCCGCCTCTACATGCTATTATACGATACGGGTATCTTAATTAATTTGTAATTACCTTGCCAATAATAAAATAATAAAATAATAAAACTTTTTCTTTATATATGTATATATTTTCGTGTGTCTTCATGACGTTACTACTCAAAATTCTTTATATAATTAAATAAAGTTATTAAATGGTAAGGGGTTGCAATTAAAAAAGTAAGGAGGGTGAGTAGTTTGTTATTTTCTTTAAAAAAAAATTTCTACAGGGTAAATAAACGCATATGACTGTTATTTAAACCATAATTCAATTGTTTAATAAACATGAATCAAGCTGTACAGAAATTAAATTTATTTATGCTATTTCATTATAATAATATCGAGTATCAATTGATTTTTATTCAAGCGAGGATTTAACACTTCAAAGTTACTAAAATGACAATAATAATCTGACAGAATAAACAAATCATAAAACATTTTATTTTTTTTTTTTTACCTTTACATTCGTCTATACAAAAGTGGATGCAAAATAAAAAAAAACACACTTTAGTTGTGTGATCGGATATAAAATTACAAAATAATTGTTTTGTTAACGTTTTACCAACAATTCGTGTGTGTAATGATATATACGTTGAACTTGGAGATAACAATGTTCGTATTATGTTTTCTACATTTTAAAAAGGGTAGAAATACGTCAAATTTGTGAGCTGATGAAGCTGTATCAGTTCTCTAAACAAACATAAAACAATAATTAATAAAACATTGGCCAAATCTCTTTGTGATTTAATAAAAAAAAAAAAAAAATTTATAAAATATCCAATATCGCATTGATTTCAAAGAGTCATCATCAACAACATCATCATCATCGTAATCAATGAAGTTTTTTTTTAAGAATATTTCACATATAACAATGGCACAATTTATGTATTTTATACACTTCAGTGATTACACTTGTACCTTTATGTAACATCCATTGTTTATTGACATTTATTAAAACCGCAACTCACATCGACGATTTGTATTGTTTTTATTCAATAATAGATTTTTTTTCTTTTTTTTTTGTTAGTTATGATTGATCGATTATTAAGGAAGGAGAAAATTAAAGTCAAAAGACATGTAATCAACAAATTTTGCCTTTTCTTCTATATACTACACTTATCACATTAGCATGCACGTGAATATTTGTATAAAGTTGAAATAAATTATCGGAAATCCGTTAAAAACGTTTTAATTTTACTTTAATATTTAGTAAACGAATAAAAATTCTTTATAAGGATAAAAAGATAAGAGATGGGTAAACATTCTATTTTTCTATTTACCGAAAGTATAATTTACTCAGATCAATGCCTTAATTCATTATTATAAAAGACTTTTCATCATAAATGTTTATTAGTATGATTACAACGTATTTTCTGTTTCACTTAATATTAATAAAGCAAAAAAAAAAAAAAAAAATAATAATAATAAATTTATCGAAGCAAGAACTTTTACGATATTAATGTTTTATTGATTTTTTGTCATGCTAATGATGAAATATTTCTAAAATATTATTCTCACTCCTTATTTTTATTTTTTATTTTTATAAATATTTACATCTCGCTATCCAGCTTATTATTTATTTATTATATATATATATATATTTATCAGTATTTGTTATTTACTCTGACCTATAATCCTATTGTCTGAGAAATTAAGAATAAAGAAGAGAAAAAAAGAAAGAAAAAAAACACACGATTCTGATATTATAAAAAGCACAAAGAAAATTTAAAATCGATTAATCTTTCTATTGCATACAGAACAACGATTGGTTGAATTATGGCTTAATGTATTGTATTTAGAGTAATAAATAAATAAAAAAAAAAAAAAAAAGAAATAATATAATTTTTGATTAGTCGAGTTCACCGTCTAAATATTGCCAAACAAATTTATTAATTTACGATGATTTTATTTTGCTAAGTAACGCTGGAACGCAGCTTTCACGTAAATCGAGGGATAGATCTATATAGATTTTATTATGCATTGTGAACAGATTACTGTGCGTGCATTATTGGAATAATAATAAAAATAAAAAGGAGACAATATTCTGCTTTATTTAACCTCATTCTAATAATGAATAAAAAAAAATAAAATTAGACTTCCTTTCTTTTTTTCATTCATTCATCCTCAATGCGTATAATATTCTCTTTTATTATAAATACCTTTAAAACCCTAATCATTTTATTATTTATAAATAAATAAAAAAAAATAAAAAATGTATTTTCAACAATAATGTCGTCTCTAATAATAAATTAAAGAAATAAAGAACCTTCGACGTGTTAGCTAAACTAATTTATTACAAGCATTTTTAAAGCTAAGAAAAAAAAATCCTTTGATATTTGACATTAATTAATTCGCTTAAACTATGTGAGTATAAATGTCGCGTTGAAATTATTTTTTTTTTTTAACCGTTTTTTATCTACTATGGAAAAGCCAGAAAAAAGTAGAAAATTCAAAAAACACAAATAATTTTAAAACAATAATCGTATGAGAATTATAAAAGTTGCCAAATATCAAAGGATTAAGTCAAGTGTCAAAAATAATTATTCAACCACTTACCTTTTTTCGGGATCAATGATTTTAGTAGCATCACAGCGTTATCATCACAGCCCCAGGCATGCATCTTCCGGTAACTGTCACGTCCTTTTTCCGTTAGCTTGTCCCATGGTTTAGGTTTTGATAAAAGCTCAGACACTGTACCTTGTGACAGTCCTAATATGTATTTGGCAAATAATCGTTGACCAATATTGTGCACCGACAAAAGTTCGCGTACTCGTCGTGATATGTGCAATGTGTCTAGATTTTGGTTAGCATATTTATCCATATTGTAGCGCAGCATTTCTTGTAGTTTTGCCTCCATCGGATCACCTTTGGGTATGAGTGATTCGCCGAGACGGCCAATCATTGAACCGGGTGGCATTTGGAGATCTTCGGCAAATCGGAAGTGGCCTCGATCTTGGAATTGGAATGGAAATTGTCCAGGCATGAATCCCGCATGACCATGCGATAAGGAATTTAATGTGTTATTATTATCCTCAATTGGACTCTTTGACATTGGGATCATCGGTGTTATTCCGCCACCATTCATATTTTCGTCTGAACGAGATTCCTGTAGAACGGGCGTACTGGCTGTGGATGAGTTCTCGTGGTGGCTTCCTTTATCGTCTTGCTGATGACAATTTTGTGATACACCATCTGTGGGAGGCGAAGTTACATGATGATTTAATATTAAAGTTGAACGTAATGATGCAACATTGGGTGGCGGTGGAGGCAATTCCAGTCCGCGACGCCAATTGCTAACAATTTCTTCACCAAGAAACGATCCAAATGTTTCTACATTTTGGAGCGGCGGTGGAATTAAATTATTTATATTTGTATTACTAATTCCTTGATTTGAATTATTTGGATTACCAGGAATTGATATAGGTGTGGAAACCGGAGTATGAATTGGAGTACAGGGTGACGAAGGTGGAATATTATTGATATTACTATTATTATTGCTAATTATATTCTGATGGAGTGGTGTTGCTACAGCTGACGCCGATCCTGTAACATATACAGGATTTTTTTATTAAAGAAAAATATTTTTCAAAAATAATTTTGTTTTAATTCAAATAGAAGGAGCAAATATTAAAAAAAAAATAATAATAAAAAAAACACACAACCGACAACAACAACAGTGTGGTGTTAATATTTTAATAAAAAATTAAAAACAAATAAAATAATGAAAGAAGAAATATAGAAAAACGAAAACGTAAAACAATACAAATCCCTGGATACAAATTTTCACATCAATTAATTTTCATTTTCTCGCTTTCAATACTGTATTTATCAGTATTTTTGTACTATATATATTTATGTATATAGATAGACCTGTAAAATGCTCAATAGTATTGTAAAACCAGCAACAAGTGAACATCAATCAGGCATTACGAAATAAATAAATAAATAAAAAAAAATATAAATCGCACACTGAATTCGTTGCTCCAATTTTGTGCTTGCTGCTGCTGCTGATGCTGCATCGCAATTGGGAATCAAATTTATTTCTTTTTTTAAAGTAAAAAATAAATAAAAAAAAGGTTTCAATTGGAAAGAAAATAAAAAGCACACAGATGAATTGAAAAATAATATAACAACAAAAAAAAAACATAAAACATAAATGCAAAAAGTGTAAACTATTGATAAACATTGTAAAACCGATTGTAAAATAATTGAATGAATTTAGAGCGACACAAATTTTCAATTGATTAATTTTGTTTGTTTATGTTGTTGTTGTTGTTGTTGTTGTTGTTGCGATGTGATTAATTTTAATTTTTTTTTCTTTCAATTTAATTTGTTTACATTGCGTAATTATTGTTTTTTTTTAAATTAATTTGCATATAATAAATTAAATGGATTTTTTTTTGTTTATGCAACAAAAGGATTTAGTAAAAAAAAATTACATAAATAAAACAAAAAAAAAAATCTTATAGAGTTTTTTCATACACAACTCACCATCCGAACTTGAAGATAATTTTAGTGCTTCCGTTTGCGCTGTTAATGCTTTGGTCCGTTCAAGAAGTAATTCTTGAAATTTATTATTATGTTCTGAATGCGTTGGTGATGCTGGTATATTTGTGGTCTCCGTTTTACTTATTGGTAATTCTATTGGTATTAAAACACTGAAAATAATAATAAAAAAACAAATTGATCAAAAAAAAAAAAATTTGTTAAGGATATATATAAAAACAAAAAACTTAGCAACAAAATTCTTTTAAATTTTTATTGCTTGACTTTTATGAGTAAGAGAAAAAATTTTTTTTTTTTTTGTTATGCAAAGGATCGACTTAAATTTTTTAATATTGTTATTAGAGGGATTTCGGTTATATGAGGGTTATATTTATATTACATAAAAGGCAAAGTGCCGACTATTCTGTTTAAAAATTACATAGTAATAGGATGTGCTAATTAACACTCAACCTATGTTGATTTTCTATTGATTTTAAATAAACAAAAAAAAAAAAAAATTAAAAATATATTTATGGCGTAATAATATTTCCGGAATTTTTTTTCTCAAAAACTTAAAAAAAAAAAAAATAGTAAATATTTTACCTATTTTCCTTTTTTACAATTTCAAAATCTTTTTTTTTATCTAGCCGACTCTCCAATTTTGATATATGCTGTCTTTTTGCGTCTATACGTTCTTCAAATCGCTGTAATTGAAGATGATGGGATTCCTGTAAAGCCGACAGTGCACTTCGTAGACGAGTTACTTCTTCGATTAGGGTGGCGATCTGTAAATTAATTAAAAAGATTTTTGTAAATTAATATTTATTTTAAGGATTTCTACATAAATCTAAATCTATTAAAGTATATCACTGTCAATAAATTTTAAATTTATTAATAAATCGTCTTCTCTACGTCAATTAAGTCTTATATATATATATATAAAAGGCGAGGGCGTAATATTTATTCCTCAATGGAATGAAAATGAGAAATCAATTTATAGAATATGTCTCAATAAATTTAAGATTTATCACCATATGTATATGAATATTTTCTAATTAATTTTTCTTCTAATAAATGGAACGTCTTCGATTTTATTCATTCATTTTGTTTATATACGGTATATAACCGTCCGTTTAATAAATAAATTACTCATGCCACAAAAAGAATAAACGATTTATTCCATGTTTACCTACCACAACTACATCTGTAATGAATTAAGTTAAAAAACAACTCAATCCACTAGATGACATACAAACAACAACCCATTTACCACCGCCACAATAAAATTACCAAGTCAGTCAATACCATTTATGAATATTTTGCTGCTGTTTTTACTGCTTCTGTTTCTGCTTTTGTTGTTATTTTATTATTATTATTATTATTAATATAAATTGCAAGTATGTATCTATGTTTAAAATTGCCTGATTTGAATGAAAATCAATGGCTTGGTTAGACAATTCGATACCGATTCGATTCATTAATTTTACGTCTTTAAAGCGATAAATCAAAAACTTGGCTTTACAGAAATACCAGACAATTCTCAATATAAATGTATACATTCGCGACCCTCCACTAGTACAATATTTTGTCTCTTATAGAAAATTTCCGCAAAACAACCGATAGCGATGGTGGATGTTATGAGCCACCTAATTTCTCGATGTATTGCAGAAATTGTAATGAATAGTCGTCATATTTTTGTATATTTATTTATAATTGTCTATATCCTTTTTCTATAACGTCATGATCTATGTATGTACATGTTTTTCTTGATTGTTTTATACAATCAAGTTGATGATGAAAAATATCTGCTGTTCTATCTAGATACAGGGAAGACTACTACTATGCTGTTGTTGTTGTAGTTGTTCGACATCTACTCATCCAATCCAAAAGATATACAATATTCTATCAAATTAATATTCTACGGCTTCTAATTTTGATTGAATATATCCTCTCATACTTTAAATAACATTTTATATAAATATCGTTGACTGCTCAGTTTATTTTATTTTATTTTTTTATTCTTGTATTTAATAACCGAATTCATGCGTGTTCCATTTACATAAATACACAAATAATATTGTAGAAAAAAAAAAACAATTTAGGGTTTATCGTCTCTTTAAATATTTAAAAACCTCAATCGCGCGCTTCAAACGCAAAATAAAAATAAAAAATTATCTATCAAAAATTTTTTCATTATTCGTTATCATATTTCTGATTGTTTTCGATTGTACAAATCGCACAGTAGGAGAAATTATTCAAATATTAATGAAAACAGAATTGAAAAGATACCTATATGTGATTAAACGGGTTGTGCAGAAAATGTTTACCATAGTTAAAATCAATTGATAGGTGTATCAAGTGTAAATTCCATTGAATTCATTTTTTTTTGTTTATCATATTGTTCCATTAAAACAATAAAAATTATTTGAAGAATAATAAATGATAGAAAAAAAATTTACACCTTTCACCTATGGTAAATTATTTACCTGTCACCTTAATTAATTTGAACTTAAGAAATATATATATATTCTTTTTAATTGTTTTATTAAGAAAACTTTTTATTCATTTATCAATATAATTACTGTTCAAGTGTGGAGAAAAACCCTTCTGTTTTTATATTAAAGGTTTTGTCATGCATGCAGTGTTTTTACTTTTTTTTATTTTTTATTTATTTACCGATGATTTTATAAGTCTGATAAATATTAAGGTATTTTTTATTTTGTGCGTAAAAAAACAATTTTTTTTTTGAATATTGAAAACCAATTTAGTATCGTTGAACATGATACAGTTTTTACATTTTGTATTTTATTGTGGGTGAAATGCCTGATTGGCGGCTAATGGTCGTTATGGAGTGAGCAAAACAATAAATATATATATCCATAAAATAAAATAAAAAAAAAAGTTGCGGCAAGTAATTTTTCATTTGATCCCTTTTCAATATTGTTTTATGGCTTCATTAAGAAATCGCGCAGGTGGATATTTATTTTTTGTTTTCATATTTTATTTGGGAAAAATTCAATGATTATTAATATTATTATTGAGAATACATGGAGAAAACACGTAAATATTAAAACGCACATTAATAATTTATAGAAAAATAAACAAAAATTTGTATTTCTGTGAGTGAGATAAGTTTTAATCAAAAAAAAAATATATTTCTTTTTTTATTAAATAAATTTCAATGAATCTTTTCGGTTGTTATCGGATTTGTTGTCATTTACTAAACAATAGAATACAATAAAATTATTGACACTGAGAGTCATATCATATATATATATTGAATAACACATGCCGTGCAAAATATGTATAAAATATTTTTGCCCTTTTTACAGTCTTTTCTACCCGAAAAAAAAAGGAAAATTCGGTCGTCATGGCTAAGCTTGGACGACTCTGCTGATTCAAACAAGGTACCTACTAAAAATTAAAAGTGGTAATGGAGATTTTTAACTTACTCCTCCTGCCATCTTCATCTTTTGGCCTTCAATACTCATAATAATAATAATAATCGTATGTATAGCAGAGAAAAGTGTGTATGCTTGGTTTGTTTGATTATTTTATTTCTGTTATGTTTTGCAATAGACAGAAAATATATTTCTATATATCCTTTTATGTGCGTATGATTCGGGACACCCTTATTTGATATGAATTAAATATTCCATTACCATTGCCGCCTTTTTGGAATGGCTGTTGGTCATCATAATGAATCGCCACGAAATGAGAAGGACATATCTACGTATTTTCTACCTAATGTAGATGAGGTGGAATTGTTTGAAAAAAAAATAAAAATAATAATAAAAACGAAAGAATGATAACATTGATGGTGGTAGATGATTTCTCTGAGTGGTTTAGTTGGGTCTAACGTAAAAAACTAAGGGTTTGTAAAACAAAACAAAAAAACAAAAAATTGCTACATATATAATTTTTTGGTTTCTGAATATGTATTTACATACATATATAAGGCTATATATATAAATAAAAATATAAATATAAATCAACATGCTTATATCCGTTTGTGTGAGACAAAAATGGTAAAAGTCAAAAGTAGGGCTTTTAAGCGAGATTCGTCTATTCTTTTGCTACATCATTCTACGAAAAAAACATCGATCAGTGTTAGATTTTATTTCATTCGTTGTTTTTTTCTTTTTTTTTTTTTTTTTTTTTTTGTTATAAGAATGGAAACGGTTTGATATCGCCACAGAATATCGCCACCCTTTTTCATAACACACCATATATGCTTTTTATTTTACTTTACATATTTATCCTTTTATTACAACACAAATGACATAAAATTATAGATGAAATATTGCTGTTAATTTATCAGCAATTGTAATATTTTATTTCTTCATTTATTTAAGTCATTTATAATATAGAGTTTTTAGTATATTTTTCCTATTTTATGTCGTCTTATCAAAAACATATCATTTATATTATTCTTTTTTTTTTTTCTTTATTATTTTAATTTTTAATTTAAAAAACGAATTCTTTTTTTTTATTTTCTTTTATCAAAAAATGCATTAATTATTTAAATTAATTAAATAAAATTGTTATTCACACTTTAACTATATAAGGGATTTATTAAAATTTCTCATTCTTGGAATGAATGTTATAGAAATATTCCCTTACTATGACATAATCTCGTCGATGTTTTTTTTTTATATTTTTTTTTTTATATTTTCTGCATTGAACAAACCATGGTTATTATTATCAACATCATCATCATCATCATCATCATCATCATCATCATCTTCACCACCACCGTACAAAAGTCATGAATTTTAATTATTTGATTATGGGCGACAGTAACAGGGCAAAAAAAAAATAAAATAAAATAAAATTATGGGTTTTAAAGAATTTTTATGTTTTATATATCGCATATTAAGGGTATAACAGCGAAAAAAAAAAAATAAATAAAGGATATGCTCAGGCATATGAACATTCATCCTTCTATATAGAAAAAAAAAAACACTTTACGTACATAAAAATAAATATGTGGACACGATATATATCTACATAAAAGTTGCTTTGAAATTTTATTATTTCATCTTATATTTATTCAATTTTTGTTCATTAGAAATGTTTTCTATTTTTTATATGCATACCCACTGTATACAAATGACATCGGTTATATACGACACGAATTTATATATAAAAATAAGAGTAATGATTATTATTGCACAAAAGAAATTAAATATTTAAAATAATACCCTTTTTGTCTCTTAAAAAAAAAAAAAAAATACAAGGCAAAAAAAAAACTGCAAATGTAGAGAAGATAATAATAACATCAAGCAAGACCTACAAAAAGAATATAAATCGTAGTCTGGTAGCAAAAAAAAAAAAAAAATAAAATGATAAAAATAGAAAGAAAAAAAAACTCTATAAATTTAAATTTAAAAGAGTGAAACAAGTCAATGATGATGGTAGCTAGCTGATATAAAGGTGAGCTTTTGCTAAATTATGGTTGCTAAGTATCTTTCACCATTTTCTACTTTTTAATTATACAATTTTTTTTAAAATTTTTATTTCTTGCTACTAATCACTATTTAGTATCAACTATGAAAATAAAAAGTTTTTTTTTTAAATAAAAATTTCCATTATTAAAGCCAATAAAGCTACCGTAACTTAAAGCTGCCTTTTTTTTATAACTTAAAACGTATAAAAATATATATTTATGCAATAAAAATATTAATCAAAGCAATTATTCGACGAAATATTAAAATAAGTTCTTTTTTTTCAACTGTTTAACACATCATATATGTTTTGTAAAAGTTTTACTCATTTTTGAATACAGGAAATTTTTGTGTAACCTTAACCAAAAAAAAAATATATATATATTTATTTTTTTTTATCTCATTGAGGATACTCAACCCCATCCACACCTTATTTTATTTTAATTCCGTCTCTTTCTCAGATTTTCTCTATATTTTATCATAAAAAGATTTTTTTTTCATAAAGACCAACACATATTTTATATATTTGGACTATATTTGTTTGAGATATTTCAAAATAGAAATGTGAAGGAGATTTTGTGGTTGTCAGTAGGTATTTGATATATTTCTGTATATAAATATATTGAAAATATAACGATTCCCATATACATACATATATTTAGAAATGAAACGAAAATACAACGGTTGGATAATTTAAATGAAAACAGTAAATCAAAATTCGCGTCGATTCAGAAATCCCGGAGAAAGGATTACTTTGGATTTTTTTTAAATAATTTTTTTTTTTAATTTTATTTTATTTAATAGAGTTGGAGAAACCTTGAGTTTGGTTAAAAGAGACTGACTGGGTGATATTTGATGATGATGATGTTTATTGCATACATATAGAAATATAAATATATTGCGGTGTTACCACCCAAAATATTTAGTATTGCTATGATGTCGTTGACGACGTTCTAGTATATTTCTAGTCGCAATAACATAACGACACAAAATATTGAATTTTAATTTATTTTTTTTTTTTTTGAGTAGGGAATATTAAATTACCGAACAACTCGGACTTGGCTTAGATGTAGATGTTTGCCTCGAAGAGTGTATTTTTGTTATTGTTTATATGTAGTGTGAGTATTAAAAATTTATAAATTTTATTATAGATGAAAACTGGACGTTACATTACAAACTAAAACTAACAACAACATGTAAAAAGGGGTAAGGATATTTATGAAATGGATTTAGAAAACTTTTTTTAAAATATTTTCATTTTTTGGTTTTTTCTTTGTAGTCCACATAAAAAAAAAAAAATCAAAATCCATCATATGCGGAAAATTATATTTCTATTTAGTATTTCCGGTTCGTTGTTTTATGGCATTCTTTTAAAGAAGAAGGGTAATTTCTGATTAAAATAAATAAATAATTTAATAGAGGATATAAAAAACAAAAAATATATTATTATTATTATTATTATTACAAGAATTGTAATTTAATAAAGGAGACACAAAAAATTATTTGTAACCCTTTTATATAATAATTTAAATAAAATAAAAAAAATCCCTTTTTTAAGCAAATATACGTATTTAATACAAAAATTTCAATATGTGGGGATTAATATCAGAAAAAAAAATGATGACTATTTTATAAACAGAAACGCACTTATCTAATTTTCAGCATCCACCATCTATGCATTAAAAATAATCAAAAATTAACAAAGAAAAAAAGCAAAGCATAAACGATGTAAATTCAGCGAGAATTGTTGGTCGAACCTTTAACAGGCTTATTTTTAATGTTGCTAGAGATACGTCTACGTCTGTTAACTTGTCTGATCTCTCGACTATAGCCTTAATAAGTTTAGTTGTTGGGTCAGGAAGGCAAGCTATAGTAAAGTATTCTCCAAAATAAAAAAATAAAAATATAGAAACGTAAAAAAAAAAAAACCTCAAAATATTTTCTAGTAAAAGAAATAAGGGATAATATTTAATAATCATATGGTATGAGTATGGTTGGTTCAGTTTCCGTAAAATTTCTATAAAACTCTCTCCTCCATTTATATAAATACACAATCAAATAAACAATATCAACAAAAAAACACAAGCAACAACAATAACGCGAATTTCCTCAATGATATTAAATATATATCCACCGCGATAAAACAGTTTGCCATCTAGAAACAACAAAATAACAAAACCAATGGTATTAGCAAAGTATATAAATTTGTGTCGACTTCTATCATTTCGAGAAAGAATAATATACAGAGAAAAAAAAATGTTCATAACTTTTATACGTTTGGTAAAAATATCAATCTCATCTAAGCTACATACACATGTTCTTTTTTTTTTTATTATTATTTTGTTTCTTGTTAATACAGCAAATATAGAAAAAGCAAAAAATAATACATCGTAACGACGGCATCCTATCGCCCACAGCTTATACAATTTTTTTTTGCCGATAAACCCTTTCGGTGATCCCTCTTTCAATATAAATAACCTCGGCAACATAAAAAGAATTTTTTTTCTGCTACTTTTGTTTTAACTCATCGTGGTGACAATGACTTGAATAACGAGAAAAAAAAAATAAGTAAATAAAAAAAATTCTTTTTCATTAAAGACAGAAATATTAAAGACAAATGCCTAAAACTTTTTTCTTATTTATTATCAATAAAGCTAATTATGTTTAATAGAAAAATATTGATAAGCTTTTTATTTGTTAAGGGAAAATTATCTTAATCTGCATGTTGTTTGATATTAAAAGAGGAAAATGGATATGAAGGTAAATAAATTAAATTAGGCAAAAAAAAAAAAAAAAAAAACCATCACCCCCAAATATGCCTAAACCCAAAATATTGAAATTAATAATAATAATAATAATACTGGAACAAAAAAAAGTGCTCTGATGAAAGGGGTCTATTCGTAGATATTCAGTTGTATTAATTTTAATACATAAAAGAAGAAAAATCAGAAATTTTATTTTATTTATTTTTCTGTTTTTTAGACGGAAGTATATAGGGTTTGAAACTGGCTTTAAATTTTTTTTTTTATCACGATTCCATATCAAACAAGTTCTATTTAGCCGACTCTTTCATTCTCAATGTGTAAGCTCACATATTTCGTTTTGTTTTAAGTAAGGAAAACCCGTACGTAGTACATACGTAAATTATAAAATTTATAGACGGTTGTTGGATGATTAAGGCAATAATAAAAAATAAAAAAAAATATTTTTAATAATAATAAAAATAAGAGTGGTGGTGGTTGGGTGAATTATGATATTTTATAATAAATACAGATGTGATTAATTGAGGTACGCAACTTTTGTATCTGTTTTACAAAATAATACAAAAGAATATACCAAAAAAAAAAAAAAAAATAAAAACGCAAAAGCATAAAAATTCATAAAAACCATATAATATTTTTTTTGTATATACAATAGAAATATATAGGAAACGAGGAGATACAAACAGTCACAATAAGATTTTTAATTGTTTATAATTTTTCTATATTTTTGTCAAAGTAGAAAATATGTAAAAATTATTGACAAATTTTCTATTATTATTATTATTATTCTTTATCGTAAAGGATTAATTTATGCATGATAAAATAAAATGTATAAAGGGTTGTTTGGTAATAGAAAATGGTAAATCGGCGATAAATACACAGAGGAAAAAATAAAAATGTAAAAAAATTAATACTAAGCAACTACTAAATGATATTCTAAATAGTAATAATAATAATAATAACATAAATTATTGGTATCGTTATGTTAATTTTACTTACTAATAATAATAATAATATTTTGTTATTTTATTGAATTTTACTATGTGAATAAATATAAAGAAACGAAAACCATTTTTATGTTTTTGGTTAAAAGTAGTAAAAAACAATCAAAACAATCAAAACATTATTTAATATTTAATCATTTAAAGTTTAATAAAAGATTACAAGAATAATATTAATAATAGAAATTAATTAAATATTTGTAAAAATTAATAGATGAAAATAACGAATGATAAAAATCAAAATTATTGCATAGAAAAATTAAAAGTTTATTAAAATATCTATAAAGAAAAATGTAAATAATAAAATATTAAAAATAAATAGACAGTTTATGGTGGATTTTATGAGGGTGAAAAAATATGATTGAACGTTGTAAATGTCAAGGATTTTAATCAAAACGTATAGATTAAAAACCAAATTATTGATTTAATAAAAAAAAAAAAAAAAAAATAAATAAATATATATTTATTTTAAAGACAGAAACCCGCTTCTTACTAAAGCGCATTAAAAAATTATTAAGATTATTAGCAAGAAAAGAAAAGAAAAATAAATTTAATTAATTACAAAACAATTATAAAAGCACAAAAATAAATAAATATATATTTAATGAAAGCGATTATTATGTCTATTGTTCATCTATAATACAAAAATCGAATAGAAAAATAATAAAACTCAAACCCATGAGGCTAAGCGTGTGCTACCTAGTTGAGTTTTCATATTCACTATGAATAGGGTTGTTGCTGATGTTTCTTGTAAAATTTCTTCTTCTTTTTTATTTTAATTTTTAACTAACAAAAAAGGGTTGATCGCGTATGTCGTTCGTCACTGATTAAGCAGCAAAGACAAGAAATTATTATTTTTGTTATGTGGTAGCATTACCAATGGTAGTGGTAACACCATACACAGTTACACAAAGTAGTCAAGAAAAACAAAAAATAAATAAACAAAAGAAAACTCGAACCCTTTTTTAATCGGTTCATTTTCCTTATGGTTCTCTCCTGCCGGTTTTGTTGTTATTAAACAAAAACACAGTAGAGTAAAGTAACGCAACGTTTTCACCATATTGACGCCTTGTTAAAAAAAAAAAAAAAAAATAATACATTGAAATAAGATATTTCACTACACGCAATAATAAGTAACCAATAAATCGATTTATGCAAAAATAACAACAGAAAAAAAGCTTTTCTTATTAATTTCTATATAAAATGTACAAAACATATTTCCATTTGTGTAAAAATAAATAAATTGAAGAAAGACGATTTTGTTGAAAGAAAATAAAAGCATAAAAAACGGAAATGGTACAACGGAAGTTAATAGAAAAACTGTGCAGTTGTGTTTATTTCAACTAAATTATTCTTTTCTGAAAGTGTAGAAAAGTTATTATTTAAATTTATTAGTATGAGGAATTAAACAGCAGTAACATCGACATAACACGATAATTTTCTTTTCGTTATACAAAAATATGATATTTTTACAATTGGATTTTAATTTAAAAACAACGTAAAACATACGACAAACACGATGACTATTTTTATTATTAGAAAATTATTTGCAATTATTATTACATAATTTGAAAAAAATAAAAAAAAAAATTCCCCAAGTCATTCCAATCGAATATGAAAAACTTTTCTTATTTACTGCACACAAAAACTAATTTATTGTATTTTGAATGGGCGTTTTGACGTTTTAATCGAATTCAAATAAATTAAATTCAACTAATATAATTTCGATATTACTGTTTTCATAAAATTTTTAAATTAAAAACAAAAACAAAAAAGTTACTAACTAATTCAGCACAACAATTGATGGAAAAGTTTTTACACAACTTAAATTATGTATGCTGTTTGTTTGAGCGTGATTAATTTTCATAAAAATTATTTTTATTTTATTAAATATATCTAAAGCCAATATTGAAATTATTAGCAAAAAACCGAAATAGAGAAATGAAAATAAATATGAGGATCTAATTAAAAAATAAAAAAACGAAAAAAACTGACTAATCAGACTAAAATTTAAAATTTAAAATATGATAACAAAGCATAAAAATAAACGTACAAACACACATGTGCGTTCATCGGTGATTTACATATCTATTAAAAAAGATGAGGAAGAAGTTGTATTAAGATGAATAGTCAATCCTTTATAATGAAATACAGTACGGCAACACAAAGATACACGCACATATGTGATCAAAATGATAAATAAAAAAAAGTTGGTAAAAAAGGGTTGAAAATTTTCATTTGACATCATCTTGTATAATGGGAGAGTAACAGTGACATCAGCCGCCATCCACCACCCGTACATACAAATCGAAATACGAACACAACTAGAGTCCTCTTCAAACCACCATAACTTCTAACTCTTTTATTTATTTTTTATTCTTCCTTTCTGTAAACTCCTAAAATTCCTTTATTTATTTAAAAAAAGGGCTGAAAATATTCGTTGTATTTAAAAGAGCCATTGCATGATTGCCAATAATTTAAGTGTGGGATGGGTGTGAAAAACTAAGGGAATCAGTCTATAATTGATGCTACGTAAGCTGTGTATAGTGGTGCGGGATGAGCTCGAGAACACACATTCTACATATAGGAGTATTGTTATATATGTATAAAGATGAGCATCGTGGCGAATTGTTGTTTAACTCTTTCTATTTGCCTCATCTTATTAATCGAATGGTATTGGTATAGGTGGTGGATGGTGGATGGTGAATGGTGGGTGATGGGTTGCGTATTATTATTATTATTTTTATTTGTAAATAGTATGAGTGGGGTAGCGCATTTAAAATCAACAGCAGCTACGCACTCATAATATAATAGACAAGGATACATGTTCGTAAAACATTAAAATATATTTATATTTATATTTATATAAGGGAAAAGGATAGCTTAGAATCAGAAATCAATGACATCGGATTAATATGGGCTTCCTTTTATAATTTTTCGTTTTGTTTTTCCAAAAATCAAACCTCCTACAGCTGTATATGTGAGTTACACCGTTACACTGTTCATTGTCGTCGTCAGCCCACTTCTGTTCGTTGTTGTCCCATCATCCGATCGACTCTTATGCTTCATCGCGTTATGGGTTATTTTATCATTTGCTCGACAATGGTTTGAGTTTTGGATGGTGGTTTGCTAACTGTTTAAGGAAAATAACGCGTTGTATGTTGTTTCTGTTATTTTCCTAAAGTATTGTTGCCGTCATCACCGCTACAATTTTGCAGTAACTCAACACATCGTCCCATCTCTCCAGAATTATAATAATAATAATAAGAAGCGATTGGAGATTCAATAAATGAAAATTTTGTCGAGGACATTATTTTTCGGGGAGTTTCTTTTTTTTGGTGTACGTGAATTTAAATATTTATTTATTAAAGGATAGAAAAGATACACAAATTAATGTATTGGTTTGGTTGGCGTTGTTTCATAATTGTATATACAATGGGGAAGGTGGTGGTGGTGGTGTTTTTGGTAAAAGACAAAAGAGGTAATCGCTGATGAATACATCATATTTGATGAATTGCTACTATACACAACTGTATACACGATGATTTTGGTTAAGATGATAAAATTTATTGATTGTGTTTAAAATTGCGTGAATTTAAACAGATGTGAGTAACAAAAAATAATTAAAGTCAACAAAATAAATTTCATAATCAATAAATTAAAAAAAAATATATATATATATATAAATCTTATTGTTGATGTTTGTCCTGCTTTCGTTGTTGTAATTATTTTACAGGTGTTTACTTGTGACACCACAATTTTTTTTATTTTCAATATTTCTTCTTTTTTTTTATATCATTATTATAATAAGTAATTAAAAAATCTTTACACTTCACCATTTACTACACATAAATTTATATATTTTAATTAAAAAACAAGATAAGAATGTAAACAACAGGTAATAACCATATTATTGCTATTTTATTATCATTTTGTTGTATATTTTGTAGACTGTACTCATCACATACTCACTCTATCATAATTATAAACACGATATATGTGATAATTTATTATTTATTATAAATTTATTTATTTTTTATTTAATTCTTTTTCTTCTTCTAATTAAATTTATTTATTATTATTTTTTTTTTTGTTTTTTTTTTATATTTAATTTGACATTAAAATATTTATGATTTAAAATATTTTTTTGTTGAATAGATTTAACGCGGTTTTGTTTACTTAAAGCTTTTTTTTTTGTGTTATTGTCGTTGTTGTAAATTACTTTATTGTTGTCAACGTATTTTAAAGCTATTTACTACCTTGATTGTTATCAAATTGAATATTCCTATATACTTTTAGTCATAAAAATTATTAAATTAAATATTTAGAAAAAAATAAATACAATTATTTTTTTTTTTGTTATTACGAAAGAAAAGAGATGAAGAATAATATTGCAGGTAAAAAATGTACTTAATGAATAATAATAATTTAATCAAACATATCATATGTAATTAGTGACTTAATTATATGACAAAATAATCATTTTTATTTTTTATTATCGCTAAAGATTCTTTACTTTTTATTTTGTTTTAACTGATTAATTATGTTTAAACAATTATAAATGATGAAAATAAAGCAAGAAACAACAGAATTTTTTTTAATTACTTGTTTAAATATTAAAAGCGCGTGATTTTAGATTTAGGACAAACACTGTGTAATTTTAATATTTCACAGATTTACTCATTAATTTTTTCATTTACTTTTATCAATTTTTTTATAAACAAACACACCAAGAAAAATACTATGAAAAAAAAAAAATCACATTTAATAAAAGTGAATCCATTAGAGAGGTACATAGTCATAATTTGGAATGAGCACAAAACTTTATTGATTATTAATTAAAATATATATATAATTATATTAAGTTTTATTTACTTAATGAAATATCTAATAAAATGTAAACAATTTCATTTGTTTAATTGATGGGGACACTGGGAAGTTTTTTTTTTTTTTTTTTTTTTACTTTAAAGACTACGTAGTACATCAAAGAAGCATCTGTTGAAAAGTTTATCTGAATTTTAACTTAAATGGTGAATGGCAAAAAATAAAAAAACTTTTCTGATTTACGTATTTTATTAATATTTTTTTTTTTTTTTTTTTGCATAACATTAACTACTGTCACCGTTTACAGTTGTTGTTATTGTTATTTGAAAATGGTGTCGCGTCCGATTTATTAACGAAGAAATTTATATATATATATATATGTATATGGAGGATAGAAAAAGTTGAAAAACCTTTATCAAATTATAAAACGTAAAATATAATTTCTATCAGAAATAATTTAACAAATTAAACATTTTATAGTTATAGGAAGTTTTCTATATATAAATATATATTAAAGGAAAAAAAAAATAAAAAATGTTAAAATATAGAAAATGAGTAAAAGTGAGCTTTTTAAATTAACTTAATTGAATTATTAAACATTGAAGGAAACGAAAAAGCAGAAACATACTTAAATTAAATACGATTGACTTCAATCCCTACCATCATCACCCGTCTTTAAAATTAATTTTTTACATAAAAAGTAGAGAAGAAGAAGAAGAAGAATAAAAAAAAGAAAAGCGAAAATAAATAAACACGACAGTCTATAACAATTACATAGATTTAAGTAAAGTAATGTAAAATAAATGCAATTATATAACTAAGGATTAATGCTTTGTAAGGTAGCAACATAGAACATTTGAAAAATACCGAAAATTCTCCAATGTCACAAAATATTTGTTAGTCTCTTGATGAACTCTTATACAATAACCAACAACAGTTGTAGCAACAAAAAGCTTTACGTTCTATTGTTTAACTCTTTCAAAAACGTTTTATATAACAAGAGAAAAATACAAAAAAAAAAACACAACGAATTTTATTCAAAAGACGCGTTTTTTATTTATTTTTCTTCTTTTTTTTTGGTCACACAATCATATATTCCTGTAAAATTTCATCTAGTAAAAACTAAATATAGAGACAATACAAGGAATTAAATCTTAAAATATTATAAAATGGAAACGAACGAACGAACGAACGGAAAAAGGACAATTTTTAGCGAAGCAAGAGAATTAAATGTACCGAATGATTGGATAATTTGATTGGAATTAATTTATTTATATATGAAAAAAAAAATTGTTTTACTTTTAAAGTACTTTGGAAAATCTAAATTTAAACACCTGTACGTACGTACGTACGTTCATTAGAGATTATTAAATTTATTTTATTTTATTATATTTTATTTTAATAATTTATTTAGAAAACAAAACAAAAAAAAAAAAAAATAAAGCATTTAATAATAAAATCAATAAACAAATAAAACGAATACACCTTGCAAATGAGAAATTTAGTGTATTTTGAGTCATCCTCCCACAAATTTTTAGTGTTTTTTACGTTTTACGTTTAATGTTTTATATTTTTTATGTTTTCTATATAAATTAATTCTATTTAGATAATTCTATTATCATTTATAGCTCAATGTAATTTTCACGGTTCGTTTGGTAAATTAAACAATTAAAGACACTTATTTTAAAAGTGTATATAGGGGTGTGTTCACTGTGTTTTGCCGTATTCGTTACTTGACTGGGTAATCGACGACGGTCTGTTTTTATTTTATTTTATTTTTTTTCTTCTTTAGTTTCGTTTTTTGTGTTTTTTTTTTTCGCTTTTTAAAGAAGCCGTGACGAGAAATAAAAACAAATTTAATGCTACCGGATCATGCACGTATAAAAGTCAATTTTTTTTTTTTTGCTAAACCATCATGAATATCGTGAGCTCGCGTTTTTTTTTTTTTACTTTTCGATTTTTTTTTGTCGTTTTTTTAAGTTAACTTGGTGGGGTGCTTGCTATTGAGATAATTGTAATTGGAATGATGGTAATATTAATGCTTAGAAGAGACAAAAAAAAAAATTACCCTCAAGAGTCCAAATCGTCCAATAGATTGCTATACCAATAAAACAGATGAACGTCTTAATTGAATGATCTTTTTACAAAAAATTAATTCAATTGCTTTGATAGAGTCTGGTTTGTCGCGTTTGCTGTAGTAAAAAAGTATTGGCTTTCGCGATTTTTTTTATTTTTTTTCTTTTCCACTGTATTTGTTGCATGGTTGGTTATTTAAGATTAAATGTAGTTAAATTAAAATAAAAATTATAGAAAAAGGCAAAAAAAAAAAATAATAATCAAGATTTGGTAAGATTGCTACAGATGACTGAGTTTAGGTAGTCAAGTAGGAAGACGAAAATGGGAAAAAAAAAATAATTTGCTGGCATATTAAAGCCACACAATGATAATGACTTTGGTGGTGCTTTGCATTTTCTATTATTTTTTTTTTTTTTGTAGCATTATGTATGCCTTTTAGATGGAAATTTTCAATATTGATGAGCTTGATGGATTTTTTTTTTTAATTTTTGTAATTACATTGGTACAAGATTATAGCACGAAATGAACTGAATTGATTTTATATTTTTTTTTATTTTTTTTTCTTTGCCGCACATAAAAAACCATTTCATTAATAAACGACGAATTAGCTTCTGTGACTAATTAGCTTTTAAATATAAAAGCACAAACACATACAATGATACTTAAGTAGAAACTGATGAATCTATTTTAACAATATACCAAAAAAAAAAGAAAAAAATTCATTTAATCTTTTATAGTCGTTGTCGTTGCGCGGTAATGAACAAAAAGATTCTTTTCTTTGCCTTTTTTAATCGTCTTCAATCGTACATTTTGTTTGTTTGTTGTTTTCTATTAATTTAATTTATATTTTTTTTTTATTTTATTTAATGATCATATATAGACGTGAGATTACCTTGTAATAAAATTTTGGCTTAGAGGAACAACTTTAATTTCAAGGACAATTAATTAGCTGGTGAATTAAATTTATATAGAAAACAAAATAAAAATTTAAATAAATTATTTTACAATATCAAGTGAATTCAATTGTTTTATATACATATATTTTTTTTTTTTATTTATTACCTATTGATTCTATCTCTTATATATTCTTATTAATTTTTTTTTTTTTATATTTTAATTTATTCATATTCTTTGTACTTTTTTTTTTTTTTCATTTAAACTTCTTTAATAATTTATTTTTAAATCGAATCATAAAAATTGAAATTGTTTTATAATTGGTAATATCCGGTTATTATAATTTATATATAAGAAGAAAAAAAAAATTAAAAACGATCAATCTGAATCTGTGAAATTACAACCAATCAACAACAATAATAATAACAATCGAGACAAAATCATGTAAATAAAATAAAATTGATATCTGGGCTTAGCTCATTGCGTTTTACTACTTCAATTTTATCAAAACAAATGTTTATACACATTTTATTATATAAATTGATTTATTTTATTTATTGAATACGTGTGTGTATAACAAAAACTACAAAAAAAAAAAAGAAAAAGAAAAAAAAACAATTTGAAAATTGTCGCACAAGTTATATATTGCTTCAAATAGAAATTATTATTTCCCACAGTGAATTAATAATTTATATCAAAATCATGTTGTTTCTCCTTTTTGTCAAAGTTTGTCGATGAGATTATAATTTTTTTATTTTATGGTATTGTATTGGACAGCTTAAATAATCAAACGATAAACAAATATTGTCCATACAGTACGCTCTCCATGTACACAGATTTTAATGACATACAATTAATGCTCGATATTTAAGGCATCTGCAAAATTCATGTAACGAGAATATTTACTGTATAACCACTTGTTAAATACATAAATATATATATATAAACTCTAGTTGTTAAATTTATAACAAATATCGAAATAAGGAAACGATCAATTTAGAAACCAACACTAAATCCATATATATTTGAATAAAATACATCGTTTTTCCCATCAATTGAATTTTTTATTTTTGTTTTTTTTTATGAACGATTATTGTTCGATTATAGTTGTTTGATTGCTCTTGTCTTTCATTGAGATTAATTTCTATTACAAAAATAAATTTACCACATGTGTTTTTTAACTCATAATAATAATAATAAAATTGTTATTTCTACATAATTTAAGTGTTCCAACTGTCATTACCAACAAATAATAATAAATTTTCATTTAAATTAAAGTTTTCTGTTTTTTATTTTTTTATTTTCCTCTCGGTTTTTAATTAATTTTTCATTTTTAATCAAAGTTCAATTATTTTATTGATTTTAGATTATAAAAATAAAATACGAAGAATATTCTTAATGTTTGTATTTTAAAAAGATTTTTTATTTTGGATAAAACAACCCCAATTTATTTTCAAATGATAACAAGACGTTTGCATGCTGATTTTCTTGAGTATTGGTATGTTGTCGATGTTTGGTGTACACTGTACACTGAAGGGTGAAGAATTAAAGACAAAACGCATGTTATGTAAAAATAAAGGAAAAGAAAAAAAGGTGTTTGTGTATGGAATGGAACATGGGAGATTAGGATCTTATTATTTCTCTCTAAAATAACTATTTACCATTTTATAACTGAACAAGCGCATCAATTTCAATAAATCTCAGTCATCTCGATTCTTTAGGTAATGGATTAAAATGGATTGAATCTTGTATTTTTAAGATTAAATGATTTTTAAATGGGGAGTCGGGCGGCATCAATATACAAAAATATTTTACTCCTTTAAGGGTTTTATCTGTTATTTTATTATTTTAATTTCTTATGTTTGTATTTGTGCTTGAGGGTGGTGTACATTGGGGTTGATTTACACTAAGATGAAAACTAAATGACTTTTATTCGTTGTAAATATTGATTGAATTTTTATTTTTTTTTGTTTAATAAATCTAATTTTAAATGTAAATATTTTAACGATTTGTTTTAATAACAAAAAACAGCGGAAAGTTTTAAGAAATATATTTCATATTTTTGGAAGATTTCGGTAATTTTTTTTTGGTAATAAATTCATTCATGTAATGAATTTTTTAAACCGTAACCAAATAAGTTTCTCTTATAGTTTTATTACAATAATTAGTAAAAATTTATCATAAAAACAACGAAATCTATTGTAATTGCAAATATAAAAAAACTATTTTTTTTTTTATTGAATAAAATAATAGTTAAAAAAAAAAAAAAAAACACACATGATGCGTGTGAACACACAACCAGATAAACACAATAGGTAAAGCAATAAACAATAATAATAATAATAATAATAAAAATAAAATAAAATTAACATCAACAATCGTCATTGGTTAAGGTTGAGTAATTATGTGGTTGGTGCTTTTTTTATTTCACTGATTATGTTGTTGTGTGTTCAGGTCGCAGTTTTTTTTTTTTTTAACTCTTCTAGTTATCGGTATTTATAAGAAAATGCTTGGCTTTGTTTAATTCGTTGTATATCCCACTGTTTTATTAATAATTTATTTAGTATTTATAAAAGAAATACATGAAACACTTAACAAAGAATTAACAGCAATACTAGAGTAGGGAATCATATTTAATTTCACTGCACTTGTTTTTGGCACTTGACTCATTTTTTTAAATGTCACAAAAATTATTATTGTATCATCATATTAATACAATTGTTTATTATTATTATTATAATTATAATTATTTGTAAAATTTCTCTAGAAATATTAGTGCATGCATAATTTAATGATTTCATTTATTTGGTTTAAAAAAAAAACAAATCATTGAAACGTATCCAAATATAACAAATGATTTAAAATAAATAAATTTATTAATAAATAAATAAAATATAATAATATTTTCAACGAAAAAAATAAAAAAAAAAAAAATAACAATAATATTAATAAAATTGTATAAAAAAATCATTTGCCACGGTTCGTCAACTCATCTAAATGAGTAATTTGAACGCCAATCATTGTTCTTTTTTTTTTAGACGTTGTTGCGTTTTATATACATTTTTATTTTTCTATCCACTTTATTTATTAATTTTTTTTCTTTTTTGCTAATTATCAAGCGAAAATAATAAAAATATTTGTATTACTTACTACAGGAAATCAAAAAAAAAAAAAATAATAATTTAACAGAAAGAAATATAAATCCAAAGTCACTAATTCTTTTTAACCACATTCACCAAAAACTGATTGATTTATGAATAAAAATTTCATAATTTCTAATTAATAGAAATAATTCTTGATTAAATTTAATCTATTGAGACATGCGTATTTTATTTTATAAAAAAATAATAATTAATAATTATATTTCTTTTTCTTAATTAATTAATTTTAAAAGCGAACAAATACGGTTGCCAGTAATTATATAAATTAAAAATTAAAAAAATAATAAATATTTTATTTTCTTTTTGACTTTAAAATTAAGGAATAATTTTGCGTTCCCCATACCCAAAATAATAAAATAAAAAAAATAAAATAAATACAATTAAACACACTTGTGATAGTGGGCCATAATTTCGATAACCTAAATTAAAAAATTATAAAAAGAAAAACAAAAAAAAAACGTATCAAGAAATAATAAAATTTTTCAGTCTCTTTTCATTAATAAAAAAAAAAAAATTATTTCTAAATCAAATCAAAGGGTCAAAATGCCATTTAATAAATATTAATTTTTAGAATTATTTATTTTTTTTTATTTTATTTTCATTAAATTTAAAATTGCGTTTCCTCTATAGATTGAACGATTATAAAAATAAAAAAAAAAAAAATAAAATAAATTTAATTTAAATACCAATATAAAATACTAAAAAGATTAATTACATAATTATACATTTATGTATTGTTAATACATAAAAGCATAATACTTTATTGATAAAGAAATCAAATAAAAAAAAATAGAAACCAAAAATTATTATTTTAATTAGGAAATAAACTAAGTAAGACAGAAATTTATTAATAGATAATTCGACAAAACGTTTCTCTCATCATTTTTTTGTTTGTCTAAATTAATTAAAATTTCTTGATTAAGTAATTTAACTTCTTTTTTTTTTGTTGGTGTACAAAGAAAATTTTCTATTATTGTATTAAAAAGTAATAAAAATAAATAAAATCGTCAGAAACAGGTGTAAACGAATATATAAAGAAAATTGAATAAAAACAATAAAATTTTTGTTAATAAAAGCATAAATAAATATAGTAATCATCAGGTATTTTAAACTTTTACTTTTAAAAAGCACAATTTTTATTTAGTAAACTGGGCAAGAAATGACCAAACCGATTATTACATTTAGTTGGATTTAATTATTTTATTTCTTTACATTATTTACATATATCTAGAAAAGTTTATTTATGTTGTAAAATCTAAAATTACCTTAAGACTTGTTTATTTCTTTTAAAACAATAAATAAATAATTGATTAAAGAAACTATTAAAAAAAAAAAATGTTTAATCGAATATCATTGGATGATATAATTTCGTTAGTTAAACAATAAAAAAAGAAAAACACAAATGATATAATGAATGCTGATTTAATCTTAATACGACATGAAATATGCAAAGAACACATACATACATCCCATACATATATTTTATGTAATAAAAGTAAAAAAAAAAAAATGTTGGTTTTATTGGGGTTTTTTTTTTTTAAATAAAATAAAATAAACAAAATTCGTTGAATGTCCAATGAATTCTCAATAGCAGCATTAAACATAAAATAGTGTAATTATATATGTTGACGATACTTTCAATTACTATTAATTTTATGCTGGTTTAATTAAAACTAAACTAAATAAAAAATGTTTATTTATGTTTCTTGAACACGAAATATTGATTAAAAAAATTTTTTATCGCAAAGCTACGCCATGTAAATAATACATCGATGTAATTACGTCCAGCATTCTGTGTTGTCATTACTTGATCTCGTATAAACGTTTTTGTGTTTTTTTTTTTTTGTCACATTGAATTCTTGTGTAATTTTGATATTTTTTCTGTGTTCGTAAAATCATTCATGGAATTCTATTTGTTTCATGTGAATTGATTGATTTCGGCGTTCTTATGTGAATACGAAATTAAAAAAAAAAAAAAAATAATTACAAGAAACCTCTTAAAAAATACAAAAAATAAAATTTTACTACCGATTTGTTATTTTAGTTTTTCGTTTTTTATTTTTCTTTATTGATTTGTTTGAAAAGATATTTATTTATTTGTTTTTTGTTTATTTTTATCGTTAAATAACACTCCCTGGTGCAATTTATTCCCACACACAAAGAACAAAACAGAGAAACAATGTTAAAACCTGCCTTTTAAGATTTTTATCTATAAACAGTTTCTTTCTTGAAAATAAATAATAAGAATGTGTAATCACAGAATTCTCTTGTTGTCACTAATTTGAAAGAATTAGCTTTTAACTATTTTCTTTGAGACGTTGTGACTATGGCGTACCTCACAGCCGTCCACTCACTCTACCACAACTGCCTGAGATATTTTAATTAATTAATTTTTTTTTGTTAATTCCGGATATACATTAATTAAATAATTTTCTATTTATCTTGTTAATTTAAATGTGTAAAGCTGCATGTGTAAGTGAATATACAACAAAAACAATTATTAATATTAATTTATTCATCAAATAATACTATGTTCCAAGTCATTTTTATGCTATTTGCTCTTACTTAAAATAAAAGTACTTAGCTCTGACATTATTATCACTTAATTTATTATAATTACATGGCTTTTGTTTTTTTTTCTTTTCCTTTGTAATTATGCTTCTTTTTTTCTTTTTTTTTTAACAATAATTAAGTCGCCTTAATGCGGGCTCCTTTTTTATTATTTATTAACTAACAAGAAGCTTAGCAAAGTATTTTTGAAAAAGAAAAAACAAAAATATTTATTATAACCTCCCCTTCCAATTTAATTTCATGTTAATAAACATATTCGATCGATTTTTTTATTTTTTTGTATAACTAAATATTTTAATTAATTAATTAATATTTTGTGGTTAATTGAAAAAAAAAAAATTTCGAAAGTTTTGTATTCGCAAAACAATTATTAACCTATGAGAGAATATTTGAATTTTTTTTTTTTTAATTATTTTCTTGCTGATCTTAAAGCATTTTCACATTATGCAAATTTATTTTTTATAAAAAGCACAAAAAATTATTATCGTGCGAGATAAAAATATAAAAAAATATTAATATTTGTTGGTTGTTTTATTGTTTTTAGTGGTTTTTTTTTTTTTTTTGTTAAAAATTCATTCCCAATGACACAAAAACTAAATAAAAATAAAAATTATAGTGAATGATTCATATTTTATTAAAATTAAAGAAAATAAAATAAAAAAAAAAGCTGGACCGTGGGATATTTTCATAATTTTCATTATTTTTATTAAAAAATAATTTTTCACAATTATTATATTTAAAAAACACAAAAAAAAATGTATGTCGTGTCGTTTTAACATTAATTTCGTGAGATTTTTCTACCTTTGACGTATGCACTGCACTTTCATATATAAATCATTTCATTTAACCGTTTTCAATTTTATTATTTTTCTTTTTTATTATAGCAAAGTAGTTTTCTTGACTAAATGAAGTGAAAGACCATTTAACAGTTTATTCGCGTTTTTGCAAGATAAAACCATTTTTTTTTTTTTTTTAATATTTGTCTTATTTGTTTTTAAAAATTTTAATGACTTAAATCTAAATCTATTGTCAATATTTGCACAAATGAATTATTTATTTATTTTTCATTAAAGATTTAAATTGCTGGAATCATTAAAAAAAAATAAATAAAAATAATAATGTGTCTGTGACGCTGCGAAATAAAACATTTTACCTTCGAATTAAAAGAAAAATCCCTAAAAATAAAATCTATTTGTTATATTTGAATGTGTCTATCTATTTTTTTTTAATATAAGACTGGATGTTATTAAAGGACTGAAAAAAAAAATTCTCGCGATTATCTATTACCAGAATCGTAGTCGTCATCATCATATCAAGCCATCATTAAACCAAACCCATCGAAACTGGAGCTTATTCAAATAGATTTTCTCTGTTTCTATTTTTTCTTTTATATATTTTTCTTTATAAATTCATTACACTCCACCAATGTCGTCACTGAATCATCATCATCATCGTTAGACAATTTATTTTATTTTATTTTAACTATTTTGATGTGGGGGTTTTTTGAATCAAAAGTATGTACGACGTTTGTTTCTTTATAAGCAAAAAAAAAATAAAAAATTTAAATTATAGATAGATAGAACAATAAGCACACAGTTAAATACACCCAAGGGGGTGTTAAATACTTAAATAACGACCATCACCTTCTTCATATCAACGTATTAACATCAGATACAAATGGAAAAAAAAATAAAAACAAACCGTATCAAACCATACTTTTCGCGACGTCATACACAGTTGCAAAATTATTAAAGAAAAAAAAAATCCTCCATAAAACAAAACACCTAATGGATAGATGGATGCTTTATTGTTGGTTTTTGTTTTATATCTTTTTCTTTATAATCAAAAAAAAGGGTAAAAAAAAAATAATAATAATAAAAAGTAAAGTAAAGCAGATTTTTTTTTTTTTTTATAATAATAGAAGTAAAAGAAATAAATAAAGAAAATATAGCGAAAAGAAAAAAAAAAGAAACAAACTAATGGGGAATGAATTTTTATTCAAAACCAGAGAAGATCAGTGTAGTAACAGCGAGAAGAAAAACAAAAAGTGAAGTAAACGAATGAATGAACGGAACAGTGTGGAATAGAACGAACACAGATGATTAAAGTGTTGTAACATTGACTGAGCAACGGTAGTGGGTGGCGCGATTCGGGTTTGCTTTAATTTTTATACATTTTTTGTATTTTTTTTTTATTTTATTTTAAGTATGATGTATATGATGGACGAAAAAATAAATAAACAAATGAAAAAAAAAAAAAAGTTACAATAAATAAATAAAATAATGAAAAAAAAAAAAAACGAGATTGTGTGATGAAAAAAAAAGTAAAAAATAAATTATGATGATTTTTTTTTATTATTTTTAATTCAACGCGAGGTGGTTTTATTTATTAAGAAAAAAAAAAAATAACAAAATATTGTCTGGTTTTGTTTTGTTAATATAAAAACTGAAAAATTAATTATTTCCTATTATTGCAAATCAAGCGCGTTAAATAAAGTATAAAAAAAAAGCAGCAGCAGCATTACCTCCCACTTTTGATTTTGTTTTTTATTTTATTATTCGAACCAATGTTGCGGCAACAACATTGCAATTGGTGAATAATAATAAAAATAATTAAACGGAGATATATGACTGTGAATCTAGAGAATTTATTGTGAAACTTTGTCTAGAGATTATTTGCAGCTTTTTGCAATATTATCAGCGAACCTGATTTAAAAAAAAAAATCGTATTTTTTGGATAAGATACGTCATCATTAAGTAATTAATTTGAAAAATATTTTTCATTTGACAGACATTATTTAAAATGAGAAAAATAGATGACATTTTCTATTCAGCTCTTTGCTATCAATAATATTTAGCAACGAAGTGACAATATGTTATTTCTATTGAAGTGAAAAAAATAATTTTTTTTTTTTTGTTATTCCGTGACGTTGCCGAAGCTTGCGAATTTTGTTTTTTTTTGCCTTATTAATAATAATAATAATAATAATATTTTTTTTTTTTTTGTTGTTCTATAGTAAAGTGCCTGAGGCTGTAATTGTTAGGAGGGCAACGATGCAATTCGTTGTTGACAATGACGATGGGAATGGTTGTCAGTTGTAAGTAGTAACAGAAGCAGCAACGCAGACAACCATTGACGATTTGTCTTTTACTCATTTACAGACATTATTGTTAACGATGTCGTCTTTTGCGGTTTGATGTTGTTTTTAGCTTTTTTAATGCAGACATTAAAAACAAAAAAAAAAAAAAATTGATGATTTGTATATTCTTCATTTACAGACATTTTTATTAATTTGTCTTCTGTTCTGTTCTTTTCTTTTAAGAAAATATTCTACTATAAAAGACATTTATTACTTAAATTGTTTTCAATACGTTTTTATAATTTTTTTTTGTTTTGTGTTTTTTTTGCAAATAGCCAGGCGTAAGAAAAATTAAAAAACAAGGGGAAATTAAGTAATATTTTTCTTATTATTTTTGTGTTAAAAAATTTACTGATGCTGACATGCATTTTATAAGAACAAAAACAGAAAATAAAAAAACAAGAAGCGAAACGAAAAGCGTAAATCAAAAGAGGAAAATTAATTAATATTTTCTTTTGATATTTTTTTTTTATTATTATTATTATTAATAGAACGAAATAAATTTTTAATAAAAGAAAAGAAATAAAATAAAATAATTCTCTATCGTTGTGCAAATATTATATTTGTGAATTTTTAATCAAACAAAAATAAAATAAAATAAATAAATAAATTTGTTTGGCTTATATCATAGAAATGAAAGCTTGGTGAAATTTTAATAAACAAAGGCGACGTTTGTTAACCTAACATTGTTGCATATAGCAGCATCGATTAAAAGTAAATACCTTTTTTCTTTTTTATTCTTTTATTTTATTAATAAGTTATATACGAAAATATAAATTATTAAATAGCCTCTTGACCACCAATACCTTCTCCAACCTATCACCCCCAACCAAAGTTGTAAATTCTTTTTTTTTTTATCATTTTTGGTTTTTGACTTGTCTCTCTTTATATCAAAACAGCAACATCGGTCATAATTCGGGATAAAAAAATAATTTTTTTAACATGTGTGCTGTGTGTACAGCATTTGTCCGTTTTTCTTCTTTTGCCTTCTTTTTCCTGATTATAAATTTGCCTCGAAGCGGATATCTAAAATATCGTACTCAACTCACATCACCATCAATAAACAACATCAACCACCCATTTACCCATTTACTAGCCAATACATATATATTTGACTATTCCTTTTCGGAAAATAAATTTTAACCCTTTTACCGTTGATAATAAACCCACTACCACTCGAAATATTTTTACAATCATACCCATTATAGCCGACCATTTCAAGTCAAAATAAAAAAAAAACACAAAAAATTAAACCATACATAGTTGTGCGCGTGTATTATTCCTTTGAGCTTTTTGTAAACCGAAAATCGTGTGTACCCCTAGGCTGGGCTTGCTGGAAATCATTCACACTACCTTCTTCCAATAAAGCAGAACAAAAAAAAAAACGAAAGAAACAATAATGTATATGCAATGCTAACAAAAGTAACTAACAGTCAATGCGTATGTGTGTTCCATTTACGATTGGCCACAAAGTTTTTCTTCTAACAAAAGTTACCAACCCGCGTTACTATTAGTCGCGTCCACCCTTTACTTATACAATAGAAAGCATTGACCCTTTTTTAACCCATTCACTTTTCTCAGATAAGTAAAAGCACGCCACTACCAGATGATTATTTCAAATTAGCTCTCTGTTGGACCAAATAGATATTCCTCCAACGCATGTTGTTAAGCGAGACGGTTATTTGTATAGAATGATAGATGCATATGTGAACAGGACGATTGAAATGTAAAATTAAAAAAAGAAAACCCAAATCGTTTCAAGCAAAATTATCCTCCTCAATCTTTTTGCTTTGCGTATTAAAAACCACCGGAGGTGGCGATGGTGTTTATTATGTAAGAGGAAGCAAAGGAAAAATTGTATGATTTAAGGTCGGCATCGGGTGTGTATGGTCGATTTGGGTTATGTACACCGAGTTGTTTTTAGTTTTTAACAAATTTATTTTTTTTTATAGTGGAGCTAAGCATATACAACAATGGTCTCAATATATAATATAGGAGAAGGATATGATAAGTGTATAATACGAAACTACGTAGTACTGTACTGTTCTAGGTAAGAGGCTACACAATGTGTGGTCAACTTTTTAATGGTAATGACGATGGGTTTATAATATTTGAATCGTTGATTTGTATACATAATATACAAAAATAATAATAAAAAAAATTAAATAAATGATTGAGAGCAGCAAATGACTTTAGGGAAATTTTTTATAATTTTTTTTTTTTTGTTTCTTGTTCAAAAAAGGGCAAATTAATTTCTATATAATAGAAAGTGTACATTAAATAATTTATTAAAAATAATATATAAATGAATGTATTGTAGAATAATTACGTATTGCTAATATTTAAACATAAAACATTAAACATATAACCGTTGTACGTAGTACGTTTTGTTTTACTTTTCTATTTTCAAATATATAATTTTCGATTTGAAAATTACTCATTTATAAATAAAGATTTTAATACAAACAAACAAAAAAAAAAATAAAAATAAAATAAACTACCTTTTTTCGCCTTAAAACTATGACTCGTATGAATAAATTATTTACCTGTAATGAGAGAAAAAAAAAAAATTAAATAAATTAAATAAAGGAAAATAAAAATTAATTAAAAATATTATATATTGACTGATCATTTTTGAATAAATTATTTAATCCTAAATGTGTGTGTGATATAATAAGGGTTTTAAGTTAATTTTTTATACCGATAATGTCTTTGTTTACGAGTTAAAATCTTAGCCCCCATTGTGTTATATGTGGAACCACAGAAAATATTTACTTTTATATTCCAGCAAGTAGTTAAGTAGACCTAGCTTGTGTCCTTCTTGTTGGTGTTTTTTTTTTTTTTTTTTCTTTTCATTACAAAACAAACAAAACGGACACTCAGGAAATTTATTTTTGATTGTGGTGTAAAAGTGCGGGCTTGCATAATTTTTTTTAAAGACCTTTAAAATTACTTAATTGGTATTTTTTTTTTTTTTTACAAAAGTATCTATTGAGTTTGATAAATAAACAAAAAAAAAAAAATTAATTTGTTTATGCGGGCTTTAATGTCAAATAAATGACGAATACCTGGTACTAAATATAAAAGTTTATTGTTTGTTCATTTGATTATTTTTATTTTTCAGTTTTAACGATTGATTTATTTTTGGTGAATTTATAAAACAAAAATGTTGCTAATTTGTCATGTGACACAGCTAATTTTTATTTGTTGACTTTTAAATAGAAAAACGAAAAAATTAGAAACTTTAAAAACACAGAAAAACGAAAAATTGACAACCAATATGTGTGGGTGTATTTTGTTTTGTTTTGTTTTGTTTTTTTTTTTTATAATGAAAACACAAAACATTCAATAATAAATTTGTTTTACTTCGCTATTTCTTGATTTAGTGTATTGGCGTTTTCTGTATTTTGTTTTGTTTCAAACAAGAGTAAAATATTTAAAAACGTCGCCTCATTCCCCTTTTTATTTCTTTGCCAATGAGACAAGATTAACTAAACGAGCGTGCAACGAATTAAATGAATCATCATTTCTGTCTTTTAATTTTTATTTATATTCTTTCATTTAATTTTTTTTAATTTAATTTATTTTTTTTTTTGTTCTAGTTCGAGGAAATCTTTTCTCTACTTTTTTTTTTTTTGTTTAATTTTAATTTTGTTGTCAGTATTCATGTATTGATTTATTTGTTTTTAAAAATTGGTTTTTAGTGTGACTAAAAATAAATTTAAGTTCAAATAGCGACAGCAGCAGTGGCAGTAGTACGACAGTAATATCAGCACCACACGACGTTACTTTTAATTCCTTTGAGATGTCTGACATATGGAAATGAATGTGCGTCGTTTTTTCTCTTTTTTTTTTTTTACCACGCCATCATCATTACATATTCGAAATATACAAAAAAAATTTCAATAATGTTTTAATTTTGTACATATTAATGTTTAATCCTTTTATGTGTTTTTTACACAGTGAATTTGCAATAAAACTGTAATTAATTTAAACAAAAAAAAATAATAATAATGAAAGCACATCAATTCTACCCTATCCATTTCTTTTAAGTTAAATGTTAGTAAAAAAAAAAAAAATAAATAAAATAAAAATTACTAGCGAAATATAATTATGAACCGCAAAACACAAAAAAAATAAATAAATAAATAAATAAACACATATGTCACCAAAACGAATCAGCGACATTATTTTATTTTTGGTTTCTTAACTTTTCTTTTATTTTTCTTCTTGAATATTATTTATTACTTAAAAATAAATGAAAGAAATTATTAAAAGCCGTATGTTTTGCAAAAAAAGAAAAACGTATCATAAAAATAGTGATCATCGACATCGGATGCAAGCAGATCGCGAGACATTATTCTAAGAAAGAAATTAATTTTTTTTTATTTTTTTTTCTTTAAACATTAAAAAAGGATGCAAATAACTGAGTATTACCGCAAATAACTGAGGAATTTCTTTCTTTCTTTTTTTTTTCAGAGTAACAGCAGCAGCAACAACAGTAACATTCAAATGAAAACTATCGTTGATATTTTATTCGATTGTTAAAAATAGTAACGTAAAATTTATTACATAAAAAATTAAAATAATAATATAAACAGGTGTAAAAACAAAGAAAAAATAAATAAAATAAAATAAAATAAATAAATTCCCAATTGGCAACGTGAATTACAATTAAATTTAAATTATAATTATAATTTCGGTTTTTTGTTCCTATTCTACTTCTTCTTCTTCTTCGTCTTCTTCTTCTTCTTCTTCTGTTTGCTTATTTATTTATTTATTTTTATGTAATTTGTAGTTTTTTAAGCTACATAAAAATGACAGGAAATATGTTTGTATTAGATTATTATATTTAGAATATTATAATGTCAATAACGCCTTAAAAATTTATAACTTACTTAAAAGTATATTAAAAAAAAAAAAAAACAAGGAAATGAGAACAATCAAAAAAAAAACTATTTTTCGATATCAATTCGTACAGAAAAAAAAAATCAACGGACGTAATGAGATAAATAATTATTTAATTTTTATTAAAATTAAATAAAATAAAAAACTAATAATAATAAGTAATTTTTTTATCAAAATTAATTTATAGAAATAATAATTTTTAATGTTTTTTCGATATCATCATGAATTTGAAAAAAATAAATAAATAAATAAAAAAAAAAACCGGAAGTTTAACCATAAGGCAAACGATTGTTAAACGTGTGGGATAGAAAATTGATGGTTTTTGTAAAAAAAAAAAATAAAAAAATTATATAAAACACAGCACCAAGGAATATGATAAAAAAAAAAAAGAAATTATTTTCTATTGGAAATTTATTTAAAACAAAATTATTCACGATAAGAAGAAAAAAATTTTTGTGAAAAAAAAAACCCTTTTCCGCCAAATTATCCGGTTTGATTAATTTTTTCATTTCGTTTTCGTTTCGTTGATTATTTAATGACATTTCTCTATTGATTTCATTTGCGAAAACAAAAACAAAAACAAACAAACAAACAACAAAAAAAAATTTAACGAAACGGAAATATTGTTTGATGAAAATTATCTTGGGTATTTCTTTACTATGGATAATTATTATAATTATTTTTAATTAATAAAAAAAAAAATTAAAAGAAAAATTGTATTTTTTTTAGAAATATATTTGTTTGACTTGGTGGCGAAGACCTTTCATGTGACATTTCAATGTGTAATTTATAAATAGTAAAAAAAAAAGAAAAACTATTATTTTTTTTTTTATCCTGTGTTAATAAATTATTAAATGATAAATATAGAAATAAAATAATTATTTTTTTTTTTTTTTTTGGTTTTCCTTTAGTATATAAAGGGAGCGTCATTAGATACTTAATAATAATAAAAATAAATAAATATGAAATGTTAAGAAATCTAAATCTAAATCTAAAAATAAAACACATTGAACGGTTTAAAGCGTAGCGTATTTTCCTTCTTTGTTATAAATTTTCTTAAGTTTTTTTTCTTATATCTTTAAGCATTATATGCAATCCTATATCCCCCCTCATTTAAATAAAATAATAAAATATATCGTAAAATAACAACAACAACAACAAAAAAAAAAAAAATATAGTTTAAAAATAATTGATATATGTATCAGCCAGTAGTAAATATGACAAAATAAAGATGTTTATAGATAGAAATGTGGAAATAATTTTTTCGTATTTTATTTATAAATATTGATTTATTGCGTATCACCAAACAAAATAAAAAAAAAAAAATTAAATAAAACAATCAAAAGGGGAGATTGTGATAAATTTCATGAATTCAAAAGTTATGTTAAAACAAAATAAATTAATTAATAAATAAAATTATAGGTCCTTAGAAATGTATTTGGTTGGCTTTCACACATCATTATTTACGCTTAGAAAATTTCTTATCTTTTCCTGTGATACGTGGGAATGAATTATTATTTGTATATTGTTTATTATTTTTATATATATCGTGAAATAAACTCTTTTCAGTTTATATTATTTCTCGCGTTATTGATAAAATAAAATCATAAGCTTTAACTAAAAGCCAACAATGTTTTGTGCAATAAGAAACAACTTTAATAACTGATGTGCACTAAAAGAAAGAAAGAAAAAAAATTGAATTTGAATTGCATGTGCTTTATTGCAGTCTTTTATTTTTATTTATTTTTTTTTTTGTAGATTTTTAAAAATGATATAAAATGTTTAATTAGAAATAACAGAATAAAAAAAAATAATTTTTTTTTAAATGAGTAACGTATAGGAAACTGTTAATTACTTTTTTCTACTGCATTTGAATACGTCTTCTGCGTCGACGTCGTCGTTATTATTTTATTTTTTAATTACAAAATAAAATAATTAATTCAGGGTTTTTTTGTTGCTTTCATTAAATGATTGATTTTTTTTTTTTTTTTTTTCTTTACTTTATTAAAGTTTCTCTGTTTCTCTGATTTTATTAAATTACAACATAAAAATATGAAAAATAAAAGTTAACTAAATGCAATTCCGAATATATTTTGTTTGCTTTATTGCCTGTGCATTGGAAGCAAAAAAAAAAATTGTTAAAAGTTTAACGAAATAATAATAAAAAAAACATTATTTTTTGCAATTATTTTGTTATTATTGCAACAAATAACGTCAATAAATCTTTCTTTTCTTTCTTTCTACATTTTTTTGTTTGTTAATTTAATATTTTTTTCATGCCCATAATAATAATAATAAAAAAAAAAAACCCTTTTCGCGTGACTCAGTTGCTATTTAACAAAAAAAATTCGTACCATTTGCATTACCCTTTTATAGGAAAGTTAAAAACGCATAAAGTATTGTTGTTAAAAAATTACAAAAAAAAAAAAAAAAAAAAAAAACACCGTACCTCATAAACATATTTTGCCACCAACAATGTAAAAAAAAAAAATAAACCAAAAAGTGTTTAAAAGGGAAGTTAAAACAACAACAATTAGAAAAAAGTTCGTCACTTCTGTAAAAAACCACAAATTTTATATTTTATATTTTATTTTCCATTAATGGAACGATCGCTGCCATTCTGCACATTTTTCTACCATTTTAATTCGCATAGTTCGTTAGTTAGTGCTCGAATACCTTTTATCAGTTTGTTAAAATCTTTTCTTATTGCACATTTTGTTATTTTGTTTTTCGTCAAGTTGATAATTTTATTATTTATTACAATAACAACAACAACAAAAATAACATTGCATATTGCAATTTAATGTCACGTCAATGTATGCGCCTTTATTGCTTGAATGATTTATATTTTTATTATACTGGTTGGTGGTTGTTTTGTGGTTTTAATGGTGGAGTACTTTTTGTGGAGGGCAAATAAAAAAATTAAAACAAAAATGATCAGATGTTAATTTTTTAGCCAAAAACTTTATACTTTGTGTATTGAATATTAATTAAATAAATAAATAAAATTAAAAAAAAAAATGGAAGTAAAAGTTTTTTTTTTTTTTTTCCTATCTAGACTTTAGCTAGACACACTTCTTGCGGTTTGGAAACCTGTCAACTTCTGGTTTATACACGCGGTTTTTTTTTTTTCTTTTTTAGTATGTTTATGTTGTATAAATTAAAATACTTGTTAAATATTTTAATGATTAAGATAAGACCCGTACTAGGAACCGACTAACCTTCTTCTATATGGAAATAATAAACGAATAATATAAATAATATTATTTAACAAAGCTATGCAATTAATGTATGAACTGTATGTTTAACATAAGAAATTGTTTTTAAAGTGTTCTTATCGTGTCACCTAACCGAAAATTCTCTTAACGCGTTTTTTTCTATATATATATATTTTTTTCATTGAAATAAAATATTTGTTCGCCTTTAGAATTGTTAGATTAGCTTGAAAGTGTCAAAAACATAGAAAATTCTCTTTTATTTATTGCAATAATTTCCTTGGTTTTAACATGAAACACTCGGTATAATAATCATTTTTTATTATGTTGACAACGATTATTATTATTATTATTATTTATTTATAGAAGACAAAAAAAAAATTATAATTATAAAACACAGGTTACGACATATTATTAATGAGAATATGAACTGGTACCGATTAAAAGACGTGGTTGTTGATCGCGCTGTTATAAATGTTACTGCTGGTTGCACTTAGTAAATGTAAAATATATTTTTGACAAAGAATTAGACAGTTTATGTTTGAGATTTATTTTTTTTTTTTTTTGTTTTTTATTATTTTCTATGAAAACAATAAATACAAACATATTGTACTTGTTAGAAATATTTTATTTGCATATTCTCTCTACACTTATCTTTACGATATAATCTATAATGCGATTTATAGTGAACATAACTATCGTTGTTGTTATTCGTATTGTTTGTTAGCATTTAACTAATATGCAGATAACTTAAAACATATTTAAATAAATTCTTAATTCTTTTGTTTAAATAAATAAGAAATAAAATAAAGTTATTTAACATTATCGTATTTTTCTATAATTCAATTTAATTCCACAAGTAATAAACTTCGCTTTATTGCAATATAAATATTTCACGAAGAAGAAAACAATTTTTGAAAAATACAAAACGTTAGGCAAACATTTTCTTAATACTTTATTACATCAATAAGTTATAAAAAAAAGAAAAGAAATTTATTTAATAACCCTTTTATCCTTTGTTGCTTGTGGAACTTGCTCGAAATACTGTCTCAGTAATTATTCATATAAAAATATAATTTCTCTACACATAACCCATTCCAATATTTTATTTTTTGTTTTATAATTTTATTACCTCAGTAACTCTTTTGTATAAATGCGAATCTATAAAATTCAAACATTTCATGACATCAATATCCGATGCATACAATTCATGTCATAGTTGTCATCCAGACAAGACACTCTATCATCTACTAAACTTACATAAATACAGAAAAATTCAAACAAAATGCCAACTGAACAAAGAATTAAGAAGCAGAGAACTTTTTTTTTTATTATTTGATTTATTTACGCTCGATTGAAAGTAAATCGGTGCGAAAATGAACTCATCTGATTTGAATATCAAAAAGAAAAATTAGCTTTTTCTAAAGAATAATTTTTTTTCCACCACAATCTCTTAATTCACGGTGGTAAAAGTAAATAAAAAAAAAATCACAATGCTTCCGTCTGTATCAACGTCTTTTTTTTAATTACCCTTATTCAATAGATCTATGATGATAATAATAATAATAATAGAGGGTGGTGATTTTTTTTTTATTTCTTTACTATTTGCTTTCTGGAATCTTTGTTCCTTTTTTTTTTTTTTGGGTAAATAAAGCAGAATAGACGAAATTCTTTAGCATTGGTGAAAAGTAAATTAAATATTGAGGTGTAAATGTTCATAAGCCCTGATCAACACCCATAACTGAACAAGGGTCACAGGAACTTATTATTCAATATAGACCGGAAACGTGTCTCGTCTATCGTTTATAAATCGAAGGAGGCATAAAGTCTTAGAAGCGGCTGGCTGACTGATGTGGGTTACAAGCTTTTCTCAACCTTACAAACCGACGTAACATTGACCTTTATACAGTTTGAGAAAAATAAAAAAGTTGGCTGGTTAGTCAAGTAAGTCTTATATATACATGAGGATGGTGCGGGAAGAATCAACAAGCAGCTATATTTTCCTAGGGGAGTCATTCCTTCACGTATTTTATTTTTTTTTTTATTTCTTTATTATTTTGTCTTTTTTATTTATTTATTTTATTATATTTTTTTTTTTTAACAAGATTCGATTTGTAACGATGAACAGATTATTCAATGTTTGAATTGGGGTCGCAACTTGTAAGTGGTATGTTGTCAGTTGTGAGTTAACTTGATTGTAGTATTGGTGTTTTTACTTAAAAAAAAAAAAAATAAATAATAATAAAATAAAAATTAGGGGTATGAAGGCGAGACTCCACACAAACGTCAATCATTGTTTGTTTTTTTTTCCGATTTTTTTTTTCTATGCCTTTTGATTGAGGGAAATTTTTGCTTTTTTTTTTTTTTTATTATTCACTTATATATTGAGATATAAAGACACAAAAGAGTGCAACGAGGGTGCTGTTCAATGAATTAAAAATAAATGTGTTTGTTTGGTTATAAAAAATAAATTAATAATAATATAAAAAAGAATAAAAAATCTAGAAAATACGATTTTCAATTTTCATCCCTTATTGTTAATAATGTCTTTAGAAAAATAATTTCTTTCATCGTATTAAAAAACGATGTCTTGACAAATTATGATTTTTTTTTTTTTTTATTCAATTATTTGACAATAGTAAACATTTGATTATTAGCCGGCAAAACCACCACAATAAAATATGAACTTGGGGTGAGATATATAAAAAATAAAAAAATAAATGTACCTCTCTATCTTTAACAGCCATTTCTTCTACGATGGTTCTTGTGGACGTCGGACAGCTACTGTTGTTATTACTTAAGCAACTATCAAAGTCTTTATCGATAATATTTAAGGGTGTTGCTGTTAATGGTGTGTTCGCTCGACTTCCTCGACTATTTGATCGCGGGGTCAACTGTTCACATTTTATCTGTTCAATTATTGATTGTTGTGATTGTTCCATTGTTAAATTTTCATTTATCTCTTCCGATTTATTATTATTTAATAATTTACTACTTAAATTAGTTGCCGCATCAATATCGGTTGGTGGTGACGGTGCCAAAGGTGGAACACCGTTTTGCATAATGGCAGTTGTTGCCACTGTCATTGACTTTGGTGTTGCTGTGGTGGTGGTTGTCGTTGTTGTCGACGAATTTGTTGCTGATAACTGTTCTTTTAATGTGTTCACCTCCTTTTCCGCTAATGTTGCCCTCTAAAAATAAAAAAAAAAAACAAACAAATTAATTTATTTATTCACACATTTACACAGTTACATTAATTGATTAATATATGTCAGCTTAATTGGATTTAAGCTTGAAAATATGTTTTAATTTATTCTAAAGAAAATAGCACAAAATAAATATTTTTTAATAAATTTATTATTGAGAAAATAATAATTTTTTTTTTTTTTTTTTTTTTTGCTTCCAACTTATTTATTATTACGCTACATCAACAAGAATCATTTTGATTTTTACTGAACGAGAATAATAAATAAATTGTCGTTAAAAATCTATTTTTGGTCGGACGAAGTCAACGATTTGAGAATGAAAATTGAGTCGATGGATTTACAATATATAATTTTCTTCTTATTTAATTTTTTTTTTTTTTTCTTCTTCTGTATAAACCTCAAATGATGGATATTCCTTGCGTGGAATATTTTTAAAGATAGACGGCGATAATTTTATAAGAAAAATCTGTCATTAAGACAACAAGACACTTTATTAATAAATAAATAAAAAAAGAAAAAAAAAATTTTTAAATTAAGAAAAATTATTCAGAAAATGAAAATTAATGAATAATTTTTAACAAATGGAAAAAATAATAATGAAAGAAAATTATAATTATTCATTTTGAGTTGTCTGCTGCGTTTGTTTGTAAATGAAAAATCAAACGATTATATTTTGTAGTCATTTGCATAGATATACATATATATATATATATATATATTTGTTTATATTAATTATTTGTTTGACATTTAATTGGGATTTAATGCGTGTTATACATTGCACACTGCATTTTACTTGAAAATCAAAGAATAATTACATGCAATAATAATTATATTTTATTTTTAATTTGAAATTATTATTTACTGCATCTGCAGTCAATTTAAAGACTATTTTTATTTCACATAAATTTAGTGAGTAAAATTTTTTAGCTAAATGAAATATAAATTTCAAAATGCAAATTTTAATGATTAAATAAAAATTAAGAATAATTAAAGTAAGAAACATTTTTTTTTTTCTTAAACTTTATTAGCTTCAAAGTAATTAAATTAAATTAAATATATGATGAAGTTTTTTTGAATTATTACATAGAAAAGAGCGGGCAAAAAATTCGTCAATAATAAAAATTAAACGAGAAGAAAAAATAGAAAAAAAAATCGAAAATTGTTTAATGATTCATCTTGATCTCTGGGCAGGTCAGGGCAACCTAAAGTGTTGGGGATTATAATTTAAGGTATATTAAAATTATAATAAGTGAGAATTAAGAATAACTATATGAGCTACAGGTTACACATGTCTCAAGAATTAAATCTATTAATATGAAGAATCGTGAAACAGAAAAAAAGAGTAATAAATGAATAACAAATGTTTATCTTGCTTTCATTTTTTTTTTTTTTTTTTTATAATGAATGTGTCATGTTTCTAGACTTCGGTAATATTATTTTATAAAATTTCATTTTTATTTAAACATAAAGTCAAATAAATGAATTAAAGTAAGAAAAATAAATAAATTCTAATAAATATATGTTGGTAAAAAAATTGTCATTTGGCGACCAAAACATATAAATAATTTTTTTTTTTTTTTTTTTGCTTATTAATAAGATTAATATATGTTATGATCGTTTTATTAATAAAAACATGATTGCCGTATACATAATAACAACAGTAGCAATAGTAACAGAAAAAATGATTAAAAAATACATGGAATGTTACAAAGAAAATTAAACATTAAATAGATGAAAGTTATTGTTTCTTCGACGTTTTCTTTTATTTATTTATTTATTTATTTTTATGTAAATAAATAAAAAATATTTTTTTTAAATTTATTTTGTTCAGCTCAATATATTTTTAATGTTATAATCTTGAATAATAATAATAATAATAATTACGGTAGCAACATATTTCGAAAATATTACACTTGAGAGTCTACTTATCGAAGCAAAGTGTTATTATCTACTTGTTTCTACGAAATTAATTTAAAAAAAAAAATGTTTTAACACATAAAATTATTAATTGTTATGTTTATTACATTAACATATTTTATGGATAACATGAATTGCACAATAGATTTTTTTTTTTTGGTAATTTTGACTTAAAAAACTCATCATAAATAAAAAAAAAAAAAAAAGCACAAAACGAATGGAATTTTGACGGATGTTGTTTTATTTTTCCATTTTATTTATTATCATATTTTGTGTTTCTTTTTAATATTTTAAATTGAATTTCATAATAGATACATATATACATATATATATATATATATAAGTTTATTAATAAAAAAAGGAATAATAAAAACCGATTAGCAAAACAAAAAACCAAATTGATCATTGAAAAATAACAACGAACGAACGAACACAAAATACATTTAAAAAAAAAATATTATTTACTTTTATTACTGTTGTATCATGTTATTGAATTAATCAACTGATGATGTAATATTGCGTTAATTTAATATTTTTTTTTTTTTAAATAAAATTATAATAATTACCGATTTATTGACATGAATAAAAACAATGAAAAGCAGTATTAGGTTCTCCAACCCTGCTGCTGCTTTATATCGAAAAAAAAAAAAATAATAATAATAAAAATTAAATTATTTCGATTGTTTTTTTTTTTTGTAAAAATAATAACAGAAAATATATTCCTAAAAACATAATCATAATCATAATAATAATAATCATTTTTAACATAAATTTGAGAGAAAATTTATTCATTTATTGAATTGTAAATTTTATTTATTTATTAATACTTAAAAAAAAAACTAAAACTAAATTAAATCGAAAAATTATAGAATAATAAATAAATAAAAAGCAAATAACACATAATAAATAATAAATAAATTCAATTCAAATGATAATGTTGAACGGATATCCTTTAGAAAAAAAAAATATTTATTTTTTTTTGGTTTAGTGAGACTTTAGACACCAGATGGCATTGAATTTATGCTGTTTTTTTTTTTTTTTTATTTTTTTTAATACATAAAAATAAATTACAGATTGAATTGTATATACATAATAGTCGATCTGATGCTGATTTCATTATAACTCAATGGATAGGATAAATGAAATGGGTTAAACAAAAATTTATATAACTGACTGAGTAGTTTTTTTTTTTTTTTTGTATTTGTATTTATATTTTTGTCTCTCATTAATATTATTAAATTTATGTCTGTTTGTCGCTTAATACATATATTTTATTTTATTAATAACGTATCAAATTAGAAATTTTAATAAATTTTCATTTTTTTTTTTAAGAAGAAAAAGAAGAAGGCGTTTCGTTCTTTAAATCAACAAAAAATAAAAAATTTACATACATAAACTAAATTATATTTATATATATTTTTTTGTATCTTAATCTTTTATGATTTATGTTTTATATAATTTAAGAATCGTACATAACATTGAATTGAAATTCAAAGTTTATGCTTTAAAGTAGAAAACTTCTATCATCTTTTTATAAATATAAAATAATTTAAATAAAAAAATAAAATATATTTTTTAATACAACATTGATTTAATTCAATTTCTATTTTAAATCCTTTTTTTTTTTTTGTCTATAATTATTTGTATATTTCCCTATTTAGCACCCGTACACAAAGTGTTATCAGATTTTTAAAACGTTAAAGGAGACAAAAAAAAATTATTTAAAGATATAAACACCTTTACCGATTGTCTAATACAATAATGACAAGAAGCATTAGTAAAATAATTTTGTTTAAATTAAAATAAAATTTTTTGTTTTCGTATTATTTATTTAGAAGACGCGCCTAATGGTCCACAGTATAAACCATCGTTTGATAAAGAATAAATAATAATAAAAATAAAATTAAAGGGAAAATGTCTTTACTTTCGATTATATTGTGTTTCTTATTTCGGTGTACTTACACCGAGAGCCTATTCACTCGTTACAAATTTCGCATCTGTTAATTAACTAAGAGCTATAATATCCCCAGTCTTCGATTTTAATTTAAAGATAGGTTTTTCAATACCGAAAGCTTGAGGTATTACCCATTCACCCAGTTAGTTATTTTCTTTAAACTCATACCACTATCTTACGATTTTTAACAAAAATTCAAATCAACAGACATCAAGCCACACACAAATTTCTATATTTATATCTATAGCTGTTTCCAATTCTATAAAAGAAAATGTCTCCAACCCTTTTTTTTCAACCCATTTGCTTCCTGATCATACCACTATCATGGCTATTACTTTACGTTACCACGTCCAAATCGAAGTATTTTGTTTGAATACACTCAAACCATCAGTAAAGCCACCCTTATACGATAACACCCTTAGGCTCATCGATTTTAGACTTATAGACGACTAATTTAAAGGTTTTTTGCTTAATCAAAATCTCGAATGATTCGACAAGCGTGAATAGATAGATCGCGTGTACGTCTCTACCAACTCTATATTGTCCTCTTCACTTTTGAACCAAATATGCAGGGAGGCAAACATTAAACTAAAAAACCATTGGTAATATAGAGGCAAAGAGGTATTTTTCGTAGGTATATACAGCTACAAAAGAATAAAAGTGGTAATGGGTTATTATTATTATTATTATTTTTGTTTTATATTTTATTTTATTTTATTTTAAATAATATAGAGAAAATGGTAAAATTTGAATATTATCTTGTAATTTTGATCCACAAATAAAATACCGCACCGTTGCGGTTTATTTTGCTATTTTTCCATTATTTCTTTCGTTTCGTTTCGTTTCGTTTTTTTTTTTTTATTCATTTTTTGGTTGCTATACAAAATTATTGGTATATTCTTTTTCGCGAGCACTCATGCTTTTCTATAATACAAATGAATCTATACGTTTGATAACAAACCAACAACTGAAATTATTTAAAAAGGGTTAAATCAGTCAGTCAGTCTCTTCAAGCTACTTGAATACGAAAAATTCTTCGAATTCAAAAATAAATAGATAAGTTTTTTGGAAAAAAAAAAAATTATTTTTCAGAATTACAGGAAAAAATTAAAAATTATAACAAATTCAACATCAAAATGATACATAGTTGGTTGACTTGATGATTATGGGGGCGGTATATGATGTTTTGTGGTGTTAATGGGTTGACTGGGTGTCGGGTGGTTATTTTAATAATAATAATATAATATAAAATTTCTATCAAACTTATTTGAGTTATTTGATTTTATAAATTAAATGAGTGAAATTTTATTTATTTTATTTTTTTACTACTAAATGAAGTAAAATCTAATTAAATGTAATTTCGTTATGGTTTTTCTTTTAACATTTTATTTTATTTTATTTATTTTTTGTTTTCATCTTATTCCTTTTACCATCAATTCTTGTCGTCTCTAAGATATTTTTATATTTACAATTAATTAAACGACATCCTGAGTGTATTTCATTTTTTATTTTTTTTTTTTTTTGATTTTATTTTATAACAAAGATTATAAATTTCTCCTGCATATATAATAATGTTGTTGTAATTGAAGGATGTACTTAATGTCATTTCTGATCTAATGAAAACTTTTACCATACATTTTATTTATTTATTGTATTATTTTATAATTTAATCGTTTCGCAACAAAATCTGTACTGAAAACTCAGTTTCACATTATTTTATTAATAAAATGGAGAATGAAACAAGGGAAAAAGTTTTGAAATATAAAAAAAAAAGAAAAATCAATTTCTTCTACCTTTTTCAATTATGTAAAAACATGTTATCACTCACGCACCATTGTTAATACAAATAAAACATTATATTACCATCGCGTATGCATAAATATTATATTTTGTTGGTAATTTTTGGTTAATTCGAAACAAACACAAAAACTATTAACACATACAGAGATATAAGGCAAATACCCTCATTAACAATTCGTAGAAATAAAATTTACTATGTGAATTTTGTGTATTATATATGGAAAATAATTTTCATTCAACAAATTATGATAATAAAACTATCAACGGAAAAGATAGCCGGGTTTTCATAAATTTTTTTGTTACTTCTTCAAAGCATATAAATTATTTTAAAGCTTTTATTGTTTTGTTCATAAAAAGCTTAAAATATGTGATAAAGATAGATAGGAAGATATGAATTTAACTTCGCGATGACACTTAAAAATATTATTATTTCATATGTTATTACAGTGTTTCATCCCTAAATATTAAAGTATTACTAAAGATGAAGATTAAGATTAAAGATGATAGCAAGAAAATTTACTATTTTCGTTAATAATAATTTTCTATTTATTTATTTATTAATTACAAACAATATCATTTTAAAAATGTACAAATTCTCACGAAGATTTATTCATTTTTGTCCAACAAGACTTTTTTTTTTTATTTTATTTTTATATCCTAGCTAAGGCAGGGTATTACCTAGTTGAAACATTCTATGCTCTAATATAGGTGAACATTACATAAATAGACAATAAATGGGAATCAGATTAAAGGCGCACACAGAATAACATCTATTTTCACAAAAAAAAAAAAAAATCACGATTAAGTCGGATTGGAAAAATAAAAGGAAGAAAGAACTGAATGAAAAAAAAAATCCCATTTTCTATCTGCTTCACGTGTATTTTTAATTTTTTATTATTATTATTATTATTTTGTTTTATCGTTTGTATTGTTGAATCCCATTGCCACCCATAACATAATTGCCCATACTACATGTTAATCGAACGCCCTAGAATTGAAGTCATACAGCAGTAGAAGTACAGAAAATAATAACAACGAGCAGCAAGCAAGAAGAGTGTCGTATTCGTTTGTTCGTCTGTCATTTGATTTGAATCATTCTCGAATTGATAAGCTGCTTCACATCCATATAAACAGTGGAATAAAAAAAATTCTCCCTCATCCTACATTTGTCTCCAAAATAATACAAAAATTTATTTGTATCGCTTCGTTCCTTGTTTCTATTTTCACTTGTAATTTGACATCTTCCCTCTCAAAACAGAAAAAAAAAATTAAAAAAAATACTTCAGAATAGTATAAAATCGTTGTCTTTTCCGCTATCTATACATTTCTATATTAAAAATAAAAAAAAAAATACTTTCTTCTTATTTTTCCATTAAAATTTTCCTATTTTATGATAGTATTTGTAACGTTTGGATGTCGCGTCGCTAAAATAGAATAAATATTTATCATTTTATTCACAATGAATATCAGCAACAACAACAACAACAACAAAGATAAAATTATTAAAGGAATAAGAACAAAAAAAAAATAAAATAAATAAATGAAGAAATGAATGATTGATAGATAGGGTGTGGGTGGTACGGTTGTTGTTAAGTAGTAGCTATAAACAACACAACACAACAAATAAATTTACATCAAATGACAAATTTCTGATTAATTAGAGTGCACTGTATATAGAGAATATGCAAAGAAAAAAAAAAAAAACATTAAATAAAAGGAAATTGATAAATTTTTATTTGTTTACAATAATCACAAGATGATAATTTTTATTAGCATGAAATTTGTATTTTATTTTTTATTTATTTATTATTAAATGGGATTTTTTGACGAAAATATTATTTATATTGTCTGTTGTATAGTAAATGAAAAAAAAAAACCAAGATAAGATTAAGCGCAACTTTAATCCTAACAACTAGAGAACTTACTGTCGATGTCGATGTCGATGTTGAGCATTCAAATAATAAATCTTATTCATCTCTGAATTTATTATTAATTTATTAAATATTACTTCAATATTTTTTTGTTGAATAAACTCAATTTCCGGCTTTTTGTATTGGTCTCTTAAATAATAAAAACGAAATTCAATTCTTTGTATAAAGAGACCAAAAAATATTATGAAATAAAGAAATATTAAATAAAACCGCGATCATGGTATTAGTGTTTTTGTGTAATGAATAACATCAATATTAAATCAAAGCAAATTGCTTTTATAAAGAAAATCGTTTTTCCCAATAGCTTAATTCATCAAGAACCCCATACTTAACAAACATTAAACCAACAAAAATAGCATTAAATAAATAAAATTCAATCAACAAATCAAACATTGTACACGGTCATTATCAATTGATCTATGTTGGCTCTTTAATAATAAATTTACTTCGACGTATTATAAGTTTAAAAAGGCATGAAGAAATGTTTTTTTTTTTTTTTTTATTATTATTTTAATTTAACATTCAATAATGAATTAGTATTGTGTTTTGATTATACAAGGAATACAAAACCACAAGAGAAAGAAAATAAGAACAAGAAGAAGAAAAAAAAACTCCATAAATCATTGCTTCTTGTCTTTTATGGTTAAATGTGATTTAATTTTATTAATAAGATTTGATTTGATTTGATTTGATTTGTTTTTTTTTTCCTTCGTTGCGTTACGCTGCCTTGTGGACACATATTCAGTTTTTAAACCAAACGACAAAAACTATTTCTCTCATTTTAATTCAATTGATAATTAATTCTAACGATTTTTTTATTTTTGGTTTAGGGGGGGAAAAAAAAAAAAAAACAGAAAAATATACAAATAATCATTTCAAATTAATAAAATTAAATTTGATTTTATCTAACACGGATTTGATTTTTGCTTATAACAAGAAATAAAAAGCTCTAATGTAATTAATGTCTTAAATTGGTTGGATGTGATTTATTTTATTTATTATAGGTGACATATGGTTTGCTTTGTCGTTTTTATTTATTTATTTTTTATTACAATCGAAGAATTAAAATAAGAATTTTTTTTTTGTTTTGTTTTGTTGTTAATTAAATTAAATAATTTTTTTTTCTTTTAGAAAACAAAACACGTTTAAATAGTAAACACATTAGTGTAGGTGGTGGAAAGAAGGAATTGATTAAATTGTTTTTTGCTTCTTTAATTATTTAATTGATTACAAGAAGAAACATTTTTTTTTTCGCTTTAATTTGTATTTTTAGTATATTATTACGTATAACCAGCTTCCTTATAATCATCTCTTTAACATCTTTACAATTCTTTAGAAATTTTCGTTTTAAAATATAATACCTGAGCATTTTCTTCGTATTATATATGTCGCGAACTCTTATAATTACTCACTAACTTCTACTTAGTTATAAATTTATGTAGAAAATTGACACATTTCACATTAAATGGGTGGGTATTGTAATTTTAGCAGAATACTGTGGCAGAAATTAATAAATTAAAAATAAAAAACTTTTTTTTTTATTTTAACACAGAAAGATGATGAGTTTTGATGTGCATATTTTGTCTATTTCAATAAAGAAAATTTCTATACGAGAATTTAATACATTTGAATGACATCTGTCGTTATATATGTTGAAAATAATTTTTTGGGAGATGGCATATTTTGTGGCTGGTACACAATTATTATAGAAGAAAAATTAAAACTTAAAATTTTGTGTATTTTGCTGTTCATTTAATTTAATTTTATTTTATTTGCTAAATAAACCAAAAAAAAAAATAAAAAATAAAAAACTTGTACAAGTTCTTGACAAAAAATTTTAAAATTTTTGTTAATAAAATCTTTTTTTTTTTGGAATTTCATTTACCACCACCAAATAATTTTCTATATCAAACATACAACTGTCGTTCTTGTTGATAAAAAAAAAAAGAAAAGAAAAGAAAAATAATTTTGCAATGAAAAATCCGCGAAAAATTAATTTAAATATCTGTGTAATATTGATTGATTCATAATTTGTTTATAAAATAGATCACCACATATAAAACAGCATAATTGGTGGCATATATGGTGGTTTAAAATTGTGGCAACAAAATGCTGATGTGGTAGACAAAGCATTGTATGCTGATAAATAAACGCCAAAAGCTTTAACATATTATGGTTTTATTTTTCTTTATTTTCTTTTTTTGTACTAAGGTGTTTTTTAGGGAGACACAATGGAGCTTTCATCAACTATCAACATTTTAATAATAATTGCTAGAAAATTACTAAAAACACATATGAACGTATGGTATATTATTGTTTTGTATGTTTACTGTGTTTGCATATAAAACATAAAAAATATTACATTTATGCAAACAGTGAGAAAACATTTATAAAAGGGGTTGATAAATTTACAAAAACAAAATTAATAATGACAAATACTTTGTCTCGACATAACTGAATAAATTTCTTACAATATGGGAACGAAGAAAAATTATAAAAAAACAAAAAAAACTTGCATTGAAAATATTGCAAATCAACCCCCTTAACAACAACAAATAGTAGATATAAACAAATAGCAGAAACCTATGGTATGGCGTACGGTACAGCACACGTATGCTTAATATTTGGAGATTGGTAATACACGTCAACTTTCATTACATAAAGATGAAAAAATTAAATAACAAAATGGTAAATTTTTTTTTTTTTGCGATATTTTCAGCATCGTCGTGTAATAAAAAATTATAAAAAATCGTTTCTTACAAAAATAAAAATAATAAAAAATATTTATTTATTAAACAAGTAACTGTCATGTTTTGACGTTCATCTGTCAGTTCTCGTTTAATTTAACTTTTAACTTTTCTGTCGGTATATACACATATAGCTTGCACTAAATGATTTTAATAGAAAAGAAAAAAAAAATTTCTCAACATGACATTTATCATAAATTGATAAGTTATAAATAATTTAAAAAATAATAATAATTCTCCTATAAAAAACTCTCTTAATAAATTATTTATTTTATATTTTATTCATGATTTTTATGATTAATAAAATTATCTCGTTTGGATTGTTGTTTGATGTGAAACCACAAGTGTTTTTTCTTTTCTTAATCTTGGTTAACGAAAAAAAAAAAAATGAAAAAAGGAAAATAAATAAAAATGAATAAAAGCAAAAACTAATCAAAATCATAACGACACGCAATTGTTGTCAAGATAGATAAAAAAATAAAATAAAAAAAATCTTCTTTGTGAATTGTGTATAAGAGAGTAGAATTGTCTACCATCCAAAATATTGCATGTTTTTAATCAATAATAAAAACAGGGAAAAGCTTATAATTGTAGTAAACACTGTGAAAGACAATAATCAAATGAAATAAAATTGAATTGAATGACTGATAAATGTTTTTTTCGTGTCCACCCAATGCCCACACACCCACTAACCCGTATGATTTGCACAGCCTAGTTCTTCAATCCTATATTATTATTATTATTATTATTATTTTTGTTATCTTCAATACCAAATACAGCTAGTTACCATTCTTTAATTATTTTATGTTTAACAGAGGAAAAAAAACAAAACATCCACCCCCACCTTATTTGGACATGATTATCTTGCTATTGCTACCACTGCTGCCTGTCTATATAAAAAGAATATTTACTCAGAAAACAAAAAGTGATGTACAGTATGATGGTTTATTATGTTCATCATTTAATGGTGATAGTAGAGACGTTACGTTGTCTACGTCCGTAAAGGGTTGAAAATATAGATTTAACTGCATGGGCGATAATGGTGGTTGGTTTAAAACGTATATATAATTTTTGACTGGTACATTGTACATAGGTAAACGCTAATACACTATATTTATTTTTTGTATAAGTACCAAAATAAGGGTAGACTCGCTAATTAGATATCAAAGGGTAGGCGATAAAACTTTACCAAACATAAAAATTTAAATAAAACAAAAACAAAAAAAAGGTTTGCCTGATCCAATAAGTTCTTCTTTCTTCTAAATTTATTTATTTTTAAATTAAACAACAACCATCACCCATCCATGGTTTCTCTTTTCGAAGCAAAACTATATTAATAAAGAAAATTAAATATCCAGAACTAAAAAAAAAAAAAAAAAACAACACATATGATAACTGTGGTTACTATATATACGTTTAGGGAAGTAAAGTGGTTTTTTTTCCTCCATTTGTTACTATGGAAATAAATCTTTTTCTATCAAAATAATTTTTTTTTTGATATTTTTTGTATTCGCGTTTTAATGAATTTTCATTTTCTTTTTATTTTCTATGTCAAATACCTCTCTTGAATTTTTTTTATTATTTTTAATTATAATTTAAGCTATAAATAAAATTTCTTTCTTTTTTAAAATTCTGTTCTACAAATTAAGAATTAAAGATGAGTGAGGGTGAGTGAATGCTGTATTAATAAATTCGTTAATTTTCCTTTAAGAAGCTTTAGTTCAATTTTAGTATTCAAAACAATACTTTCATTATCTGAAGAGTAATAATTCATCTCATATATGTTCTGTGTTTCAAATTTTTTATGTTTTTTATGCTTTTTGATGAAGCAGGAGACGTCAATTGTATTGTTAATGCTAGTCATGACATCCACCAACTGAAAATCATCATCTTCGTCTTTTTTTTTTTTCTCGTATTCGATTTATGATTTTTATACATTTCTATTCCTTTCTTTACGTGTTATATTTATGATTCTTGATCATTTTACTCGCTGACATATATGTTTGCTTATGAACATGTAGCACATATATATAAAAAAAAAAATTTCTTTTTGTTTTTTTTTTTTTTTTTTTGTGATTGATATCATAAAAAATAAAAATAATGAAGAAAAAAAAAATCTCACCCCTTTTTCTTTTATTTTATAGAAATATATATTTTTGAATCAGACACACGCCCGCACATATATGATATAATAATATAACTTACTGCAACAATATAATATATATATATATATATATGGTATAATGAACGGGGTGGGTACAAATAAGCTTCTCTTCTACAAAAGATTGTTGACGGTTTGGAATGGCTGGAGGAGTTATATATATATATGTATATTGTAATAGACACAGCATACGAGGAAATTACATATATGAGAACATGAAATTTTTATTTATATTTGCATATTTGTTACGCAATATTATAATTTATTGAAAAAAAAAAAAAAAAAACAAGTAACGTACAAGGAAAGAAACATGGTGGGCTGTCATTTCTGTGGACTTCTCATTTATGTTATTACATTTAAGCGTTAAGGGTGGATGTTAAGTGGTAAAGTATTGTTGTTGTTTCCCAATGCCGCTGTTGTTTCTTATAATCATATTTGATCTTTTTTTATAAACAGTATAATTCAACGTATATCAACTAAAATTAACAATTTGTATAAATTTTTTTTAACACCTTTTATCGAGAATATATATTTTACTTTACCCTGAATTTTTTTATTCACCTTTATCACTATCATACTATTTTCTTAATAATTTTCACCCCAATATTATTTTTTTTTTTTACTTAATATTCATTTTCTTTGTTGTATCGCGAGGCAACAAAACGCGAAAAAAAAAAATTGACTAACGCCTCAATGTAAGCAATAACAATAAATTTTGATCAATTTTCAGAATATTCATATTTTCATTGTTTTTTTTTTTTTTTTTTTTTTTTTTTTTTGCCCCGTTATACATTTATTATTATAAAAAAAAAAAAAATGTTCCGTATAAGAATGAGATGAGAATTCCCAACGGGATACTATGTTAGTGTCTCAAAAATTGGCAACTATAAAAAATGTATTTTTTATTTTTTGCTCTCTATAAATTCAATAGATATTAAATAGATAATAGAAATATGGAGAAAAAATTGTTATTTACTTTCCTTTTATGAGTAATAAAGTAGTAAAATGTAATTAATATTTTTAAATAATAATAAAAACTTATTATTATAATTTTCAATGAATTTATAATCACAATTATGTTGGTAAATCAACAAACATTGTTAATCCCTGTTAAATTTATTTATATATATTATTTTTTATTATTATTATTTATTGTTGTTGTACGTATCAGTTCCACTAAACCTGTTGCTAACTGTTTACTAATTAAAATCGACAGCAAACAACGGCTGTAAAATCAATTGAACCTCTAATTGAGGTGTATGTAACCACTAAACCATCACTGACACCTCAACTTCATCACATCATCATCATCATTGCATGCCAATGTTCTGTATAACTTTCCAACATACATATTTATATAGAATATACGTTTTAACAGTACGTTATGTATATATATCGTATAACGATAAAGCATACAAGCAAAGTTTAGCATATGCATTTGATTTCAATACGATACAAATCGAATAAAAATTAAAAAAAAAAAATTCATTTTACGAACAAAGCATAAATATGAGAAGAAAAAAATATATATATATGGAAAGGCGAGCATTACCTATGTACTAACTGTTTTATTTTGGTAAATTTGAAAAAAAAAAAAAAAGTTACAAACGAATGAATGCGCTTAATGGAACTTTAGCATACAATGAATGAAGTTTCGCGCTATAGCACAAACCAATAAAAAGTAAAAATTGTCACAATTCAAAAAAATGTAACAATTGTCAATTAATGATTTTTATTGTTACTAATTTCTATTTGTTAAATCTCTTAATTACATTTTTTTTTATTTTTATTTGCAATTTTCAGAGTGATATTTATGTAGTTTATGTAATTGTCTTACTTAAAATTTCTTAATCAAGCCCCTAATGAAATGAATATTTAATAGAAAAACGAAATCAATTTTCAATTAATAAAGACATTTTGTAATGTGGGGACATATTTCAGTTTTTTGGTAAAAAAAAAAACTCAATTAAATCATTAACCATAGTATTTCGTTTCCATAAAATTTTCTTTAATTAATTTATGAGTATATCGTTAAAGTGTCGTGTCACTCTAATTAAAACGAGTCAAAAAAAAAAAAAAAGAAAAAAGAAACGACACTCCCGATAACTTAATTACTGTGACAAGGAAAAGGTATAAATATTTTATTTTGAGTAAAAAAAACAATTTCGTGGGTGTAGACAGAAAATGGTTTCATAATTTTCTACTCTTTTTTTTTTTTTCATTTTCATTTTCACCCAAATTAAATAAATCGAATAAAAATATTTTGGTTTTATTGCATTTCGTTATTTGTTTAAAAAAAAAAAGAAGAAAAATTTCATTCAACATTTACGAGAAGAATCAAAATGTAAATGAGGCCACCGCATAATTACATATAGATAAAAAAAAAAAAAAAAAGTATTCAAGCTTATAGAAAATTTTCTTAAATCACAATTTTTCTTTCTTTTATTTGGGTTTTTTGATTAAATTTCCTAAGCATCAAATGTGTCTCAAACCAATTTTGTTTTTTTTTTTTTTTTTTTTAACTTTATATACATAATACACCTATATATACAGGGCGTCTATAAAATTATGATAATCATAATAATAAATATAAACAATTTTTCTTGTTTTTTGTTTTTTTTTTACTTTGTTCTTGTATTTGACGTACCAAAAGTTCAAGTAAACATTTTATGCTAGAAAAATTAAACGATAAAAACAGAAGAAAAGCGTAAAAAAATAAAAAAAAAAAAAGGAAATACAATCTTTAACCCCAAAAGAAAAATATTCATTGAGCTGCGTTGTTTTTATTTATTTATATTTTGTAATTTTTCTCTTAAGATGTCCTTTATGCTGTAAGATTATTTTTCATTTTATGTTTTTCTTTCTTATTTTTTTTTTGTTGGTAAAAAGATCATCACAGCTTTATATCCATTTCTCGTTATGCTTTCATTTTCCATTTAACAACTAGCATTGTGTGTGCGGCTTGTATTTTCCATTATCCAAGTTACAACGTTGTCACAGAATTAAAAAAAAATATTATGGATACATACGTTGGGTAGATTCTATTTACAACTATTTATATATCGCGATATGTATAGAAGAAGCTTCGTCCTTTATATCCTTAAATAATATTTATTTTTTTCTTTAAATTCTTAACTTTGGACGTGGTATTATAATATTGAATCATTTGATCGCTAACACCGAATTTAGATGATAACGGTTGCATTGCGGGGCGTATTATACGTTGTATCCTTTTAAGCCAAAGGGATTATACACACCAAACAGAAGTAAATTTATTTTTTTTTTATTTTTGGTTTGGCTTTATTTATGCCCTTATATTTTTTTTTCCCTTTCAATAACAAACAACATCCCCAATTTTATTAAACCATCATCATGTGGCAAAAACAAAAAAAAAAATGTTTTGAATATTGAATATTGACTAGCTGTGGATGATGGGCTATAAAGGTGTCATAAATTTTGTTTATTAATTTTCATTATTCGCTGTTTTACATATTTACTTAAAAGCTTATTATTGATTGATTTTTATTGTCTAAAAAATAATTCTAGTTGTAGTTTGATTTATGCAAAAAAGGAAGAAAAAAAGGAAGAAAAAACTGTACACCCCCTCATAATTCTTTGTTCTTAACAAATTATAAAAAAAAAATTAATTTACCTGTGGCTGTCATTTTAATACAATAAAGAAATTAAATCGAGAATCCCGGCAATTTTTTTTTTTATTTTTAATGGTTTAAATTGAAATGAAATGTCGTTTGTAATCCATTCAGCTATCAATATTTTAATTATTTTCTTTGGAATTGTTTTTGTTTTATTTATGCAAATTTTTTTTTTTTTTTTCATTCTAAATTAAATAATCGAATTGTGTTTTTTTAATTTTTTGATTTTCTGTTTTATTATAATTAAACAAAGCATAGAAAATATCGCAGAACATAATACATAACATAATTAGACAAATGAAAAATATTCTGCATACAAAAATCTATTGATCATTTTTTTGTTTTTTTTTTTTTTATGTTTAAATAATAATACAACAAAAAACATATCACGACGCTGACGCTTATTATTAACGTGAATTAAACCCTCTATTCTGATTTAAGCAAAAACAAAAAATTAATTAAAACAAAACGAAATAAAATGAAAAATTAAAATAATAAAATAATAAAATGAAATAAGAAAAGAAAAAAAAAATAGGAAGGAAATACACAGTCTACAATGATTGATAACATATCGAAATATTGCGTGCTTGATAAATTACATAAAAATTATTATTAAAAAAAAAATATTAAGTAAAAATAAACAAAACTTGTTAATAAAAAAACACCACTTACTAATTACACAGTCATCATATACAGAGAGACACGCATTCGGAAAAAAAAAATACAAAATACAAAATTCAACTTTGCAAGTAGATCGCAATAAACAAAATCAAGTCCCTTGACCTCCAAACTCCCACATAATGTCGGTTTTGTTTTGTTTGTTTTTTTTTACAATGTTTGTAATTTTTTTTTGTTTTATTCATTTATTTATTCTGTTTGTATGGGTAAACGCGTGCTTAATTTCCATTTAGCCAACCAAATGCTGATTTTCATTTACAACCGACGTTTATTCTGTTGTTGATTTTTTCTACGTTAACACCGCATATTTGTATAATAGCAGTAAAGCACAGTCACACTCATATTACTTTATGTATGACGTTTCTCTATTTGTTTTATTGATCTTTTATTGATAATTTAATAAAATAGAAATTTCCATGAATTAACATAAAATACAAAATATCATTTTTCTGATGAAAAATGAAATTTATTGTGGAAATTTTTTCTAGAATTTATATTATTTATTTTTTTGTTTTTCATTTCACTTTTAATTACTTTATAATAAAAAAAAAATTTTTTCCAATTAATTAACGTAATTAACTCTCACACATACACACTTTCAATATAATAATCATAATAAAAAATAAGAAAAAACGCGTCTAGCTAATTTCCAGACAATAATCAGCTGAGTTATAAATTTAAATTAAAATATATTTTGAGCAAAAATATTAAAGATGAAAAATGAATAAATTTTATTAAATCGAGGTTGGGCTGATGAAATTGTGTTAAAAACATTTCGGGACAAAAGGTTTTTTTTTATTTTGTTCTGTTGAAGGAACAAGAAAAATAAAAATTTAAATAAATAATACGGATAAAGAAAGCATAATCTCATCATCATTTTTGATTAATAAATCGAGAGATGAAATAAAAAATTATAATTGCCGATCTACACGTTCGTTTTCAGTTAACTGAGGTTGATGCTGTTGTTGTTATTATAGTTGGCGGTTATCATCCTACCTATTCAATTTTTTTTCGGTTATGTCGCATTTTTAATTTAATTTGATTTATTTTTTTTTTTATTATTGTTTTAAGTCATCAACGGGTGTGGACTTTTTTATTTTATTTTTATTTATTATTAAATAAAACCACGACTTCTATTGTTTTTTTTTTTTTTTTTTGGGTTTTCATTTTCATTTAATTTCAGACTTTGTAATTTAATTTTTCGGTTATTTATTTATAATAAATAAATTCAATTTACATCTGCATTTTTTGTTGTATATCCGAATTGTGACCGCGTGCCCTAAATTATGCGTAGGTTTCATTGTATTAAAAATAAAAGAAAAATATTTATTAATGAATTTTTGTTATTATAAAAGCGTTTTGTGTTTTATGTTTTGCTAAATTATTAGAAAAAAAAAAAAAAAACACTAATCTTGCGTTACCTATCCGGGATAGAAGAAGCGAAACTACTGGATATTTGTTTATTCTTTAATCATGGTCAAGCACACATGACATAATTTATAATTTTTTTTATTTTCTTCTATTTTTGTTTTATAATTTGTGGTAAAAATTTGAATAAAACATAAAAATTTTGTGTCGTGTTGAAAATATTTCATTTTGCAGACATTAAAATTTATTATTTTACTTGTTATTTATTTAACATCACTTTAGGTGCTTTAATGGTGATTTAATGACAGAAATCAATTAATTTTATTTATAAAAAAAAAAAACGAAAAAACATTCTTTACGAAAAAAAAAAAAAAAAAAACATTAATAAAACAATAAAATTGTTTTTTCTACGGTTATAATTATTCTGATTATTGAATAATTCTGTATTTTGTTAGTTTAAACATTAGGCATAAAGCAACAATCGACAGTATTGTTGTTGATGTTCAAAGATTCACTTAATTCAAAGAAAATAAAGACGAAGAGCAGAGGAATATAAAATAAATTCATTCATCTCTTTGATTCATTCAAGAAATTATAAAGAACAAATAAATTTAAAAAAGAAACGAAATTTCAATCAAACAAAATTTTAATTTATTATTTGTATATAGTGTTCGTATCTGAGGTGTGGCACCTATGCAATGCCCAGAATAATTTCTTTAAATTAAAAAAATATCACAAAAATGATTTGCATTAAAAAAAGAATTTTTTTTCTGCAATCAATTAAAGGTGAAAAAAAAATTATTTTAATTAAACAGTTTTTTGTAATATTTTTAAACCACCCACGTAATGTTTATTTTAACTTTTCTTCTTTTTTTTAAATTTCTGTAAACATTTTTCGCCTAATTTTAATTTTTTTTTTTTTTCTTGTTATGTACGTTAAGTGTTTACGTTAAACGCGAACGTAATGCTATCGCTACCATTAACGTTAAATGGTAACATTTAATATTACCATTAGCATTTAGTAAAATAATGTGAATGGCGCGTGCCTCAACTATATTTAGAGAACAGAAGTAAAAAAAAAATTCAAAACGTTTAAAACTAGATACGCAACGCAGCCTAAGCTACTAAACATTCTATGATTACAAGAGAACACCATGCTGCTTTGTTTATATATAAATTAATGTTTTTTTTTTTAATCAACTTGTACATAATCCACTGTGTTTTATTACCATGCAAAAAAAAAAACAGAAAAACTTTTCATCTGTTTCCCAGTCGTTTATTTATTTATTTTTTATTTTATTTATTTTTTTTTTTTTGTAGAATTTATTTCACTAAAAAGCATATTCATTCACAGTTTTTATTTAAAAACATAAAAATAAAAAATATGTTTATGAATAAACATTGAATTGAAACAACATGCGATATGATGAGATACAATACGAATAGAGTATCTTAACCTTAATACACCCAACCACCCAATGTTGTATTTCGAAAATGTAATTTTGTTTTTTTTATTAAAGCTTAAAGCTTACTTTAATGGTTTCATTAATTTTCCTAATCAATAAATAAATATATTTTTTTTTTTACTATTACCTTATCAGGTCATCGCCAAAACGCAAACGCAACCGTTAAATAAAAGCATAAAAATTTTTACGAAATCTTACCTGCAATTAAAAAAGAAAAGAAACAAAAATAAATTAATTAATATTTAATTAGCATAAAATCAATAAAAAATATATATATGTAATTAAAAAAAAAAAATTCCTATCAATACTTAAATTATCATTAAAATAAATACAAAAAGAATTCCTAACAAGAAACGAAAAGCAAAAAAAAAAAAACTCAAGAAACTTCGTTTTCTTATTTCAATTTAATTAAATTTTATTTAAAAAATCCAATCACGTATTTTTTTTTTTTACTTGTTCTTATGTACTTATTGTTATTATTTATTTACTTTATTTTTATTTTTTTATATGGATAACAAAAAAAAAAAATTATTTAAGCAGAAAACAAATAAAATAAATAAATAATAAAAGCACAGAAATAATAATAAAAGAAAAAAAAACAGAATAAAATGAATTTATTTAACGAAGAAAAACGACTGAGCCAATATCGAAGTTAGAGGCGTTGCCAATAAGCGATAGTGCTCCGCCCCATAATGGGGGGCATCTCCCCACCAATATATATATATAAATAAAATTTATATAGATAGATAGATTGTGGAGTTTTTTTTATTTTTTTTTTTATTAGAGTATACAGAAAAAAAAATCATTTATTTATTGTATTATTTTTATCAGAGTATGTGTGGAGCTTTTTTTTTTTTTTATTATTATATATTTTATTCGTTCATATAAAGTTCGGTAAAAACAAAAAAAAAACAAAAAGCATCAACAAAAGCAACCTAGAATGAGTGATGATGGATAAGTGGAGCTCTTTTTTAAAATAATAATTTTCTTCCGTTTTTTTTTATTTTTTGTGATCTAAAAGTAAAATTAATAAAAGAAAGAAGATAAAAGCTTGAGCTTTTATATAACCGATTTTAACCGAAGAAAAAGTAATTTTTTTTTTTTCAGTCAATAATAATTTTTCCTGTTTTTTTTTTGTTTTACGACATTTTTAAAGAGAAAAATTATTAATAAAAATAAAAGCTTTTGGGAAGCAGCAGCTTTAATTTCACTAGTAAAATTGTTTTTTTTTTGTTTTTTACGATTATTAATTTTATTTATTTTATTTTTTTTTATGATAAGTAAAAGGTAAGTTAAGTAAAAACAATACATTATACACCTTTAAGAAAATTTGGTGGTATTTGCTGATGTTTTTTGTTGTTGATGTTGATGTTGATGATGGTAGTAATAATAATAATAAAAAAGATTTTTCTTTTTCTTGTGCTTTTTAATACGACAACGACTTGGCAAAACTGATTGTTTGTCGGTGTTGTTTGGTGTCTAGTCTAGCCTTGTCTAGTCTAGTCAGATATTCCATTGGTATTATATTCTGTTTGTAAGTTAAGTATAGAATGAAAATAATAAGAATAACATAAATATGTACAGCAAAAATAACAAAACCACCAACAACAACAGCAGCAGTAGCACCAGCTTGGTTAAAATCCACGATAAGGTTTTTCTCTCAACTTTAACAATTTTCATACAACATTTATACTCGTATAATACGTATATACGTTATGATTGCTTATTTTATTAAATTTATTTTTTTATTTTATGTATTTACCGCCAGTTTTTCTGTTGTTTCTCTTCTCTGTTACAACAAAACACGAAAAACATATTCTCCGTGAATATGTTTTTCGTGCTTTGTTTTTTTTGATTATTTTTCAGCACATCATCAACAATATTAACATAACAATACAAAAGTTTAGTTTTATAACTAATCTTTGTGACAAAGATTCTTAGATTTTTACCTTTGCCCCAAAATTTGACCGAAAAAAAAATGAAAAAACAAAGAAAAAGTAAAATCTTTATGTTAAAGATGGAAAAATTGTTTTTCCTTGTTGTGTTCACTCAACAACTTTTGTAGCTTTTTCATTTTTATTACAAGAAAACCGTGATATTTAAATTTTTAAGCTTTTCAGGTAAAGACAAATGATTTAATAAAAATATCTAATTGTGAAATAATAAAATTTACCTGGGATAGTTTTACCTAGATTTTTTTCTCAACATATCAGAATTTATCATACAAAAATGCATTTATAAAATGCTTTCCACTATTAATTTTATTAAATAATAATCAAATAAAATTAAATTTAATTAAGATATAAAGTACAATACGCATCTGCAATGCTAGACGACTATAATTTAACACGCCTTTACATAACAGTCATACCTACTTTTCTAGACGGTATTTACAATCGATTCGTAATAACCAATCAAGTTTCTTCATTTTTTTTTTTATATTCGTTTTTATACATAAATCGCGTATATAAATTTTATTGATAAAAAAAAAGAAAGGAAAACGAAGAAAAAGAATTTTCTTTTACTCATATTGCGACATTCTTTTCTTGAGAGCGAATGAAACACTTTCGTTCGATTTTCGTTTAAATCTATATAGAATTTTTTTCTATATATCGTGGAGCTCGTCTTCATGTTGCTCCAAACACGATAGCATAGTATAGTAACCTTGGGTGGGTTGCAATTTTCCAAACGTTACCAACTATGCTCTGCTCTTATACATTATTTATTTCTCTTACACAACACACACCACTATTTTACTTTATTTTTATTGTAAAGAAATAAAAACAACAAAAAAAAAACTCACAGGACGATTACTCTAGAAGAGCGCACACAACAACACATTTTTTCCGTAACGAATAAAAAAAAAATCAGAAAAAAAAGGAAAAATCGGTTTATATACAAAAAAAAAAAAGAAAAAGGAAAAAATAGGAAAAAAATTACAGAAAAATTCTTATATAAGAAATAGAGAGGCTCCACCCCAACAATTTCTTTTATTTTCCTTTTTATAGATTTTTTTTCCCATTTTATTGGGATTTTCTTTTCTAGTAATTTTTTTTTTTTATTCTTCTATATAATAGAAATGGAATTCGATCTGAATGTTTTCCCTGTGTATATAAAGATTTTTTTTCCCAATTTTTATTCTCTGCTTACACAAACAAAAAAAAAAATTATTTTTTAAATTAACTAGAATTGGTCATCCCCAAATACAGAATAATACAAAACCCCATGGTACATTTCACCAATAAACTCTTCCGTTACCACTTAAAGTATTTTTATATTAATGAAAAATATATTTAATCTTATTGTTGATAGCCCACAGTCCTTTTTATATCCTTTTTATTTTTCTCGTCTTTTTATTACAAAGTCGTGGTTTTTTTATTAATTGTATTTATTCGACTTTCACGAACAAAAAAAAAATTTCTTTCATTAATTATTTGGAAAGAAAAAAAATGAAAAACATTAACCAACTGTTTTTAGCGTTTTTAATTTTTTTTAAGGATCATCCATTATGGGCCTTCTCTTCTATTATTTATAAAACACAAAATTCTGTTTATCTTTTAAAATCCAAATGTTTGCTTATTTAATAAAAAAATTCGTCCTATGCGTCCTTGCTTTTATTAATAAATTAGATAATTTTAAGGATATTACGAAACAAAACAAAAAAAATCAACATATGTTAAAATAAATTATAAATAAACATACAAAAAAAATAAATAAATAAATAAACCATTCAAGCATAAACATAAATAAATTTAGGTAATAAGAAAAAAATAAAATAATTTTATTTATTTTCTTTTTTTTTGAAGATTTATAATTAAAAATGAAAGAAACAACCGAAAACGATTAAAAAATTTCTTTTTATTTTTTCCCTTAATTCTTTTTTTTTTTTTTTGTTTTTTTTTTATATAATTTTTATGCTCTAATAATCTTTTAATAATTTTTTATTTTATTCAGACAATAATTTTAAGTAATAACAGTGAGACACGCAACAATTTTTTTGTTTTATTTAAAACAAAAAAAAAAAAAAACCGAAAAATCCTTTTCTTAGATAAAATAGGAAAAAATAATTTCAAAGCTAATAAGTATCGACAAAATTACATAAAAGAAAAAATGTGGTAAAGTACTTGAGAATACTCAAGATCGATATTTAGTTTTTCTCTACTCTCAACATTTGTAATTATTTCTTCTTATGATGGTGTTTAGGTACAAAAAAAAATCATTTTTTTTGTTTGTTTTCAAGTTAATAGAAATGTTTTTCATGTAATTTATGGTAAAAAAAGAAAATGAATGAAAGAAAAAACTAAAATATAAACTAATCTTAATTAATACAGAGTTACAAAAAATGAAATGCATTTGACAGGATACTTAAGATTTTTTCATTTTTAACGTCTTGAAAGACTAGTTATTGATATACAGAAAAAAAAAGAAAGAAAACTCAATAATTGTTCCTTTAATGTTTTTTCATTTCTTTTTGTCGTCTGGAACACATCAATACAGAAGACGAAAAAAAAATTGTCTTGAAAAATATATTCGGAATATCTTTTCTTTTACATTAAAAATCAAAATTAAAAGTGATTTAAATTCTAAAAATAAATATAATTGAGCACACAGGATGATGTGTCGATATAATTTCCAATTAAAATCCAATAATAAAAAAATATATTTATGTTATTTTTATTTAAAAGACATTTTTTTTTTTAATAATAAATTTAATTAAAAATGTATTCACATATGAGACGTATGTTTCTTATTTAATAAATTAAACGAAAAAAAAAAGAAAAAAGATTTTCCCCCCCAAATATTTTAGATACAAATAATTTTTCGTTTTACAAATGAAATCAATATTTAAAAACGAAGAGAAAGAATTTTTTTAAGTGAAATGAAACCAAAAATAATAAAAAAAAAAAAACCTCACACAACATTATTTAAATTAAGAACATATGCTTTAAAAATAAATTAAATTAACAAAAACGAAGAAAAAAAAAAAAAAAAGAAGCCAACTCAGCGTTATTGCTTAAGAAATCAATAATAAAACATTTTTTTTTTTTTTTAATTAAGATCCGAAAATCAATTTTTAATTAATTTCTTTCAATATTAAAATCACATAAATTAATTATTTAAAATTTATATACATACGCCTGCGTTAATCACTTAACTATTTATTTCTATTTTTTTTGCAAAAATGTTTTATTTAATTAAGTTATTTGATAAAAAAAATATATATATATTAAAGGCGGCCGGATAAACACTTATATTAATAATATTTTTCATGATTACAGAATAATTACTTTTCCAACATAATTAAATGCATTCAAATATTATTCAAATACGATAAAATATATTAATAAATACATAATAATAATTAAGAAAATATGAATAAATTATAATAAGTAGTAAATACTTGAGAATTAAAAAGAAGAAGAAATAGAAAAAAAAAAAAAATATTTAAAAAATCATAAAAGCTGAGTGAGTGTGCATCTCATGTAATCTGTAATTCTCTCACACTTCCCATTTCATTTAATAAATAAATACGAAAAAAAATCTTATTATTATTATGCTTTATAATTACATACAATAAAAACATTAATTTATTATACATAAATTTAGAAAAATAAATTATTATTATTATTATTAATGAAGCAACGAAAACAGAAAATCCACATTTTACTCATTCATTCACTGGTTTTTGGTTGTTAATTTGGCTTACAGAGAGTAAAATTATTTTTCTTTATTTTTTTTTTTTTTGTTTGTAAATACTTTGTTTCACTTTTAGCATAGCTATGTTTAAAATTACTTCGTTATGTAATGACATTTATTTTATTTTTCTTTTTTTTTTGTTTTTTCATTAATAATACACGAAAAGTGAGGGAGATTCTACGGTATTTAAGCTAACAAACAAAACTATGCTAAAGTTTAAACTACGCATCAGCCCTTGACCCAAAAAAAAAAGAAAAAGTAACCAAAACAAGAACAGTAGTAAAAAGCACCCCTAAAACCGCATCTTATGTAAAAGACATGTAGAAGTTTTTCTTATTTTTTTCTAGTCTTGTTTATTTTCTAAGATTTAGCTTTTCTTAGTTATTTTTGTTTAGCTATTTCAAATATTTTTCCCTTTCTGTCTTTATTTATTTATTTATTTATTTATTTATTTATTTATAATAACGAAAAGAAAAATGGAAATTTTCTTGTCCGAGTTTCCATTTCATTTCATTTGACTTTGCTCTTTGGTTTGTAATTTTGAATATGCCAACGACCCTTATACATAACTTTGGCTACCACAAAAAAATACAACACGACAAATAACACTGGCATCACATCATCATCCCTTTTAGAATTTTTATTTTTCTTTCTTTAAGCTTTCTCTTCTTTTTCTTTTTTGCTTTTTTTTTTATAAAAAGATTATTTGTACTTAGGCTGGCTGCTTGTACTTCCTAGTTAAGTAACATCAACAAAAGGTTTATTAAGGAATGAGAGATTTTATATTTGAGAAAACAAAACTTGATTAAACATTAATTTCTCTTCAATTAAAATTCCTTGAGGGCGGTACGTGTACAAATTTTGGTCGATTGGTTTTTTGGTTTCAATTACATTTCACGCGATTATAAAAAAAATCAATTTAGTACTTAAACGAGGAGTACGACGACAAATGTTTATGCTATAAAAATCCCTTAAAGATATTTTTTTGTATTATTTATTTATTTTTTTTTTTGTAAAATAATCCGCCTACACTTTCTTTAACAGGGTTAAACACCCCCTGATATACAAAACAATAAAGTTAAAAAAAGAAAACAAAAAGAAATTATTTTTCTCTTTCATACTCATAATAATAATAATAATAAAACATCAACAAATGTTCGGTTATGTTTACAAGTTATTTGTCGTACCGCAAATTATTGGAGAAAGTGTCAAAATATATAAATAGCGCACCGTAATCATTAGAAAAGTAAGTATAGAAACAAAAAAAGAAAAAAAAAAATAATATTATTAACATAAACAAAATGTTCCTTCTTGTACTTTGTAATATTATTATTATTATTATTAAGTTTTTCATTTAAAGTAAATTTTGTGTGTTGGAAAATCATAATAATGTGTACATTCGGCTTTTGTGGTGTTGTGTTGTGCTGTGTTGTGTGTGTTTTACTATACGTAAATGACGTGCCATAGCGTGCCGCTATTAAAACAGCTGGTGGCTTTAAAAACCCTGTCACAAAATAGTTAAAAACACAACAAAAAAAAAATCCTATACAAAAATAATCAAATCAAGAGAAAATTTTGAAAATTAGAGATTTTTTGTGATTTTAGAAAACATTTTCGTTTATAACGATAAATGTCACATTTATTAATAATTATGTAATAAATTTCTTCTTCTTCTTCTTCTTATTATTCTTCTTCTAAAATTTACTTTAAATATTATTTTATATTTTATTTTCTTAAAATATATTAATAAAGTAAATTAATTAAATACAAACAGCAACAGCAACAGCAGCCAGTATCAACAACACTTATATAATAAAATAAAAAAAATAAATTCTAATTACAAGCGGTTTGTAAGCGCCATGTAATTTTTTTTATTTTCTTCTTCATTTCTGATGTTAGATTAAACATTTTTTTATTTTCTTTCTTTCATTTATTATGACGCGACTAATGCATTTTTTTTTTTTTTTTTTGTATAATTTCGTCATCAAGTGTTTGTTTTTTTTGTAATGGGGAAAATATTTTTTAGGTTTATTTTTCTTTTTTTACTTAATTATTTATACTCATGCTGTGACCACGTGTTTATTTTATTTGTTTTTTTTTATTCGCATTTTAATTAAAATTGGCGCAATTTTTTGTTTAACCTTTTTTTAAAATTTTGTTCTGTGCAATAGAAAATGTTGAACCCTATTTCATTAATAATAAATTGTTAATTATTTTATTATAATAATGAGTAATAATTGTTTTGTTAATTTCTATGTTAATGCTCAGTTTATGTATTAAAATTTCATCAAAAAATAAAATAAAAATTACTTAAGAAAACAATTTATGTGAATTTTTGTGTTTTATTTTTATATTTAAGAAATAATTTTAATTAATTATATTTTATTTAATAATTATAAAAATATTTCATTATTATTTATAAATTAATTACATTTTATTTTTGTGTTTTTTGTTAATTAATATTTTAATTAAGCTTTATGCGTTGTTGTTTTATTAATAATTATTTAATTGTGTCTTAAGTTGATGAAATACAATAGCCGAAATAAAGACAGTAAGTAGGTAAGAGATTTTTATATTAAATATTAAATATTTTATCCAAAATATTTCTATATATAATTAACTATTTCGTGTGTCTAGCTCTGTGTTTTTAATTTTCCACAAAACCAAAATAAATTTTTATTTAAAACAATAACTCCGAGACTAATAAAATAGAAATCATGCTAGATATTTATCATTATTAACAAATATTCGAATTTTTATTAATCAAATATAATAAATAAATCTCGCGTGTCACGTTGTTCTAATAAAAAAAAATATATATATATATTTTTAAATATGAAAATTTAAAATTAGAAAAACCCATAAAAACATGAGAAATCAAACTGTCATAAAGTAGAGTCAAGTAACAAAAAAAAAAAAAAATGAAAATGAAAATGATCGTCTGATGCAGAAAGAATGAAAAACCGAAACAAAAAAAAACATTTAATTTGTTATTAAAGGTAGGAAAATGTAAGAAATTTAATTACCCAGTGAAAATTATAAAAAAAAAAATGCAAAAAACCAAAAAATACATTTTTTTTTTGATTGAATATGAATCAAATTTAATTATCTTCGTGTTGAAAGAGAATATTATTTATTATACGAGTATTTGATGTACATATTATATTTTTATATGCATTGTAAAATTGTTTTCCCTGACATGCAGAAAAGTTTATTTTCGGAGCTTTTTTTTTTTTTTTTTTTTCTTCTTTACTTTGATTATTTTTGTGTAAAATAGGTGTAAGCACCTAGCACTGTTTATTATTTTGATTAAACATTTTACCATTTTTGTTCCGGTTACTAAAAATTACATTAAATTAGCAACAAAAATTATATAATTGAAAATCATTAAAAAAAAAAAAAGAAACAATGGGAAAAAATCTTCGTTCAATCAAAATTAAAAAAAAAAAAAGAAGTTTTTCTGCATTTTATAGTAAAATCGCGTGATTGAAACAATATACTCGTTTGAATTAATTTTTCTTTGTAAACTTTATTATTATTATTTGTCCATTTGATGGTAGCAATAAAAAAAAGAAGTACAATAATTCTGTGGAATAAGATAAGTAAAATAGCTGACAAGAATTTCCCAAAAAAAAAAAAAAAAATGTTTAATCAATTGAATAAAAATAGAAAAAAATATTTCTGTTGTCTCTCGCTAAGTTTAGTGATATTATTGGCTATAATTGGCAATTCAATTGGTTATAAATTTTCTGTTTATTCATTGTTGTCGTTCTTTTAATCAGTGTACTCTTTTCACTGAAATTGTAATATTATATATGTAATTTTAGTTGTTTGTTGTTTGTATTGTGATTGACAAATATATAAATAAATAAAAATTTGTTGATTATTAGAAAATTGGCTACTTGTTCGATTAATGACATCAAATTCGATATATTAAAAAAAAAAAAAATGAAGAAAACATAAATAACGACAAATAAATATAATTATGTTATTGATGATGATTATTATGAGGATGATGATGTTATTGTTGTTATTATTAATTATAATATGTGATGTGCGCATTTTTTTTTCTTTAATATTATGACATCACATCCGGTCCAATCTTTACATATTGAATGTTGAATTCATTCAACTATAATAAATAATCTTTTCTGTTTTTTTTTTTGTTTTCAGTTTTTTATTCAAACAAACTTTGCGTGCGCGTTTGTCATTATCATTTAATTGAGTTTGAATAATAATAATAATAATAATAATAATAATAATAATAATAATAATAAAATATTGAATAAAAACTACAAAAAAATAAATATACAGTCTGTGCACGCACGTCTGAGAAACTAAAATTTTCTTCTGTAAAAGGAGTTTTTGGAGGAAAAAAAAGGAAAAAAACAAAACACCACGATAACAGTATCCCGACTGTAATTTTGTTACTTTTTCGTCAAAGAATTTATTTAATTTTGTTTTTTTTTATTGTCATTTATATCAATTTTCATTAAAACAACAAAAAAAATGTATGCCCACACATGAAACAGCATAAATACATGCAAACAAACAAACACACATGATAATAAATATTTTAAGTACTTTTCGCAATAAAATCATACAACCACGTGTAACATACAGTAAACACATGTTGAACACTAAATTTTATTTTACCATATTTGTTTATGCTCCCTCAGTTAGTTATTTTATTTTTTTTTTTTTATGTATTTAAACAGGACACTTTTTGCTGTTGCTTTTGCTACTAATGCTGCTACTGTTGTTCTTGTATCGTCTTTTTGCAATAAATTATTAACCAAAAAAAAAACTAAAAGACATTCCATTGATAAATTAAAAAAAAATAAAATAAAATAATCAACAAAATGTTAAAATCTTCATTTAATTTAACTGACTTAATAATAATAAAAAAAAAGAAAGGAAATCAACTTTCGTTGGATAAAATAAATAATTTTTAATTTGAATTAACCAACCAAAAGTGATTAAGATGATTTTTTTTGTTCGTTACATTGTAAATCGTGCATAACTTAAACATAACATCGCAAAGCATAAATAAATAAATAAATAAATAAATAATAATAAATTCCATCAAATAAGACAATTTTTTTTTTTTTTTTTTAAGCTTATTGATTAAGAAAAATATTTTTCTCGATAAAATTGTTTAATTTTTTCTTTTTTATTTTATTTATTTATGATAATATTTAATTACAGCAGCATAAGAATTCTTAGAAGTACATAAAAATTATGTATTTATTTATAATTAATTATTAAAATTTATGAGTTTTAATTTAATCAATCAGTTAAATCGGATACAATTTCATAATAATACGACCATTCACCATTACCACCAATACAATCACGAGCAATAAACACCACTCTAGCACCATCAACATATTTATTTATATTGATTTGCAATTTTGTTTCATAATAATAATAATAATAATAATAATAAAAAATATAAAAAAAAAACAAATATATGCTGATGTAAGTTTATTATTTTATTTATTTATGTTTTTGTTTTTTTGTTGAAATAAAAATTGATTAATTAAAAAACATTAATAAACGCGAATGCATCATTCAATGAATGATTTTTTTTTATATTTAATATTAAAAAAAAAAAAAAAAAATATTTCAAGCATCATTCATACACTCATCGTGTATTCATGTAATTATTATTATTATTAGAAAAAACTTATCGCCGTTTTTTTTTTTTTGTGTTTTATAAAATAAATAATTTTTCGATTAAAATTTATTGATTAATGTTGAAAGAAATCATCATCATGATGATCATGATGATTTTTAATTTATTTTTATTTTTTTATTTACAATACGGGTGTAAAAATATACAAATAAAATATAAATTAATTATTCAAATTAGTAATAATAAAAATTTGCGAATAATTAATAAAAAATCATTAACCAATTGTAATGTCTTAACAAAACAAAATTAAAAAAAAAAAAACAACAAACAAACAAACATCCAGCTTCTTTTTCACAGCATGTTTCAAACATATGTGTTCGGTTAGATGATTATAACGATTTATCATTAAAGTACTACAAAAAAAAAAAAAAAAAAGCTTTAATACCACACACAAATATATAAATAAAATAAAATAAAAATAAACGCGTAATACAAGTACAAAATAGAAATAGTGAGAAGATAAAGAAGAATTATAGAAGCGTGTAGTTATCAATAAATAAAAATGAATCATTTATTTATTGATTTAAACTGAATTACTGACATCTGATTGTACCCAATCTCATTCATCAATGATTGTCAGGCGAAAGAATAAGAAAACAGAATAGAAGAAAAACATTTTTAGTTTTCTTAACAAGATACAGTGGAATTGTTATTATTTTTATCAATTTAAATCTTTAATAATTCGTTCGTTTCGAAAAAAAAAAAAAAAAAAGAACAAAAACAATCTATAGCACGAGTGGAAGCCAATATATAAATTAAATAAATTCATTGACCTTTTTCAACTTTATACGCGAATGCGGTTGTACCGTGTCCGCGTGCCATCTCGTTTCACCCGCGTGTGGCTTTTGTTGTTCCCCTATGTATGTATTGTTGTTATTATTATTATTATTATTATTTTCTTTATTTATTTACTTAACTCCAATGATGTAAATTTATTAAAAATAAAAAAATATTATTTTACATTCAATGATTTATTGAATATTGTTTTTATGTTTCTCTCTATTAATTTAATTCTTTAACACAGCATAACATAAAAATAAAAAAAATAAAATATTCCCGACATAATGTCAATTAATTCAATTGAAAACATTTAATAAAATAAAATAAAAAAAAACAGCAATTAAATCCTCATTTAATGTCAAATGATTAACATAAATCCTATTGTATCCTCATTATAAATTATTTTTTTTTTTTTTTAATTTATTTATTTATTTATTTAATTTGCGGTTAAATTTTTAATTTTTTATTATTAAATTACTATATTTTTTTTTGTTTGTAATTATTACTTTTTATTAGCAGGTAAACGCAGTTAACTAATGCAGAAAGAGAGAACAAAAAAAAAAAAAATAATAATAAAAACGCTGTATTTACATCTTCCAATTAAAACGAAAAAATTTACCTGAGGGAAAAAATTTTAAAACAACAACTGCAACATGTTGTTGTTATTATTATTACCACTATTCCTATTATGATTATAATGGGCGTTTTATTTAGTTAAACTAAATAGTCACTTTCTAAACTACTTGACGGCAAAATATTATTTAAACAGCAACAAGAGTAACAGCAGAAGCACTAGGCACTAGCACCGCCAACAATAGAATTTGCACGCAATGATTGTGACCACATAAAATAACATAGAAATATGTTTTAAACGCACTTTATCGCATTATAAAAAAAGAAAAAAATAAATAAATAAAATACGTATACAGTTTAATAAACACGTTAACTAGGTTTTGTGTATTATTAAGTAAACACAACGTAAAGTTATATAACGTAACATAACGTTAACATAGTACAATAAAATATTTTCTAAAACAAAAACAATTATGTACGGTCAGATATTATGCTAAGTAAATTGTTTAACATAGAATATTATTGAAGTGTTTAATAGCCGCATATTTCATGTATTGTTTTTAATTACATTATGCAAAATAAATAAATAAAATAAAATTGCAAGCAAGGTAAAAATAAAATGTCAACCATTTACGTTTTTTTTTTTTTAATAGCGACTTGCAAAATTAATTAATTAATTAATAAAATACCTTAAACAATTAACAATAAAAAAAAAAAAAAGAAAAAAAATTGATAAAACGATAATAAATAATTAAAAAACACTTTCTTAATTTTAATTTTATGTTTCGCTTTTAGTACTTAAGAATAGTTTTTTTTTTTTACCACAGTACTTTGCATTAAAAACTTATAAAAAGAGTTTAAAACGTTGAAAAGCAAAAAAAAAAAAAAAAAACTAAGCTGAAAATGGTCAATAAAATGCTAAGTGAAATATCTTGAAACAAAACAGCAAAGCATAACAACAGCAACCTCAAGATGTAAACTAAACTCAGCAGCAAAAAAGGAAAACAATAAAAAAAAAATTGTTTGCTGTAAGATAATTGAACGAAGAACTGTGCAGCAGTTACAGAGCTACAACAAAACACAAGAACTTGACTTCAAGTACTTTTGTAAATGAAGGATATTTCGAGCGTCTGGACGAACATTGTTGATGTGATGATGGATAAGGGATGATTACAATTATTTTAAATACAAAAAAAAAAAAATACAAAAACAGTTAACCACCCTAAGATAAACAATTTTGTTACACTAAGTAATGTGACTATGTTTTCATAGAAAAATATAAAAACAAAGTTGGTAATTGAATTTATTATATGTTACACCAAAAAAAAAAGAGAGAAGAAAAAAAAACTTTCTTTTTAACCTTGCGAACTAAAATAAAATAAAAAAAATTATTTTCCTCAGACAGCAAATTTAGGCGCAAAAGTTTCAGATTTTCTTTTCTTTTTTCTTTTTTTTTTGTTATACTAGGCAGTTTTATGACAAAAGAATTTTTTACTTATTTTTGTTTATAGTGAGTGAATGAGTGAAAAAAAAATTTTGTTTTCTTGTAAACTTTAAACATAATCCACCCAAGAAGTGAAATGACAAAGTAAACGAAATTTTCTTTTGCAACTTTTACACTTAGCTTGTAATACTTAGCAAGGCAATCAAAAGTAGTTGACTGACACACAAGATTTAAATAATAAAAAGAATAGATATTTAAAATTTACGATACATTTTTATTGCATACAAAAATTGATAATATAATGTTAAAAATCAGATAACCTAACAACTTAATACATTTATTTTATTTTAAAATGGGTGGATGGGTTATTTTATAAACTTTTATTGAATTGTGCCCCTTTATTAAATTTTATTGAAAGTTGTTAAGGTATTTGCATAGTGTTATATTGTTCAGAGGCTTAAAAGTGATAGTGAAAGGAAAATATAAAAAAAAAAAACTAGAAAACAAAAATCAAAAAGCTCCCCATTCAAATACTCCACACATCACCAAACTTATATGGTTTATTGAAAATGTATAAAAGGCGTGCTTTGTTTATATGCTTCTATGTTTATTTATTTATTAGTTTGTTTGTTTGTTTGTTTGTCTATTAAATTCAGTAATAATATATAGACATTACGAAATGTTATCCTTCTTGACTGCGCCTGATCGCTTTTCGTTTATTGACGAGTGTGAAAATTTTAACCACACTATATAGAAACTATGTATATGCTTTACATTAGAGACACGAATGAGGTGTTTAAAATTTATTTTATTAATAATTATAATAATAATCAAGTATCGAGTTTATATATTTATTTATTTTCTGTATACACATATGTATGTCATGTTATGTGTTATAATTTATTAAAATCAACACACCCTGTACGCTTAAGTGTGAACAGTAATTATTGTAGCATGGTTTTAATACATTGTTTTTATTTTATTTTATTTTTTTTATTTTATCTATTAGGGTGTTTAATGATTGATTGGTAATAAAAGTATATTTATATTTATTCATGTCGTCATTTTAATTGAGAGAGAAAAAAAAAAAAAAAGCATACATCGCGTTATATTTAACGTAGATTATTTACGTCCGTTAAAGCTTTCTCATTACTCTTCAAAATTTAACTGAAATTTTGCATTTCAACAAATACAACCCGAATGGGATTAAAATAATATTTATTAGAAATTTTTTAGAAAATTATGTGCCCTTAGTTAATATTTTATAAACATCTTAAAATCGTTAACACTTAATCTATTAAATACAATGAAAAATAAAAGGGTTTACGACAGTATTGGGCTGTAAACTTCATTAAATAAAATAGAAACAAAAAATTTATGAATGAAATTTGTTATATAAAAAAAAAAAAATATTTTAAAGCTTAAATCTGTACAAAAGTTGAACCAATTGAACTCCATCACCTCAACAAAATTCATATTTTTCTATTTTACTTGGGGTTTCTCTCTACGTTTATTTTTTATTTACTTTGACATCGATAATTCTTTGTCATAAAAGATTGCAAAAAAAAAAAATTGCGAAACTATTTATAAGAAATCAAAAAAAAAAAGAAAAATTTTTATAAAATAAATCTATCAGAGATAAATTCTTTTTTCTTTTTTTTTTTTTTTTGATACGATTTACGGATTAAAACTATTTTTAAAACATAACATTGGCAGCAGCCCACAATTTGGATGAAAAATAAAAACAACAAAAACAGTATTCTTTTCGATAATAATATTATTAAATTTTGTCATTTAAAAAAGAAAAAAAAAAAACGCGAAAAGCGCGACAAAAAAAAATGTTTCTCGACTATTTTTAAATGCGACGTTGTTGTTGCCGTTACTGCTGCTACGATATTAATATGGAAAATTATCATTTTAAAACGCAAATACTAATAAATTAAATTTAAGATCAGGAGTGAGGTGACATTTTGAATAAAATATTCTCTTTTCTTTTTCTTTTTCTTTTTCATTAAGATAGAAATTATTATTCTTAGTGCTTTTGTTATTGTGTTACTTTGCTTTACTTAACTTCAAGTAATATTTTAATAAATAAACAAGAAGAAACAAAACCGCATTGCAATCAATTAATTAAAAAAAAAAAAAGAAAAGAAAAATAAATAAATAAAAAATTTACATGTGTAAAAGCGCGCCTTGTGAGTGTGAGTTTTATTTTTTATTATTTTATTTTGTTGCATTAATAAAATAAAATAAATAATTTAATAAAACACAATTAATTATATATGAATAATATAACTATATATAAGTTCAACATACTAATATTATTAAAAAGAAAAAAAAAAAGCATAAAACGTCCTTCAGGAAAAATTAATTACAATTTTAATGAATAATACGCGAAAAAAAAATGCTTTTTTTTATTTAGTTATAAACAATAAAAAAAAATTTAATTAATAAACAAAACGATGCAGGGTGTAGTTATTAAAATATATATATTTTTTTTCTTTTTATTTATGAACACACTGTAATTTGCAAGCGTTTTTTTTTTTTTTTTTTTACTTAAGAAATCTAATAACCAGGGGAGATTAAATATGAATATAATAAGCTGGTAAGTTGATTGCGATGTTAAAGATCGACAAGAATTATTACTAAAACGTATCTCTAGTGATAAAATAAGGGAGAAAAAAAATATATATATATTGGAGGCAGCAGACTGGCATCGTTATTATAAGACACATAAATATGGACTTTGGTCGAAATGATAAATTATCAACACAAAAAAAAAATAATAATAATAGTTCGGTTTAGTTTATTAAAAGGGATGAATGGCAGCATTATGGCACCAAAAAAAAAAAAGAAAAAAAAAATTATATCAAAATGGCTGAGAAGTTGATAGAAAAAAGACAACAATGATGATGCCTTCGTTTACAATCCTAATATAATTAATCGAATATTATTATTGGCTGTATTATTTGTTTAAAAAAAAAAAAAAATCTGAAATAGGGCGAACAACATTGAATGGGTTGAGTAATGTAAAGTAAACCAACATAAAAACCGTATGCAGATAGCAATAAAACGTGTATATTGGTTAAATGATTAAAGTTCGTTGCTTTAAGCTTTCAATTGAACTGAACTGTTGCTTGATTTTCAGCGATGGAAAAAAAACCTTTAAAACCGGTTCAACAATAAAAATATAATATTATTCAAAGGACGAGGGTTTGATGTTTAAAAATAGTAAAAAAAAAAAAAAATTATTTAATTCGCGAGGGATGGTTATGTCTTTTTTTTTTCTTTTTTAATTTTTGTCTTTTTTATTCAATAACGTCAGGATTTTTTTTTTATAATAAGTAAAAAAAATCAACAATCAAATTAAATTAGTTTAAAAAAAAGTACATTGGCTACGGTTTTTTAGTATATAAAAAAATTCTAGTTACTTTGCATATGGAATTATTAACAGAAAGAAAAAAAAAAATCATTGAGATAAAAATCAACGAATAAAAAAAATATATATTTATTTCTAGGGATGATAAATTAACGAATATCAATGATTAAAAATATACAAAAAAAAGGGAAAAGAAGGGAAAATTATTTATGAATATTACTTATGCACTTTGGTTATATATATATTTTTTTTTTTTGTTCTTTAACTCATAAAAAAAAAGTCACTCAAATTATGCTCCTATTATAGAAATATTTTCTCCTGCCAATAATAATCCGACGAAGCGTTCCTTTCTTTTTTTTTTTTGGTTGTTATTAATTTTACGGTTTTAAATTTAAGTAAAAAAAAAAAAAATTAAAATAAAAACAACAAGACAAACAAAAACAAAACATATGTAAGCATTAATAAATAAGCATATTTTATGTATTTCTTGTAAAATAATAATTCTTCTAGTGACAACATTAGACGTAAAAAAAAACAATTTTTTTTTTATCTATGCACATACAGAGATATGAGAAAACAATCACTAAGCGATCCCCTAGGAATTTTGATTTTTTGCCTTTTTTTTTACGTTTTCTTTCAGTTTTTTTTTTTTCTTTTTTTTTTAAATAATATCAAAAATGTACAACGATGTGCTGTTGTTTTAATTTTAGTGGTATTATCTTCGTCTATTCATTCATTCACATAATTTTTTTTTTGTTTTTTTAAACTTTAAACATAACTTTTGTCTACATTTTATCAAAAAACTTTTCTTTTATTTATTTATTATTTTTTTTTTTGCAACTCGTCTGTCTTTTAACGTTAAAACACACTCTGTGTTCACTTTTTAGTGCAAATCAAAGATAAAATATCCCAATGGGAATTACAACATCGATGTATTTTAATACTTTTGTACTTGTTTAACACATAACAAACAAACAAGCAAACAAACAAAAAATTGTTAATTAATTTAACACAAAAACACAAAAAAAAAAAAACGCAAAACAACCTCGAAAATTTACCAATCAAGGTAAATTAATTAATTAATTAATTAAAAAAAAAATTATTATAACACAGATTGATTTGATAAAAAAAAAAAAAGAAAGAAATAAAAATTATTTAAGCACTTACGTCGGTAAAGTAACTAAATCATATTTGAAAAAATCTGTTTTTTTTTTCTTTTTTGTTAAAAAGTAAAAACAACAACAAAAGCGCGAGTTATTTATTTGAATTAAAAAGCGAAAAAAACGAAAGAAAGAAAGAAAAAAACTCTGCTTTGTCTGACTCGTGTCTACAATATTTTTTATTTTATTTATTTATTTATTATTATTTTTATTTTTTTGTATTTAAAATTTTCTGTATATATACATCAAAATTATTTATTTAATTTTTAATTTTTCTGGTGTAAAAATCTAGTAACATTCAGCTATGGCAAAAGAGTAGCGAATTTTTAACGCTGATGCTACTTCTGCTATTATTCTTTTTCTTTTTCTATTAATTTTGCTGCCGATTGATGTTGTTTAGTATATCAAGTACTTTTAATTTACATTTAATATTCTATAAAAATTCTTTAGCAATCTTTAATAACTAATAATAATAAAAAAAGTAAAAAAATCGCGAAATTAATTTTAGTTTAATTAATTAAAAATTTAACAAGAAAAAGGTGTTAATCAATTAATGCCAAAGAAAAGTGTTAATAATCAAAGCATAAAATTAGCTTTTAAGGACTTTAATACCATTAATGAGGTGCTACCACCTATTGCAACAAATCCGTACTTTTGTGTAGCATAAAAAAAGGACGAAAAAAAAATTCTTTTTTTTTTTGTTCTTCCTTTTTTTTTTTTTTTAAACAAAAAAGTCAACAATAAAAATGCGCTTGCGTCTTTATGTTACAAGATTTTCCCTTTTCTTATGTTTATTTATTTTTTTTTTTTTTTGTTATCACAAGCAAATATATTTTTAACTCACTTTGGAATTTAGTAATGATTAGATTAGCTTAGTCTAAGACTCTATCAGTGGGTGTTTTTAAAAGCCAAATTCAATTTTCTTCTTTCAACAGAGAAAAAAAAAAAAAATTATCAATGATAATAATAAAACTGTGTATGATGCGCAAGAAATTAGCATACAATTTTTTTTTTATTTATTCATTTAATATAGAACAGAGCATGTGCACGTTAATAGTGGGGTTTTGTTTTTTTTATGATGATAATACAAGTGACCACCAATATTAAATCGTAATCATTAAAATCATATTTTTACGGGCAGTAATAACTGTTATAGGTTCGTCTTTTAAACAAATTATTATTATTATTTTTTTTTTTTTGTTAACGATATGTTTACTCAACTCCCAATAACACAGTAAACATAAATAATGCTTCGGTTCTATTGCTACATAGATTTTAATTTAATCAAACACTAATTGCACAACTAAAACAAAACGATCAATCTTCACAAACAAACAAATTATTATTTTTCTTAATTAATTAATTAATTAATTAATTACTTGAAAAAATTACACAAAACTAGCATAATTATGCTGTAGTGGTTTTACACATGGAAAAAAATATAATTTTTTTTTTCCTTTATTTATTTTACTCACTAAAAACTGAAAAATTAGCATCAAGTAGCATAAAGGTAACATCACGCAACATAACGAAAAATAGCGCAGCATTAATTAACGTCAAAAAATAATAAATAAACACTTTTAAGAGAGAAAACCAACAATTTTTTTTTATTATTTTACGGCTAGACAAAATATACAAAAAAAAAAAAAAAAAATTAATTATTTATGTTTATATATTTATGATTGTGTATTTGTGTTTACATGAATTTTTATTATGCTGCAAAATAATATAATAAATAAACATTACACATAAATTCGCAATAAAACGAACAAAAAAAAAAACGAAGAAATTAATGATTTGTTTAACAGAAACGATTTAAATTTTTAATTTTCAAATTTATTGTAAAAAACATAATTAAAACCGCGATATTTTTAACAACACTGATTTTCCCTAAAAACACTTGAAATATAAAAAATTAAAAACGCGGCGGTTTATGTATTAAAAAAATCTTAAAAATCGTCATAAAGCATATTTTCACCTGTGAATTTTTCACGGTACAAGGTAAGAAAATATTTATTCTAATTAAACTTAAAAAAAAAAAATAAAAAATTCTCTTTTATTTTAAATTACCGCAAAAATTATGCTAATCGGTTTTATATCTTGGCTTTTGCTGTTTTTTATTCACGTTTTTTTTTTTTTAAACATACATTGAGCACTTTGACGGTTTTATTCATAAATAAACATAAATTTCTTTTTATTATTTTTATTATTATAATGATAGCTAAATCACCCAATACCCTCAATACTATCATTACAATTTAATAATGATTAGTTCCAATAAACTTAATGATAATGATCGCATCAATTTTCTTAGTTTTTTTTTTTTTATTCTTCCAACGAAAAACGAATATTAAAGTTTTTATATTTTATAAAACATAAATAATGCATTTATGTATCAGAAAGAAAAAAAAAATGAATGAAAAAAGCATTAACAGCGAAGGAGATTGATATATTTTTATATAAGTAATGGGGGTGCCTCTTGCATTGCTAAACAACAACGGCAACAGCAGCAGCAATAGTAACAACAGCAAGGCAAAAGAAAAACGCATCGTATCTCGCGTTATTAGTCGTCGATCAAGAAAATGATTTAAAAAAAAAAATTTATTTATGTAATATTCTACAAGACAAACGATTTTTGTTTTGTTTTTTTTTTTTTTTTAAAGAAAATAAATAAATTTAAAAAAAAATATTAAAAAACAAAACCAAATAAAATAATAACAGAAAAAAAGGCACAAACGCATACACACATACAGACACTGAACCAGCGATATACCTTAACGAGAATTTGATTATTTATTAATGACGACTAATTTTTATTACAAATTTATTTTTTTTTTTTTTCTTCTTTCTTTCATTTATTTATTTTTTTTTTTTTTTCTTCCACCATACAAGCAATAAATAAATAAATAAATATTTGATGTATTTTCAACTGATCGAAGCGAGTCTTTTGAGCTACAAATCACGCCGGCTACAAGATTTTTTTTTGTTATGTTTTATTTTTAACATCGCGATCAGGTTTTAATAATAATAATAATAATAAAATTGTTTATATTAAACTTCTAGCATGCAATCACTGATTAAACTATTTGTAATTTTATTTTTACCACGACAAACTCACTTATTTTGTGTTAAACAAAAAAAAAAAAAAATAAATAAAACAATTTATTGCATAAATAATAAACAAAAAAAAAAAAAAAAAAAAACAAATTAATTAGAACAAATTTTAATTTTTAAATAATTAAATAAATTAATTATTGATTTCCTTATTTATTTATTTATTTATTTAATTAAATAATAAAAATGGAAAAATAAAAAAAATTTATTAAACCGGAAAGATGATTTTTGAAATAAATATTTTTAAAGCAAAAAAAACTAATCGTTCCCAATGTCATTGATTAATTAATGTGACCAGTAATTAAAATCGATTAGTTAATTAATTAATTAACTAACGAACGAATAAAAAATCATTTTTCTTTTACCAATTTTTCTAAATAAATAAAATTGAAGGCAGTGAGAAGGCAGATGCAACATAAATATATAATTATGGAAAAAAAAAATGTTTTATCACAAATATACTTTCAATAATGACTTTTTAATTATACGCAAGATTTCCGTCTTTGAAACAATTATTATTTTTTTCTCTCTCAATAAGAATTAATCACTTTTAATAAATACTTTTAGAAAAACAACAAAATTGTTCACCTGATTGTTATAAACACACATTTGAAGAAGTAGTAAAAAAAAAAAATAATAAATTCTAAACTAACCTGTTGCCAAAATTGTGCTAATAAATAAATTCGCTCCTTTTTAAGTAACCAATCCATTGATTGTACAGCCGGGAGGTCCATATCGGCGGCCCCCGCGCTTTGTGGCAATGTAGGCTGCATCCGGGACTGTTGTTTGGAGGCTTGTCCTCCCTCCAAACCAACCAGTCCTTGCAATCCCTGCAGCCCACTAAAACCCTCCGAAGAGGGCACGTTTGTTAAATAGGCCGTGATTGCTGCACTTACCACTAACTGATTTTTGGTAATAATTTTTACCGTTTTATTGAACTTTTTTGGAAAAGAAAATTTTTTTTTTCTTTGCTTTACTCGCGAAAACTATTTTTTTTTTATTTATATTCTTTGCTTTCTTAATTGAAAATCACCAGGTAAAAAATCACTTTTCAAATTAAAAACCCAAAACAAACAAAAAAATTAATATTATTTATTTTATTTTTTTTTTTTAATTTAAATATTTTTTCACCTTTGTTCTACTAACAACGAGTAATAAGAAATTAAAAAAAAACTCACAACACTTTTCTTTTGGTTAAACATTGAATATACCTTTTTATTTATTTATTTGATTAATTAATTAATTAAGTTTAGTGTAGCACATTGGATTTAATTTTTTTTTTTTCCTTTTTCCTTAACCAAAAAAAAAAAAAAACGAAAAAACTTTTCCGGAATGATAGAAAAACCCAATCAAAGCACAATCAAAATGATTTTATTTTTTTTATTTTTTAACTCAACTAAGTACGTTGAAACAATTGAAGAAAAAAAATAAAATAAATAAACATCGAAAATTACACCGAAAAGAATAATAAAGGAAACAAATGAACAAAAACAAAAATCAATTTTTAATTGGTTAACCACAAACAATACCCAATTAATATCATTTTAACGCCATTTACAATGGAAATATTTTTATACCGATGATTTTGTGTTTTTACTTTCATTATAATGATGATGGTGTTTGTTGCTGTTGTTGTTGTTGTTGCCGATGTTGTTGCCGATGTTGTTGTTGAAGGTGGTTGTAATTGTTGTTGCTGTTGTAGGTGTTAATGTTATTAATTATAATTTTATTTTTATGTTTTTTTTTAAAGTTTATGTTAATAATGTTGACGTTAAAACGTCTCCTTTTTGGCAATTTAGGCAAAAAATAAATCACATAAATGTAACTGAAATTGCGTAATGCACACAAAATTTATTAATCACGTTTTATGATATTAATTTTCACAAGAATTTTTCTCAGTTTTTTTTTCTTTTTTAATAATTAATTGTGTAATTGCGTTCTTGTTAATAATTAATTAATTAATAGAAGTAGAAACAAAAAAAAAAATCACAAAAGCACAGAAATAATTTTTTTTTTTTTATATTTTAAACAAAACAACAATCACAGCTAAATAATAATTTTTTTTTTTGTTATTTATTAATAAAATTACAAAAAAGTCCTTTTTATTTTTTTTTTTTGTTTTTTAATTAATTTTGATCAAAGTCCTTTAATCCAAAAATCACTTAGCATTTGTCACACGTTTAGTTACGTCAAAAAAGTAATTCCCAATAATTATTTTTGTAACTCACTAATTATCACGTTTTTATTCACAAATTACTTTGAATCCTTAAAACAAAGTTTTTTTATTTTAACAGTTCTGATGTTTAATTAATTTTTTTCTTTTTATTTTATTTTATTTTGTAATTAATTAATTGATTAATTAATTGTTATTCAATACACTACACTTGTTACCACTGTTATAATTAACATTTAAAAAATAATAATAACTCGATGCCTTTGTATATACAAATTATGTTACTTAGCATACATATGTGTAGTTATGTTAATTAATAAAACTGTATGCACTTATATGTATGTATGCATGCTTTTATGTATATACAAAGTATAAAAAAAATATTAATAATAATAATAATAATAATAATAATAATTGTTGATAATAATAATAATAATAATGACGAACGTGTACGTACGAATATATAGAACGAATTTCAAAAAAAAAAGTCACTTTCAACGACGTGTACGATGTTGTCTGGCATATAACCAGCCGTTGACTAAATTCAATTCAGGCAAAAGGCTGGATCTTTCGATTTCGCTCTCAATCATAGTACAATATTTTATTAGTGTGTGACTTCGACTTTATGTTTTATGAGCGCACAAAAGAGAGAAGAATAATATTTCTTTTATTTATTTTTTTTTTTCGTCTTCTGTTTGTTCCCTTTTTTATGTTTTATGTTTTATTTTTCTGACATGTTATATGTTTTTGTTATTTATTTATTTTATTGTTACGTTTTTTATTTTTTTTTTGTGAAATAAATTTAATTTAACAATACTACTATGTTACGTTACGTTGCTTTACTTTACGTTACGTTACGTTATGTTATGCTCAAATTAAATTCAATATCAATACGAAAATATTACGGTGGTTCAACTCAGGAAAAAAAAATTTTTTTTTTTTTCAAGAAAAATAAAATGCCTTTGAGCCAAAAAAGCAACAGAACTGAGAAAATGATTTTTTAGATTTTCTTTTTTTTTTTTTTTTTTTCTTTTTAGATTCATAAGAAAATAAATAAACGGCAGTAGCGGCAGCAACAAGGAATATCAGGCTTAGCGCGCGCTCGTACTCAGATATAAAAAACATTTATTAGAAAAATTTGTTAAATTGAACAGCCAACTCGCTCTATTCGATATGAGGAACAATACATAACTCAAATGGGACGGTATATTGCTTCTTGATATCGTTTCGCGTCGCATTGTATAAGAATGTTCATCATATCATCATCATCATAGAACGGCAAAACAACGGCATAAGCAACAGCAGAAACACCAGCAATAGCGGCGGTATAGCATTAATATTATAATTTTTTTATATACATAAATATATTTATATACATAATACATCTATACATAATCAACGAAAAAAAACGTATTTATAAAATATATGTATTTGGTGTCGTAAGCATAAAAAAAAAATTGTATAGAGAAATAAATTTTTGTATTGTATTGATACCTATAGCTATCCTATTTTGACGATTATTGGCCACGCCTATTTATTGTGCGGCCTTTATACACTGAATAACGAACGCTCTATAAAAATAAATAATAAAATAAAATAAAGAAAATACAACAGAAAAAAAAAGTGAAAAAAAAGCAGAAAAAAAAAATGAAAATAATAAAAAATAAATAAAGAAGAAATACATCTCATCTCTTTCCAGGTTCTTTCCGTTTTAAAAGATTTTGTCCAATGGAAAGGACTTTGGTTTTTATTTTAGAAATCGACGCAAATCTGATGCGCCTTGACTTATATCAGAAATTCTTTTTTTATTCACGTTTTTTTTTTACTTTGCTAAAGCTTTTTTCTCCACTCGCTTTTTACTTTTTATGATTTTTTTCTTCTCTTATATCACTCTTCTTTCTGTTTTTCGCCTTTTTTATCCTTTTTTTTTTAATATTTTTGCCGAGATGTTTTATTATTATGATTTTTCCCAATAGACTCCTCTCTCTGTGAACGTTTCCAAACGGAATTTTCTCAATTAATATTTGTCGTCGTTGCGCGCCCACCGATCACTAGTTGAGTAAAAATTTATGCGCATTATTGAAAATGATTAAAATTCTTCTTTTGGTGCATTATCATTATCACATCCCGAACAGTGAAATCCTCAATCAACAGTCAGGTAAATAAAATAGAAGAAAAGAAAAACAGAAAAAGAAAAGAAAATGAAAAGTTTTAAAAGATTTTCCTCTCCTTTTTACCTTTCATCGGTTTCCGTTTGAACTATTCGAGTAGATTTGATGAAAAGAAAATTTTCTTACAACTTCCTTAAGAAACTAAATTCCTTAACTAACAAACATAAAAAAAAACCCCCCGTTGTTTTACCACCAAAAATTGTGTCAACGCAAGGAGCAAGTGTGGTCGGATTGTGTTGTTGTTGGCTGTGTGTTGTTTGCTGAACTGAAGACCAGACGGAAAAAGGCCATTGAAATTTACTGCTGTGCTTTGTAATCCTTAGAGTGTTAACTCGATTTGATGTTTGAATGAATAGATGCTTTTTGTGCTTTTTTATGTGCTTTCTTTTTATAAGATCTGTTTAGAAAGGCGCACATTGCATCCGCAAGCAGAGTACGAACCACTGTTTATGATTCTGATTAATAATTAGGTTTCCATGGATGAAATACGGATAAAACCTTTAGCTCATTATTACTACCACCCATAAATCACCCATGTGAAAGGAAAAAAGGGAAAAAAATTTTTATATTTTTTTTTTCGCTTCTTTACGTGAACGTACGATACCGCCTGAGCATCGATTCTTTTTTGTATGTATGCTTTGGGTGACAAAACTAATTGGGTGGTTTTATGGGTGTGGAACAAAAAACTAAAACCAACATTTATCTGTCTGGATTTATTGAAAAATGCAAAAAAAAAAAACACTTTTTTCCATTTGATATCATTCTAGTCCACGTATCTATCGAGATGAGCTTTTTTTCTCTTGCAGCAAATTTATGTGACGGAAGATAAATCCTGGCTGTAAACTCTATGGAAGTGCATTTTGCAGTCAGATAAAAAATAAAATTATTTTTAAGGGATAAAAAGACAAAGGTATTGTCGACCTATTTTAAAAGCTTTTTTCCAGGATTTCGATATTTTTTTATTTTCGTTCGTTTGTTGAAAATTAAATTAATTACTTTCTGAATTGATTTAAAGACAGAATTCGTTGCTTTTTAAAGCTTTAACAGAAAATTTCCTGCACGTCGTGTCAATGTCGCGTTGTTTTTTTTTTTTTTTTTTTTTGTATAAAACATAAATTATGTATAAAGCTTAAAGAGAGAAAAAATTAAAGAAAAACAGCAGCAACAGCAACAGCAGAGCAACATCCACAACTCTGAATGACTAAAGGAACGTTTCAAAGCGCTTTTTATGTTTATTTAAAGAAGAAAAAAAGCTTTTTTTTATTCAGATCATGTATTCCGCAACATATCACGTTTCTAATTACAATATTCAAATGAGTGCTATTAAATCTTTTGCCTGAAACATAAAAAAAATGAAAAAACAAAAAAAAAAAAATCGCTGCTGCTGCAAAAATTGCTTTGAAAAATTTTTTCTTCAAAATTTTATTTCTATAAAGACAAAATAATTTTCGCGGTAATCAAGTGACAAATCCCATTTGCTCATCAAAAAAAAAAAATAAAATAAATAAATAAAAATAAAATTGACGAAAACAATTACGATGCTGCTTACTGCTGGAATTAAATGAAAACACCAACCAACAAGTTTTGAGTGTAAAAATAAATGAAAACAAATTAATTTTTTTTTTAATAAATAAATAAAATTATTAAAAAAAAAAATTCGCGTAAATTCATTCTCACGCATGCGAAATACTTGTTAAAAAAAAAAGAAAAACACACACATAAAAAAAAAAATAAATAAAAAAAAAGCCAAAACATATGATATTTAATATTATTTACAGCATTAACAAATAAAACATTTAATTAAAGCCAAATACATAAAGCTTTTAAATATGTTACGAAAAAAAAAAAAACAGTTTGCTAAATGCATTTTCATGCTAATCGCAGTTAAATTGCAAACATTACAATTAAGACAGCAACAAATAATAACAAACAAACAAAAAAAGAAAAAACATTTTCCTTCATCTCTTTCATTCAATGTTTTTATTTAGTTTATTTGTTGTTGTTGTTATCATTTTTATTAAAGTAAACTAAAGTACAGCATAGCCAGTCAACGTCTTTGCATAAACTCAACAGTGCTTTAATGTGGAAGAAAAAGCACAGCAAAATACAAATGAACAACAAACAGCGCAAATAAGAAGACGAAGAAAACAACAACAGAACAAAAAAGAAAAAAAATGTTTCATGTTGTTTTGCGTGCATTAACCAATTTCGAGGTTAGGGTCACGTTTTAATGGAAGAATGGAAGTATTTGCATTGAAGTAAATAACAAAATAACAAAAAAATACTTGTTCAGCCGTTTGCTAAACTAATAAATGCTTTCGACTGTGACGTAATATAATGACACGACACTAATTTACTTTAATACTAGCTTACCTTGATCATTCGATTTTTTTTCTTCCTTATTCACCCGAAATGATGCACAAAAAAAAAAAAAAAAATTAAAGTAAAAAATGCTCCGCCTGCTAGCAATGGTGGAAAACAATTGAAACACCACGATGCAATATATTGAATCCAATAAAAAACTTTCAATTTTCAAGATTTTATTTTTGAACACGTTCTTCTTGTACATTTATTTATTTTCTTTTTTTTCTTTTGTTTTTCAAAGCGCGTGAAAAACAGCGAATTATTTTAAAATTTTCGCGATTAAAGCGCATTTAATCGTTGTGTTATTGTTGGTGTTTTTTGCAAATTGAAAGAGAGTCAAAATAAAAATAAATAAAATACATGTGCTGCCGCCACACGTTAAGCACATCAAATATATGATTATCCCCACTTAAACCAAAACAACAAATTTTCTTTGCTTAGTTATTTTGTTACAATAAAATTTGATTTTTGTTTATTATTATATTCTCTCACTCGCGCTCTCTCACAATTTCTGTTATTTACTTTTTTTTTCCGTCATTCATAGTACTAGCAGTATGAGTAATTTTTGATATGCTGTTACTTTTGTGGTGGAAATTTGAAATTAAGAAAATAAAATTGGGCTGTCATTAAGACATGTGTTAATTTTTTATAATTAATAATTAATTAAATTAATTTATTACAGATTTTGTTAATTTAATTAGCTTAATTAAAATGTATTAAACTATTTGCAGTACAAAAAATAAATCATTGAGTCAAAATGCAAATAAGGGGCAGCATGTCAAACACGCAAGTGCAATAATCAGTTCCTTCCATAAAGTATTGACAGAAATCACTCAATTTTATTTTATAAGGATATACAAAAAAAAAAAAAAAAACTACAAAACCCAACATAGTTTTAATTGAATTGCATAAATACACAAAATTAAAACGGCGGATTAAAATACAAAAAAAAAAAAAAAAAAAAAAGAAATAATTTTAATTATGCTAATGACAAAGATTTGTATAAATTATTTAAATCATTTATGCTTAGCCATTTAAACATAAAATTCAATACATATTACTACTCAATAAGAGTAAAATAATGTTTGAGTGAAACATGAATTTTTTTTGGGGTTGGATTTAGAAAAATTGGAGAAACGGAGTAACAGAAATAAAAATAAAAATCTTTTACTTGGTTTGTGTTCGTTCGTTTGTTGTTGCTTTAAATAAAAGATATAAAATTCCGTAACTTTAACGTTACGTTGCCGTTTGCGTTAAAGTTACGCAACAATTTGGGTACAGCCTTTCGATAGAAAACAAAAAAAAAAAAAAAAAAAGGATGGTGGCAGTCGGTTGTTATATGTTCGATTGGAACTTTTATTAACATTTTTTTTTTTTTTTTTTATTATATCTTTTTTACTCTTTTGATATTTGTTGGAGTATTGGTGGTGCTCGCGTTAAACTACCGCTGCTACGCGAATGTCACAATCTCACTGTAGATTCTTTTTTATTCTTCTTATAAACATTTGATTTTTCAAACTGAAACACCTCTAATTCAGTTAGCTTTTTTTTTTTTATGTTAAAGAAATAAAAATAAAACAAAAAAAAAAAAAATCTTTTTGATTCGTCAGAAAATTTAAAACATAAAAAAATTTTTTTTTTTTATTATGAAAAAACAACGAAAATGAAGAAAAAGAATTTTTTTTTTAAGTTTATTAAGGTCATCATTACATTAATTTAATTTATTTTAATTATTAAAAATGTTTTTTTGTTACAATTTTAACGAGAAAATAATACAAAAAAATTTTTTTTGTTTTTTGTTTTATTTAATTCACTACGAAAAGAGTTTTTTTTTTTGAAACAATTAAAACGAATAAAATCCAGCAGTTTGTTCGTTATTAACATCCGATTATTTTGTTTCACAAGATAAAGAAGAAATAAAATAGAAACTTTAGCTTAGCTAAGCTTTAATGTTTTGTTACGTGGCTTAACGTAGCAACATTTAGATGTTACGTTAAATAGCAAAGAAAATAAAACAATGCAAATATAACGGTTTGCTGTTGCCATTACACACCTTATTAAGAAAAGAATTTGTGTGCAATTTTCACAACTACCGAAAATAATTATTAGAAAGAAAAAAAAAAAAAAAAAACACACACACACACAAATCACAGCTAATAAATTTTTACTTTTTATCGCATTTATTTCAAAGTTTTCCTTTTATATCCGCGTTAAAATTACAAAATTGAATCAAATTATTTACATACTAAGCAACTGTTCTTAATTGTTTTTCGTCCTTAATTGTTGCAAAAAACGGTTTTTGATTATTGTTTGTTATCCGCCTGAATTTAAATTAAAATATAAAAAAGAGCTTTTAAATAAAGCATTAGTTTTGTTGATAATTTTGCAAAGAAAAAAAAAAAAAACATATCAGGTATTGGATTATAATGTACATAAAACGTTTATGATTTGGTAAGACGCGACTCCTCCCATAAAATATTAATAAAACAATTAATAAATATAAGAGAAAAAAGAAAAAATAACGCGAAAATATTTTAATTATTTTAAATGATGACAAACAATAACTTTTTGTGTTATAAAAAAAAAAAACGATTGACGATGTTTGCTAATAAAAATTATTTTTATTACCAAAAAGAAAAAATTTAAAAGAATTACTTATATGGGGTTTTAAGATTTTGACATAAAAATATAATACCAAAATGATTAAACAATATTTAATTATATTTTTATTTTGTTGCTGTTGTTGTTGCTTTATGCGTTTGTGTTACTTTTTTCACCTGTATTTTTGATTTTTGTTCTTTCTTAAATAAGATTTATTAATTTTTTTTTTTTTTTTTTTTTTTTGTTGTTAAGTAAATTAAATATATAAAAATGATTTTTAAATAATAATAATAATAATAATAAAATTACCATAAATACTCGCTGTAATTCCTTTTGTATATTGCGTTAAAATACATGGTCTGTGATTAAGTGCGTGATTTCATTTTATTTTATTTAATTTTTTATATTTTTCTATTGTTTTAAAAAATAAAACATAAAAAAAAAAAAAATTATTAAATTTTCGACATAATTTAATATTTTAAATGAAGAATCAAACAACAGAAGAAAAAAAAAAATAAAATGTTTATAACTACCTAACTAAATAACACTCAAGTTTTCATGTAAAGAGAATATACACTGATTAACGCGGGCTGGTAAAAAGGCTGAAAAAAATCATTTTATAGTCACTTTAAATATTAGTCAAGTTGTACCATTTGTAATAAAATTAATACTTTTGGTTGGCTTATGAGTTTTGGCAACTAGAAAACTTAAAAAAAAAAAAAAGGTCAACGTAAATTTAATGAAATGTAAAAAAAAAAAAAAAATATTTTAAGCATAAATAATAATAATAATAATAAAAAAAAAAAAAATTATTTATAAGCAATAATAATTATTATTTCATTTCATATCCTTATATGTAATTTTTTTTTTTTTTTTTATTAACAAACAAATCGGAGCGACACACAGCAATATAATCAATCAAATAATTTTTCATGCCATTGGTTTCTCGCATTTATAATTATATTTTTATGTTAATTTTCTATTTTTGGTTCAACTATTTAATATGCAACTATTAAGACTTTAAATTCAACATAAACAACCCTTAATACATATTTTATTTTTTTTTTTTCATTATTAATATTTAACTGTTTGCCAGATATACAAATTTTTCTTTCTTTTTTAATGCAATAAAAATTATTACCAATGCCAATGGTAAATTAAATAATAAATTCATTGAAATAAATCATAAATATTTTTTTTTGATTTTTCTTCTTTTCTGTAAATAAATTTTCAATTAAAACAATTTTGTTACCATTAACAGAAACCACCCATTTGATTTTGGGTGGAAAAATAGATTTTTCTTAAGCATAAATATTACGAAAAAACAAACCAAATTTTATAATAAATTAAAAACGAATACACATTACCGCGTACCACCGCGTACAATTAATTTTTAATTATTTTCAGATCAAATGATTAAAAAAAAAAATATTTTTTTTATTTTTACCATGACGGATATATCACGGGAAATACATAAAAATAAATAAATAATAAAAGCCCGAATATGGAAAATTATATAAATAAATAAATAAAACAGATTAGGTCACATATTTTGGTCAATGGTTTCGTAATTATTTATTATTTACCCGCAAAAAAAAAAAACTCATTCATGCTGACACAACCTCAAATGTGAAAAATATTGGACAACAATTTCGCTACCCATTCCGCAGGATGTTTTGTTGCTTTTAAACAGTTTCTTTTTTTTAATACTTCAGTGTTAAATGTTGATTTTTTTTTATTTTGTAACAAATAAATAAAAATTACTGAAAAGGGGTCGTTTGATCATATTGGAAAATTGAAATTAAAGAGGCGAAAAAAAAAAATATAAAATTACCACCGCAACAATAACAACAACAAAAATAAAGGAAACAAAATATAAAAATCGGGAGAAAAACATTTTTTTTTTAATGCAATAAATAAAATAAAGCGAAAAAAAAATAAAAAAAATACAAAAACAAACATACAAAAAACACTTTATGGTATTAATTAATTTCACGTATCGATGATTTTTGGTTTAATTGTTAAATAAATAAATAGAATAAAAACAAAAAAAAAATGTCGGCAAACATATTTGTTGTTGATTCGATTTATTCGCGTACTCAGATGACTTGTGATTTGATGCAAAAACAAACATTTTTTTTTTTTTAGATGGAATTTTGTGCGGTTGTTTGTGATTTAAATATTTATTGTCGATTCCGTTTAGTACACGATATGCATTTATTTGTGATTGAAATATTTTTATTATTTCTATCCGCATATCAGCAATAATTGTAATTCAATCATATTGATAAATTTTTCCATCACAATTGTCTATTAATAAAAAATAATATTATCACATAAATAATTATAAATAAATTATATATGGAATGTTATGTTGTGACTTGATGACATATCACCAGTTTATATATAAATAAAAATCATGAAATATGATAATTAATAATAATATTAGTTAAAAAAAAAAAAACACGCTGATTTTTGTAATCTTTGCATAATTTCTGTTATTCATTTCAATATTTCATTTTAATGCGATAAATAAATAAATAAAAAAAAGGATGATATTGCATGGAAAATATTCGTTTTCAGTTTCTAAGTAAAAAAAAAAAAAAAATCTTTTTTTACGTTATATGAGAAAATTTTATCTTAAAACTAATTTCTTGTAATTCTAATAAAAAAGCGAAAAAAAAATTTTCTGATCGTCTCAAGTACGCTGTGTTTTTACACGAATTTTTATATTTTCTACTCAGATTCAATGCTTTTGTTTAATATTATTAAAAAAAATTATTTTTTTATTAAAATCATATAAAAAAAAAAGAAATTCTCAGAATGATTTGATAACAGGCATTTGTATCGTGAAATGTCGATTATTAACCACTGGAATAGCACAATAAATTTTTGGTAAAAATTATTATTTTTTTTATTATTTCTTGAGATGCCTTGTAATGATTTAAATTTTATTAAAAAGGATGCAACGAGTACACTGTAACTAATAATCATAGTAAATCAAAGAATAAAAGGGTGAATTATAAGAAGAAAAAATAAAAGTTGTTAAAATGTCTTTTATTTCATTAAAAGAAAAAAAAAATTAATATAGACGGCAGATGATATGCAAATTATGTTGCCTGAAAGTTGATCGGTGAGTATTTAATCGTATGGGGTGTTGTAATTTAAGGTAACCGTAACTTCTTATTAAAGCAAAAAAAAAAATAAATTATTTTATATTAGAAAAATACTCCAGATGTTTAATAATCTAGAACAATTTCCCAAATATTATTAATCCTGTATTTGCTCTTAGTTCTTATTTATTCAAAAAATTTATTTTATGAGAAAAAATCAAACTGATGACTTTGATGTAATGATTTTGGGAGAGTTTTAGGGTGTTATTTGTGGCGTGATTATTTTATTTTATTTATTTATTATTATTTTTTTTTTTTTTTAACTAATAAACTCGATTATAATTACATGATTGTTTCTAGAGTTACGTAGATTTATTTTGATTAATTTTACAGTAAAATGTAGCAACGAGATTAAAACAGAAAATTTTAGTGACACAAGAATAATGGGAAAACAATAAATGTTGATTTTGCTTGGGAATTTTATTCTATTTTACTATTATGAAAATAATGTAAAAATTAATTATTAATTTTGTATTAACAAACGAATTGTGTAAAATTTGGTTGTTTCCAGTTAATTCGTATGATTTTTATTTTTCACATGTTTGCCTCGATACGGTTTTATATCTAGTGCAGGATTTATATAATTTATAACACGCTGACATGACATATATACTTTATTTATCCGTCGATATTTATATCTTTATCAATTCAAACAATATATAGAAAACATAATTTTTTTTTTGTTTTTGCCGTACAATAATAAGAATAAATTCAAAACACGTTTCATGTATCAATCAGAAATTCATTTCATATCTCAATATGTCACTCGCAATCAAACAAAAGTAAAAATCAAAATAAATTTATATAAATATAACAAGAAAAAGTGTCTGATGTCTTTGTACTTTGATTTCTATATTTATTTGCTTATATATATGTATATAAAAAAAAAGCATAAATAATCAACAGCACAATGCTAAAACACAAGCAAGGAAAAGAAATGAAAAAAAAAAGAAAAAAAAGTCACAAAAATTAGGGTTCTTTGCATTTACTTTGTTTAATTATAGGTTAATCGTGGTTTTTCTACATTTTGTTGATTTAATTAAATTTAAATGAAAACAATGAGATCATATTTGTAATTGGATTAAAGTGTTTGCTGCGTATTTATTTGTTTCAGGCAAACAGAGTGCAAAGAAAATTATGTCTACACTGCGATCAAATATATAAAAGAAATAAAAAACAACAACTGGATATACACACACAGTGTTAAAGAGTTTTTTAACGTAATTTGACCTACCTATTCAATTTTTATTTGTATTTTTATTTCCCATCAGATATTTAAATAAATTTAATCAGAATAAAATCAATAAAATTAATGACATTAATCGAAGACAGCAAATTACTCAAATGCATTTATAAAAAAAAAAAAAAAAAACCGAAATTAAATTTGTATTCCCATCTAGAAAGAAAAAAAATCAAATAATTTTGCATTTTCAATCAAAAATTCAATACACGATTAATAAAAAAAAAAAAATCGAAATAATCCACTTGTGATTGTTTATTTGTTTTATTTATTAGTAAGCAAAAATTATTTATTATTTAAAATTGAAAGCTTGATATTTTTAGAATGGATAGAGTATTTTTTTTTTTTATTTTTTTTTTTTTTTTGGTTGTACGATTCCTTCATTTTTAATGATGAAATTATCTTAATAAAATGGTTTTGTGCAATTTATAATCAAACTACTACTGTAAATTCATTAATAAAAAATTCTAAAAACGTTACAAATTTCATTGATTTAATTTTATTTAATTTAATTCGCTTATTGATAAATAATCAATATTCTGCTCTTATATTTGTCGGCATGTTTTCTTTATAATAATAATTTGTTGTGACTTTATTTTAATTTTTCTGTACACATTTTTCAGCACATCATGTTTATAATAATTTTTTTTTTTTTATATTCAAATCCCATTTCTACATATGTAAACTCGATTATTATAATTTTTTTTTTCTTTGGTTTAATGTCATAAATAGGATTTTTTTATTTTTTTTGTTAAGTGTGATGAAATTTAATTGCGGACAAAATGAATAATTTTTTTTTTTGTTATTTTTTCTGTTAAAATATTAAAAGTGTACTTAATTTTATTATTATTATTGTTATTATAAATTTCTTTATTGTTTTTAAGATCTATCTTGTTGCGTTTGTTGTGTGATGTGGTTGTAGCATTTTATTCCATTACGAAAATAAAAAAAATTTATATTAAAAAACAAAGAAAATTCATCATTTTATATAAAAGACATTAAAATGTTCTCTTATTACTTAGTGATAAATATAAAATACAAAAAAAAAAATGAAAAATAAAAAAATATCTTTTAATAGGAATATAACTAATTACCTCGTACACAGATTTTGCTTCTTTTTATTTTTTGTTAAACAAAGATGATGCAATAAAAAGCTCATTTGATTAGAACTTAAATAATTAAAATTAGGACACTTGAAAGAAATTTCTTTTTCTTTTTGTTTTTTTTTTTTTTTTTAATGTAAAATTTAATTCAAAAGTAAATAAAAAAGAAAAGAAAATAAAAAATATTTTGTTATGTCAGCAACTAGCTTATTAATTAAAAACACAAATAATAATAATAAAAAAAAAAAAATTGTTTCAGTTTACAATCTAACTCTTGTACCCGATTTCATATATTTTTATATCAGATTTAATGAATTTTTTTTTTTGTTTTTTATTTTATCCACTTTATTCTTTATAATTTTGTCGCGAAAACAAATTAATTACGAAAAAAAAAATGAAGACAGAAGAATTAAAAATATATATATAAAAAAAAAAACCATTTAAATAATTTACGTAAAATAATTAATTTTTTTTTTAAACTCATTATTTCAAATAATAATAATAATAATAATAATTTTTGTTAAAATAAAAACATTAATTGAATTATGTCATAATTTAAAAAAATACAAAATAATAATTAACAGGGTAAAGATGTTTTTTATTTAATTTTAATTTTTTTTTTTTAATGTAGATAAATAAACATTTATTTATTTAATTAATGTTTCGTTATATTTTTGTTGCATAAATTCATTATAATTAATTTTTTGTTTCTTTTTTGGTTTGTTTTTGTCTTGTTAAAAAGTTATTAAAATAAAAAAAAAAATATTACTTCCGTTTTGTTGCGTTTAATTCACCACTCATCGCTTTCTCAAAACAACCAAGTAAATAGTCAAATTTACACACGTCTTTAGCACATCCAAACTTTCACTTTTTTATTTTTATTTTTTTGTTAATCTAATGATTGTGTCTAGTTAAAATGTCATTCAATTCTCTCATTTGGAAATTATTAATGATATTGCGAATAATTTATTAAAATTTGTTTTTAAATGACATTTTCCTATTGTTGTAATTTATTTAAAGAGAAAAAATTATTTATTCAACCCGCAAATGTAAATATTACCATAATTTGATTCAAGTGATGATTAAACCTTTTTTATAAAGTACAATCAATATTGCATTTAATGTTGCAATACTTTCAGCAAATCTCCTGCATTCATTTTTATTGACGTTTAAATGTCAATGAATGATAGCGCAAATCCCCTTTAAAGATATTTTTTTTTATATTGCAAACCTGTAGTATTATTAATGAATGAAGGACTCAACATAAGTTGATCCTTTTCTATTATTATTTTTGGTTTTTAAAACTGCATTAGTCTATTGTTGGCTGTAAAATGAGTGCAGTAAATGGTGCAAAAGATTAAAAAAAAATTTTTTTTATTTGTTTGTTTGTTCAAAATCTACGCAGGGGTTTACTTTTATTTTCATTTTTATATTGCAGTAAAAGTAAAGTAAAAGTGATGCTAAAATGCAGGTAGTTTTATTTATTTAGGTAATATTTTTCTTTTCTTTTTTTTTTAACAATACTTGTTGAGTTTTGCTAGCTTTTACCTATTGTTTGCATTCAAAAAAAAAAAAAAAAAAGGATAAAAACGATGTAATAAAGGGAAAAAAGATCTTTTTTTTCAATGTCAAGCAACCAAAATCGCATAAAGCTATTAATGTTACCTAGATAATAGAATAAATTTAGGTAATTTTGTGCAAAAAAATTTCTATTTTTCAAGGACATTTCATTATTATTTTCACTTATTATGACATAATTATTGAATTGCATTATGTTTTAAGTAGTAAATAAAATAAAATAAAAATAAAATAAATAAAAAAAAAATGCTTAATAATTATAATTTTACCTGTTTACAATAATAATTAATAGAAAAAAGGTTTTAAAAACACAGAAATTTAGGTCAAATAAAAAAATAATTTTTTGTTTTTTCGCGGTAGAAATAAATAAATAATTTTTTTTTGTTTATATTTTTACTTAACATATTGACTGTTTCTGCAAGGTGTTTTATTTATTTATTTTTTTTTTGTCAAATGCGGAAGTATTAAAATTTATTTATTATTATTATTTCCATTAAATATATATATATATATATATTTTTTATTGATGACAAATTCGTTTTAATTTATTGAATAATCGCGTTTTATGTAATTTTTATATAAAAAAATAATTTTTTTTTCATGAACATGTGGCTTTTTGATGATTAAATTTATTCTGTGAGAACACTTTAGCGCATCTTTCATCGATTATTTGATTCTTTTAAAACTAAACACTAAATATTTAAATACAGAAATAACAAAACAAGCGACAAAGAGTTGAAGAGTTTACTGATGACAGTAACACATTTTAATTTTAATTGTTAAGATGAAAATAAATAAATAAAAATTCTTATTATACTTATGCAATTTTTTGATTTAAATTTAAATTTAAATTAAACAACAAACCAAATATCAATAATAAATCTTATTGTAAACAATTTATTTGTTATTTATTTAAATTATGTAATTTTCTTCTTTACTTCTTTCTAAATTGCATCTGCTAGAATTAAAGAAAAACTTTCAATCTTTTTAAATTATAATAATTATTTTAAATGAAGAAGGAGAGACCTGAAAACATATAACGTCCAACACGTTTAATTTACTTTTTTTATTTTTATTTTATAAAATAAAATTCTAGTTTTCGGTTTCATTATCATCCCTTACCCCTTTTTTTTTTATTTTTTATTTTATTTTATTTAAGACGAAGGATAAAAAAAAAAAATTGGAAAAAAAACATTAAAAGAAGGATGCCTTACGTTGTACCAAACATCAATTGTATTTATGTAATTTTTTTATTATTATTATTATAATTTATTCAAACACATTGATGGTCTCTATATAATTTAATTTTTTTTTTTTTCTATTTTTTACCCTTCGGTTTTATTATTAATTTTATTTGTTTGATATATCTGTGCAGCTACTGCTACTGCTGCTGTTATTGTTATTTACAAATAACAAATAACGACTAACAAAAAAAAAAAAAAAAATCTTATTCTTTTCACCTATTTTATATATGTCATCAATCCTATTTTATATATTTGTCCGTAAATATACCACAATGTGATTAACATTCAATTACATTATGTGATATTGAGAAATTGTTTCTGCTATTACACATGTTAAATACAGTAGAGTATAGTACAGAGGGAATACAGAGGGAATTTTTATTTTTATTTCGTTTCTTAATTATTAAATAAAATTAATTAATTTTTAATTAATAATCCTTTATTAAAATTATTCAGCATTTGAATGTTTAAATTAAATGGTTTTTAAGGAATTAAATTGCTTTGAATAAAAACGGAAATGATTTAAAGAAATGTTTTTTTTTTTTAAATCCCACTAATCGGATAGTTTTTGGTTAAACATTTTAACAAAATATGCATAAAATAAAATTCTCATCGATTTATCAATTTATTATTATTATTATTATTATTTCTCTAAATCATATATCATCATTTTGTCTGCAGCATCCGTTTCTTTTATTAAAAAGGAAAAAAATATTCTTTATATTTATTCTAAATAATGAATGGTCTGTGCCTGTGTGTTGTAACCCTTTTTCAAGAAAAGGAAAACTGATTCCTCATAACTTCCTCTGTTTGTTATGCGATTAGTATCCCTTCCATTCAATAATATAAAGCATTATACAGTCTAGTAAAAGGACAAAAACTATTTAATAAAATTAAATAAAAAAAAATTATTCAAATTAAGATCAGATATTTAAGTGTGCGTTTTATGTAAAATAATCCTTCGATCGTCGTAATGATGAGGATGAAAAATGCCCTTTTTATTATAGTTTAATAAAAACTCTGCACTTCTATATTCTGCTTAAATGTTTGATCGCCTGAGAACTATTCAATAATTTGCATATCATTGGTAAAAGGTATAATAAAAATGTGATAAAAACAGGCAACACTATGAAAATAAAAAAAAAAAAAATACTCAATTTGCATATTTACGAATCGTACAGGTAAAAGTAAGAAAATTAATTTATATGAAGGGAATAAAAAATATAATTTTTATAAAATAATAATAATAATAATAATCAATTGTTAAAGAAATTTAATTTATTGCCGTGAGACACTAGAAACGAAATAGGATATCGCATTATAACAAAATAAAAATGAAGTAAAATAAATTGTATTATCTTACTCTTCGGTATTTCTTTTTTTTTTTTTTTTTTTGCTTTTGTACGTTTGAAGGTGTTTTCCTCTTATTATTATTTTTGTGTCTGAAGAATAAAAAAGTTTTTTTTATTTTTAGTTTATTGTTTTATTAAGATTTATGTTTTTTTATTGAAATTAATTATTTTTTTTTCTTTTTGCTTTATTATTTAATGAGTAAAAATTGCGTATGAGCAGTTTTGATAGTGTAGGTGGGATTCATACATACTTTGTGTGGTTAAAGTACATTTTTTTCACTTTAAATTAAGCCATATACAATATTTACGTGAAATAGCTAAAAAAAAACAAAAGTAACGCTAAATCAAAATTAAGGAAATTTATAACCACGATTTAAAGCTTAAATAAATATAGTTTTAATGATGATAATCTTTTGTTTCGTTTCGTTTGTTGATAGCGGCACAATCAATCTGATTCTTTAATATTTTTTTTTTGTTTTTCTTCTTCTGCGTTTTATTTAAATAAATTTAAGATTCAAACAAACAGATTATATCCTTAAATGTGTTCTCTACTTTGCTGAATTATAAATAAAAAAAAAAAAACATACAAAAAAAATCTTTTTTTTTTTATTCAAATATAACAAGAAAATGCAGTCACTGGTCTCGCCTCTTTTTACAAAAACTAAAACTAAAACGAAAAAATATGTAAAAAAGACAAACAAAGTGAAACACTTAAATTAAGGAATAACTCGTATGTTACAAAGTGAATTGGTTGGTCAAAACTTGAGTTCCATGTCATCGATGTATTATCATGTTGTTAAAAGTTCGTTGTTTCTGTTAAACAAAATGAATCTGCGGATAAGCAAATGAAAGAAAAATAATTTTATAATGACAATAATAGCAATCAAGATATGATTTATATTGAGTTGTTTTTTTTTTTTTTTTTTTGGTCATAATTTTGCTTCACTTTGGTTGGTCTCTCTGTGTGTGCTTTGATTCTTCTAAGTCTTATATGTAGGCATTGAATGCTACAATAATTTATATAGGACTTTTGGTAGCCATAAAAATGTCAAAATACTTGGAAAATCATTTTTTTATATTTTATATATAAGTATTTATTTATGCTTTTATGTTTTTTTCTTCTGTTTTATGTAGAAAAAAAAATAAAAAATTTACTTATTATTATGATTATTATTGTATTTTTCTTCTTCTTGTTGTTTTATAATTTTTGACAAAATATAAAGTGGTATAAATAAAAAAAAAAAAACAGAAAAAAACAGAAAAAAAAGAACTTGTTCGAAGAAATTACGTGATACTTAATATCGCGATGAGAAGATATAAATTAACTTTTAAATGCTATGAACTATATTCTCATGGTCTTTGTTTGTATTTCTCTTTTAATTTAAAAAAAAAAATATATATATTTTATTATAAACAAACTTCATATATTTTATGTAAAGATTTATGTAGATTGATATTATTAATTCATCTGTTTCCAAAAACTAATTAGTTTTCATGTTTATTTTGTGACTTTTTATGCTTTTTGCTGAAATTTTTTTTTATTCCTTGCAGTTTTTAATGTTTTTTTTTTTTTTTTGGATTGGGAGGCTTTTCCATCCTTTGTTTATTCATTTTCGTTGGTTTTTTTTTTCATTCTTGTGGATGCATATTATGCTAAAATAATAATAATAATTTTTTTTTTTGTATAAAATGAACTTTCTTGAACTGGTCTTCATATATATTACAAGTCGGTTTAATGAAAAGGTTTCAAATTTCTTTAATTTTTTGATGTTTCTGATGCTCCTTATTTACCTGTTGACGAGTTAAGAAAATTCTTTTTTTTTTTTATATATATAATTTTAAGTTCAATTAAAATGATATTTTAGTGGAAATTTTTCATCCACATAACTAGACGTAATTGAATTAAATTTCTTCATTTTTTTTTTTTTTTATAATGAAAAATAAAAACGTGTTGATCGGAAAGTGTTAAGGCAAAGGTGTGCTTTTTATTCCTATCAAATTTAAATTGTTTTAATCACAATCATTTTAGGGCACGAACCATTTTTTGTTTTCTTTCTTACCATAATGTTACTTAACTTTACTTAACACAGTATAAGCTTAAGTTTTTAACTGACAAAAGTTTATATATTCAGCACGTGCTTCTTTGCTTATTAATTTATGATATTTTCTACAAAAAAAAAAAAATAAAAAAATATATGTATATAAATAAACAACGAACAAATATTATAAATATATAAATTATATGAAAATATGAATATTTTAATCAAATCCCAAAAAAAAAAAAAAATAAAAATAAAAACATCAAACGAGAAAATTTAACTATAGAGAAGAAAAAAAAAAAAAATCTTTGTATTGCATACAAATTGGATACAGAAAATAATAAAACGAGTCAACAAGCAGTATTCCGTTCTTCATCTATGATTCATATTTTATGAAATTATTTTAATTTTGTTAGTTTTAATCCAAAAAAATAAAATTACTAAGTCGCGTTATTTTTGTTTTTTTTTGATTTTTATCATTTTTTATTTCGTTGATTTCTATTGTTTTAACAATTTTTTTTCTTTCTTTTTCTTTTCATAATTTTAATTTTCGGTTAACAACATTTTAAATCCAATTGAATTAATAAAAAAAATTAAATTATTAAACAAAGTGAAAATAAAAATAATAATAGTCATTTCTAGATCAACAGATATCCTTATGATGAAATTCTTATTTGTCTTTCTTAACTCTAAATTCACATTTTTTTTTACATTTATTGACTGAAGTTTACTTAGTTTAAGCTTGCTTATTTCACATTAATATTTTCTTTTCTTTTAATTTATTTACTTTAATTAATAAGTATTATGCTCTTTGTTATAGAAATTCACATTGATATATAAAATAAATAATTATACTTTATGCAGAAAAAAAAAAAAAATCTGTTAAGAATTTGTTAAAATCTTGTTCAAATTCTATATAACGATAGGCTAATTGGTTTTATTATTTCTGCTATTTTAGGAATTAAAAAAAAAAAAAACAGTTAATTTCTTACTGTAGATTAAAAATTATAATTTAACTGGCATGCGCATAAAAATTCTCTTTAATTATTAATCGACCTGTATTGTTTGTTTAACTTTGCGAAACATACGCTAATCACATATTGCATTGATTTTTCTTGAAGAAAAGTTTTTTTTTTTTAATAAATTTATATAGTTTTTTTTTAGGTAGGTTATTATCTATTTTATTTGTTTTATTATTATTATAATTATTTAAAATGAAGAAAGAAATAAAATTAGATCGTGAGAATATTTATGTCAATATTGTAATGTAATGTAATTTGTGGCGGTTAATAGTTAGTAATTTAAAATAATTTGATTTGATTGTTTTTAAACATTTTTATTTTTTTTTATTTGCAATATTACTTAGTGAATTTGTTATTTACCTGTACACTGCTGATCACATTTCCATGTCATTTTTACATAATTATATGTATTTATTAATGAAAGAAAAATGAAAAAAAAATCGAAATATTCTTTTATATGATGGGCTAAGAATTTTATTATTTTTTTTTTATTAAAATTTACTTAAAAAAAAAAGAAAGAAAATTCTTTAACCGCGACTGTTAAGGAAATTAAATAAAAAGAAAAATTATTCCAATTAATGATTTTGTAATAATTTTATTATTAATAAACGTGGAAAATATAAAACAATTCATTGTATCTTAAATGAATAAAAAAAAAAAAAAATCGAAAATGTGGGAAATATTACAAAATAATACTTTAGTGCAGTTAAACAATATTCTTAGTGAATTTTTTTTATTATTATTATTATTATTATTTCATTATCATTTACCTTTTGCTAGTAATTAATTGTGTTTTATTATTATTATTATTTTATAAATTATGATTGCTGTCGTTTTATTATTATTATTATTATAGTTTTATGCAATTATTATATATATTTAAAATGGAAAAAAATAATTAATTAATATTACAAATTCATTAAAATAAAATAAAAATTAATCAAATAATAACAATAATGAAGGAAACAATAGAGATTGAATAAAATTGATTACACCTTAATCATGCAATAAGAATTCTTATTTTATTTTTTTTTACAAAAAAAAAAAACAAGTAAAAAAAATCTTAAAAATAAATCTTATTTAATTAATTTATTAATTAATTTAAGTAAATAATATAAAAAAAATAAAATAAATTAATTATTAAAAGAAAAATGTCACAATTAATAATTAATAATAAAACTTTTTAATTCATTTATTAAACAAAAGCTTAATAATTAATAGGTTAGCTTAAGCAAAATAATAATATAATTTAAACCAAAGCTAAGAAACGCATGTGAAAATATTTTTTCAAAAAAAAAAAAAATTCTCTTGACGTCAAAATATTAAAGATTAAAGAAGAAAATATGAATTGTCACACTTGACTGCAACTCGTGTGAAGCATTATTCAAGTTTTCTTAAGAATAACAAAAAAATATTATTTATAATAAAGGAAAAAATGATTAAAAGAAAATTATAGACATGAATAAGAATTTTTTTTTAATCATTTTTTTGTTTTCATAATGAGCAGGTATTGAAAATTGAACATCTGATAGAAGTGTCTCATTCAATCTTCATTTGAAAATTAGAAAATTAAATGATTTAATCATAATTTCTTATTAATTAACGTATTTTTTTTCTTCTCATTTTCTTAAATTTAATTTACTTCCGGTGTACAAATTAAATAACAAACAAAAGCTCCGCTTAAATAGTTAATAAACGTTAATTTTGATGTTTTGACATTTTTTATTGTCAAAAAATGTTTTATATTTTTTAATGAAAACAATTAAAAATGAAGATAAAATTTTATTTTAAAAAGATAAATATTACATTATTAAACTATAATTACCATATATATATATGTGTGTACTTATTAATAATTAAAATAAAATTTAATGATATTCATTTTATTTTGTCTTATTGTTTTAACTTTTAAGAGTTTTTCTTACTTAAAATGTTAATAATAAATTTAAGCCAAAATGGCGGATTAAATTGTGTTTTATGTGACTTAGCAGATGCAGTGGTGGTGGGCATTTAATATTAATATATAAAATTGATTAAATAATTCTTTTGCTTCATAAACTATATGAGATTCTATAGAAAATCTTTACCTTTTAACTACGCCAATGTAATTCATTTAATTAAAAATTTAATCGTATTGAGTTTCATCGCGATTATTGTAGAAAAATTACAATTTTTCTATGATTAACCGAAAAAATTAAAACTTTAATAAAGACAAAAAAAAAAGAAGCTAATTACTTTTCTGTTTTTATTTGATTATTTAGAGTTTGTTGTCGTCTTTAACTGTTTTTTAAGAGGTGATGTGAACGATTCGACTTTTGTAGCTCCATTCGTTTGTTGTTTTTTTTATTTTTATTTTTAAATTTTGGTGTTACATGCGGTATGCACAAAATTTTAAAAAAGATTATAATTGTGAAATAAATACTTGTTTTGTCTTTTTATTTTTAATAATTAAATATAAGAAAAAAAAAAAAAATTAAATAGTAATAATAATAAATGTCGGAGAACAGAGAAAAAAAAATAAGCACAAAAAATAAAAATAAGAAAATTTTTGTTTATTAATTTAATGACAATTCTGTGAATAATAAAATTATTATTATTATTATTATTATATATATATATATATTTTTTTTTTATAAACATTTAATTTATTAAATAAAGTATTAAAATTAAATTAATTTCACTGTATATGCATGTATATATATTTTATTTAAAATGAAATTGCCTAATCGACTATTAAAATGAATTTTTTCACTTAAATATGATGGATTTGTGTTTTAATTACAAAAAAAAAAGAAAAAATATATGTATTTAATTTTAATTATTTTTTATTATTAATAATAATTTTAAGTATTTTTCTTGTTTCTCGTTTCTTGTATTCTAGAAAATATAAAAATGTCACATCAAAGTTTTTTCATCTATTTTTCTATTTTTTTTTTTGTGCATTACCTTTGATCACCTGTATCGTTGGTTTATTTTAGCTTTTTTTGTTAATTCAAGAATCAACTATTGTCTTTCACATAAATAAAATGTTGAAGTGGTGAAATGGTGAGATTCAACTGTTTTTCCAGTATTTTAATAATTTTATATTTCTGTTTAACCGAATTTTTAATAAAACAAACCAAATTAAAACGGTTATTGATTAATAAAATATAAATTTTTATTTATTTATTATTTTTTATATAATTATATATTTTATTGTCATTATTTGATGTAATGTTAAGTTTTGTACCAGCAAATACATGTTTTGCCCGTTTTTATTATTTTTATATAATGTAAGCACCCCTTTATTATTTTATTATGGCAAAAGTTAATTTAGCTTAACTTAAAAACCCCTATATAAGAATATATTTAAAGAAAAACAGAAAAAATGAATACTCTTCAAAAAAAAAAAAAAAAAAAAACAGACAATTAAACTAGTAATTAAAATTTATTCCTTATTCCTTTCTTATTATTTTTTCAACTTAAAATAAATAAAAATAAATTCTTTTGATTATAATGCAAGGCTTGATAGAGGAAAGGAAATAAAACTACATGCATGCACATGTAATTTATTAGTATTTTCTAACTAAATTCGAGTTATTCGATTGTAACCGTTTTTTCATTTTAATTTTTTTTTTATATATACTTACGTATCGTTATACAAAAAATAAAATTAAGATCAGTAAATGTCTAGTTGGGTTGCCAAATGTTTATTGAAAAATCATGTTTAAGAAACTTAAGAAACAGAAGAAAAAAAAAATCAACTTTCTTAATAAATTTAAAGGTTCATTCTTAATTGGTTTTTCGTGTGCTACAATATCGTTAAAACAAAACAAAAAAAAAAAAAATAATAACCAAATGAAAATTGTCTGTTACGAATAATTTATAATAATTTAATTTTTTTTTTCCAAAAGATATTTAAAGCAAAATGAATATGTATTTAATCACGTGTCTTAATTAAAAAATTATTACCTTTTTCGTCGACGCTCTGTTGTATTTATTTTAAAATTTTATTTTTGTATCAATTAGGTACCTTCCTTATTGAGAACGCAGGTGTTTATTATTATTATTATTATTATTTAATTTAAACACAAATATATATTTATGTTAAGGTCCACTTAACACATATATAACATATACAATATATATGTATAGAAGAAGAACTAACCACAAGTTCACAATCAGAATTTTATTGTTAACAAATGAGTCGATATAATGTCGTGCAGTTTATTACGTTTATTATTCTTTTAACGTTATTTTTATATGTGATTATTATTTATAAATGGATACTATTAACTATTTTGCATTTAAAAAACACTTGATTAAACTTCTACGTGTTTGGCAGAAAAAAATTACTTTCACGAGTTATGAACATTGAAATAATAGGAAAAAAATCAAAAAATGATGAGTTTTTATGTTCAAAAATCTGAGTATTAAAAAATTTGTACCAGAGCCTATTGTTTTATATTTTTTCTATTAGATAATTTATTTAAGGACTCAAAAACGTAAAAATAAAGGTTCTAGCATTAAATTTGGTCGAGTTACAGCAAATTTAATGCAATTACTACCTTCAAAACAATGTTTCTGATCTAAAATCGAATAATAAATAAATTTTCTTCACCCGTAGAAAATAATAGTAAGTAACAATGAATGTGTCTGAAAATTTTGCAATTAAAAAATAAGAATAAATTAAAAAATACCGGACAAAGATAAATTTGTAAAAAATAAAAGAAATTTATTCTAACATAAGAGATGGTCACAAATAATTACAAACAAATTCATTGTTTTTTGTTTATCACATTCACAAAATTCCATCAAACTGGAAAATCTAATATAATAATAAATTTATATAAATAAAATGCTAATGCTGTGTTAATGTTTTTTATTTTTTTTTTTTAATTTTAATTTTAATTTTAAAAACCAAAATCACCGATGAATTCATTCGCGATAAACTTTGTTCAGTTAAAATTTTTTTTTTTGCTTTTAAAAACCGATTGAATATTATTGTTTCCTCTGAGAAAATTAATTATTTTATTTTAGTGAAACGAAATAATAATAATAATAATAATAAAATTAAAAAAAAAAAAATACGTTATAATTTTTGGTTTTAGAAGTAATTTTAATTTTGTTAAAATATATATATATAAAAATTTTTAGTTTTTAAAACAATCAAAAATAAATAAAAAAAGAAACGAAACGAAAAAAAATTGGTTTCATTAGTGGTTATATATATATTCTTTTTTTTTTTGTGTGCTTTTTATTGTTTATTCAACATAAATTTAAATTAAATAACATAAAATACTATTCAATGTTAATAATATTAATGTTAATGGTAATATTAATGTAAATGTTAAGTGTAGGTAGGTAGGCAGACAGTGAATTGTATAGAAATATATAGTTTAATGACACGTTGAGGGAAATTTGTTGAAAAAAAATAATTAATTTGCATAAGATAATTTTTATTGTTATTATTTGGTTTTTTTTTTTTTTTTTTTTGAATATTAATTTTATAATACCAATCAGCAATAATTTTGTTACTTTTATTATAATTAATTTATGCACACTGTTGAAGTTTGGTTGATGTTAAGTGTATTTAGCTCCACTAAAATGTAAAATAAATAATAAATGGAAAAAAAAATATATATAATAGAATAGTGTCATTAAAATAACACCCTATAAAGTTATTTATTATTATTATTATTATTATATTATTTAATGTGTGGTTAATATTATTTAACTAAAACATAGGGTAATGTAATTAATTTGAATTTTTTTTTTTTTTTGTTTTTTAGTTAACTTGTTAATATTAAGTCAAACAGTCAAACATTATTACTTATTAACAATTTAAATTCAAACATATGCTTATATACAGAGTTTTTATTTTTTTTTTCGGTTTATTATTTTATTAGTATCGTGTTTTAGACAATTTTATTATTATTTTCGTTTTTCGTTTTTTTTTTTTTTGATCTTTTATTGATAATGTATTTTTGTAATAAATTAAACAGTATGGTTTTTAGGAGTTTTAATTGACCTTTGGCTACCCTGTTAAATAATAATTAATAGCGTTTGATAATTAAAAAAAGAAAAGAAAGAATAATTTTATTCAAAACCTTTCAATCATAGCTACAAAATTAAATGGTAATATTATTATTGCGGTTTAAAACAAAAAAATTGAAATACTTCGCTCCAATACACCTTGAATAATTTATTTATTAATAGATTTTAAATGTACCTGCATCTACTGACACGCAAAAATCACCTTAAGACAGCACTGTATAACAAAAAAAAAAAAATAAAAAATATTAAAAACATACATATGGCTGATGTATTAATAATAAATTAATTTTATTTATTTAATTAATTTTAATAACATACAAAAAAAAAAAAAAAATACTCAAAAATAATATATTAATAACCATTATAGAGTCACATACATTCAACCATAAAGTTTAAATATAATTATTATGCAAATATATGACTAATTAAAAGAATACAAAAAATAAATAAATAAATAAATAACTAACTAAATTCAAATAATTTAATATTTATTTATTTATTTATGCCTAATAATAATAATAATAATAAAAGTTGCTTGTGTTAATACTTATATTGATGCATTTATTGAATAAATAGAATAAATTACAAAATACAGGTACATTTTTATTCACGAATTATTATACAACGAATACATGCAGTTTGTTTCTCCTCTTTATTTTTATTATGACGGAATATCGCGTTAAAGAATTATTTAATTGTTTTCCTCCCGCTTTAATAATAAAATAAATATTCGACAGTAATTAAAACAACAAACAGGAGGCAAATTAATAATAATTTAATTTCTTATTTTATTATTATTATTATTATTATTAAATAAACACACATATGGACATATGCAACAAAAAAGAAAAAAAAAAAAAAAACAAACCACACAATCACACATGGAAAATAAATAAATAAATAAATTAATCGGAATGGTAAAAACCTTTGTATTGCTAATACTTTTTTTTTATTTTATTTATTTATTAATTATTTTATTTTATTAATGGTTCGGTTCGGCGATTTTTAACTAAGTTTTATTTTTTATTATTATTGCTGATGATGGTGATAACGATCTAATAAAAAAATAATGTTTTATTAAAATATGTGTTATATGTGGGACTGTTTTTATTTATTTTTTTATAATTTTTATATTTTTATAAAGAAATTAATAAAACAAAAGGGGTCATTTATTGAAAGATTATTGTTCCTTTTATTACAAGACGCGATATTTGAAGAATATAAATTAATTAAACATTTTTATTATTTTTCGGTTAATAATTGTCTCGTGTGTTTTAGAAGGAAGAATATATTTAAAAAAAAAGAAGATATTTAGTCGTTATTATTATTTTTTGTTTGCAAATTTTTTTACCCTTATACAATTTTTTATTTTTTTTTTTTTAAATAATAATTTATATAATTTTCAATTTAATAGTAATAAAATATCAATTTATTGACAGCAGCTGATGTGTAACGGAAAAAAAATCGTATGTGGTTGATTATGTGTGGTAGAAAGAATAACAAGAAGAGAACACAAGTGGAATATTTATTAATAAAACTTTTCGTTGTAGGTTTTTTGTTTATATTTATATATATATATATATATATTTTGAGCGCCCCTTCATGGTGTATGAAGACGATGATTATCATCCTTAAGACATCACGCTGCGGTAATGGTCAAACGCAACGTCTTTTTATTAAGGAAACAATAGACGTCATTGTTGTTATTATTTTTTCCTTCTTCTTATTCTTTTATTTTTACTTTTAACATAATTATAACAACGCATTTGTCTGTTATCATTTTTTAAAATCATTTAATAATAATAATAATAATAATTATTATTATTTTCTTCTTTAAAAATAATTTCAAAACGTCATAAGACGAGTATTTGTGTTTAATGTAACAACATACACGCAAGTTTAGGAAATTTTTGGTTCAATGAAATGAAATGACAATTAATTAAAGAAATATTTTTTTTTTGTTTTGTTTTAATTTGTTTTCTTTTATTATAAATTTAAGGACTTCCGCATAGTTTGTTATTACTTCTGTCATTCGCGATTTGTTTTTTGCTGGTAAATGGCTTTAAACATGTTTTAAAAAAAAAGTTGATGACTACTAATATTCCGTTTTACATATTTTTTTAATTTAATTAATTATTTTTAACGAATTTAAATAAAATTATTACCAACCAACAAAACACCAATGATTTATAGAAAAAAAAAAAACATTTTAAAGTTAATAACATTAGGCACTATCAACCCTTAAACTTTTGCTGTAATTTTATTTCTCACCTTAAAGTAAAATATTTACACTTTATAAAAGCTTTATTATTATTATTATATATATATATTTTTTTTCATCTCTTCCTCTTGTTTTTGTTATTATCAAGTACTCCTTCCAACTTTATTTTAAGATAAAATTTACGCGTTTCGATGTAATTTTCAATTAGTTTCTTAATAGCTTATGGCATTCAAGAACATATATAAAAGAAATAGATGTAAAAAAAAAATAAGAGAAAAGAAAAAGTAAAATAATAATAAAATTTGTTAGAAGCAATATGTATAATATGTTTGTATCTAAATCTAACTAAATGTTTTATGCTTTCACCATGTATAGTTAGCTGGGTATTCCACCCAGACTATAGGAATAATTATTAAATTTCTTGCACGTTATTCTTCAATAAATATGTGTATAAACATATATAAACACCCCACATTTGATAAAATATGTATATTATGTGTAAATATGTTGATATTTAATATTAAATTGTGTGAAAACAATTGATTGAAAATTCTTTTTTATTTATTTATTTTGGCAAAGGGTTATTAAAAAGTTAAGGTAGAATTTTTTTTTTGTGTTTTGTGAATTAACAGAAAATATAAAAAAAAACATGAAAACAATTTTTGTATTAACTGCGGTGATGTGTTAAATGATTTTTTGATTATGCGAACATTTGCTAGAGAATATGGATAATAAACTCTATGAAACACATAAATCTATTATAGAAAACACAAAAAATAATAAATTCCCAAATACCATTTATCACCATTCGTGGCATAACATTGTAAACACTGGAGAAATAAATAATAAATAAATAAAAAAAAAAGAACAATTCGAAAATTTGAAATTAATTCGTTTTACAGGAATCATTTTCAATTTACATTTTGTCGCTGTTGATATTTTAAAATTTTTTTTATTATTGTTATTCCACCGTACGGTTTTAACAATATGGCTATTATGTATGGCCGCGGTTTATTGGGGCAAATATTGGAGTCGATAAATTTGAATTTGAATTTGAGGGATGAACAGAAAAACATTTAATAAAATTTATCCAAACCAAAACGACAAACAAACATTTTGAAATTCAATTGATGCCTGGCATTTAATTTTCATTTTGTTATTCATTTTTGGTTAATTTTGAAACAATGAATTTTATTTCGAAGTGGTAAATAATCTAGTGTTGACTAATCAACGCCAAATAAAATAGCAAAGGTTTGTTAAATAAAGATTAAATTGGTGGAGTAATCGCCAGTGTATTATCCGTACTTTCCGCGAGGATAAACGAGACGAACAAAATTTATTGTCGCATATTCATAGGAGTCAGAAAGTAAACATGTGTTAACATTCGCAATTATCTTAACTGTTTTTAACGCGCTTATTTGTGTGTATCGTTGTGTGCAGCACGCGGGGCGATTTCCTATTTACAAATTGCGAACATAATTTTGGCTGACACTCATTTATCGTAAATCACCGATGTTGGTATTATTATTTTCGTATTTTGTATTTTTTTTTTTTTTTTTTTTATATTTTATTCAACTCCCAACCCCTGATTTGTTTGTATTCCGCATAAATACCCCAAATACACTATGACCATAGTGTGTAATGTTTACATTGGAAAAAAAAAATAAAAAGGATTTTTTCATGTTGAAAAAAAAAAGAAGAATCTGTGGTGTGAAATAATATGTTGTGAAGGGGCAGGGTGTTGAACGCGTGTCCGGGAATATTTTTTTATTGGAAAAAAATGACCTGAAATTGCTTGGGATACCACGACTATTCATGAGCTCAGTTATTTTATTTTATTTATTTTTTTTTTTCGTGGTGGATAAATTTTCTGAATGAAATAGCATCAAGGAAAGAAGCGCGACTATGCAAATACTGTATAAACATGTGAATAGGGAAATGAACAGAGTATGGATATTTATTTCTGGCACGAGTAAAGCTTTTACTTTAGTTTTATCTGATATCTTTCCACATACAAATCTCTTCACATCCATACTAAACGTTACGAAAATATATATAAAAAAAATAAAATTCAATTGTTTACATAGGAGATTGTTAAAATAATTTTTTTTTTGGCTGAAAATTAAGTTTTCGATGAGATTGTAGAATAAAAAAACTAAAAAAATAAAAAATGTAGAATGAGAATTTTTTAGTGAATTAGTAAGCGAAAGGGTTAACGATTATTGCTGATGAAAATGTGAAATTGTGAAAATTCTTGGGACGATTTGTCGTTAAATAAATTGATAGTATGTATGAATGTTTGTTTATAGAAATGTTGAAAGCGAATGGTAAATAAAAAAAATAAAAAAAATTCGTTCAAGAGAGAAAATTAAAAACGAGTAGGAAATGCAGGCACGCAGGCAATATTTAATGCCATCAGACAAATACTATTTGCATTAAACATTAAAACTAGACAAACATAGAAATGAAAGAACGATATCTGTGTAATGACGATGAAATAAAAAATTTCGTTAAAAAACGACGAGGCGTTTTGTTTGTTTTTTTTTTATTTTGATAAATAATTAAAATTCGAAAAATTCAAATAACTTTAAGAAGTTTTTTTTTCTTCTGTTAAATTTAGTTCATTTAGTTCGAGTAAATAGATGATGATGCTGATGATGAAAAAAAAAAAAATGTAATTTATGGATTTAATATTGTTAAAAATTCGTAAAATAATGCGAACAATTTTTTCATTTTAATTCATCCATCGTTAGCTTTGTTATTTGAAAGAAAATTTTCGGTAAAAATAGTTTTCTCCATATATTATATAACCTAAGGGTTATTCATCTCATTTGCCCCAGTACTAGCTCATTACCTGAGGTAAATCTGTCATAATTTTTTTGTTTTCTGCTATTCTCATTAATTTCATACAAGAATCACAATTAATTCAAAAATAAAAAATTGTTGTAAGCAAAGTAAAAATGCAAAAATTAATCAAGGAAATTATTCATTATTTGTTTAGAAAAAATAAAAAAAAAAAATTAAATTACTTTTTGTTTTAATTAATATATATTTTTTTCCCTCTATTTTAATTACTCACAAACAACTACTTAGTTCATTATTATATTTTTAATCACTGATATCATTAAAATAAATAATAGATAATAATTAACAAAGAATTTTGTTGTTTTGCATCATTTTTTACGTTGTGACAACATCATTATTGTTTTTCCATGTTTAAGTACCTTAATTACAATTAAATCTATGTTTACATAGTTGTGATAAAGATGTTGATAGATAACCTGACGGACTTGCAAATAAAATAAATAAATATAAACACATGCAAAGTACAATCAAAATAATAATAGTAATAAAAAAAAAATAAATAAATAGAAAGAAAATATAGAAAGAAAAATGCTGTGCGAGACAATAGAATACTAAAATCTACTTATGAGGAATGACATTTTCTGCAAATACATTTTCTATTTATATTATTTATAAAGACAATTGTTAATTTTAAATAGAGAAATGTCTGTGTATTTAAGTCTGATTAGTAGAGAAATGTATAACATGGTCATAACAAGACTGTTGACGACATCATCAACATTGGATGCTGTCAACAATCATCACTTGTCTACCATAAACATAAAAACAAAAAAATGTTACAAAAAATAAAAATAATAATAATAATTAAGATTATAAAATAATAATAATAATAATAATAATAAATAATAATAATTATAAACAAATGCTTCATACGTGTGATTTTTTTTTTTTATATCTACAATTGCATAGCTAGTAGTAACAACTGACTGACTGTGTTTTACAAACAGCAAGTACCCACTTAAATGAAAAATAAAATAACACAAAAATAATACGTCTTACCATTACCATCGTTCGTTTTTAACATTAAAATTAACATTAACACCTTTGTAATATTTATTTAGAGAAAAACATAACATAAATTGAAAAATAAAAAATATGCATCTAACGAAACAATGTAAGGATGTGCATCAAGAATTAACCGTGAGCTTTTAACTGAAATAATAATAATAAAAATATAATAATAATAATAATAATGAAAGATGATTATTATTTGTTAGAAAATATAGGAAAATAAAATAAAACATAAAACATACATGGAATAGACAAATATAAGAGGATAATCAAGAAGAGATTTTATATGCATCATTAGCAAACCACTCGACACGTTCTAAGTGCAATACGCTTCTCAGCTTTTGTCGTCGTTGTTTTATTTTTATTTTTATTATTACTATTATTATTATTATTGCGTCCAACCTATTGAATCCTTTTTTTTTTTTTTTTTTTTTGCTTTTGCTTCCTTGATAATAATTCAAGTGCTTTGTTATGCCATATATTGTATTTTTTTTTTATTTCTCCAACGATCGGTGTTATTGTTAAATGGCATCTCTATCTCTGGTTATTCCTCATTACTATTATTTATTTTTCTAAATCTTCAAATTGATAAAAGGTAATTTTATTGTAATATTTATGAATATAAATCTTTTTGTTACTTTATTGTCAAACGATTTACAAAACAATTATTTATTTTTATGTCTCGTTTTACATTATTTGTTATTCAAACAATATATTTAAAGTTATTTTACTTGGACAAGTCAGGATATAAGCTAAGGGTACTTTAAATGTAGGACACGTGGCCTAGGGTTTTTTTTTTTCATTTTTTTATGCTCGTTGTTTATTTTTATGTAATAACCAATGACCAATTCGTTGCTGGTAGAACAGTATGAATTGTTTTTTTTTTCATTTTTACGATATATTTAAATAATATAATATATATACTAATATAATAATAAATATATTTTTTTATTGAAAAATTAAGGGTGGAAAAATATAATAATGAAAAGATTTAAAATATAAAATTTGATTTGATTTTTTTTTTTTTTTAGCATTTATGAGGTAATATTTTTTTTTGTCATTTTTTTATATTAATTTTGTGATTTTTGTGTTTTTTTTTTTTATTTATTTTATTTAAGCTTCTCAAGTAGACAATTTTTCATTTATTATTCTTTTTAATATATAAGCATTTTTTTTTATATATTTTATAGATTATGTTAAATAAATATGTTTGTAAATTGTGGAATTTTTGTGTTGAGTTTTTAATATCGGTTCGAAATTGATATTTTTTTGTTATTTTAGAATTTATGCGGTTATTTTTATTTATTGTTTTATTATTGAAATTATTGCAAAGTGTATAATTTGTGTGAATTTATAAGAATACATTATCATATCATATTACAATTTTTTTTTATTTAAAAATCAATAAATAAATGGCGAAAAATTAGATTGAATAAAGAAGAAAACATTTTTTTTTATCATCCATTAAAAGAATAACAAAAAATAAAACGAATTTCTACCTTTTCTACCTTTTCGTGATAAAATAATAAAATTAAGTGAAGTGACTGCATTTATAGTATTCTCATAAAAAAAAAATGCTTTTTTGCATTTATGTATTAAAAAAAAAATGTGATTTTTGAGGACATTTATTTTTACGATAATTTTTTTTACTTGTACAAAGTAAACAGCAGCGGCACTGTGTAGTTATTCGACTTTTCTATACAATCGCCATATAATTTGGTTTATTATTATTTTTTTTATTTTTATTCGGTACTTTAATACAAATAACAAACTGAATGCAACTAATATAAAACACCATTTGCCAAATTGGAAACTGACCGCAAATATATTAAATAGCATAAAAATTGTCCTCTCGCTACTAATTTTTTTTTTTTTTGGTTGGTTGGTTGATACGTTTGAATTAAAAAAAAAAAACTCCTCTAACCGACACACACGGTTGATGATGGGAATTAAAAAACGAAAAAATAAAAAATTACATTCATATGAGAATTGCAGAAAAAAAAAAAATTGAGTTTTTTTTGCTTTATATTAGCCAGAAAATAATGTGATTTTGTGTTCAGGCGAGAAATTAACAAAAAAATAAAATAATAAAAATTTATTTATAATAATAATAATAAAACATTTTTATTTTTCAGTAAAAACAACAATTAATTCGGTAAAAAATAAAGGTGGCAGGCAACTACTGTATGGTGAGTATAAACGCAAAGTTATTAGTTTAAATTTACTGAATTCACAAATGAAATTTATGATTTAATTAATAAATGAATTTTTGTTTATTTGTGCTGTGGATTTTTTTTTTTATTTATTTTTTACAAATAAATTTATTTGTGTGGAGCCTAAAATTTATTTATTTTGTGCTGAAGTGTTGTGCAGCCAAAATGAAATCAATTAGGTAATTAATGTTTTAATTAAATTAGTAGTTTTGTTCTTAAACAAAAATGCTGAGCAGTTAGTTTATGTGCGAATTATCTAGCTAGTGAAAATAGGTCACTTAAATACAAATATTTATTTTCTATGAATTAAATCCTGTGCAATTCTTGCACGAAAATATTTATGATAAAAAATATTTGAAAATATCGATTCCACATTAAAAAGTAATAAATGGAATTTAATTTAAATGTTTTTATTTTTGTTTCTTATCAAAACACAAAATATTTGGCGTCATTGCCAAAAAAAAAATTTGGTTACTAGAATGCTGAAAAACTGTTAAAAACATCCAAGCACAAAAAAAAAAAAAATATATAAATTAAATAATAACTTAATATTATCTAGACATTGTAGAAAAAAAAAATTCTTAACGATAAAGCTAATTTTTTGATAATACACCTCAAAGCATAAATAAGAAATTTATCATCTTATTTCGGTTATTCTATTTATTTTTATTTTTGCCTTCGTCCTTTCTTTCATTTTGTTAAATTAAGCAATCTATAATATTTATTATTACCTTGCTTATAAGATTTTTTTTTTGTTTAAACAATTTATTGTTTATAATAGAAAAGGAGCATCGCCTTATTTCTGCTACTTTTTTTTTTTCATTTTTTTCCTTTCTTTAGTGATTAATAAATTCTCCTATAGGGCATTTTTAATCTAATTTTTCATTTAATCCTGGGCCAATTTAATATTTTTCTATCTTTTTTTTTATCTCATTTAACTCCTGCCATTATGTATCTGAACCTTATAGATGAGATAAGCAACGAAAACATAAACATATAAAAAAAAAAAAAATATGTACAAAACACATAAATACTGGATATTAAAATAAACCCACAACAATAAAGAACCATATAACAAAAAAACCCTCCACCCCAATTTGTATTTGGTTTTTTTTTCTTCTTTGCTTTTTCAGATAGTTATAAATTAGAATTAAAAATTCTAGTAGAAAATAAAAAACCAACGAAATAAAATTATGAAAAAAATAAAAAAAAAATCCTTAGATTGAATGAATGAAGGATAATTTAAACACGGTCGTCTCTCTGTTTATTTATTTATAGACGTATAGACTTACTTATGCACGCGTTCCTTTTGTCTTTTATGCAGGGTCTAATTTTGTATTGAAACTATATATGTGCTGATAGACATTTTAGTTAAATTTATATGTGATAAAAACTAAAGAGGATACAAATAAAATATAACATCGTCCACAATAATAAAAACTAATTTGCATACTTGCCCATCTATTATTTTATCTCTTGTTTCTACTATATTTTTGTTGGTAATATCAATTTTTTTTTGTTTGATAACAAAAATATAAAAATTCATAAATGGGATAATAGGTGGTTGTTCTATGTTTAAAAATGCTGATCGATTTTTCTTCTTATCTCTCTTCTTCTTTTTTTTTGTATTATAATTATTTTTGTTTTTTCTTCTAGAGTTTCGTCAACCTTTTACACTTGGTCATCATCAACAGCGATGAAAAGTTTATTCTCATTAATATAAATACCGTTTAGTGTTGTGTTTTCGTTGTTGTTGTTTTTTTTCTTCTTTTCTTTTCTTTATTTCAGTTGTTTGTCGTGCAGTAAGCTCTTTTTCAACTGGAAAAGGTCAATCTAATGACATCCTTTAAAATAACAGAAAAAAAAAAAATAATAAACACGTACAATATCTTACTATGCCCAATTTAACTGGTACAGAAGGAAGGAATATTTTTTTTTTAATTTTTCTTTAAAAAAATGTTTAAAACGAAAAAAAAAATGAAAATGCTAAGAAAACTCCCCTCGTAGTATTAATGAATTTCAGTGTAATGAATTTCAACATTCAATTTTTCGGGATAGAACAAGTTAAAAAAAAAAAAAACGTTTTACAAATGAATCAAACTGTGATGATAGTCATAGAGAATAATATTTTTTTTTTTGGTCGACCCTATGCATGTTTTTTTTTCGGTACTTTTTTGTTCTTTTATTTTTTTTTTTTTCTTGTTATGTACACGGGGAATGGATAGTAATTATCAAAGAAAATATAAAACCCCTACCAAATGACATTGTATCTCACACCCATTAATAGACACCACACCGAGGCTTTTGCGTGCTCATCTTATCCGTTAAAAACAAGAAAAAGCAAAAAAAAAAAAAAAAAAGCATCCGATTTTTCATCATCCCTTGACGTCGGAAACGAGTCGCATAAATTATTGATAATTTTTTTTTTTTTGCCTCATCTTTTACTGGTCTCTCAGTGAGATTAATATTTATGTTTGTTTATTTTGTATTCTTTTTTTTTAACATTATAGGTTAATTTCAGATGAGACTTTGTTTTTCGACGTTTTTTTTTTATTAATTCTTCATAGGGATTTAAAATAAAAAAAAAAACAAAAAACTAGGACGTCATGGTAAATTGATGTATTTCGATTCATTTTCTGTTATTGTTTCGATTGTGTTTCGTTATTTGCATACGTTTGAAAATTAAATTTAATTATAGATGATTTTTAAAGTTTTAGTCTTGCTGGGTGGGATACTTGATAATTGAATCATTTTTTTTTATTATTAGAATGCAAATTTATTACAATATTCAATCGAAGTGACAAGGAAAAGTTTTTACGTTTTCATAATTAAATTGTTTCTTATATTTTCCATAGTCGAATTGATATGAAGAAAAAATATATATATTATTATTATTATTATCTGTTTAATATCCTTGGCAAATCGTAAAAAAAATAAAAAAATTATTTATACGGAAAAATAAAATAGCAAAATGCAAAAAGCAAAAAAAAAAAATTCCATTGCCAATTAGCTTTCTTTATTAAAATTTTCTGCTCATTTTTCCTTGCGATAAAAAAATAAAAATTTAAATAAAACATTGAAGACTAATTGTAAGTATTCAAATTTATTATTTCTCCAACATTATGTTATTTTTATGTAAACGAACGATAAATTAAGTGTTATTTTACCATTTTCATAAGAAACTTTTCTTCAATATTTTCATTTTCTTCGCTTTTCTTCACTTTTGTTTGTTTTTTATTTTTTCTTTCAATATTTTGAGTGATTTTTAACATTTCTATACAGAAGTGTAGTATTTATCAGTTGTGAAATATTTAACGCTTTAAAAAAGTTTTTTTTTTTTTATTTTATAGAAACCTGACCATGGACCACTTTACGCAATTATACAATTTTCCCATTTTTTCTTTTTATTTTTTTTTTTTATTATTAATAAAATTTCATTTTTTTTTATCTTCATCCCTTCATTTGCATAAAAAATTCAAATCGAAGTTGTTGGATTTACAAAAAAAAAAAAAATAAAATAAATAAAATAAATAAAAAAAAAAGCAGCAGAAAAAGAAAGAAAAATTAACAAAATAAAAAAAAAAAAAATAAAAAAATACCAGCGAACGAACAGTATTAAAATTTAAAAATTCAAAATGTTTTCTATAGATGTTAATAGCCATAGGGCGATTGACAAGAGAGAATAATAATAAAAAAAAAGAAAAAGAAAAAAGTAGCATAAATACCGCATGAAGGGAAATTATGTAACTAAAAGATATATATTAATAATAATAATAATTTTTTTTTTAAACTTCTTTTAACAATACTTTTAACTGTGTTTGTCGTTAGAAAATTTAATCAAAATACTTTAATGATGCTGACGGTTTTAGCGCTACTTTTGTTCCTGATGCCCGACCCAATCATCCCACCTACAAATATAACAAACTCACCCCGCCAATCTATGAATATTAAATTTCGTATACATGAATTGTATTTCATATAAATAAAATATATCCCATCTGGGATATATCTTCGGTTAAACATTTCGTCGTTTTTTCTACAATTTTTATTTTTTGTCCAATGCAATAATTAGTATTTACATCTTTTATATTGCTAATATCAAAAAATACACAGAAACAAAAAAAAAAAAAAAAAAAAAGAAATAAATTCATCGTTAGAGAAACGCTGCAGATATTTTATGTTGGTTTGTTGTGGGTGGTGGCAGTCATATACAAACAAAAAATGTTTTTTTTTTTTTGCTTAATTTGTCGTCGTTCTTGGGTTGAATTTTCTTCTATATTTTTTTTTCCTGTATTATTTATTTATAATTTTTTATTTAATTTTTTATGTTGGTGGTGGCGGTCGGTGTACACGATATAATAATAATAATAATGGTAATGATACCGGTAAACTCTCGAAATTTTTATGTAATACAAATATATTTTTATTTTTTTTGTTGCATATCCTTATATTTCTCTGTTTATAGTCATGTCATACCATTTTATAATTATTCACCTCGACAGTGTATATGATATGGGTATGCAAATAGAGATAGAATTAAAAAAAAAAAATAAAAATAAAAAACGAAAAAAAAATTTACCAATTAATATGAAAAACAAGAAAAATTAATTTTTCTTTTCGAATGTATGTTTCGGCATATTTTTTTTTTTTTTTGTCAAACAATGAAGCTAATTTATTACGAATAAATAATACATACGCCCACTTCTTTATTTTTAATGCTAAAATAATATTTAATTAAGTTTCAATTAAAAAAAAAAGCAAAACATAAAAAATGGTTTTTCTTGATAAATATTTTTTTTTAGCTCATAAATAAATTATCCTTAGTAAAAATCTATAATGTTTTTTTTCGCGTTTGCCACCAAATCTACTTAGTTTTGTTATTATTTTATATTTTTTTTTTTTTGGTTTTCTGTTGTAATAAATTCTTGCTTCTAATACATAAAAAAGAAAAACATTTGCTTGGTATCTTGTTGGGGTTGCATTCAAGAAACAAACCGAAACAATTTAACAAGAAGAACAAATAATAAAAATACAACACGAATAACGTGAGTGTGAGCAATGTTACTTGTCACTAAGAAATAGTCATGGAATTTTATTTTTTATAATGAAATGAGTAGTGCTTTTATTGTTGTCTCGAACACACAATTATTGTTTTTGTATTTATTTTTTATATAAGAAATAAATAAAGAAAAATTACTTTAAAAGGTACAAAGTGTAAATAAATATAAAAAAAAATTGTTTCTTCGTATTTTTTACTTAGTGAAGAAATTATAAAGAAACATTTTTTTCTTAGGTTTTAAATGAATCCATGAATGGCGAATACCAAGATTTATTATAAAATGTAATTCGAAATGATAATAATAAATTTGTCATACATAATCCAAAGCTATGAAACAATAGGATTTTCACGATGCCGTTTTTTTTTTATCTCAACACATAAGATATGAATGTTGCCAAGACAGAATATTTAAGAAAATATTTCTTATGCCCGTGTTAATGGGTAAACAAAATATCCATAAATATTAAAAGAAATACACAAATGTGAATGCTGTTCTGTGCAGCGATAAAATTGTCATTGGCTAATGCGAGTAAAAAAAAAAGAAGAAATTGCAAAAGAAATTATGAAAACGATTTGCATTGTGCTGTTAATCACATGAAAACGATAGAAAATAAACAATTTTAGGGGTTGCTCTGCTGTTTTTATTCTACACAAATTAAATAAACTAATTTTCATACATTTTTTATTTGCCAAAAAAAAAATAAAAAGGAAAAAGGAAAGAAAACCTAACGTAACGTTTTTATTTAAATTGATTGCTGACGTTAAGCTTTTTACGAAATTAATAGATAGTCACGTGAAAAAAAAAGTAAAGAAACACTCTTGAACTAATTTATTGTGGTCAAATGCATTTAATAAAATCATTTAAATTTATTGTTTAAAACTCCAGGAAACTTAATTGTGCTTTTTAGAATATTTGAGAGCTTTTATGTATTACAAAAAATTAATTTTATTTTTGTTAGAAATATAACAACTTTACAGATTTATATTTAAATAATAATAATAATAATAATAATATAAAAAAACGTAGAAGATGAAATAAATTCATGTTGTCAGTGAGATTAAATGTTAAATCATAGAAAAATGGTCAAAATGTTAAATTATGAAGTATTAGGATGTGAAAATGTCAAAAAAAGTAAACCAGACTCGAAAAATTGTTATTTCTCTCTTCTTACTTTTTTGTTATTTTTTGGTTGGCTTTTTATACCTTTATAAAAGAAAATAAATTCCTATTTTGTCTATCTTGTATTTTCAACGTGACATTTTTTTTTTCATTTTTTTGCAACGAATTTTACTAATAAAACAATTTTTTTTCCAACTCTGATTTTAATCCGGTTATTTATTATATATGTAAAAAAAAAAATAAAAAAAAAAAATTGCTTAACAATTACAATAGAAACTTTTACATAAGAATTGTTAGCTAGAATTGCTAATAATGCACATGAATATATAGAAAAAAGCTTCTGTACATTATGTATAGGTGATAGTCTTATAACCAGGCGCCTCCACTGTGACCACATAAAGCCACCCAATTCGAACAGTCAGCAGTGTATCAGTAAAAAGAAAAAAAGAGTTAAAAATGAAACGTGAAGAGAAAATACATTTAAAAAAAAAAATAAATTGAGAAAAATTTACTGCTGCGGATATATAAATATTTATGGATGTGAAAAATTTTTATGTTTGTGTGCGAAAAATTGTATGTTACATACTCTATGTTGTCGATTTGGAAATTTTTTTTATTCTTTTTTATAAATTCTTTTTTTCTTGTTTTTACGTTACGTTTATTTTTTTTTTTTCGTGCTTTTCTTTTCTACAGACAGCCAATAGCCATTTGGGCTGCTGTCCCGTTTAAACACCCGCTCCCGATTGCGCATACGACAATCTTGTCTCTATCGCGCCCAGCTATAAGCTTATATTTACTGTTCTTGATCGAGACTGCACTATTGTACATACAAATATCCATATATACATTATATTCGTGTTGTACATTGACTACATTTTATATTGCTTGATATCGCATTTATATATATATATATATATATAAATTTCAAGTTGAAATTTTATTTGGTGTGGATGGTGGATGGCAACAACGAAAAAAAATAATAAAAATAAATAAAATAAAAATCAAGGAAGAAAAAATAAAATAAAAAGAAATAAAATTTAAAAAAAAAAAAAAGGAAAAGCGGCGACTGCGTATAAAAATCGAACACGAAGCTTTTATTTATTTATTTTATTTTTTTTTTAGTATTTCGTTCGTATGCTTTTATATGCTTTAATGCTTTTTTTTTCTTTGCTTCTTATTATTCTTTATACTTCTTCAACTTTGTCGTTTTTTTCATCTGCTTATGCTCCTCTCAACTATACCCAAGTAATCAAAGTAAAAAAAAAAAAAAAAAAACAATCTATTTGTAAAGTTATAAAATAAAATATAAAAAAGTGAAACGACAAAAGTGTTTTCTATATGTGAAAAATGCGCATCAAAGTAAGATATGAAGAGTAAAAATCTCATGATTCGATTTTTCGTCTTTGTTTATAGAGAAAAAATTTATAAAAAATAAAAAAGGAAGAAGAAGAAAATAATAAAAAATAAAATGATGAAAAATCATGTAACGATTTTGACGAATGAACAGCGATTTTCAAGGAAAGCAAGCAACCAAGAAGAAATACGAGAGAAATTCATACATTTTTTTTTCCTTATATAGAAATAAAAGTTTTCGATTTATTATTCCAACTTTTTCGTTGAAAAAAAAAAAAAAAAACTTATCCTCTACCCGGAATAAAATAAATAAATTTATTTATTAATATCTAGATAATAGAGAGAAAATAAAAAGAAAAGAAATTAATAGTCGAGCTTTAATCTAATGTCTGATATACGTTTATGGTATGACTGTGCTCAGACATCGTTACTTACTTACATTGCGAGTGAACATTACAGTCTTATTAAATAAAAATAAAAAGAAAAAGAAAACACAAAAAAAAAAAAACACAGAAAAACACAAAAAAGAAATAAAGAATAAAAATCACGGTAGGTTTAATTTAACATGATTTTAATTTCATTTATATAAAAATAAAAATAAATAAAGCAGTAAACAGCGGGATATCAAGAAAATAACGACTATGATGACGATACGATTATAATGGCGACAAAATAACAATCGATGGTGAATATAAGCGAAGAAAATGTTTTTCTTTAATAAATTTTTTTTTTTTTTTTATTAAATTATCAGGATTGATTAAAAAAAAGAAGAAGAACAAGAAGAAAATAAATAAAATAAAATTTTCTGTTTTAAGACATGAAGCTTATAAAAGCTCATTTCGTTAAAAGCATTTTTTTTTTGCTCCCAGCAAATATTTACCAGATTTTAACAATACTCAGGGTATCTGTTTACTCATTCTGAAAAATAATAATCGTAGAATTTTTTTTTAATTTAAAAGTGGATTCGCGTTTTATTCTTTTTAGTTACAAAAAAAAAAAAAAAAACAAAAATTTAATTCCGTCATGCACTATGTTATAGTGTTCGCGTTATTTTTCAACGTGGTAAATTTTTTTTTTTTTTTATCGTAAATGCTGAAAGTATGTACATTTGTGGAGCGACTGGAAGGAGACCATGCATATGTGTTCGAATGTATATAAACCTATTGAGCGCATGGATTTTTTTGTTTTTTATACCATAACTCCCCAATCATGAACACCCCCAGCTCCAATTATTATATCTGTGTATCGGTTCGAGCGTGCGCCCCATAATAACCAATCGACACACTGGGTGAGAGTTTTGAAATTATTTTCCGATAGACGATTGGTTCCTAGTCGTCTATACAATATCGAAATAGTATATAAAATAAATTCGATTTGATTGGCGAACACCTATTAAAATATATATAAAAAAAAAAATAAAAAAATTTTATTCACATTTTTACACCTCATTTTCGGTGCTAATGACAAACGTTTACATGCAATTTTATTTCACCAAATTAGTTAAGTTAATTCGTTGCCCAGTTGACAAACTAATAAAATTCTAATTAGCAGGATAACATCTTATTTATAATATTGGAGGCTTATGATTAATCAGATCTATTTCCTATTTTATTTTCATTTCCACCATACAATTTCATACAATTTTATATCGGGTTGGCTATATTCATTAGAATTTTTTCTTTCCTTTAATATATATGCATTTCTGAGATTGTATTAGTTCGTGCCATTGCATAAAAGTAAAATAAAGTAAAGTAAAGTAAAGAAATACATTTACTGAATTTATCTGGCGCACTATAAAAGTATTAAAAAAGCACAAATTTTATATATATTTTTTTTGCTTTGTACGCGCGCGAAGTAATCCAATGAACACAAAAAGAAAGCACAAAAAAAAACAGAAAAAAAAAAAAACTAAAATAGAAGTAAAATTTATATAAAATGAAATGAAATGAAATGAAGAAGTGAGAAGCTGGTGAGAAAATAAAATAGAATTTTTTACTGTCTGCAAGACAATCGATAGCGTTGGATTTTTTTTTTATTTTTTAATATATAATTCCTACATCGAGACATTTTATTTATTTTTTTTTTGCCAGTGGATTATTACTTTACTTTAATAAAAGCTTCGATTAATTAGCAAACATGAATAAACAAAGGGGTTTTTTTTTTTTTAAACCAAATGTCGCTAATATTTATTTACATAAATAATTATCAATACAATGACTGCGTTATAATTCTTTATTCAACAGAAAATCCACCGTTTGTTTAATATTTATTCAAAAAAATTATTAACTGAACAAAGAGTAATAAAGCTTTGCAGTACGCTTAAAGCTCATTAATATTTTATTTATTGATTGTAATTTCTCTGTTATTTATTTATTTAAGACTAGAATGTAGTAGGAAAAAACAGCAGCAGCACCACCAACACCAGCTTTAATCATTTCTCTTGTTTATTTTATTTTAATTTATTCAAATCTTTATTAATAATTTATTTTCTACTTTTGTTTGTTATTGCTCTTGGTTTTTTTTTTTTTTGTAACTTTGCGTTCAAATAAAATACATAAAAGCAGGTAATTAAGAAAGAAAATAAATCTTTTTTAATTTCATAATAAAATTAATTAATTTTTATTTTGTTTATAACAATGAATCCATATATTCGATATGTAAGTATTGTTGAAAAAAATAAAAATTCTATTGCCAAATATATATTTGTTTTGTGTCTGTTATTATTATTATTATTATTATTATTATTTTGTTACCTGTATTTACTAACGAACTTTCGTGTTAAAATATAATATTTATAATAATAAAATGTTTTTTTTTTTTTTACAAAATTTATTATAATTCACTTTGTTTCGTTCTAATTTCTTAATAATTTTATTTAAATAAATATTATAATAATAATAATAATAAAATTTATAAAGCAAGAAACTTTGATTTCTGTTGTTTGTTATAATATAGTAAATAATTTTAATAAAATAAATAAAAATTAATAAATCTATGACCTAAAAGGAGAAGAGAAATAATAATTATAATAATAACAAAATAAACTTTTTGTGCAATATTTAACTCTCATGCGAATGAGTTAAAGTCTGATCATGAACCGAATCACCGGCTGTAATATGAATAAATAATTTTATCTTTTTTTATTTTTTTTTTTTCTATAAATTTTAACAATTTACGCCATTTATTTTATTTATATTTCATTAAAAATCGAAATTTACTTTAAAAACCATAAAAAAATGTTTTTTTTTTTTTTATTATTATGTACGTAAATAGTGCTTATGATCATTAACGAAAATAAATGTACCGTTTAAAGGTAACAAACAAACAAAGAAAGAAAGAAACAAAGAAGTAGCTTTTTCTTCCAAAGCTTAAACTTCTTTTTTTGTAGTTAATATAATAATAAATCAATCATAATAAACTGGAAATTAAGTACATTTGTATGTTTTAATATTTAAATTTTGTTATAAAAAAGCTGTGTTTTTTTTTTTTCGGTGGTTTTAAAATTCAAATAAACTAATGTAGTTAATTAGTAACAAAAAAAAAAAACGAAAAAGCTTTAATTAGTTTTTATTTATTTATTTCAACTTTTAAAGATTATTTATTAAAAATTTTATTTCCTAAACATACAATTTTTATTTCTATCTAGTTTAAAAAAAAAGAAAAAAATTAGTTTTTCGCTATTATGACCCAGATTTGTTGTTTTTTGATGAACAAAAAATAAAATTTATCATGGGCTTTTACTTCTGTGCGTGATATCGAGTATTATTTTGTAGAAAAAACATTTTTTAATTTCACTTACAAACTTTGGTAATTAATTAAAAAAAAATCAGGATTCATACAACACAATAAAACAAAAGAAGAAAAATCTTTAAACAAAGCTGTATTTTGCTGCAAAATTAATATTAAACCAATCAGAATGGTTGAATTATTTTAAATGCGTTTTAATTGGTTATTTTTATTATGTTTTCTTTTTGTTTTATTTATGCTGAAAATAATTTAAGTTGCCAAAAAAAAAAAAAAAAAAAAATAGAAAAAGAACAAAAACAAATATAAAAAACTTAAAACATATAATCAGCTTAAGTGTGCTTAAATCACTTTTCAAGCAAAAAAAAAAAATTACTCAATTATTTAATTAAAGTAAAATAAAACAAAGTTTACCAAAGTTTCTTTATATTTTTGTGTCACAATATTATTACAACGCAACAAAGAAAATTAATTGAAAACAAAAAAAAAAAAAAAATGCAAATTTATGTGCAAATATCGTGTCGTGTTAAATAGTGAAAATTAAAATTGAACTTAGTTAGTAAGAAAATTTATTTATTTCATGTCAAACATTTATATTATGCCATATGTTCATATGTTTATCGAAATTATGTTGTTTTTTTTTAATAATTAAAAAAAAGAAAAGAAAGAAGAAATAAAACAACGATAGAGTTAGTGCTAAGGATAATAAACAAATGACAAAGTCGGTGCGTTTTTAAACAAAAAAACGAAAAAAACGAAAAAAAATAATAATATTTTGTTGCCAATTAAAATATTTTAATTTTTCGTTACTGTTTGTTTTTAAAAACAAATTTCCAGACGGTCATATATATAACATTCGATACATTTCATAAATAAATTGCATCGGTATTATTATTTTTAATTTTATTTAATTTCTTTTTTTTTTTTTTTATAAAACACTTACGTACGCTTGAAAGAGACATTCTTAATGCAATAGCAATGGATCATCAAATGGTTTAATGCTTTTAAAATGTTAATTATTTTTTTATTTGTATTTGTGCTCATTCATTTTGTTTTATCATATTCGAAGATCATCAGTTTTATTTTTAAATAACTAACACTTAGCGTTAACATTAACGTCAACGTATGTGGCATTAATAATTATACAAGCCATGTGATTTCAACTGTAACATTTCCTTTCGAATAAATTTTTATTATTATTATTATATTTTATTTTTTATTTTGATATAATATAATAAAAATTCACAACATAAAGTAGGAAAATGAACGAAAAAAAAAAGAAAGAAAAACTTCGTTTTCTACGCACTAAGGTGTCTAAAAACAATAGATGACGAACACTACATGATTTATAGTTTTTAATATAGACGTGCAATGTTATAGTTATGTTACGTTAAGTTAAGTAATGTATAATAAGTATTTAATAAGTCAGGTTAGAAAATTATGATATTTCATTAAATTCTTAATAAAGCATGAAGAACATGTTTTATGATTTTTTATTTATTATAATTATAACTGGCTGGGTGTAATGTAAAGCATAAATGTTTTTTTTTTTATTATTTTTTTAGTGTTGACTAGGGATTATAGTGTTACGATTTTTAAGAAACTGACTTTTATTATCCAATATTCTAAGTATTTGTTGTCAAGCTAAATTCGTAGATATAAATCAATACAGGACACCTAAACAAGTAATTTTTATTCAATTTCATAATTAATTAATATTTTTTTATTTACAAAACTGGTTAGATAACTTAATACACTAATTAAAAACCTATAAAACAATACTTCATGTAATGTAATTTTATTTTCTTTTATTTTTTATTCACTAAGTTCACTTAGAAATTTTAAAGCTTCACCTAAATGTTACATGTTTCTCAACAATATTTAATCATTTTAAGTAGAAATGGCAATAAAATTATTTTAACCAAAACTATAATAATCATAAATCTGTAGAGTTTATAGTTTTGGTTTTATGAAAAATAATATAAAATAAAATAATAATCACTCTTCCAAAAAAAAAAAAAAATAAATAAAAATATATATATGTATATATAAAAAATGTCCAGAAGTGTCTCTGAGTAATAATATTCAGACTCAGGTGTGACTACATGGGAATTATTACATTTTTCAACCTTCTTTGTTTAGCACACATTTTAATTTTCTATAAACTCTTCTATTTTTTTTATATATTTATTAATTAACGAGGTCAATAAAGTTTTATTTTATTAATGATTACAACAAAACATTACAAGAAATCAGAAATAACAAAAAAAAAAAAATAATAATAATAATAATTTTATTAATTAAGATTTTACGTAATTTTGACAACACTTGTTATAATTTTTTTTATTTTTATTTAATTAAATTAATTTTATTTTTATTATTATGATTATAGTTACTATATGTTTTAAGAAATATTACAATTTATTTCACGGAATAATAAACATTATAATAATAATGTCTATTTGATCTTTGTTCTTTGATTTAATGTTTTCTATTTTTGGGATTTTTATTTCGTATTAAAATATTACTTAAAAATATTAAGTTAAATAAAATAATAATAATAATTTTTTATATATATTTATTTCTACACACTTTCTAGTTACAGACAATTAATTATTTATCAAAAAAATATTACGTCAAGCTTAGTTAACCGATTAGATGATGCCAAATTATAATTATAATTATTATTATTATTATTGCTTCAACATAACAATAATATTATCTTCAATAAAACAAATACAATAAATATTTTTTTTTAATTATTTCATGTTTGGCACGACTTAACGATAGTAAATTAATTTCTTTATTATAATTAACAATTGTTGAGGTAAAATAAAATCACTTTTATTTATTTTTTTTAAAATAGATCCGCATGTTAGAAATCATAAATTAACAATAATCGTGAAGAAAGGAATATTTTATAAGAAAACGATTAAGTAAAATTTCTAAGGTAGAAAATACCGATTATATTATCATTACATTGTAAATTATAATTATCATTATTTTTGTAAAATAAATATAACTAAATGAAACGCGTTCGACCAAAAATAATAAAAAATTAAAATAAAATGAGAAATTTTGGTATGAGTATTTTGCGACAACACCTGTGACATTGGATTAAAACCAATTCATTTATATTATAGAATATAACTGAGGTACAAATGATTATGGTATTATTATTATTATTATTATTATTATAATAATTATTATTTTATATAAAAAATGAAATAAATTTTATGGGATGATATTCCAATGTGACAGAGTATATAATATCAGTACAAGTGTGAATTGTGTTCACGGTAGAATGCTTCGATTCCTTGACGTGTGTGAAGACTGAATAAATGTTACACATGTGTGTAGTATTTTATATAATTTGTGATCTGTGTACCTTTTTTTTTTTTTTTTTTTTGTATTTTATAATTAAAAATCACACTGTTAAAGTTTATTATTTTTATTTATTTTTTTTGTGAATAAAAATAAAAATTTCCTAGACATGATAACAGGGTGAAAAATAATCACAAATAAACGAAAGATTTTGAAAAAATTGTGAAAATAAATATAAGTGTAGGTGAAACAAAAACATCTAACATACTTCACAAAGTCAGTCATTTAAAAGCAATGAGGCATCATTAGGAGTCCAGTCTACCGTACAATATATAACAACAACACCCACAAATAATTGCTCTCTTAATAAGTTTGTTCATTTTCGTTGGTTTATTGTCGTGAAATCAAGAGCGTTTTTTTTTTCTTCAATTTTTCTACAAAATAATAATAAATAAAAATAAAAAACTGAAAGCTTCTTCGTTTTTTTTTTTCTAATAATTCCCTTTAACAATTTATTCTACCTGTCCGTTAATTTAATTTTTATTTTTTTTTTGTTTTTCGTCTAACGAACTTTTAAATTTGAATTTTATAATTAAAGAATGAAATAATAAAAAAAAAAAAAAAAAATACTCAAAATTTATCGATTAAGATTAAAATGACCATTAACATAAATATACTTTGGCATAAGAACATAAAAACATTATTATTCATTATGATTTTATGACTAATACAAAGCAGGTGCAATGTCTGTAATGTTTTTCTCTTTCTTTTTCTTCTTACATTATTTATTTATTTTATTTTATTTATTTTTTTTTAAATTGGTTAAGTCTCAATCACCTGCACAATATTTTATATTTATTTTTCGGTTTTTATAGAGTGACATCAAATTAAAATTTATTAATAAAATATAAAAAAATATCAACGTAATCGACAATGTAGAATTAATGCTAAAGAAACGACAAAGTATAAAAAGGTGTATAAGGTGTGTGTATGCACATTTAGATCATCGTTATTTATTTATTTAGTTAATTATTTTTATTTATTTTCAAATAATTTCTTAAAGAAACATAAAATATGCTATGTGACATTATTAAATTAATAATGAAAAATAACATAATTTTTATCGTTTAATATTATTAATGATGATATTCATAAATTACTCTGTTTCTTTTTATTTTTCGCTGTTTTACTTTACTTTACTTAACTATACTTTGCTTTGCTTCCTCCACAAATAATCTCATTTTTATAGACATTCCTATTAAAACCGTTTTAAATTAACACAATAATCTATATACTATTTTTTTTTTTTACTTAGTTAGTTTAAATTGCTATAAAAAAATTATTATCTTTCTAGTTTATTTAAAAACTGTTTTAGGTGGAAATACATTTTAAGAATTTTAGAAAAATGAAAAATTTTCATGTTCAAAAATTTGTCAATCAAAAAATTTGTACCAGAGCCTATTATTTTATATTTTTCCCTATTAGATAATTTATTTAAGAATTCAAAAACGTAAAAATAATGGTTCTAGCGTAAGAATTGGATGAGTTATAGCCAATTTAATGCAATTACTACCCTTTATACAGGGTTTCGGATCACCCAAAATCAAAAAATATTAAAATTTTTTTTTTTTTTTGTTTAATAAAAATTCCATTAGCGGCAGGTTTATTAGTTAACCCAATAAGAACAATTATAATTTTTTGTTATTAATAATAATAATAAAATTTATTTCACTGTTTAATCGTAAATGCACGTAATACAATACTAAGACTTAGACTAAGTAAAAGAATTTTGTCTGGAATTTTGATAAAAATAATAATAATCATTATTATTATTATTATTATTACACATTAAAAACGATATCGTTTGCAATCTTTATTTATAATTATTATATTTAATAGTCATCATAGTTTAAATTATTCATCACTTAATCAACAGAAATAATAATAAAAAAAAATAAAATAAATTCATCGTGTTCGTAATTTTTGTTTGTTAATAAAAATAAATAAATTTTTAACCGAGATAGATATGTATAATAAGAAGAGAATTTTTATAATAATAATTTTATAATCAAAAGTATATAATAATAATAATAATAACAAGCAAACCATACTTGATGATTGGTAATTGAGATTAGTCGGTTTTATTGTCTAAGACATTAATTAATCTATATAATCATACCAAAGACAATAATAAATGTATAACCGACCGCATACATTTCTTTACATATAAATTATAAATAAGAATTTTTTTTTTTTTTTTTTTTATTATTCCACAAAAATAAAAAGAAATAATAAATACGATGGCGGATAAATGTCAATTGACAGTAAACGGAAACGCGGGCGTTAAAAATCATACAAAATATAATTGTTTCATTTCGATAAGTTAAATAATAAAAATATTTTCTGTCTTCTTTTCAAAATACTTAATAATAATAATAATAATATTTTCGATTAAACCAGTACCCCCGGTATATGTAGATATTTAATGTTTGATATGATCTGATGTCTATAAGCTTGCGACATTCAAGAATTAAAAGCAAACATTTATTTATTTAAACAAAACGACAACATGACGCCATCAATGAAATAATTTTTATTCATTTATTTTTCATCGTTTTTTTTTTTTTTTTTTAATACAATAACAATTAATAATTTGTAATTAATTCTAATTAATACATCTATTGTGTTATTCATTTTTATTTGTTTAGTTAAGTTCTTCTTTGTTTTATTCAGTTTTTTATTTATTTTATTCTGTATGCTTAATATATTGTTTAATGTCACACTAATAAACTGTACGAACTAGTACAGCAGAGCATACAAATAATTGAGTAGGGATGAAAATGTTTTTTTTTTTTTTTTTTTTTTATTTCTGTGTTCTCTTTGAAAAGTGTTTATTAATATTAATTAATAATTTATTTTGGTTATTAAAATGAAAAAAACTTTCAAGATCAGTTGCGGCATTTCTTTTATAATTTCTATAATATAATATTTGAGAAAAAATTTATTGATTAAAACAGAAATTTTTTGCGTGAGACAAATATTAACATTTTAAACGATTTTAATGTTTACGTTTTAACAGTTTTAATGTTTAATGGTTTATCTTTATCGTTTATTTTCTTATCAAGTGTTTCCTTTACTTTATTTTAACTAAACAGCCTTAACAACAAATTTATTTGATACTCCCGCAATAATTCAATACATCTACATATCATTATAGGATTATAGTTACTGTTTGGTGTTATATAGCTCGCCCTATCGTATATGTAATTTTCATTAAAAACAAAACATATAACCAGTATTGGGATAAATTCTTTATTTTGTTGTAAGCATTATCTTAGCACCACAGATCGAATAACATTAAGAATTTGGTAATGGGTTAAATAGAAAATAGGAGAAAAATAAAAACAAAAAAAAAAAAAAAAAAAAAAAAAATGGTATTTTAAGTAAATTTGTGTTTATAGCGATGAAAAGGGTTGATTTTTCTAATACATTGCATAATGCATTTGAAATAATATTATTATTTAAACAAGATACAAAAGATATATGCTACTGTAATAATAATAATAATAATAAAAAAAAAATAAATAAAATTAAAACAACACGAGACAAACAATTTTAAAATGAAAACTAATAGAAAACAATCGAAATCAACCCTTGGTTGGTTTTATTTTGCATAAAACCACCCACCCGTGCAATGTATGTTTTCTGCTGCTACTGCTGTTGTTACTTTCTTCTTTCTTCTTTCTTCTTACGTTTTCTTTTTCTTTTCTTCTACTTTAGCCTTAAATTTTAAATTCATTCCAATATGTTTATTTGCTATTTTGTTTTCTATTTTAATAGTGAAACAGATTTGAAGCCAAAATAAGTTTAAAATTATAAAAAAAAAAAAAATATATACAAAAATTTTTACAATTTAGTACAAAACGTTTTTTTGGGTTGTGTTGTTGTCGTCGCCCGTAATATATATTTTGTGTTGCTATTATAGGTTTTAGATTTTAAAAATGTAAAATAATAATGGGATAATTTCGCGGGTGTACACATTGTATGCTGATGATGAGTTTTAAAAAGATCTTTCAGGTCTCTGGTGGTAACTCCTGCTGCAAACACAACACATATTTACAACGGATTCATTCAAATTATAAAATATAAATTAAACTCTACTTTAGTAAATAAGTGCATCTGCTTTAATTTTCAACTTGACTCTACTCGAACTCATTCATACGATATAATAAAAATTCTGAATTTGTTAAAACGCGAACATAGAGAATCAATGAATGCCACAGTACATTTTCGCTGAAAATTATAATAAAAAAAAAAGAAAAAAGAAAACATTTATTGTTTCATTTTCAATTATGATAAAACCATTATCGTTTAAAACATCAAACAATATAGAATTATAGAAATTAAGTAAAAGAAAATAGCACTTTTATCGTATCCCCCCTTTCATTCAGCCATCCCGATACCATTTAGAGAATTATCGAAATTTATACAATTCCTATGCCAGAAAATAATAAATAATTGGAAGAAGAAAAAGAAATTAATGCTTTATTTATATGTAAAATTCCATTCAGATGATAATTACAAAATGTATAATGACAACAAACCATTTTTATGAACCCTTTTCTTGTGTTTTACATCTGCCTATCACTATGCGGTACAAAAATAAACGTAGTGTGAATGAAACTCCTACAATATTGACTACTGATTTGTGAAAACAAAAATTCTATTACTCCTAATAGCAATAATAATACATATCTGGAAAATCAAAAATCCTTTTATTTTTCATTTTTTGAATATAGAAATGGAAATGAAGTAGAGAGAGAGATGAAGAAATGCGGCGGTTAATACATAAGGTTCAATAAATTATGGTTTTTCCCTTAAAGCACAACAACACATACATATATTTAAATTTATTATAAGCAAATGGTTAAAAGTTTATAGAAGAGGACAGGCGTCTGATGTTTGATTTTATTTTACTTTTAATATAATAAAATTGGTATAGATATTAAAATAACACCAGAATACAACCACCCTTCGCCCAGCTCAGTGTATAATCGGCTCACTTAATTCTTTTCGATAATAGTTACACAACATCACAGAAGATATGGTCTTCGTTGTCGTCCCCAAAAATAAATATTTTATTAAAAAAACTAAAATATTGTCCATCCCTCATTTTATGTATAAAACGCGAACAAAACCATTTTTCAACCCTTTTTTATCTTTTTGTTTTGTAACAGAAAAATTATCAACGGCTGATATTGGCAGCATCAGCTATCATCATACATTTTAAGTTAAAAACGAAAACCGAAAATAAAACTACAAATTTCCTATAATAAATACTTTAAATAATTTTATTTCGTATATTTGCCGGCTGTCTCTTAGTTAAAAAAAAAAAATTGATAAAAAGGAAGAAAAAGGGTTATAAGGATACGATTCGTGGGGTGGTAAATATTTTGTAATGTTTGGTTTCGAATTCACTTGCTTTTAAAATTTTTTATTAGTTGTTTGGGTGGGGTAAAGCCAATGCTGAACTTTATTTATAGGCACAATACACAAACATTTTTGCTATTTTAATATAAAATTATAGTTTTTGATCGCTAAACATTTGCCATTATATGTCACAGTTAATGTTGCCGTTACGTAAAATTATTGACGTCACAAGGGAATAATGTTTTCAAATTGATGCTTTTTTTTATTATTCACCAAAAGCAATGTGTGTATCTGTGTGTGCTTGCTGATTTAATTAAAGAATTAATTAAATTAATTGTATTTATTATCACGAGAACACACCACAAACATATTTCCTATAGTAATTTTGATAGTTAATGGAAAATATTAAATTCTACGTTTGACACAAAATGTAAACAATGAAACAGCAATGAAATTCTCAAAAAAAAAAAATAAAAATAATAATATTTATATACATAGAGTTAAAGCAAAAAACATAATATTGATAAATCTAATCAAAACCTATTAGTTAGTGGTCATTTGTTTGATGCGTATCTGCCCTATGTTTCCTCTATTTATTTATTTACTTTTTTTTTTGCTATGTCAATTTTAAATTGAGTCTTGAATCCATCAGGCTGTATAAAATTGTGTTAAATATTTGCGTGGAACCACAAAATTTCCTCTTGACTCTTGACTCTTTAACTTTGTGCAATATTTAACATTGTTTCGGTTCGGTTTTTTTTTTATTTTTTCTCGTTATATACATTTTAAAGGATCGCTAATAGAGACAGTATGAGATGGGCTGCAAAAATATAAAATAAAAATAAAAATAGGTCGTTATCCTTGCGGCTAAGAATCTATCAATCAACATCATGGTCATGGAATGTTTAGCATAAATAAGCTGGTTAGCTAGTCATCCAGGATTCCAAAAAAAAAAAAAAAAAAAAAAAAAAAAAGAAGCAAAACAAAAACTCACTTATTGGTATGGATGGTACGTGGTTTGCATATGTAGGGTTGAACAATCCACACAGAAAAAAATAAATAAAAGGAACACAAAACGACAAGACTAGTTTAAAATAACAAATCATACATTAAGATGTATTTCGTTTAACAAATGATCCTGTGTCGTGATAAATGATTGTAAAATTTTGTGTATTGGTAAAGGATTGATTCGATTAAGGGTTGGATAAATGTGGTTATTTAGGTAATTCTTGTTTTTCGTATCACTCAGCAAAGAAGATTAAGTTATATATTGCGTAGTGATGAGATTCTAAGAACCGACAAATCTAAAATAAAAAAATAAAAATAAATAAATAATAACTGAATAAGGGATAATAATAATAATAATAATAACAAAAATACTTCTGACCTTTTTAGTAGTTAATTTTCTCTAGGTATTTTAATATTTTAATAACAGTAAAAGGTAAATAATTTATTTATAAAATACATTTTAAAACATACTTATCCATTACCTTTCGATATTTATTATTATTGTTATACGTTTTATATAATTTCTAGATAATTATAAGCAATTCATATAACGCGAGAATGATTTTGCTATTGTTTCGTCCGTTTGCACCTTCACAATTCTCGTTTTCTATTGTTATGTTATGTTATGCTTTTTTTTTTCTTTTTTAGTTTTTATTTCTTTGCTGCTAATGAAAAACATAGGAGAATATTGCTATAACCAAATTGTATTTTTTGGTTAAACGGATTAATATTAAACCCATTCAGTTAGTTTATCTACCTACACAATGGAAGACAGGAACAAATTAAAATTAATTAAAAATGAAATTCTTATTTCGTTTTTAGTTGTTTTATTTTCTTTTTCTTTTTTTTTTTTCTGCTTTCCGAAAAATAATCATAATGAATATGAGAGAATTTAGTGAATTTAATTGAATTTAAATATGTTTAAATAATTATTATGATGATGATGATTTTCGTATAAAAAAAATAAAAAATAAAATAAAACCTTTGCTTAGGTTAAATATTTGTGAATGTAAGGAAATCAAATTGGGAAAAACAGTTTCCCATATAGCGACTAGATTACTTCTTGTTAACAAATCCAAAGAGAAAATTTAATCATATCGTTTATGTATTTTAGATGCCAGGAGTATTGTTGGCTTTGTTTTTTTTTTATTGTTGCTATATGAGGTGGTGCCTTCTGTTTCTTTACTCTTTACTACGTTTCACGTAGCATTTTATATTATTTTTTTCTTTTATTTCTTGCATTATTTATATAAAGTTAAGTCCATCCAATACCTGTATAAAAGGGTTGAGTGATTGTAAAATTTTTTGGTTACGATTTTTATTTTTCTCATCAGAAGTAAACATACGGGAATTTTCCGAAATGTTTCTAGTAAATGAATAACAGTCGTTGGTCAATATTTCTGGTCATTGATCAATATTAAATTCTATACATCTTCTTACTGCTTTATGAAAAAGAGCTTCGACTGTACCTACACACGTATATAGTGATAAAAAACATTTTTTTTTAATGCTAAAGAATAACCAAAAAAAAAAAAAAAACAACAACAACAAAGAAATGACAGTATCCATACCGGCAAAAATTTTAGTTTTAACCAGTAATTGCATAGCTGAGTGCCAATTTAGATCTGAGATCTTTATTTATTCATATATTTACATATATATATATATATATATATATATATGGATCAATGTTTTTGTTACCGAAAAAACCACTAGCATAGTATAATATACATATTTTTTTTATGTTTACTTTAAATAAAAATTATTATTTGTAGTAACAACAACTGTGGTTACATGTTATATTCTTATTTGTTTCCATGTATCTACACATATCCATCACTATTATGTGCTCACCTCACATTCATCCCTTAACTAAAAAAAAAAAAAATATTATTTATAAACAAAAATATGAACAAATTGTTGTTTTGTTGTTTAATAAAATAGAAATTTCCTGTTGGTCAAAAATAGGAGAAAAATATTTAAACAAATTAGAACAAAAAAAAAAAAAAACGAAAAAAAGAAAATTATTATTAAGGTTGAGAATGACTAGGCCATGACTGAATGTTTTAAAGATGGGTTTTATTTGATTTTTAACTACATTCTACATCCCATAATATTTAACAATCCACCAGGAACATTTCATCAATTTTGATTTTGTTAACTAAATTTCATGTTAATTATATAGAATAAAATCCTGGTGAGCTTTTTGTTTAGAATATTTATAAATAATTATGCTTTTATCCTAGAAACAAATTAAATTCCATATTATATAAACCAACAATAAACAAACATTTCTATGTACACACATGTATATACATATATATATATATATTTATAAATGAATATCAGATTTATTTATATTGTTATAATCAATTATATAGCAACGAAATATGTCGGAAATATGGAAAAATCTACATACATATGTTTATATGCATAGTAAAATAGTTAAATATACATTTATTAAATTGAGAGAAATTATTTAAATTTTGTTATATTATAGTATATATATATAAATTAGTTTGACTACTGATGTTTGGTCAATCCATTGTCATCCCATCGCCCATACCATCAACCTACCATACCTAGAAATTCATTTAAAAATATTTATTTAATTAAAAAAAAACAAAAAAACTTAATCAATAATTACAATTTTTTATTTTTTTTTATACAATACCTAAAGTACTATTTAAGTCAGTTAATTTTAATTAAAAAAGAAAGCAATAAGAGATTAAATTGTCTAAAAATTACGCTAATTGTCACATCAGCATTCTCATTCGCTTGGCGTTTTTTTATTTTTTTTTTTATATGTAAGCAACGATGTAGAAAAAACACATCTAGGGATATATTTATTTCTCTATATACATAATATAAAATAAATATTGTAATTATTTTTGGTATTTAAAATATTTATTTTTTTGGTTAATTTTTGAATGACTGGACACAAATACGATGTGATACAAGTGCGATATAATTTCTCTTCTATATATAAATATATATATATTTTTTTTTTTTATTGTATTAAGATTATAATTTGTATTTGCTTACGCAGGCGTGTTCATTTGGAAAATCGTATGTGACACTGTGAAGATGGTAAAATTATAATAATAATTATAATAATTATACCATGTGTGTGTGTGTGTGTGTGTGTGTGTATGTATGAATAAAGGATACGACGGGAGGGTCAGAAAAAAGTAGCGCACACAAAAAATATAAAAAAAAAAATAACACGAGGAGAATTAAATTAAAAATAAAAAAAAAAAAAAATTAAATGTGGGTGTTTTCACCCAGTTTACATTAAATACTTATGTGTTTGTCTTTTTTTTTATTATTATTATTATTATTATTATTTTACGTTTCTATATATACATAGAATATGGGATGTATAATGTGTTTTCCTGTTAAAGTGCGCGAATAGAAAGGAATTTTTGGTACATTGGGAAAATTTATGATGATTGAAAAATGTGTGTATAGCTGTCCGTGAGGCATATCTTTGATAATTTATTAAGTTGAAATTATGTATATTAACAAACAATGTCTCCAACGTCGCAACCGTGTCTAATTTTTTTTATTAAACTTTTCTTTTATATTTCCATGTTACATATATGATATCAGTGTATGTGGATATGGTGTTTTCGTATATGAAAAATTAAAATAAATAAATTAAAAACAAATAGAGAAGAGAATGGTTTTGTAAATGTTAGAATGTGAACGTTAGCATTAACGTTAATGTTAATGGTAACGTTTACGTTTACGTTTTAACCCACCCACACAATATACAGTATTTTATCTTTACTGTATCTTATATTGCCAACAGAAATTTTCTATATGACAATAAATAAAAAATTTTGCAATGATCTCTGTTGTTTTTCATTCAAAAATAAAATAAAAAATTACTTTTCTCATGTGACGTGTGACATTTTTTATGCAAATAAATTTCCTCACTGTTGTTGCATGGACTGCACTTTGTTTTTCTGTTTTCTTTTTTTTTTTTGCATCATATATATTTTAATTTTCCTACTTTTCTTACGCCAATTGTCTCTTTATTTAATTGATTTATGGGATTTTAATTTTTTTAGTTTTAATTTTATTTAATTTATTCTCGCTTCTTGCGTTCAGTTGTCACATTTACGATTCTTCACACTTTTTTATTTTTGCATCAACTAAATCGAAGATTACCTAAAACAAAAAATTTCTATTAAATTTTTTATTAATAAAAAAAAATAATTTTTTACAAAATTTCATGTAAGCTGTCGTGTAGTACGTTGTTAAGAATTAATTTTTTTATTATTTATAGAAAAGTATTAATGCCGAAAAACAATTTTGCGTTGAAGATTTATTATTATTTTTATTGAATTTCTGTTATTTATATAAACAACGTATATGTTACATGTCACTATTTATATAATAGTTGTTTTTTTTTTGGTTGCTATTATTATTTATTAATATTAAAAGAAAACAATTGGTGCTTTATTTAGAATTTTTTTTTGTTAATAATCTTAGTAATTGAAAGAATGGCGTGATGTTCATTAGTTCATTAACCATATAAATATTTTAAAAAGAAAATTAAAATTATTATCACCAGAGTGAAAGTAATAATGATGGCAATATCCAAAAATATAAATTTGCTTATCCTGTGACAATATTTGGCACCAAGTCAACAAAAAATCAAACATCAAGCAATAAAATACCGAAAATCGGTTTACGCATTAATCAGATATTGTCAGGGGTGGTCACGATATAATAAATTATAATTTTGGTGATGCTTAAAAAATTTATAATAATAATAATTAAGTAGAAGAAGAACAAAAACATAAATTTATTAAAGTTAATTTTCATTTAAAGTTGTTTGGTTAAAAGATAAAAATGAAAACATCTTTATCGGTGGGGGTGACAAAAATTGATAATACCATGTAAATATCTGTTAATAACTCATAAATCATAATAAAAAAAAAAAAAAAGAAAAAATTAAAACAAAATTTGTTGAGCAAAGAAAAGAAAAACAAAAATTTTCCAAACAAACAACTCATTGACACTCTTTGTAGGTATTATTATTATTATTATTATTATTTTATTTAACCCCTTAACAATATAATGCCTTTATTTACCAGCCCCTGTCATCATTGAATGAAAACCAATAAATTTATTTTATTTTGCGATTGTTTTCTTTCTTTTTTTTTTCTTTTTGTTTTCATCGGTCCATTCTATTGAAATTTTAAAGCCCTCGGTTTTTTTATGCTAGCTTTACTAAAAAATTTGTGTAGTATTGTTGAAAGAATTCATAAAACAAAAATGCGCGGTTCACAAACAAACACAATAGATAACGAGACAATCAACGAGGGCGTAACGTCCATGCACACCTTTTGTTCACAATTGAATATCATTCCGTGAAAAAAAAATAAAATTTATTTTTAATAAGAAACACAAAAATCTATCGTCGAAGTTGTCTACAAAAATTTCGAACTTTTTCACCATCCAATATTGTTAATACAAGAAACGAGGAGGAAAAAAATTGATACTTGGGCCAAACAACAAGTGATTCGAAAAGTCTAGCAAGGGTTTTTGAATAGGACGCATGCATAAACCCTTTTTTTTTTTTTTTTTTGGTTATATACATTTTTATTAAACATTTCTTCGTCTATTAAGGAGGTGGAAGGATCTGATCTAAGAATGGGTTGTAATAAGGCGGGCGTTCACAATGCTAACATTATTTCAAGTTGAGAGATTTATTGTTGATTTTATTAAATCTTTTACTGGTTAATACAACAAAATGTTGAAGTTAAAGAGTCAATGAGTGTAGAGCTGATGAAGGGTTCAAGTGTTTTTTATTTGCCAGACCACCCTCACCATCAAACCATATAAACGCTAACAATTCCATAGTAATGTTGAATAATTTTTATTTTTTTTTTTAAAGTAATTATAGAGTGTCAATGGGATGATTGTATTTTCGCTATAAAGTTTACCTAATACCATCGTCGTTTTTTTGTGTTTTATTATTTTTCTATTTATTAAAAATAACCAAAAAAAAAAATAAAATAAAAATATTTTCATCGTTTCTTCAGTTTTATTGTTTGCAAATTTGATTGACAGACTAAATGAATCATTTCTGCCAAGGAATAAAACTTTTTATTTAACCAATGTGTCGACAGTTGGATGGACAGACTTAATTTTGTAGAATTTTTTTTAATAATAATAAAAAAAAAATTGTTTTTCCTGTCAGTCTGTTCGATTTTTTTTTTTTAATCAACCAAAAGTACAAGAGCAAGAAAAAAATTACAATATTGCATGTAAGGTGATTTTTTAAAACGTTTTTTTTTCTGTTTTTTTTTTGGTGTAATTTTCCATTTGATTGATCGAATGAAGCAAAAAATAAAAAATTTATATGCAAATTGTGTTTAAATAAAAAACAAAAAATGAAATAATAATAATAATAATAAAAAAATTAATAAATAAAAATCCTCTAAACCCTTTTCTACTATTAATATTCTTGGCTTTTTTTTTCGCGTTCTTCGTGCTAAGAATATTCCAATACATTTTTAATGTATCAAAACAGGAAAAATTGTATTAAATAATTTTTTTTTTTATATAAAAAAAAGGGTTGAGATTGGATATTAAAATTAATTTATAATCAAGTTATGGTAGACTGGGAGACAACAGTTGGGTGGAATGGTGAAATACCTTCTAGGATAGTGTTCGAGTATATCGAAGCGAATACAACAAGGCGACAGCTGATGCTGTATTTGAACACAACAAGAAAAAAAAGAAATCCTTCTGTCTTCTTTATTAAAAATTAAAAAAAAAAGCAAAATTATGATATTTCGGGCAAAAAATAAAACAGTAATGAGGCAAAACAAAAAAGAATGAAATAATAAGAGAAGAATCACAGAAAAAAAAGTATATAAATTAAGTCGCAATGGTATCAGATGTCCAAATGAAATGTTTCCATTGCAGTCTAATTAGAAATTGGTTTGAAATTAATAATTAATTATATATCAAACAGAAAAAAGAGAGAGAGAGAAAAATTTTGTTTAAAAACGCGAGTAAAACCAGAAAATTTAATTAAAGGAAAATCTAAGGAAATTATTTTATAAATATTTGAAATTTTTTCTACTAACAAGAAACGAAAATGTAAAAAACGATACTTGTATAAACCATCAAAAGACAAAATTGATACTGGAATTAGGTTATTTTATATACTTAACATTACTTAACTATCCACTTATGTTAAATAAAATGTTTGTACAAAGACTTTTTAGAAGGCAACAAGAAATAACTTTTAAAACGCATATGGGAAGAAAGATCTTAAAATTAAAATTTAAAAAAAAAAAAAAAAGGAAATAAAATGAACAAAAGAATGGATTAAAGAAGATTCATCCATCTTGTGCACATCTATGTGTATAGAGTTGGCAAACATATATGTTATAAGAGAAATATTTATCCTATATTGCCTTGCCGCAAGGTGGAAATTATGTGTAGGAGGTTGGCGGTCGTTTAGCTTATTCATTGACGCTATGTGCTTTCCTAGATCAAAGGATTACAATATTGGGAATTTCATATTTTAATACTAAAGAGTTTTTATGATACTAAAGCGTCTTTTTTTCTCTTTTTTTTTTTACATTTTAACCAGGTAAGGTATGCATCCTAACTTTCACCGTCGTCATAATCATCATCATCATCTTCATGATAATCATCAACAGTATCAGCAACAACATCGCAAACCGACCGTTGTTATTATTATTATTATTAGCCAATGTGGTATTAGTGGTAAACATTACCATACTCTATGACTGTATTTCTATAAAATTTAAAACCTTTATATGTACAAAAAAAAAAACCATTTTCTGCACATATGTAGTATATAAATTAGAGAATATTCCATATACACATCCTACCTAGGAAACATTTCTTTTTAATAAAACCAACAACAATAACACAAAAACGCTACAGAGAAAAATGAAAAAAAAAAAAAAAAAACCCAAATTACTTACATGTAAATATGATAAATTTCATTTATTACTATTATATTGTGGTAAGCAACGTATAGCGAAGAAAACCAAAAAAACATTCATAAATAGAAACACGAAAAAATAATTAACCGCCAAACAAAGAATAACAACAACACACACTACGATTATATTGAAACAAAAAACCCCTTTTGTGTGGTGCAAAAATAATAAAAAACAACAAAACTGGTGAACAAATGTAAGCACATTAAAAGTAATCATAAATCAAATTAAAAAATTGGATGACGAAAACGAAAAACGAAAAACGAAAACGGAGAAAAAAAAACAAAATAAATAAAATTATTAGCAGCGAAAAAGAAAAAAAATTAAAGAAAAATTGAAACAAAAAAAATAAAAATAAATTTTTTTAAAAGGGTTACGTAGGTTCTCTTCTCAAACGAAAAAAAAAAGTTCTTGATAAAAGGAGACCTGCGGTATATATGAAATAAAAGAAAGAAAAAAAAATAATTATAGGAAGGGTCTTGTGGCAAATATTGAGGGTGTTTGTAATTGAATCGCGACGAAAAAGGGTTAATTTATTGGTTTAGTTGAAATTTTTCTTCGTGCTTTTTTTTTATTTATTATTATTTGCTCATTTTTTATTATTATTTCTGGTATTTTTTTTTTTTATACATTTAAAAAACGCATAAATTTTCGTAATGATTCTTTTTTTCTTTTTTTCTTTTCTCCATTTATTTACTTTTCTTGCATTCAATAAGCAGAAAGAAAAAAAAAACACAAACAAACAAACCAGCCAACTTTAATGTTCTGGAAAATACGAATAACTAAATATCACTTAGATTAATTCTAAAAAAAAAAAAACATCTAAATCGATGTCGATTAATTATGTCTTGTATTTATTTATATATAATTTTTTTTTTATTTTTCGGGTCTTAATTTACGATTCTTAATATTCTATCACTTAACTAGAGTAACTGAAAATGTGGAGGAGATGTCTAACCATTTATTCTTTCCTTTCATTAAACTCACACTTTACGAGGAGATGGGGAGTTTTTTTCTTTTTTCTTGTTGGTTATCTATGAATATATTTGCTATTAAATTTTATTGATAAAATCAATAAATAACTTCTTTTTTTTTTGTTGGTTAGATACATTTCATCTATTCTGTTACCCCCATTATCAACAATCACCAACAAACATTTTATATAACTAGAAGAAAATGGAAAATCAGTAAAAGCAATGAATTGATTTGCCCACTACCCGCTACTTAATCTTCAACTTCAAAACACAATTTTTTTGTTTTTCTCTTTATTTTTGGCACTATCGTCCTTGGGTATTTACGAGAAACTATTTGACTACTTGACCATCGTCGATATTAAGTCTTTTGTTATAAAACAAAAATTGTCGAAACTTTTTTTTTTTTTTTTTTTTTTGTATACGGGGTAATAATTTCTGACTGTTAGAGAAGGGGTGTATAAGTTTCTGCATTAAATAAATTTAGTTTCTATTTTCTAGTTTACGAAATTGGCAAACGATAGAAACAAATGACCAAATAACGGTTCGTATTTATTTCTAAGTGTAATAGATAGGGTTAGAAGGGTGACTTTCCCGATTTACACATTAAGGGTCAAAAGCTCAAGCTCTCAACCCATACCATAAATAATATCAATATTAGTCGACACGACACGACACTAGTAGTATTTAGCTCATACCAATAAGTGGCGTGCAGTCTTTTAACTAAATTTATGGCCAGTTGTTCGCTTTATTGAGCAAAGATTGACCGTTTAGATAGACTTTCTATCTGGATTTTCTATATTTATAAATACTAAATCCAGTCATAGAACATTTTCAAACAAAAAGTTAAAATGATAAAACGTAGATATATTGTGTGTGGATATTGGTATTAGTAAAAGCATTACGCGAAAATTCTATAAAATCGGATATAAAATGTTTATGGGATGGAAATTAAGTGCCGAAACAAATCCGCTTCGTTTCTTCTTTTCTATTTTGGCTGTTAAACTATTTTCAAATAAATTTTACATGATCGTTATTTTGTGATAAGCGTCTGACTATATAGATTTATTAATTTTTCAATTGGCTATATTTAACTCTTGAGCTTTTTTTGTGTGTGTGTGCGCCTCTTGTTATTTATTAGCTTATGAGGGAGGCGATTGTTTTTGCTTTAATTTGTAATGATTAAAAAAAAAATTTAATGAGGTATTTAAAAAATGTTACTGCTTTTTCTTTAAAATGCCATTAGTTTTGTAATTTAATCTATATTCCATTATAATTATAAATGTTGAATGCAATCCAAGTCAAGTGAGTGGGTTTAGCAATTTATACGCTATATTGATGTATTATAATTGTTCAACGATAATTATGAATTGCATTACAGAAAAAAAAAAACAAATAAATAATAATAACAATCACAGGTAAAAATATTTATTTTTTTCTATTTTACTTTTTAATTAAAAAAAAAAAAAAAAAAAAAATAGATAAATTATGTGTGATTGACGTGAGAATATGAGAAGTCAAGTTTCTTGAAATATGGTGACTAGTTAATCTTACAATTGAAACTGTGATAAGCTAAGCAAAGCAACAAAATGATTTTTTCTTTAATGATTGAAAATTTTTACAACAAAATATAATTAAAAATGGCGATTATTTCGTCAACTCATGTCTTGATGAACAATTTTATTTTATTTTATTTTTAATGCATTGTTAAATTGCATTCTACCGCAGCCACATTATAAATATTTAATTTAATAATATATTTTTACCTTTGCTGCTGCTGTTGTTGTTGTTGTTGTTTAATTCGCACATTTAATTCGCAATTGAAACGCAACAAAAACGAAAAGCGAAAAAAAAAAAAAATTAAAACTGATTATCGTTAATAATTATATTAAAATATGTACAAAAGAATGCCATCTTTCATTTCGTTCACTATTTTAAAATTTTTAATTTTTCTAAATAAACAATTTAATATAATGTTTATAAAAGTATAAAATAATTAGCAACGGTTTGATGAGTTTCTTGTAAATAAATAACAAAAAATTGTAAAAATTATAAAGATGGAAAATGGAAACAAAAATTATATTAAGATGAGAGAGTGATGATGTGCATACGAAAATATAATGAAAAGGTCTGTATCGATGTCGTTTTATATTTACAAAATGATAAGAATCCACAAAAGGTATTAATAAACTTGTAGCTGTATGCCATACAAATATAATAAAAACATAAAAATAAAAATAAATATTTTATAACAATAACAACATGAATATTATAATTGTGCGTGTTAAAATCAGTGACAAATACAAATTATATTGTTGCTGCTTTGCTATACCATTATTATTATTATTGTTATTATTATTATTATTATTATTATTATTATTATTATTACTATCGTACAATGCACAAAAAAAAAAAAAATTAATATTTTTTATGTAAAATTATGATTTTAAAAAATAATGAATCTTCGTCCTCAAATTACTTTAAAAGCTTAATAAAAACTTTTCCAATCATTTACATTACGTAAAACTGCATGATACCAGTTTTAAGTTTAAATTCATAATCGACCTTTAACATAACTCCGTTTTATCCTGGCATAACTCCAAAGAAATAAATAATAATTAATTAAAAAAAAAAAAGAAAAATAATAAAACAATTATTTCTAATAATGTGACAGATATTTGTCTCGACAATAATTTTATTAAATTTATTTTACCAAACAAAAAACGAAATAACAAAAAAAAAAAAAAAAACGCGAAACATAATTTCACTTCACTGTTGGCACCGAAGTTATTATTTTAGTGGATTTTACTCTTTTTTTTTGTGTGTGTTGTTTGTTTGTTTGTTTTTAAATAAAAGTCATAAATTTTTTTTTTTTTTTTCGCATGTAAAACTCTTAGTAGACGCATCATAATTTTTAATTTATTAAGATTTTCTTCTTATTGTATAGCAAGAAAGAGAATCTTTTCATATCATTTCATTCGTTACCTGTTCATAATTATATTTATATTTACGTATGCACGCGTTTTTCTTATATAATTTTTTCTACATTATTATTTTAATTTTAATAAATTATAGAAAATACATGAACAATATTAATTCATTGTCCCGTTTAATTATTATTATAATAATTGGTACCGCTTTCATTTTAGAGAGATAGAACGCTTACTTGCTCACTAAAAGTAAAGCAAAAACACTTTTAATGTTTCACTTGAAGTAAAAAATAATTATAATAACAACAAACAGTGTCAGTGTTTATAATTTTTTTGTTTTTTTATCATGTGACAATGTTACACTTGGATACATAATTCTGAACTGTTGTGAATTTAATTAATGGTGACAGTCGACTACATATGTGCGACTTAGTGAAACGCATAGAAACGCAGTGATGATCGTGACTTGATTTCATTTCTTTTCAATGTTTTAATGCAAATTTTTTTTTTTTCTTACTTTTATCTTATCAAGAAATCAATAGTTATATAATTTTTCTTTTCTTTCTTTAGTTGTTTTTTTTTTTATAATTACATCTGTTAATAATACAGAACATACTCAGTACATCCTGAGTGGGGTTTTTATTTTTTTTTTTTTTTTTTAGCTGTGATATGTTGGCAGATTTCTGTTATTATTGAACACAGTCGAGTTTTTACGGATCGAGCACACCACCTTCATTATTATCGTCGATTATACTAGTAACATCGATTTAATCACAACTAATTACCATAAATAATATATATTTTTTGTTTCTTTATGCTCTTAAGCGATAGGCAGGTGTTAGTAATCGTATCAATATATATAAAAATTATCTATCAATACATAAATATGTTTTTTTTATGAATAAATTAAAAAAAAAAAAAAACGTACAAATTTCTAAGAATAATTAATTTTATTTTATTTTTTTTCCGTTTTTATTTAATACACTGAATATGTTAATTAATGATTGAAAAAAAAAATAAAAAAAAAAAAATAAGTAAGGAAACTGAACCAACAAGTAGATTAGTCAAGAAATAACGTAATTCAATAGGTTTTAGTTTGGCTTTTTTTTTTTAATTTATAATTTATGTACGTAATAATTATAAGAATAGAAGTGATCGCATTATTTATGATTAAAATATTTTTACTTTGTTAAAAAACGTTTGTGTAGTAAAGGTGAACAAAAAAAAAAAAAAAAGAAAAAAATAAAATTAATAATAATAATAAAATAAATAAAGGAAAAAAAAAAAAAAAATAGTGAGTATATAGAGGAGAAAGAAGACGATGTCATGTAAGACATTCGATTCGCATCGTTAAGTAACTTAAATTACTAAATGAAACTCGCAAACAGAAACACAAATACAAATACATCCAGGTTGTACATATGTGATAAAGAATAATAAATTTATATAAAAATAAAATTAAAAAAGAAAAAAATAAATTTTTATTATTTGTGTCTTCTTAAAGACGGGAAGATTTCTAAACAAGATAATAACTCTATATTTACCATTGGTTCGTGAATAAGCATACAAACAATACAGAAAAAAAAATAAATAAATAAAACAATTTCTGTTTTAAACAAAGCACAGGTGAATTAAATTTAAACAGAGGCTCTCTCTCTATGACTGTTAAAATTATATGAAAATAATCATTGAAAAGTTACTTTTACTTAGTTTATTGATGTGATTATTATTATTATTATTATTATTATTAAGACAATTTTGTATTTTATTACTTTTTTTTTTTCGTTTCTTTTATTGAGATCAAATTACCTTATGACTTTATGTACCGTGTACATATGAGATCCAATTAAATTTTCTTTAAACTGGCAAAAAAAAAAAAAAAGAAAAAAAAAATATTACAAAGTATGCTAGAAACTTCTTACCAATAAAAAATTCAATTTGATATAAATATTTATGTTGTTTAGATAACCGTTTCGATTATAACGAATATCATATTAAAAAAAAGAAGGAAGAAATGTAAATAAAAAAATTATGAAACAGGTGAAAATATATACGGGTGTTACGACTAACGGTCACTTTAAAATTTGTATCCTTAAATAGAAAGATTAAATAAAAAGAAAAAAAAAAATTTTTTTTTTAATTGGAAAATTATCATAAAGAATTAATGAAAAATTTATTTTTGTGGTTTTTAGAGGGTAGTTAATTAGGGGTATTTTTGTTTCTTCGTTTTTGATGATCAGATACGTGGATGCTTATCTTATCTATGTTATAAACTATTTGTAGCATCGATGCAAGTGTAAAAAATACAGAAATTCATTCACAAGCATCACCAACTTTATAATTAATAAGACTTTTTGTTTTTTTTTTTTTTTTTTGCATTTCATATTCAGTGTTATGCACTTTATGTGTTATTTATGAAAGTTAACGCAAAAATTATAAAAAAAATTTAATTTTTTATTTGAAATAACAATAAAAATTATTATTATTATTATTATGATTATTATTCACACACCACAGAACGATGATGTCGTTGTTTAATAATATTTTGTCGTTTTTTTTTTTTTTGTTACAAATACGAAAATAAATAAAATAAAAGTTTCTTCATATTCTGTGTACTCATCATAAACGCACTGAACCATCACAATTATGATTCGAGAATTTTTTTTTTTTTTTTAAATCATTTTATTATTATTGTTCATTATTGTTATACTTTATAATTAATTTGCTACATTTTATTTATTTTTCTTTTCATTTGTTGTTGAAGAATTAAAAAAAAAACAATTTTTTCTGATTTTAAAATATTTTGTTTTATTTTTATTTTTATTTATAACAATGTAATTGATCGAAATATTAGTTAAGTTAACTTAAATAATTCATTGCAACGGATCCCGAATACAAATTGTCATCCGGCGGATGTTTGCAAGTAGGAGTTTACCACCTTCATTTTGTGTTTTTTTTTTTTTTTTTTTTTGTTGTGACTATTACTTGTTGCTGTTATTTTAGGCAAAAATATCAATTCAATAATTTTTATTCCTTTATTTTTATTATTATTTTAATTATATTGAAACATAGTCATATTTGTGTGACAATTTGTTCCACATCAATGTTCTACAAAATGTTAAATTTATAAACAGGATGAATATCATTAAATATAAAGTAATTTTGATAAATAAGACAACTTTAACTGTCAATTCATTGAATAATTATTATTATTATTATTAGAAATTTTTGGTATTTTAACACCTGAATCAATTGGCGGAACATAAATTGTTTTTTCAAGTGTTTAACTAGCTTGTATGGATCTTTAGTCTTCAGTCAAAGACGTTTCAGTATTAATTTTGTATAACCTTTTTCGGTTTTAACTGTTTCTAAATTTTAAATACATTTCGGAGTCGAAAAAAAATTATTTCGCGAGTTAAAAATTTTTTTAAGATTTTGGGTTGTCAGAATCCTCGTATAAAGTGTAGTAATTGCAGTAAAAAGGCTGTAACTCGACTAAATCTAATGCTAGAACCTTTATTTTTACGTTTTTGAACCCTTAAATAAATTATCTAATAAAAAAAAATATAAAACAATAAGCTCTGGTACAAATTTTTTGATTGACAAATTTTTGAACAGGAAAAACCATCTGAAAAAAAAAACGCATTTGAAACAGCAGGAATATCTGTAAAAAAAAAAAGTTTAATAAATTATCTAAAAAACTGATTACCATAAATAAATAATAAAAGAAAGCAATAAATAAATATAAAACTGATAATATAAAATAAATAAATAAAAAATTGACATCTTATAACATGATTATCGTTTTAGAGTTTCTTACTTTACCTATGGTTTATAAATGAATTAAGAAACTAAAGAACTAAAAAAATTCTTAATAAGAAAAATAAATCCTACACCATTTTCGATTTTAATCAATAAACTACACAATAATAAAACATAATAAATAAAAACAACACGATTGTTAATAATAAAATAAAAAAAAAAGGAGAAAAAATTATTGAATAAAAATGAAATGAAGACAAGAAAGAAAGAAAGAAAAAAATTATTAAATCAATTTTAATCTTGAATTTTATTTATAAAAATAGCCAGGTATGATCAACGAATATTCTGCTTCGTGATAACCAGTGTGCTGGTTAAATTATGTTTTAAATATTATTCTTGGTGTACAGCCCTGACTAAAATAAAAAATATCACATTAAATATTCATATTTTTGCTCATAAAACAAAACAAAAAAGAAAAACAAAAACATTTCATAAAGTCGCATAAACTACAAACTGGATAAAATCATACATTTAAAATTTTTCTGTAAAATGTCTTTATTTGTCTGTCTGTCTTTCATCTTTGGTTCACTAAATAAAAAATTAATTTTTTTTTTTTTGTATAATAATAATAATAATAATAATAATAAAACAAAGTAAGGTAATTTGATACTATTGTGCGCGTGAGTTTTTAGTAGAGACTTAACGACGTTACTACTTTACTTCGTTGTTTAATAAAGTAAACAACAAAAATTTTGTTTTTTCTCTGTTTTTTTTATTTAATAAACAAAAAAGTATTAAGCGTGCACAGCATCGCACATGTGAAAAGACTTTAAAAAGTTACTAATTTTTACATTCTTTCCCAAAATTTCTGGGTGTTTTAATTTTGTGACCTGATTGCCATTTGATTAAACTAATGGAAAGCAACAGCTGTTATGTTTACGCTTAATTTTTTATAATTCGCATTTCAGTTCCATAATCAAGCTGTACTTCCAGTTCCTGCTTTTTATTCATCAGTTATTTGTTAAGGCAAAATTTTCTACAAATCATACTCAAAATATCTGTGTCTTTTTTTTTTTTTTTTTTTTGTAAATTTTCTTTTTTTGAATCAAATCGAAACATCTTCATTGGTCACATAAACTTCTTTTTTATTATAAATAATTTTCTGTGATGTCATGTCCTTGCTTATGCATTATTATTATTATTTTATTAAACTCCAATGTCCATGTTCACATGCTGTTTGAATCGTTTTCACAGATGTTTGATAAAAAAATTCATAAATACAGTACCCCTAGTCAACCAGCAAAAAAAAAAACACATAAATATTTATGTAAATATTGTTTTCAAATAAATTTCATTTCAGTTTCTTCGTTACTTTAGTTTTTTTCCGTTTTTTTTTAGGTTTCTTTTATAGAAAATTTATTGATTAAGATATTAAAAAAAATGTTTATTGGTTTTATAAGAAAAATAAACATTCAGGTGAAAGAAAACAATTAATTCTTCTGTTTTAATCATAATCCTGAAATCAAGGTAAAATAAACTTTATTAGAGGTAGAATTAAAGCAAAAAACAAAAAAAAAAAAAATAAAAACAGAAACACTTGGCGCCAAAGAATTGTAGGAAATAAGGAATTCTTGGATTGTGTTGGTTTTGTGCGAAAAAACGAAAACGAAAACTAATTTTTATCTGTTATCCCACAAATTACATGATTTTGTTTTTTTTTTGTTGCATTCGGATAAAAGTGTTGTGTTTTACCTTTAATTTAATCTTTTTTTTTTACTTTAGTTTTCAAAAACAATTGAACACAATTTGCTTAAATAAAAGAGAGAAAACTAAACGGTGGAGCCCCACAATGTAGTTTTAATTCCTTATTTTAATTGTTGTGTAGCGATTCTGTTGTTAGCTAAGCTTTGTCTTTCTTTTTTTCATTTCTTAAATACAAGAGATGATTCTGTTCTTTGCAGTAGCACCAACAACGTCATGTTCACTGAGGTAAGTATATACTCGACTGACGAGTTTCTACAGTTATTTTTTTTTTTTTTTTTTTTATATTTAGTAACGCAAAAACCGTGATCGGCAATTTGTGGTTTTCAAAGTTTAACAACAAGTAGCGAGTTGTCGCGAGTTAACCGCGTGTTCTTTTTTATTTTTTTTTTTTTTTCATATTAAGTCTGTGTATAATGTGCAGTTTTTTTTTTTTACATCTCTGGTTTTGTTAATTTCCATCAAATTTAATGGTATGTTTTGTTTAAAAATGTTTTTTTTTTGTAATTACAGCTTATCCCCGTTTGGTCGTCTTTAAAATGTGTTTTTATCCTCGCTAAACAAAATGTTGATTTAATTATTTAACTAATTGAAAATTGTCACCACAATACAAAATTATTTATTTCAATGCAACCAGTGTTTTAAATCATGTTTTTAAACAAATTCGTTTCGCGATTTTAACTGCAAATAGCAAAAAAAAAAATAAAAAACCAAACTCATATCAGTGAAATGTTTAAAGAAAAAAAAAAAGTTGCGGCGTCACTTTGGACATTGATCGTAAATTGTGTGTCTTAACTCACGCGATCTTCGTACAAAAAGAAATACAAAAGAAAATAGAGAAAAAAACATTTCAACCAAGAAACAACAAAATAAAAATCAAAGGTAGTAAAAAACTATGTTTGGTCAATTTATTCATTGTGTGGCTGCCGTTGTTTACTCCCATAACAATGTCACGATTAACACAATCGATTAAAATATTTATACTCAGTTAAATGTTGTTGCTGTCATTACGTTTTCTTTACACCAAAAAAAATCGCGAAAAGGTTACTCTCTTCAAGTGAATTGTTTTTACAAAATAAATTTCTTAAAACAAAAGGAAAAAACAATCAAACGAGCAATTCTGTGATGCTTATGGAAATATGTGAAGTAAGTAAGACAATTCCTGTGCCAATTCATTTAACAAACAAAAAAAAAAAACATTTATTATGACACTTCCAATTTTAATATAAAATTCTATTTGTAATAATAATTTACATGATTAATAAACAAAACTTGAAAATAAGGATTTTACTTATTTTGTTTCAGTATAAATCCACCTACGTAAGTAAATTTCTTAAATACAAATCTGTACTTTACGCAAATTAAGGTTATTTAAGCAGCGAATGAAATGAAAAAATGAACAAAAAGGAAAACAATAAAAATAAAAATAAAAATTAACTTTACGAGTTTATTGTTAATTGTTTGTATGTGAGATATGTAACTATTTTATTGTGGGATGATAAATTGGACAATTTTGTTTTTGTTTTTGTTTCTCTTTTTTGCAAACAAGAATTTATGGAAGATGTAAACAAATAAATGTAGAAAATACGGCAGCAAATTATTACCAAGTTTACGCTGGACGACAGCGTTTATAAAACATAATCTGTGTGCTTGTTTAACATGGACACGATATATTTAAACATTTTATACCAACTTGATATGTGATTATTGGATATAATAATAATAATAATAAGAAGTGAAATGATATTTTTATAAAACGGATAAGATTTCTGCAAAATACATACTGGATATAGTCGGTAAATAATATAAAACTAACAAAAGGACATTTCAAAAATGTTTCTTGATATTTAAATCAAAGATGTGGAGAGAATAATGCTGATACATGGTAGGAATGCTCTTTAAGGGTTTCGAAATCGAATAATTTAAGAATATCTAAGAAATAGAAATAGCATAAACGGTTACTTCACTTAAAAATCCACAGTCCAGTGACTACATAAAATTCGCGCTCGTGAAAAAACATAAAACTGCATCCATATCGCGTATTAATAAAAAAGTTTTTGTAAAATGCATGGAAAAAGGAGTTTTTTTTCTTTTTTCATAAAACGTACAAACAAAACATATATTGGCGACATGTTAACAAATAAAATAAACCGCATGTGGCCCTTGTTCATTCATACTCACTAAACAATATTTGTTCAAACAAAAATTTATAATAATAATAATAATAATAAAGATTATAGACTGTCCTGTTTTATTTCTCTGTGTGTTGTTTGCCTGTCCTATGTACAAAAAAAAAACACTCCAAGAACTTTATTGAAAATAAAATTATTTTTTATGTAACAACACAAAAATTATGGATTATAATTTGAAATCAATTTTATTAACAAACATATTCTTCGTACAGAAAACAGTCAAAACACCAAACACCAAAAGAAATAACAAGACAATTTATAATAAAATTAAAGTAAAGGAAAAGAATTTTATGTGATGTTAGAGGAGCAACAGTAACAGCATCAGCAGCAGCTGTAACACCAAAAATATGAGAATAATCATTAATAAATAATGAAAATTATTTTTTACTCAAGTAAAACATAGAAAGATAAAATTTCATAATTATTTTACAATGCAATGAAATTTTATTGATACTTTTGTTATAATAAAAAGAAGAGAAAAACGCGAAAATAATCCAACGAATGGACAAAAACAATTAATTTTATTGCGGTCGAACAGTAAAAATAGCAGAAATTGATTTTTTCTTTTTTTTCTTTTTACTTGTTGACTAAAACTAAAGATCGACGATGTGATTCGATTTATGAGTTTTATTAATAAATGATTATTTGTGACTGGTTTAAAAAAGTTTTTTATTTATTTAAAAAATTATTATTATTATTATTTTCTTTTTGCGGATTTTGACCTTGTCATTAAGAACGGGGTGAGCCATAACTGTTGATTGTTGCTAAAAAAAATATTTTTTTATTTTGTTAATAATAAATATATTTTCAAGTTTTAATTATATTTAATTACTTATTGATTTCACGGTTTGTTTATAATCAAGACAAAATTGCATCGTAAAATAAAATTATTATTTTTTTATTACTTTATTGATTAGTTAATTAATAATAAAAATAAAAAAAAAATAATAATAAATAAATTTCGTATAACTCTGTATCACTTTCGATAAATTTTTTTTTTTTTTTATCCCTTTTTAGTGCTCGGTTTCTATATTTTCGATCAGGTTTTTATCTAAAAATGTTTTTTTTTTTTTATTTGTTTTTGTTACTTCTTCTCTCTCGTATTTATTTATTTGATAAATTGCTTAGATAAAAGGTGTGACCATAATATTCACGAGGTAAATGTTATACAAATTTAACATGACAGTTTTATATGGTATTTAGTCAACGTTAGGCTTAACTTTTCGTTTTGTTTTGTTTCTGTGTTTTAATCGAATAAAAAATGTATAGAAACAAAGCTTTAAAAAGCTTTTTTTTTTGTTTTTTTTTATTATTAAAAATGCAATTTGTTTAAAATCGATGTTGAGTTTTTTTTTTTTTTTCATTTTTCATTTTTATGTTTATTTAATAAAAAAAAAAATAACGAAAAACATTAAAACTCACCAAACATGGTTTTACTTCATAAAAAATAGAAAACGAAATTTTGTTAATTTATCAATTTGTGTACTGTATTGATTGCCTTCTGAAGATGCATTTCTACATTAAATAAATAAATAAACGAATGAAACAAACATAAAATCAATTTCATTCTTAAAACAGCGTTAAATAAATTTTATTCAAAACAACAAGATTCAATAAAAGAAAAAAATTACAACAAGAAGAAGCAAAAAAATAAATAAATAAATCTTTGTTTGAGGTGTTTCTGTCTGTTAAAAAATGTTTATTATATCTTGACAAATTACCCCGGTAAGTCCATAAATTAGCTAAATCGAAGAGTTCTTTTATTAAAAAATGTTTTATGGTTTCAAATAAAAATAAATAAAATAAAAAAAAAATTATGCAAATTACTGTTGATTTATTGTTAACGGATGAAATAAATAACAAATTTATAAGCTTTTTCCATATACATATGTACTGTGGAACAGATCAAATTAAACTGGCAAAAAAAAAAAACTTTTAATTGTTTTTTAAATGGACGTAAAACGACTAAAAGTACGACACACACACACATTAAACGACAGAACCTCACACTTTAATTAAATTTATTTTATTACAAAAACAAAGAGAGAAAAAAGTGTAAATAAAAGCAATAAATAAATGAAAGTTTTTGGTCAGTTTAGGTGAATAGTTTTGAAAAACATTTGTATAAAGGATATTTTATAAAAGCATTACCCGGATTGTAATGTTTTCCCTTATGGGAATATTTCCCTAATATTTAGTTTGTTGTAAAACAGCAACAATTTACACAAATTAAGATAATACAAACACCTAGCCCTAAGATTATTACACTACTTACGTTTCCGTTATCGTTCATATAAGTAAGTCACTTTATATTCTTATCATCGTTTGACTGAACAAACTTAAGTGATTTTTCCATTTTAATAAAAAATCGATTAATTACATAATCTGTTATTTACTAAATTTAATAAATTAATTTTTCATTTCAATACAACAGAAGTGTAGAAAGATACCTGAAACTCAAACATTAGACAATAAACAATTAAAAAAACAAGTAAAATTTTATCAGAAGCAGTAGAAGCAGTTGCTTCTTCATTTACTCATACTTAACACAAAAGTTTTAAGCAAAAATAAAAAGAAAAAAAGAAAAAGAAAACTCACAAAACAACAGATATTTCCTTTGATCCCAACATTTGTTTGGGACAATTGTTGATATTTACAACATACACTACCTTTAACTAGGAAAAACCAAATAAAAATAAAATAAAACCCCAAACCAAGTAATTTTGTTTTTGCGTTTAAACAAGAATTTTTGGAAAAAGCTTGCCCATGTCCTGTGGACGTTTTATCATATTTACTGTTGTTAGAATAGAAATGAGCAAATATAATCACACAGAAATATTTATTTATTTATTTTTTTTTAATTTTATTTTTAAAATAAAATAAAATGTAATGGGGGTAAATAAGCTATCAAATACTTAAGGGTAATCTTCAGCCCTTCAAGTTTAAATTAGTTGTATTGGACATAATCAAAAGGAAACATTTGATGCGCAATGTGTAGAAACAGCAAATGGAAATATTTATGCACAGTTGAATAATTTAATGAAATAATTTTTTGTATTTGTTGTTTCTACTTTTGCTGCTACTGATACTACTGCTACTGTTGCTGGTGGCTCATTTTGATTATGATGATGACGATTTGGTTTACTGGTTGAATATTCTTAATTCTCTTCTTGTTTCTTTAATAGTAAATATACTCCCCGAAAAATTTCTAACTTTTAAGATTTAAGAAATAATAATTATAATTTTGATTTTATTCTATTACCACAAATCTATTTACATTTTCTACAAAAACAGAAGACACATAAATAAATTAAAAAACAGAAAAAAGAAAAACGAAAAACGAAAAAGAAAGAAGGAAAATATAGCAAAAATATTTTATATTAAAAAAGTAAAGAGAAAACCAAATTAATTATTTTATTTAAACAAAACTAAAGTTTTTGATTATAAAATAAACTTAATATTTAATATTCTTTTGCTACTATTTGTTACTTTACGTAGTTATGTTTAAAGAACTTGTGTACCTTTTGCATAAAAACATAATAACAATGGACAAAAATAAATAAAAACAATTTAGCGCTCAGTTGACAATTTGTATATAGCAAGAGTAACAGCAAAATATCTACACACATTTATGGTTTGGTTACATAAATTTTTCTACATCAAAAATAGGGAGTACGGATGGTCCCGACAGACAACTTGTCTCGACGACTTTACATATACGGATATATACAAGATGAAAATACAATTTCTGAATTACAGTAGATATATGCCCACCAAACCGCCCGCACATTATTACTTGTATCCGAAATGTTTATAAACGAAAGCAGCTACCAACGAAATGTCTCTCTGTATGTTTGTATGATCGAAAGATGAAAAAAAAAAATTACAGAAGCTATTCTACTATACACATCCACAGCATTAAATATAAAATATAAAATATTTTTCATATAGATTTAACTGTGGTATGCATAACCAGTCTACTCCACTACTCCGCGGTGATGTTGATGTGATTCTTCATATTGCCTACAGCGTTAAAAATGTATTGTTACAAAATTGTTTTAACCAAACGAAAAACCAAGTAACCAAAGATGAGACAAAACCAAGTAACCGACAAACAACAAACATCATACACGGTATTAATGTGAACTTAAAACAATAACTAAACAGTTTGTGTATTAGTAGGACTATGGCAGCAAAGGATAGGAAAAACGAAAATTACAATCACAAAACAAGTAAAACAATGACATATAATAGGAAGACTGATGCGGAACAATAATAGAATGAGAATAAATGATTAAAGAGAAAAAAAAAAATAAATAAAATAAAATAAAATGGTTTGGGGGTGGCTGGCAGTGAGAAAAACAAAATGTCATTTAATTTTGAGAAAAGTGTCCCCATCACTAAACGCGACCCTTGTGATGGACTCTTACGCTACGATACACATAATTATCCAATCCTCTTAACACCATTACACTCCCAACCATGAACACACCGCACAGTACAAACATAAAAACTATTTCGATTTACGCCTATTCATTCACTTAAGGAATATAAACAAAACATTGTTAGAAAAACCAAACAGAATTAACACAAACCACTATTTTTGGTTAATTTTATTTCAGATTCTCTGCTTCTCTCCTCATTTCCAGTTTTTTTTTTTGCTGTTGTTGATCATTTAATCACGAACAAAAAGATCTACTGGGTGGGTGAATCAAAAAAAAAAAGAAGAAATTCCTTGATACAACGAATAGACTTCAAAATCAACTTTTTGTATTTGTACATGTTAATGTTAACATTTTCTGAATTTCCTGCCACATCCATAAAATTTATAATTTTTAGAAAATAACGAAAGCAACTAATATTCGTTTACTTTGTTTGGATAAAATATAAAAAAACAGGAAAAAAAAAAATTACCCAAGGAGAAACAGCAAAAACATATCTACTTTGTTTATTATTATTATTATTATTATTATTATTATTATTATTATTTTTCCCTAATATTCTCTTTGAGTAGTTTTTTAACACTATTCCATTCCAATACAGTTGATTTTCCGTTTAGGTTCCATACACATGTATGCATTATATTCCGTTGCAAAAAAACTTCATCCCTTTGTGCATATTAATTTTATTTCTCTGATGGTATTTTAATAAATTTTTGTGACAAATACAATTAATTTGTGTTTAATGTTGCGGAGATGAGTTGACTTGAGCTGAGTTGCATGAAGATTCGGTGATTTGATTGTTTGAACAAAACAGCGAAAAGGCTACAAAAAAAAATGATAGAAAAAAGGAAATTAAAAATAGAATGAGTGTGTTTGGCATTCTTATATAAATCCTTTTCTTTATCCATGTGAGGTAAATCATTTTCTGTATGAATTAGTAATTAGTAATCATGGACTGAATTAATATTCAGTTGATTCCGTTAGACGGTGATTATTCCAATGCAGATTTTCTATTTAATTTTCCAAATTAATTTGTGCGTTCAACGTTTAATAAACAACGGAGTATAGAAAGTAAGAAAAAAAAAATAATACAAAAATTATTGGTTAGATATTTTTTAATTTTTTTTTTTTTTTTTTGGGGTATAAATAAGGTTGTGACATATTTTACAACATATATAAAATTTTATGCTATGTTTATATGTTAATGTCGCCCTCCACGAACAACAATGCCAAAAAGAAAGAAAAAAACAAAATTTTTCACATACCTACCTTTTGGATGTGTGCTCTGTTCTTTTGTCATTATCATATCATCCTTACCATAATATACATTATTTCTATTATGAATAATTTTGTTTATTTAAAGAATTTATTATTTTTACTTATTTACTTCAGACTTTCCATTCCTTTACTCTCCTTTTTGCTTCGTTGTCATTAAAACCAATGGACATTTTTAGCATTTGTATCGTGCTGCTGCTTTTGCTACTGTTGCTCTTTTGATGCTGAAAATAATTCCAAGAATAAGGGTATTATTATTATTATTATTATTATCATCATCATCATGATTATTATTATAAACAAAAAAGAAAAAACAGCAGAACACTGCATTAATAATAAAATATTTATTTTGTTTGATTTTAATTAATTAAAATTGTTTAAATTTTTAATTGATTTATTTATTAAAAAAAAAAAAAAAAAATTGTTGCACCTTTCTCTGAATAGGTAAATTCAGTGGTCTTACAAAGCTTCCATCATGTTTTATGGTTTTTGATTATGGTGATTCGTTTGTTTGATTTAAAGATCACTGAAATAAAATTAATAAATAAAAAGGCCTTTTGTGATTTTCTTAAGGATTTTCATTAGGATTTTAACGGAAGGTAAAAAAAATTTAATTCATCTTTTCAAAGAAATTTTTTTTGTTTGAATTAATTTAGTCATCTAATCAGCGCACCATAAATTTTAATGTACAAATAAATTTTTAATAAACATTAACGATATTTTGTTAGGATTCATTTTATTTTATTTTTATTACCTGAAAACTGATTTAATTCTATTTAAATTCCAGCAAAACTCCTACAAATAATGCTTAGAAGCAGCATTTAATCAATTTTTAATCAGTAAAATTAAATAAATAAAAAAAAAAAAGAATTTATTAATAAAAAAGTCGTGGGATGGCTGCAATAGGAAACTAAAAAATTATTTAAAAAAAAAAATATTGAATTATGTTTCATAATTTTTTTTATTAAAATGTAAAATCATACGAAAATCATTTACCAATAGAGCAAAAATGTAAAGAAGAATAAAAAATTGTATTCAGTTCAATGCAAGTAGAAAGACAAGAAAAAAAATTATTTTTTCAAGGAATTTATAAACGAAAAAAGTATCAATATCTGATTAAAGGAATAAAATTCTCAATTCTCAATAAAAATAATTTTATTGGAAACAAAACATTCAAGTTTATAGCGAAAACATTTTTTTTTTTTTGTTGATTTATTATCAGAAATTTTGTTGCTTTGCCTTGTTAAAAAAAAATAAATTAAATTAAAAATAATAAACGTGTAGTGGCAAGAACAAACTGATTAAAAATCTTTTTTTTTTTTTTTGTAATTTTTATTTACTGATTGAGCTAAGATTGATGTTTTTTTGTGTCCTTCTAGTTATGCCGTAAAAAAATTTTAATTTTTTTTTTATTAAGCCACAAACGCCACTATAAAAACGATATTGGTTGGGGGTTATAATAAATCGCGAGTACCGCATTATACATCAAACGGGCAGCGTTTTAAAGGTTTTTTTTTTGTTTTTTAATTTTTAACTTAAAAATAGAAAAATTAATTAAATCTTTATTTTTTTTTAGCTATTTTCTATGAAAAGTTCTTGTTTTTTTAAATTTTACTTTTATAATGATATTTTGTCACCTTTATCTTATTCTAATTAAAACGATTAAAAAGGTATTAAAATTTGTGTTGGGCATTAAGCTAAGCGATTGTATGATGATACAAAGTGGTCTAAATCTAGCACATTATTTGTAACAAAAAAAAAAAAAAACTGATTGATTGAAGTATTCAGTGACGATTCACGGATAATTACTCTAAATTTTGCTTGCTATTACTGTAGATTGCTGTAGATTCTTTATGCAAAAAATAAAAAAAAAACAACTTTTTATTCAACAATTATACCGGTAACAATAACCGTAATACACTTTGAATATCCGCCACTGATCGTTTTAATATTTTTAGCTGTTTAGCTTTAAAAGTTCAAAAGCTTTATTATGATAAAAACAATAAAAAAAAAAATTATATTATTTCCTCATATGTAACATTTGTGTACTTAGCTAAAAAAAAAGGTAAAAAAAAAAAATTGTATGTGACTTACGAGGCAACCAACTATATAATGTCTATAAAAATATCTCACGACGATAGTTTTTTTTTTATTATTTTTATTTAATTTTGTTCATTTTTATTATTACTTATGAAATTTTTCTATCTTTTCGTTCAAGACGACAAATTTTTCTTTATAAAAATAATTTTTTTTGTATTTTTGATATTATTTCTTAGAAGTCAATAATCTAAGTAAAGTGAGGCTAGTTATAAAACATTTTTTATTTTTCTTTTCTTTCCTATTTTATTCATCTGTTTCTCTGCTTTTATTATTGTTAATAAAATTATTTTTATTATTATTATTATTATTTAAATCACGATACTTGTTAAACAACTGTTCAGTTAATACATTCATTGCGTATTCATTATACTCTGCAGTAACAACAAAACTCTTTAAAATTCAATTAGTACAAAAATATAATTATGAGGATTTCTATAAGTCTCGTGTATTTAATTAACGCCCAATAAAACGTAGATTTATCGAAGATAAAACTAAAATTTTTTTAATTAACAAAACAAAACAAAGATCAGTGTTGCTTTCATTAACATAAAAATGAATCACACAGTGATGAACAGATGAAAAAAAAAAAAAAACTGATCTCTAGATAAAACCGTGAAGATTATTTTAATAAAAAATGAATAAATTAATTTTTTTCACTTCATTGGTTGCGGCACTCTTCAACGTTTATGCGCTATAAATTAGATGCTGCCGTGTCAAAGTGGTTAAAATACAAACGTTCCCGAAAAAAAAAGCAAGTGTCGCTCTGCAACAGAAACACAAACATTTCTTTTTTTTTTTTTTTGCTTTTTGTTTTAGTCGAATGACATCAAATTTGTCATCCGAAGTTAATGTGTGCGATTTCTGTTGTTTGTTTATTCACCAAAAATAAAAATCTTGTCTTGATCACTTTTCATCCATAAAGCAGCATTTGGTTATTCAAATTTTCACCGCACACAGAAAAAACCGAGAAATTAAATTAAATGAAATCTTGATCAGTTTTTCAGAGAAAAACGCAATTTTTTTTAGCGTTGCCAAAATAAACAATTTTAATTTGTCGGCAAAACAAGAAAAAAAAAAGAAGAAGAAGACGAATTTTTGCTGTTTGAAGACAGTAAATTGGGAATTCGATATTTATCAAAAATAATAAATTTTTCTTTCTCTCTTTTTGGTAATCTTATAAATCTGTTTGTAATAATTTGATTTAATTTTTCGTTTTTATTTCTGTTAAATTTTTCCTTCTTAAGGATAATAAAAATAGAAGCGATTAATATGTTTCTTTATTTTATTATTATTTTTTTTTTTTAGTCCTTTTCTGTTTGCTATATAGCTGTCCGCAATAAAAACAATTCATAAACAAAACTTTTATCTCAATTCAGTTAAAAAAAAAAAATAAAAAATAAAATAAACGAACGAACGAACAGAATTAAGGAAAATTGTCTCCTTTCGGTTATTCCATATTATTTTCATTTTTTTTTTTTTACGACTTTTGACTTCCTTGCTACATTTTTTTTTGTAAAATAAATAAAAACTAGACATAAACACACGTTGCATTATGATCGTAAAATATATTTAAAAAAAAAAAAAAGAAAAAGAAGCAGAGAAAAGTATTCACCTTCTCTTGAAATATAAATGAAATCGATCGATAATATTTTTTTTTTTTTTTTTTTCGTTTTTATTTTTTACCTGGCCGCTAGAGTAGCTGTTGGATCTTTACTACCTTTGCGTAAATTATATTAAAAATAAGTTGAGCTTGCCTTTAACACCCATAATTTCATAGGGTCTCTCTTCTTCTTTATTATTATTATTTTTTTTTTTATTATTATTATTTCCAAATGTGGGTTGTGGCTACTTGACTTTGTTCATCTGTACCAAAAATTACATTTATGCTTCTTTCCTTTTTATTAATATTTTATTTTATTTTTTTTTTTTTGTCTTTCTTTCTTTAAGTACTTTTCTCCCTAATCGAATCATTCATCTTAGCCACGCATCGCTTAGATTGAAATTTACTGATAAAAATTATATATAAAAAAAAAAAAAACGAAAATAAAAAACTCATTGACAAATGTTTACAATAATTTTTAAGTATTTTCTCTGTGTTTTCTGTTTTTATTAATTTTTTTTTTTTTGTCTTTTTGTGTGTGGAACATTCTTTAACGTACACTCAAAATTTTTTAACTGGTTGGCGCTAAGTGTATTAGGACAATCAATGATTTTTTTTTTTTTTTAATTTGAATGGCAAATTATTAGGTAAATTTGATTACCTGTGCTGAAAATACCTGCTAAGCATAGTTTAAAAAAAAAAAAAATTATTAAAGAATGCATGTCATGGTAATAATGGTGAAAAAAAAAAAACTCATAAATTAGCCACAAACAAATAGAAAACCAACAATAGAGACAATATGATTGTTTATGTATTTATGTTTATATTTTTCTCTTCAAAATTTAATTTCCTTTCATAGGTAAACAAATAAAAAAAGATTTATCTCCAATTTCTACTTTTGTTCGTTTTTATTTTTCTTTTTTAATTTCGTTTTTCGAACCTATATTGATTTATTTCCTTTTATTTATTTTTAGTATTTTTCAAACACAAAAATTAGTAACGGTGAATGTCCTTTACCTGTAATTTGCCTTACAGGTTCTTTCTATTAATATTGCTGCTGCTTTTACTGCTGGTGCTACAGGTGAAATTCTATTTATTTATTTTTTCTTGTCGTCCTTTTGGCTTTATTTAAAAAAGAAAATAATCGATAATAGCTAATATTCTAAGAATCATTAAAATATTTTTATAGTTTTAAAAGCTGCGTTTTATAATTATAAATGATTAGTGACTCAATGAAATAATTTTTTTTTTTTATTAAATTTGTATAAAAATGTATTCAAGCTATATTGGATAAAATTCAATTGATAATTTAGTCAAAACATGTTCTGTTTAGTCAAAATCAGGTAACAGAAATTTTTACTTTTTTTGTGATATCAATTAATCGTTTATAAAACATAAACATAAACAAATAAAATCTCCACATAATTCATGATTAATAATTTTTGTCTTACGACCACAAAAAGGTGTTTCGACTTATATGTTGCATACCTTGTTCTCACTTTCTTGAATAAATAATTAAAAAAAAATTGTTTTTTTTTTTAATTCTTCTCTGTCTTTAATTCGTTATTCGTTGTCGTTTTATTTATATTAAAATTAATTCTACACGTTCGTTTCCTAGAAATACATTTATTTTTATGTTTTTATTGATTATTTATAGATAAAATAAAATTAAATGATAAAAATTTCATAAAATTGTTATTAATTAAAAAAAATAAAAAAATCCGTTTTTTATAGTATCATCGTTTTGTTTAACCAGATATTTATTTAATTGATTTACGATTATTAAATTAAATGAAAAAAATGTTTTCTTAATAATTATTAATAATATTCTGATTAATAATTAAGATATAGAATGATGGGTGTTTTATTACAGTAGTTTTGACAACATCATTTATTATTCGTATTCAATTTGTTTTTCATTCTTTCGTTAAAGTAAATAAAAAAGATCAACTAATTGGTTGAAGAAATTTACCATAATGCCGGCACCGATCAAAACAGACAACAAGTCATTACCAAACTCGTGTTGAATGTCAGATAAAAAAAAAAAAATACAAAACAAAAATAGATATATAAAAGAGAAAAATAAAATAAAATAATTCAATATCATTATAGGTGAAATTAAAATTGAAGAAAAACCGCGGTAGCCGACATAGCGCGATTGGCAAATCTTGAATTTTTCAAATTGTCAATTTTTGTTCCCAGGAAATCAACGAAAAATTGTTTCACACGATCGAAATAACATTTAACAAATTTTCTACAGTCGATTGTCCATTAATTCCCTTATTGTCCTTATATTTGTTTTTCCTTTTTTTTTTAAACACAAAACGATGAACATTTGTCTTTGGTTTGTTTTTATTTAATGAAATTGATTCGATGGCTTTGAAATATATTTATTGAGAAATTTCTAAGTTAATTATCTGATGCTTTGGTTAGACCAATATCATTTAACCACCGTCGGTAGTTTAAACATTTCTCACCAATTGATTATATGGTAATAAATATTAATTTTAATACCCGAAAATTAATTATTTTGTAAACAAGATTGGCTATGGCTTAACTAAAAGGTAATATTGATTGAATTGATCAATTTTTTTTGGAACTAATTAGATGAATAGAAGTGTAATTGGATTAGTAATAAGCACGGCAAGCGCTTCAACTGGACCAAGTTGTACACACACGTGAACAGTAAAATAAAAAAACAATAAAAAAAATAAAAACAGTAGTTAATAAAGAAAATAAAAAAGAAAGAATGAAAGAAAGAAAAAAAAAAGTTTTCTTTTTTTTTTAGTTTTTATGGTTATTTACAAATTCTCTTCGTGTTAATTGGATAAGCATCTATTTTAACAACATTGACTATATAATATATACGAACACAGATAATAATAAAAATAAAAAAATTAAACCTTTCTCGTATTTTCGTTTAAGCGATAAAAGTCGAAAAATAATCGTCTATATTGGTCAAACACAACGTTAAGTAAAAGTATTGTCTAATAAAAAGATATGTTTTCCAAGATAATTTCTTAATTTAACTTAAGAATTAAGCTACCTGTAATCATTTTTTATTACACTTTTGATTCCTAATAAAAATTATTATTATTATTTTTTTTTTTTTTGTGTTTTGTTTTTATTATCCCAATTCTACCAATTAAATATTTAATTCACGAAAAGAACATGCTCACGACAAGAAAAATTAATTTTTCTCCTTTTTCTTCGTCATCTACTTTCTGAACTCTATGACATGGATAAGATTCGTATTAAATTAAATAAAGGATTTTAACCTATCCTAACAACTAATTTTGTGCAATAGGTTCATTGGTTTTTTTGTGTCTTTTCTTATTAAAAATAAAATTTTATGACATAGTTTGCTGTTGGTTTTTGTTAGAATTCCACGAATTAAAATTAATTAGTTAAGAACCACAATTATAGGCAGCAAATATCTTTAAAATGTAAAAACTGAAGGAATTAAATGAAAAATTGTAATAATTAAAAGTGTCTATTATTATTATTATTATTTAATATTAATAAATTAAAATTTTAATAATTTATGACAAATTTTTGTTTAGATTTTATTTATTTATTTTATTTTATTTTTTTTTTTTCACGTTTATAATGAACTGGCAACATTATTTATTCGCAGTTAGTCATAATTTTCTGAAAAGTATTAATTTAAATTAAGTTAAATTAAATAAAAATGACAATTATTATTATTATTGCTGAAAAAAAAAATACAGAAAACACTTTACTGATGAAGAAGTTCGCGGTTTCTGTACGTAGTCACATTTTTCTCTCTTACAATTACCATTTTTTTTTTTTTTTTTAACCATATTCCTGTCAACACATGTATTATTATTATTATTATTATTATAATTTTAGTATAATAACGATAAAAATTAAAAGTATATAAATGACTAGCTGGGCGGTCCAATGGAATCTATCTTCGCTGTACAAAAAAAAAAAAAAAAGGAAAAAACGAAATAAACAACGAAAAGCAAGTAGAATGAATTTTTTATTTTTCCTCTGTTTTTATTTAAATCAAAATTGTATATAAATATAACATACGTACAACAAATAATAATTATTATCTCAAAAAGTAATTAACATTTTTATGAGCTCATCAAAAATAATCTGAGGACAGTACTAAAACAAAAAAGAAACGACGAATTTTGTTGTGTAGTCTACTTAAAACACGTATGCTTGGCTTATGTTCAAATAAATGCGATGTGATTTTCTTTTAGGTAAAAATATAGAGAAATATTTTCAACATTAAAATGTCGACTTTCTTTGACGCAAATTTAATTCTTTTCCTTATTGGATAAGTGAATAAGGTGGCAGCAGATAAGATAAAATATAAATACAATACAAACCACGGAAATGCATTACGCTTTCAATACAATTTTCAATTAAATTAATTTTAAAATTCAATACAAAATCCATTTAAAGGTAAAAGAATTTAAACTTTCAATACACATCCCTTCAGACTCGCCTACATAATAATTTTAATTACCTTTGCTACAAACAATAAATAACAAAAAAAAAAATAAATAAATAAATTATCTAATTTACATGCCTTGAATTACCGAATTAATAAATAAATAATGTAATTATTATAAACGAATAAAAATCTAATTAAAAATAAACAAATAAACATGAATACAACAAATAAAGCCGAAAAATCCATAATTAATTAAAATTAAAATTTATTTACAGAATGCACGATTTTCAATGCATTTTAATTAAAAATTAAAGAAAACTCCAGTAGCTTCAATTCTTTATTTATTTATTTTTTTTTTTTTTAATATCATTTTACTCGGAATTACCTATAATTTAATGAGTTTACCTTAATTTTTATATTGTTTTCGGTTTGTAGTTTATTTATTTTTTTTTTTATTGAATATTACTTTTGAATGGATTCTTTTTTTTTTTTTAAGGAAAAGACTTAAGGACTCAAATGCGACAATAAAACAAAATAAAAAAAAAAATTGTTTTTTTTTTTTTAACTACTGAATTGTTTTGATTGCATTTTATAACCGGCGCATAATAAGGGGTGATGGACATGTTTTAATGTCATTGACGATTGTGTTGAGAAACATAATAAAATGTTTTTTCTTTTCTTTTCTTTTCTTTTTTATGTTTTTATGTTTAAAAACCGATCGTGTGTGGTTATTATGTTATGTTAAATAAAATAAAAAGAAATTTTTTGTTCTTTTTTATTTAATAAGAAATAAATTTGTACTTTCTTAATAAATTGTTTGTTTTCTTAGAATAATAAAATTAATTACTTAATGTTTTTTTTTTTTTGTATTTTTATTATTGTGCTTGTTGTTGTTATTAAACATTAAAATTTAAATTGAATTATATTAAATTAATTAAATAGAGAAGAAAATAGGTTAATTAATCATAGATCGGTGTTTTGTTTTTTGATCTATCCAAATTTCGGTTCACCATGTGTAATTCTTAGGAATCTTTACCACCCAAAAAAACCATTCGAAATTAGTGTCTTAATCAATATGTTCTTTTATTTTATTACATTTTATTATTTAATCACAGATTAGTTTTACTTTTAAAATAAAACATTTTTGTGTATTTCCAGCAAAACTACTCGTCAAACAAGTTTCATTTTCGTTTCACAAAAAAAAAAAAAAAACATTTCTGCATTCTTAATCACAATTTATGATATGATATGCTCAGGCATCGAGTGTAAAGAAAAAATATTTAATTAAATTAAATAAAAAAAAACAATGAAAATTCTTTAATGTTTTCATTTTTTAACATTAATCATAATCATGGTCAAAAATAATTTACCTTTAATCACCTTGTATATGCAAATATTTTAAGGATTAACTTTAACCAGCAGTAAGTTTTACTCTCAATTTTTATTATTTTTTCATTAAACAAAATTCTTATTCGTTAAAAAATAAATATTTTTATATGACAAATTCAGATGAATTCTTTGAAGGTATGTTAACAAAAAAAAAAAAAAATAATAATAATAATAATGTTGAAAATCAACAATTTTTATCATCATTAAAATATTCAGATACTAAAATAATAATAATAATAATAATAATAAAACTATAAGTAGTGGTTGTTACATTACAGAAAGATGTAAAATATTATTAAATTTAATATAAAAAATAAATAAAAATTCGTGGAATAAAAAAACTGGAAGCAACAACAGCATCAGCAGCTCTTTAATTTACATTAACTATTTACATTTCTTTTATTTTTAACATAATTTTTTATTATATTTATGTATGATTATTATTATTATTATTGTTGTTATTATAATTTCATAAACTAAACCGTCAAAAATAATAAGAAAGAATGAAACAAATTTTATGCATTTTGATACATTTCGAAAGGACAGAAGAAACAAAAAAAAAAAAAAAACACTTAAAAGAAAAACGAAACAAAGAAAGAAAACAGCACACGGGTCACTATTTGTTTGGTCAAAAATAAAACGAAAAAAAAAAAAATTAATTTTTAATTTAATTTATGAGATTAAAGTTTGTGATGCATTTTTCTCTTTATGTGCTTTAAGGTTATCATTTGTTGTTGTTATTGTTGTTGGCTGTTTGTGTCTGTCTTCAGCAAATGCCTAGCCTATGTGACCGTTTCTTTACCATCCGACTTATTATAACTCATATATCATTTATGTTTTAACAAATTTATTCTCTTTTTTTTTTATTACTTTTAGAATAAATTTTGTTTTCTTTTTTAAATTTAATTTCAGTTTAATTTTGTTTAAATCTTTCATGATTTTGAACAAACAACCTGAGTACATAATAATAATAGTAAAATAGTAATCAAATAAATTCTTTTTTTTTTTCTTTTTTTGTTGTGTTAAATTATCCTTTTTGGTTATCAAAATCACGTAAACTAATAAAGTTTCAAGTAATAATAATAATAATAATTTTTTTTTTCTTTCTTTCTATATATTTTTAGGTCGTCAAACGCTGAATAGATAAAAATAACTCAAAATGTTATTTTGAGAGAGACGAAAGAAAGAAAGAACAACGATCACTTGTTTAGTATTGTGGAAGATCAGTAGCAGTTGATTAGTTTCTTAGGTTTATAGTACTGCGATTTCTTTTGTTCTTTTGCGGATTTTAGGTTAATACACGAACAATTACTGTGGATATTGATGGAATTAATTACTTCCCTAAATACAGCCTACCATACAAATAAATAAATATTTAACTATCTTACATTAGTTACTCCATCTTTCACGATTTCCATTTACTTTAATCTTGTTTCTAGAATAACTATAAAATTTAATAAAAAAAAAAAACATTTCTTTTCTTTTTTTTTTTTTTTTTAATTCATTGTACCAATTAAATAATTTTTTTTTTCTTTTTCTTTCAGAATAATAATATAATTTATATATTTCTCTTTGAACTATTCGCATTAAATAATGTAAATAAATCAAAGTTAATTATGAAAATTAATTAAATCTAATGACTCATTAAAAGCAGAGAAGATTTTAAGAAATTCGTCAAACGTTTTTTATTTTTTTTTTTTTACATATTTTTGATTTATTTTCTAAAATTGATTAAAATTTGTATTAACTATCTAAAACAACGATATGACCATATATGTAATTGTGGTAAAGAAAATACAAAAAAAAGATTATTTACTTCTGATAACATACAAAATATGTTTGTTCATCTTTTTTCTTTTTTTGCATTTTAATAATCAAAATCTACAAAAGTCAAATACACACTCGTATGCTGGAGATTTATTTATTTATTATTTTTTGTATTAATTTTGATGGAATAAATTGTTTGAAACACTGCTATGTGTTCACTGCTGCTACAAGTCAGTGTATCTACGATATAATCTTTAACAATTATTATTTGTGTATGAATAAATAATTTAATATAATATAAAATTCATATAAATTATTAATTTTTTTTTTCTTATATTTTTGCTTGTTTTAACAAATAAATTAATTTTATAAATATTACAGGGTGTCTGTTCAAAGCATTTTATTAATTAATTTCGTTAGATGATTTTTTTCTTTTTCTTAAGAAATAATTTTATTTAACTGAGCACAACCCTGTAATTAATAATAATAATAAAAAATAAAAATAAAATTCTATAAATAATAAACAATAACTAAATAAATGTTTACCTAAAAATAAACATTTAGTAATTTGTACCTGTTTAAAATTCACAACAAATAATTTGAATAAATAAGTTAAGAAAATCAACAGAAGAAAAAAAAAATTAAATAAACAGTTCAAAACCGATTATATCTGATTATTTGTGGACGATTATTATTATTATTATTATTATTATAACAATATGTACCGCGCGCGGTTGGCTGTAAAAACAATTTGACATTTTCACTAATCACGTAATTCATCTCGCCAAAAAGTAAGAAAAAAAAAACAAAACAAAATTAACCATACATAATAAGAGAACTAAAGAAAGAAGATGACATCGAAGAGACAAAGTAAGTAAAGGAAAATAAAAAAAAAAAAAGTAAAGAATTATCGAAGAAACCGCCTCATGTATTATAAAATGTTCATCGTCAAATATTAGTGTGAGGCTGCTGTTATAGGTATAGGCAGCATAGTGGAATCAACAGCAAACATAAATATATTTTATGTTTACCATATGTTGCTTATATATGAGTCAAATTGCTGCTGATGCTGCTGCTGTTGCTGCTACTTTTTTGCGTAGCTTCTTATTCTTTATTAAATTCACAAGCCAAAGTCATGTCATATAACCATGGCGGATATATCATAACAGAAAATTAATAATAATAATAAAGAAAGAAAGAAAAGAAAAAAATATAAATAACCGTCTCATCACATCTTATGTAAAAAAAAAAAAACAAAAAAAAATAATACGCGAAAAACGACTTCGCTATAAATTATCGAAAATTTAAATCAACACGATTTTTCAGTTTCTTTTGTTTTAAAAAACAAATAAATAAAAAAAAAAAGGCAAAATTGAACTGAACAACAAACATTATTTGTTTATGACAAAGTTAGATGAATTTTTTTTTTTTTTTTAATAATAATTTCTGCTATAGTTTGAAAAATGCAGAACCAGAGTCATGTTTTTCTTTAAAAAAAAAACATAAAAAAATGAAAAAAATATTTCGATATGCTTTTTAACAGTCGTCATCAGGCTCTGGCAGGCGGGTACAGACAGTTTGTTGTATTTTTTTGTTTGTTGGTTTATTTATTTATTATTATTTTTTTTTTTTTTTGCAAAATACAGCATCTCATAATAATAATAATAATAATCATCATCAACTCATATGCGCATTTCAAACATAAATTTTTTTTTTCTTTCCTTTTTTTCGTTCGTCGTTTCTTTAATGCTTACTCAAGTTTATTTGCATAAGCATCGGATATATATATATATGTATATATGTGCAGAAAAGCGTCTTTATTACTTTATTTAGTTTTAGTTTATGTTTTTTTTTTTTTTTTATAAAACAAATGAAGAAAATGCGGAGACAACAAACAAACTATGTGTGTATGGTAAATGCGAGTTTCTGATCGCTAAAGTGCGGCATTTATTCTTTCATCTTATTTTAATTTTTAATTTTTCTTCGAAAATTCAATTTGACAAAATTACAAGGAATAAATAAATAAATTAATTAATTAAATTTTTTTTTTATTTTTTTTTTGAAGACAATAAAATTGATACAATTTATAACTTAATTAAAAAAGAAAAAAAAAAATCATTAAAACACGCGATTGACACAACATTTAATAATATAATTTCGCTACTTTAATCTATACTCTGCGGTTCGGTGTTACAACATAGAAATACTTAACACTTAATTTCAACAAGCGAAATAAAATAAATTTACCTTCTCACCCAATTAATAATAAAAATAAAAAATAAAACGAAGATCAAAACGCGGTTTCAAAGCAACCGATTTCAATAAAGAAAAATCAATGATCGATTTCTTCCTTAATTTAAGTTTTTCTTTTTTTTTTCTTTATTATTTTTATTATTATAATACAAAAAACAATTTAACGCTTATAGAAAGAAAGAAAGAATGAAAGAAATAAAAAAAAAAGTGAATTTACTCGATTTATTCACAAAAAACGTACAACGAATAACGAATTCTCCTTATTTCTTGATTTTAAATAAATCACAACACTCTTCAGTGTCGTTTCTCTTATTTTTCTACGCTGGGGTCTAATCTGTTTCTTTTATTTATAAATATAAAGCTAATAAATCACATAAGAATGTTTTCAATACACTAATTCGAGTCGGCCAATTTGTCCAAAGAAACGCTCTTAACGTTTTTCTAATAAAATGAGTTATGAGCAACCATCGGTTACTTAACTTTAAATTCTTGACTACGTAAATATAAATGTTTGCCGAGATAATAATTTGCTTATCGTAAATAATCAATTTTTAAACATAAAAATAAAAAAATAATTAAAAGCGAATTAAGGTGAAATAAGGTAAGTGAGGTAAGTGAAGTAAGTCATAAGCAATTCATTTTATTTGTCATTTTCTTTAACATTTGTATGGTAAAGCCAATAACAACTAAATTTTCTATTATTGGAAATAATAAAAAAAAAAATAATAATAATAAAGAAGACGAAACGGTAATATTTCAATTAATAATAATTTACCTTATGTTGAGAATAAAAAAAAAAAAAAAATATATGAAAAAGAAACGTAAAATAACCAATCTATTTTTCATAAAGCCATTCATCAACTCTTTCATTGACTTTATTGATTAATGATCACTGTCAGGTACTTCCATCATCTTTTATTTATTATTTAATTTTTTTTTTTTTTTCTTCATTTTCTTCTGTATAAATCGGTTTTCGTTTATTTTACTTCTTGATTACTTATATGCTTTTATTGTTATATTTATGAAATATGCTTCATTGAATGATTGTTTTTTTTTTCAGTATTTTATAGAATATTTTGTCAGCAAACGTCTTATTTAACCACTGATGACAAGGTGCCGACATCATTATACGTTTTTACCATACAATTGAATAAATAAAAAAAAAATAAAATGTTTAAAAAAAAGCGTAAAATGTGGTCAATTAAATATGTATTTGGTTACTCATTGTTCTGAAGAAGAAAAAAAAAAAATCTTTAAAGTATTAAAAAAGATAAAAAGTGACTAAAAACCGATTAATCTGTCGGTAGAAATATTACACAAAAAAAAATAAAAAAAGCACAAAAATCTCATTAGATTCTTATTTTTTTTTTTTTTAGAGCCCACAAAAAAAAATTATTTATTAAATTCCCACATAAATCGAATTATTACAAAAACATAACCAGGATTATTGTGCTTTGTTGTGCGTTTTAAAAACAAATTGAGCTTCAAGAAGAAAAACAAAACAATCAATTTGTTTATTTGTTCAAACCGAAGAAGAGAATCATCACCGATATGTTGCGGATCGGATAATCAAAAGATGCAAATTGTTTTATTCGCTTACGACACGATTGAATTTTAAATTATATAGTTTTTGTCAAGTTAAATGTGGCGAAGAAAAAAATAAACCACGAAAAAGAAGAACCACAAGAAGTCATACAAAACTATTATTCACGTACAGAGTGTTCTGGTGCAGGTACTCTGCACAGGTATTGCATTATGTTCCTTTGGAGGATTTTTTTAAATTTTTTTTTTTACTTTTTTCATTAATCAAAAACTTTATGTTGTATTAGAATTTTATTATTTTTTTTATTACATCAAGAACAGGGCGTGATTTTTTTATTTTTATTATTTTTTTTTTTAATTTTAAATTCAATTGTTCCGCAAGCAAGTAAAAAAAAAAAATTCAATAAATTTCTTCGTGTTGTTTATAAAATTCGATTAGTTGTCGACCACCCATTCGTTTCAATATTATAGCTTAAATATTAATAAATGATGACATTTAACATAATAATAATAATAATATTTATTATTTATTTTTTTTGTAAATATTTTACAACCGGAAAATAAGTAAGAAACTAAAAAATAAAATAAAATAAAATATTAAAACCAATAATAAAATGTTAAAAACTGCACAACGAAATTATAACTTTCAATAGCAACAACATATCTGGATATTTATTTATAAATAAAATAAAACACGTGATAAAAGACAAAAAAAAAAAAAAATAATAAATGCGGCAACGTGACAGAATATTTGTCGAACGTTTCAACTGATCCGATTCGCAATTCATCTGTAAAAAATTGATTAGTCACCGCGACGTCGGCACAACTAAAGACATTCACCTGCTTTGTTTATGTATCCATCTTGCTAAATATATACATAATTTATTTTTATTTCTTTTGCTTGTTGCAATTTCTCAAATGGTTGATTTTTAATTACCATACACACATGCTCTATTGTTATTTTAAGTAACAAAATACGAAGAGAGAAACTTTTTTTTTCTTTTTCTTTATTGTTAAATAAAGGCGACGCATGCAAGCAATAAATTCATTTTTTCTATAATTAAAATGTTTTTTATCAATTGGAAATTTAAATATATTTGTTTTACTTTTCATTTTTTTTTTTTAATTGCTTTTCATATTATTATTATTATTATTATTATTATTAAATAAAAAATTGTTTATTGTTTAAAAATAAAATAAAATAAAATAAAAAAAAGAGGAGAGAGAAAATTTGTTTTGTTTTGTTATAATATGACGATTAATTATCGTCACACATGAATCGAGCGACCCTAGAAGAAAAAACCGAATTTTCATCTTATTTAGGATATATCAAAATAACATTATCCTAATTCCTGAATGATATATTGTTTTTCTTACTTTTGTATTAAATATAAATAAATAATAAATAAATAAAAATAAAATAATAAATAAATAATAAAAAAGAAAAACAAATCTCCATACAAACATTTCTATATAAATAAATGGTTTTAGCAGCTTAATACAGATGTCAAATGAAATCTGTCTGTCATTCTATACAAACCAACCGATGGTCGATGGCCCCACATCATAAAATCCTTTTCCACACACTACAAAAATAAAAAAAAAAAATAAATAAAAAAATTAAGGATATAAAGGGTTTAAAAAAAAAAAAATAAAAAAATAAAAAAAACATTTCTTTAAAAGCCTCATACGTGTACATATTTATTATTAATAATATTTTACCATTCAAAACTAAGAACAAGGTATTATCTCTCCTGTTTTTTTTTTTTTTTTTTCAAAATAAATCCGGAAGTATGATTAATTGTTATGAAATTAACTGAAAAAAAAAAAAAGAAAAGAAAAAGTTTATAGTTTTATTGGAGAAATTAATTAATTAATAAAATAGAAGAAAATTTTTATTTATTTTATTTTTCACAATGATGAGATTTTGTTGATGCGGGCAAACCACCCACCCTTTATGTAATTTTTTTTTTAAGTAATAATAGCTATAATTGAACTACAGTCAAAACAGAAATGAAAAGGTTAATGTAAATATAAAACGTGATCACGCCAATTAGACCTTTTCTTTTGGCATTGAACACAAAGCATTGAAACATTAGTGTCGTATATATATGTATATACTGTGTGTTTGTATGGAAATGTTTAACGTTTTACGGAAGCTCATGAGGGAATACGCCCATTCTGGACGATAGAGAAATTTATATATAAAATTTATATCGCCCGCACACATCTTATTTGTGTCCAGTTTTTGAAAATCCTTTGATTAATTAATTCTACACCCTTAGAAATGACACGTTTGTCCAGAAATCATTAGTCAACGGCAATAAATCCCATACCACCCCCTAATATAACCCATTACCCATTTTCTTTATACTTTTATGAATATATATTTTTCTCTATTATTTGTATTCAAAAAACTGAAATTACTGAAAATGTCTAGCATTAAGCATTCATTCGACCGCGATGTTTCAATTTCCCTGACATAAACACAAAAAAAAAAAAAAAAAGAAAAAAAGTGATTCTTCTTTATATTTTACTGTTGTTACCAAAAATACACTCTGTCGATGACCGCGACATTTCCATAGATAGAATAATAGAAATACGTGCAGCATAGGAAATTTTCGAGAAACGTACAGAAATATATCTAATATTTAAATCCTGGGCATTAAAACTTATTTCAGATAAATAAATTCATGTTGTTGTTTGGTGTTGTGTCTATAGTTTGGACATATGTAAAAGGGTGTTACTCAACAACATAAAATCTCCTTTTAAAAAGAATTCTTCATCATTTTATTATAGCAAAAAAAAAAAAAAAAGAAAAAGATACACATCGAAGATTGAAATAAATAATAATCCAGCAAACGCGAGAAGGACATACATGTGTATGTATATTTGTACATAAACTAGTAATAAGCTTTAATCCAAAACAAAAATAAAAAAAAAACAGAAAACCTGCTGTAGATTTAAGATTTAAAACCGCCCACATAGAATGATTGCTCATATAAATAAGTAAATAATTAATTAAATAAATAAATTCACTTAAATCGGATTGTAGAAAAGCAAACAAACAAACGTTATCAGAATATTGATGTTTCTTTCCTATAAATTTTATTAATTAACAAATTTCTTATCTTTTATTTTCGCTAATAGGAATTAATAAATCGCATTATGCTAATAATAATAATAAAAACGTTTTAAAGCCACATAAAACGTTAAAATTATTTCTGTTGCATTCATTTTTTTTTTTTATTTTTTATGATACAAATAAATTTCTGTTTTATTGTTTATTGATTATTTAATCTATTGATATTGGATTGATGAAAATGAAAAATAAAATTTATAAACGTTGCTGCAGAACAAACAAAATTTAATTGGATTTAAAATATTTGAATAAAATTTATTTTTATAGTTTTTTATTGATAAATTCTTAATAAACCAATCGTTAAAATTAAGAATTTTTATTATTATTATTATTTATAAAACATTTGTAATTAGCATCACATGTTTCATTGACTTATAGTTGAATCTCCGTACATGTGAATACCAGTTGATTAATTTTGTGTTGTTGTTGTTTTTACTTACTATGTATCACAGGTGAGATAATTACATACTAATTGTTCTGTGACTGTAATAACAGAATAACCAATCGAATTATAAACCGTAAATAATATTTAAAAAAACAACAAATAAATTGTGGCGACGATTAATTATTTTGATCTGTTTATGATAATTTATTGTTTGCTATTTTCCTCGTGATTTTTTAATGCATTTTATTATTTACATTTATTTATTTATTTTTTTAATTTTAAATCGTTAATCCTATAATTGCACATTAAAGAAATAAAATAACAACAACAGCAACAACTGATCATAAAATCAATCAACATTAATTATTTTATTTCATAAAATGTGAATTAAAAAAAAATTTTTTTTTTTTTTATTTTATTTTCTTGTTTCACATAAAACCTTTAAAAGGTAAAATTTGTCTTAATTTGTTTTTTTTTTTATAAATAAATAAAATCAATTATCAATTAATAAGAGATAACAATTTGTTTCAGGGCATTAATATAATTAAATAAAATTATATCAGGTGTTAGTTAGTTTTTTTTTCTTTTCTTATTTAATAAAAGCACACCGAACGATACAGCACTACATGAACATACGAAAAAATGTTTTATTCTTTTTTTTTTTTTTTTTGTAATGCTGATCCGCGTTTAAAGGAACGAAAGAAAAATACAGAAAATCGTATAAACAAATTATATTTTTATGTGGCGTGCGAAAGGACATATATAATTCTTTAGAAAGAAACGAAAATTATAAAAAATAAAAACATTTATTAATGTGTTTCGATGCTGCCCCACAACAGAATTTTATTTTTTTATTTTCCTTTAAACATAAACACAAAACCGGCATAAGTTCGTTTCTTCTGTCGAAACCCATAAAGCAAAATCGAACCCATATTTTACGCATTTTAACATATATAAAGCGACAGCGCGAGCATTATTACTTTTTTTTTTTTTTTTGTTTAATCTTTTATCTCACTAAAATAAAATAAAATAAAATAAAAAATTTCTTTTTTCAGTGTTTAAAGATTTTATTTCGATAAATACATTGAGGAAAATAATAACAAAAAAAAAAAAAATCCAAATATAATTAATGGGCTTCAATAATTAATATTGCACAGGTTCAGGTTATAACGAAATTTGTTTTGTTGTTTTCAATTGTGGAATTTTGTTGTTTTTTTAAGTCAGTAAAAGCTTTTTTTTTTTTTTACTTGTTTTTGTTTTTAATTAATGTGATGAAGTCATTAATTTGTTTGTTTGTTTTTTTTTTTATTAACATATATCGAAATGCATCGCAAATTGATTAAAATTGGATTTTTTGTAAATTTTTCCATGAATTTTGTATCAATTTTGTGAAGAAATTAGTTTGTAACAAACTATCGTCTGACAAACGTTTAAAATAAATTAATCAGAGTAATTAACAGAATAAAACAATCAAGGTCGTGTTGCTAGTGATGTTTAATTAATATTTCCAGAGTAATAAAAGTTCAATTAATATTTTCTTGTTGTTGTTGTTGTTGTTGTTGTTGTTGTTGTATGTTTTGTGTTCAGGTGCAAAAAAAAACAAAAATAACAAAGTTTTTGTTTATATAAATTACTTCACGATTCTAATTAATCTTTGTAAGATAGTGTCGATGTATTTTATGAGCTTTTTTTTTTTTGTTTTTTATTTATTTATTTATTTTGTGTTAACTGCGGACAGTAGATTTGGTTATATTTAGTCACGATTTTCATAAAGAAATGTCGCATCGGTTTTATCTTCTTTTTACTTTTTTTTATTTTTATTTGCAGTGGGAGTTTAATTTTATTACTTAGATTATTAAAATAAGTTTAATTACATGGATTACAAGAAACGAAAAAAAAAAAACATATTATTTTTGTGACTTAAAAGGTAGAAAATTAGTTTAATCAGTATTTTACTCGTATTTATTCCTATCTGGTTACGTTTTTTCCGGACATTTGTGTAGGAAATTTTTTATCGATAATAATAAATATTTAGTCAAAAAGTTAGTTAATTAAAAATTAATGGTAATCGATCAAACAGTAAAGTAATAAATAAAAATAAAAATAAAAATGAAAAAACGCCACCACCAACAACCACTGCGGTTGGTCTTAAACAAATCCTTATACAATCCTGCTGTTATTTGTTTATTTCTTCATCTTATTCTACATCTTCTTACCGTATTGTTATACCTGAGAGTAATATCATCTTCTCACATTTGTTTTTAATTTTTTTTTATGAATTATTATATGAAAATTTCTTTATTTATCGAAACACCCAAGCACAAAAATAAAGTAAACATATGTAAATATAAATTATTAGTCACTTATTGACTGAATAAAATATATTAATGACAAATAAAAACGATTTATTTGTTTAAAGATTTTTATTTATTGTTTCGCTTTTTATTATTCTCTACGTTTATTTCTATTTAATTAATTGATTTATTTTTCTTTTAATTTATTACCTTTTTTAGTTGGTCTTTTTTTCGAAAATTACTTTTCGTTTCTGTTTTTCTAGAATAACATCAGATATGAAACTTGTTAATAACATTTGAGCGTAATATAAGGGAATATATTTTTTTGATTAAAACATAAATTAGAAAGTTTATCCAATATTTTATCTATTTTTTTTTTTTTTTTTTTGTACATATTTAATTGCTTATCTTGTTTGTTTTCTCTGCTTAAGAAGTTTTTTTTTTCTATATTAATCGGCGATTAATTATTTAATAGGAATTTTAAATGATTTACCTTTGTCTTAAAAAAGGTGTTTACACTTAAAGATACCTGAAGATTGTAAAGATTTCTTAAGGAGCCAATTTGTCAAAATACTTGCTAGAGGTATTGTTACTACGCAGTACCTAAGCGGCTTATTTTTCCTTTTTCAAAGGCCTTAACAATTATAAATAACGAAAATCAGGTTAGTAAGGTAAATTAATACCAAGTTCATTCAGATTCTATGCAAAATATACTTTTTTTTTTATTTTAAACAAGGCGTTAAAAAAAACTGCAAAAACCAAAAGAAAAATATTTGACACAACAAGTAATTAATCTAATTTCACCAAAACAAAAAAAAGGCAACAAAAGGTAAATACTAAGATGAAAAATAAAAACCAGAAAATCAAAAATAATTTTTGATTAATTTTTATTATTATAAAACGTGTTAACATCAATGTTTATATTTAATAAAGAGTAAAATAAAGCAAATTAATGTCCTATCCTAATGCTTTAACAACAAGACAAAATGTATAACCACTAGGAATAGTTGCTCTGCGTTTCTGTGTTTCTGTGTGGCCATCAAATACGATTTTTATTTTTATTTAATTTATTTTTCTTATTTGTCGTTTCGTTAGGTTTCATTTCGTTTTCTTTAAATGCCAACTATCAAAGATAATATTATTTATTCTAGTGATTGGATGATTTATACAGGACGGATATAAATTTATGTTTCTAATTTAACCATACAAATTCTCTCGCATACATTTATAAATGTAAAACAAAACATAATGTACATACATAAGAATGTTGTTTTATTTTTATCTATAATTTATTTATAATAAAGAAAAAAATTGTCTTGAATTATAAAATACGAGAACGCGCACAGGACAAGGATATTATTTTCAATTTAAAATATTTCTTTTTTTTTTTTTTTGTTTAACAAAACAATCGTACAGAACAAGCGCTAAAACCAATGTGCAATCTTGAAGCCATAATTACTCATTTTTATTAAAAACAATTAAAAAATAATTTTTTTTTTTTTTATTAATTGTTTTCTAGCCTGACATTTGTTATGATTTATAAATAATTAAAAAAAATTTATATAGTTTTTACTTCGTTTAGTTAATTATAATTTTTTTTTTTTTTTAGTTAAAACGCAAAATCAGATGATCTTAACGTTGTTTAACCCGGAAATCCTACTTAAAAAAATGCATTTTTTATCCAACTATTATCGCATCTAATCTTAGTTTATTAAGCAAAAGCATTTTTGTTTTTATTTTTTTTTTTTTGCATGATTTACACTGCAACCAATTTAATAAGAGTGTTGCTGCTAATGTAATTTAATTAATTAATTTCTTTTTTTTTATTAATAAGAAAGTGAGCTTTAAGCATGTGATTTACGTTTATTAATGTCATCGCTCATAATTTTTTTTTTTTTATTAATTAATTTAATTAAAGTTGCTAAAAAAGAAAAAAAAGATAAATTTCACACAATTATTTGCTTTCTTTCGTTACGTTTGCTGAGATTCAATCGTAATTTTATTAAATTTGATAATTTTTTTTTTATTGTTTATATTCTCTATTTATGTATAAATTTCTTTTTAATTAATTTATTTATTAATAAAATTTAACCGCTTGGCTTACAATGTTTAAATTGTTTTCCATTCCATTTCATTATTTTAATAAAAAGAAAGAAAGAAGCAAAAAAAAAAATTCTTGTTAGTTAAATTTCTGTGAATTACATTGTGAATATATAAATGTTAGGCAAACCTAGTCGCAGCTAATTTAATAATGTCATGTTTATTCTGTATATTTCGTTGTTTTAATTTTGTTTTAAATGTTTCCACTTTTTTTTTTTTTTTTTTTAATTATTAAGTGTGGGAAATTTTTAATTTCGACCATACGGAGCTTTTATTCATTTTTGTGTTTTTTTTTTTTTTAAATGAAAATTTGTCAACATCAACGTCACTCAATTTAACTCATTTAAACTCAACGACAACTAACCGAGCCAAACATAAATTTATGTATATTAAAAAACGCTTTAAACGAAATATTTTATTATAATAATTAAAAAAAATAAAATAAATAATAATTTAATATTATCACTTTTATTATGTATTAAATATTATAAATAGGTAAATTTAATTGTTTTAAAAGAAAAATTATTTTTATTTTTTTTTTTAATTTAAATAGAGAAATTCATAGCACAGGTTATTAATGTACTTTGTTTGTTGTGTTTTTTATTATTATTATTATTATTATTATTACGTCTATAGGATGATTATGAAGTTTATTATAATTTGTTTTATTAAATTAATAAATTTTTTTATACTTTTAAATATTTTTTGCACGAAAAAAATTTATTTCTCGAATTATAAACATTGGAATAAATGGAAAAAATTGTGGATTTTCCATGTTCAAAAATCTGAATATCCAAAAGTTTGCACCAGAGCCTATTATTTTATATTTTTCTCTATTAGTTAATTTATTTAAGAATACAAAAACGTAAAAATAAAGGTTCTAGCATAAAATTTGACCGAGTTACAGCCAATTTACTGCGATATAAAATATTTAGTAAAACTTTTGTGTCACCATGTAATAATTTAATTGTTTATACAATTTTTTTTTGTTTTTTTTTACCATATTATGTAAAAATAAATATGTTTGTATTGTCATTCGGTTATTCGCCGTGTGTGATCCATCCAACAAAAATAAAATTAAGAAATTAATACGAAAACAGCGATGTTTTAATTATTTCACCTTTTTCGTGCATACAAAGTGAGGTCAAACCGTATTCATTGTTTTTTTATTTCTTTACTTTTTTTTTATCTTTTCATGTAAGAAATAAATTTTATGATTAAAATTTTTTTTAAGTGGACATTGCTGGATTTTAATTAGTTCTAATGAATGGATTAAGTTCTGTTAGATCTCTCGATGTAATGAAATCATTTAAAAATAAATTTAAATCATATTTCAACGTAATTTTGGTTTTTTATTATCATTATTATTATTATTAATAATAATTGACAATTTCAACAAAATAATAATAATAATAAAAAAAAAAATTAAACAACGAGACATTGGGTTCGAATTAAGTAATTTTTGTACAACAAAGGTTTTCCTAACCTATTACATAAATAATAATTTAATTTATCATAAATAATAAATAACAAAAATATTGTTTGAAATAGACTAGGAAACAGATTTTTCTGTTTAACGAAAAAACTGATTAAATAATAAACGAAAAATAAGTCAAACAAGTTAGAATAGAGTATAAAAAAATAAAAAACAGATTTTTTTTTTAATAAAATTGACCGGATGCTTAAAAACTATTATTGTTGATGCTGCTTCTCTCATTTTTTTTTTTTTTTTTTTTTATTATTTTATGACAAATGTTTACAACATACATTAATTTATTTATATTTTTCTTTAAACACATAAACATCAGTTTAGAAATATTATTTAGTTTAGCCGCAAAATCACAAAGATTTTAAAAGTAACAAAAAAAATAATTAAATTCTTTTGTTACGTCGTTTTGCCCATTTTATTTATATTAATTTATAATATTCATCTTAAAAGTACTTTCGAGAAGGAAAACAGAATAATTTTTTTTTTTTTTTTAATAAAATGACAACTAAAGAAAACGATGATATATAGAGTAATAACCATTAAAAGTTTAAGTTAATCGCGTGTCACAGTGGCTAACAAAAATTTTTCATCTCCATTTATGTCTGATGTAGAAATTTGATAAGGAAATTTTGTTTTTAAATTTTATTTCCAAGGTTTTATTGAAAAAAAAAAAAAATTAAATAAAATAAAGGTGGGTACAGCAGAGTATGATTAAAAAAAGCTTAAAAAGTCAAAACTGTGCTCACCCGATAAAGTCATTTTCGTTACTGCACATTCTTTCTCGATTATTGTTTTTAAATAAATTTTAATTCCTAGGCTATTCGTATTCCGTGCTATATGTATGTGTGATGTTACCTTAAAAATAAAAAAAAAAAATAATTTTAATTAATAAGCACGTCTATAAAAGTAAAACAATAAACATTAATTTTTGTTTTTTGATTATATCAATATCGTAAATACGTCATAAATGTATCGACGAATCGGTTATACAATGTCACATTTATAAAACAAGGCAAAAAAAGTTCAAGCAATTTTATTTTTGATAGTTTTTTTTTTTTTTGTATAAATTTATAATTTTTTTTTTTTATTGGGTTGACCAATAAATTTATTCATAAAAAAAAATTTATTTTGGAGGCAAAATCACGAATGTACGTAATCATTTATTATTTTTTTTTTTTTATTAATTAAATAAATATGCAAATTAAAAAAATGTTTTTAAATGTTTTAAGATTAAATATTCTCTGCGTATTTACGTTTGTTTTTCTTTGGGGATATTCACATTCTTTGTAAGCTTTTTAAAATGATTTTTATTTTTTTTATTTTGTTTAAACTAATACAGAGAATTGAAAGCCATTGGTATGTTGTACACATACAAATTATGTTTACATACAAAAACATAAAGTTCAATAGTAAAATAAATAAAACTTTCAATTTTAGCATAGCAAAAAAAAAAAAAAGCTCAAAATCAAGTTAATAAAAATAAAAATTTTATAGCCCATTTTGTGTATTTATTATAAAATAAAATAATAAAAATAATAAAAAAAAAAAAATGATTTCAAAGTTACATAAAATGTTACTAAACATAAATATAAGCACTGTGTAGTGTGTACTACTGTACACTGTATACATAAACATATGAAAAATGCAATAAAGTAAATTAAGTTAAATAATTTAAGTGTATAGCCAATTATCCGAGTGCAGGTTATATAATTTAATTTTTTTTTGTTTTTCTTTTATTTTATTAATTAAAATAAATTAAAAACAAAAAAAAAAAAAATTATAATAATAATTTTACGTGCTGGAAAAATGTACTTGAAACATTGATCTTGAAAATCTATTTAAATACTTAAAAAAAATAAAAATAATAATAATAAACCACAGTAAAAACGCTACATACCACAAACTTTTTTTTTTTAAATTTATTTTTTTTCATTTTTCAATATCTTTAATAGACCTTAACAATAATAATAATAATAATAATAATAATAATAATAATAATAATAATAATAATAATAATAATAATAATAATAATAATAATAATAATAATAATAATCATAACAATAGCAATTGCTAAATTATTGTTAATTTTTTATGTCTTTTAGACTGTGTTCAACCAATTTTTAATACAAACAGAATGAAAAAATGAAAAAAAAAAAACAAATTAAAACGTGACATTATTTCATACTGAAAAACACTTTAAACATTTTAATAAATAATATAAAATAAATGTCCACTATTAACGTTTTTATTTTTTTATGTTTATTATTATAATTTTTATTTTTATTTAAATTTTTTTTATATTTTTATTTTGTGTTATTTAAAATAATAATTTAAACACAGATTGAGCATTTGCAATAAGTTGTTATCATTGACTCAGATCAGTCTTGTTTCTTTCTGATCATATGGTTGATGTTTTTTTTTTTTTTTTATTTAATTTTTTTTACTTATTAACAGTGATTACCTAACGTAACAACTAAAAATAAAAACAGTGTCCTGTGCTTCATAATTATTTAAATATGAGAAACAACTAAGTGTTTTATTAAAGTGAAAGAAAAAAAAGAGTATTTTGTGCAGTGATAATAATTTAAGGACTATTTAAGTTAAAAGGGAAGAGAAAAAAAACAAAAAAAACAAAAAAAACTCCACAATGTCTGGTCTAGGTGTTGATGATATTAAAATCTCTTTACAAAAATTCGGTTGGCCAGATTATCTAGTTTTTGTATTTATGTTATTACTATGTGCATTCATTGGTATTTACTTTGGTTTTATTGTTAAAAAATCGAAAAAAACGTCTGATGATGAGGCAGATTATTTGGTTGGTGGTAGAAAAATGAAAGTGTTTCCCATTGCAATGTCATTAATTGCTAGGTCTGTGTTCTTGTTAATTATATATTTTATAATAAAAAAAAAAATTATTTAATAAATTACGTATTTAGTTTTATATCGGGAATATCACTGTTGGGAACCCCAACGGAAATTTATGTGTATGGAACACAATACATGTTTATTGTGATTGGTGTATTAACAATGGGTTTTGTCATGAGCTATGTCTATCTACCTGTTTTTCATGATTTAAAATTAACATCAACGTATGAGGTTTGCTATAAAAATTTTAATTTTTATTTATTTTACTAGAAAAACTAAACGATTTAGGAAATTAATAAATAAAATTTGAATGTACTTTTTTCTTTTTTTTTTCCAAGTATTTACAAACAAGATTTGATAAAAAAATGCGCTTATTTGGCTCAATTTGCTTTACAATTGGTACAGTAAGTAGAATTATCTTTATTTTTATTTATGTAAATTAATAAAAAGATTCAATAAAAATGATTTTATTTCTTTCTGTAGTTGGCCTGGTTACCAATCGTCATTTATGTACCAGCACTAGCATTCAATCAGGGTAAACCAGAAATTTATTTTTTTTTATTCGTTTCATTGAATTTAGAAATTATTTTTTATTTTTTGCTTAATTTTTAGTTACTGGTGTTAATGTCCATTTGATCACACCGATTGTATGTATTGTGTGTATTTTTTATACATGTGTGGTAAGTGTTGAAATAAAAAATCAAATAAATTAAAATGAAATTTAAGCGGTTTTTAATAGATTCGCTAATTTTGTGTAATTTATGCAAACAGGGTGGACTGCGAGCAGTCGTCTGGACCGATGTCATTCAAACAGTTATTATGTTTGGAGCAATTTTACTAGTCGTAATTAAGGGCACAATTGATGTTGGTGGTATATCGACAGTCTGGGAACGAGCATGGGATAGCGGACGCATTGAAACGCCAAGGTAATTTCATTCATTTAAACAAGTACAAAAAATTATCCATCGTTTTATTCCAGTATAAGTTTTGATTTAAAATCCCGACACACACTGTGGTCATTATTTATTGGTGGCTTTGTCTACTGGCTTAAAACTAATGCGGTTAGTCAAAATATGATTCAACGGTATTTATCCCTACCAACATTACAATCTGCAAGAAGGTAATTTTTGGTTTTTAATATCAACATAATAAATTTGCAATTCAACATAAAATAATAATATATTTTTTAGAGCACTTTGGATTTTTATAATTGGTGTAATTTTACTGTTAGGACTTTGCTGTTTTAGCGGACTTTTAATTTACGCCAAATATTATGATTGTGATCCTTTAACGACAAAGGTAAAGTCGTTTGTTGTTTTAATGAGAAAACAAAATAAATTTCTGTTTTTTGTTTAGTTAGCAAAAGCTAAAGATCAGCTACTTCCCCTTCTTGTAATGGATACATTGGGTGATTTTCCTGGATTACCAGGACTGTTTGTGGCTGGCGTATTCAGCGCTGCTCTTAGGTATTCAATTATATTTTTAATGATTGTCGTTACATCAGAGATTAATTTATTATTATTTTTTTTTTTTTTGTTTTCTGTTGACTCTAACAAGTTCATTATCTACCGGTTTAAATTCAATGTCAGCTGTTATGTTGGAAGACTTTTTCAAAACATTCACAAACAAACCACTTTCTGATCGGGCGACCAGATATATAATGCGTGGCGCCGTTGCTATATTTGGTACAATTTGCGTTGCTTTAGTATTTGTGGTGGAAAAATTGGGTGCGGTACTTCAGCTATCTATGAGTTTGGGCGCTGTTACAAATGGACCACTTTTGGGAATATTTACAATGGGCGTAATGGTACCATGGGTGCATGGAACGGTAAGTTTACTTGTCCGTGTTTCAATTACAAAATATAAATAATGTTTTACGATATTAATCTTTAGGGTGCAATTGTTGGTGGTAGCACAGGCCTTGCCGTGATGGCATGGATTTGTGTTAAAGCTCAGTCTGCAATAGCATCAGGAGAATTGTATTTCGAACCAAAGCCAGTAGACACTAGTGGATGTAGTTATCATTTTATAGCTTCTGAACCAATGAATATGTTGGCGATTAATGTGACCGAGGCGCCTATTTCCATAACAAATCAGTAAAACTTTTTTTTTTAAATATCATTATCATCGGATATTTATTATTTTTCTCCTTTATGTTATAGGCAACCTGAATTCGCTATATATCATATCTCGTATCTGTGGTATACATTCGTTGGTGCCATGGTAACAATTATAATTTCAATCATTGTTTCATTTGCAACCGGTGCTAATAAAGCTTCTGATGTTGACTCAAAGCTTCTAGCACCATTTGTGCGTTACATTATTAAACGGAATAACAAATCTTATGATGTGACGACGGACATCCCACAACCAATAACCACCAAAATTGATTTAAAACCTATGAAATATTAAAAATGTATTATTTTTATTTGTATTAGTGTAATTAGATGAAAAGTTTAATAATGATTCCCAGTAATTGTGATTTTTACAAAATATTCTATAAAAAAAAAAAAAAAAATGTTTTTATATTTAGTATAAGAATTAAATTAATAATTTTTAATGAAAATGTGAACCATAGTCAAAAACAATACAAATGACATAAAATGCTTTTAGATACACGTCAAAAAGTTAATTTTTTTTTTGTTCTTTTTTATTTTTTATTTTCGCTGCTTATTCTCTTATCTTGTTTTCCCATTTCATGTAAACATTAATACATTTTTTAAGCCAAAACCAAACGAAGGCATTTTTAACATCGATGATGATGTTATACTTTTATGTCAACTTGTCTGTTATATTTCTGCTGTTATGTTTTTTTGTTTTGCCTCATTTCAAAAATCTATCTGCTAGTCAGTGCTTTACTCAGAATTTCGTTATTATTAAAAAAATTAAACAAACAACAAAAACTTATTTAAACAAATTATTGTCTACTGAGTTGATATCAACTTAAGTTTATTTAACATAACAAAAAAAAAAAAGTTGCAAACGTACAAACTTTATTATTTAAAATAATAAAAAAAAAAAAAATTAATAATCATAATTATTACAACAAGATTAATAATTTTCAATACAAGTATTAAATGCGTTTTGTTTATTTTATGCAAAAGAAATGACTGAAAAAAAAAAATATGTGTCGGAACTATCAAACAGAATTCACAGTGAACAAAAATTACAGCATCAGCCACAAACTAAATGCGAATAAACAATTTATGCCGATTGGCAACAGTAGCAAGTATCAAATGTTTAGCAAAGTAAAATAAATAAAAAATAAAACAAAAAAATACCAAAGTCACAACAGTGGCTCTTGTATTGCACATAATTTTATAATGTTATTAGGAGACTCAATCATTATCAGTCATATAATCATGAGTAGCCAGCAAGCCGTCATCTATCATACATAAATCAACAATCAACATAATTTCTGTATGTTTTATATACGACTGAAAAAAACTTTTTATTATTTTGTTTGAATTGAAAATAATAATAATAATAATAAACGCAATTGTCTTTAATAACAATAATTGTCGTCCCCATCAATAACCGTGGTGTGTACATCATATAATGAGAAAACAAAAAATCATTATCCTTAAACAAAGTAATAATAATAATTTTTTGTTTCAGCGGTAATGCAATTTTTATATTTAAGTGTTAATGCTAATGTTTATTTTGATGGTACATTGCAACTTTTGCATGGAATAATAAAGAATTTCAATCAACGTTTTTTCTGTTTTTGGAAATTAATTTTTTTCCCTTGCTTCGTCTGTTATTAAAGTGACTGCTGTATGTCTCGATGCTACTGATAAATCATTAACGTTATGTAAATGATGAAAGTTAATACATTGTCGATGAAGGCTGGATTACTGGATTACACCCAATATTACAACGCTGAATAATGACAAAAATAAAAATTTGATTAAAAATAATCCAAATAAAATAATTGAATTTTTCCATAAAAAAAAAAAAGAAGAAAAATAAAAATATTATTAATGGAATATTAAGAAGTAAATTAACGATTGGCAACAACTTGTATATAATTTACTTGCGATATTGATGATATTTTTCTGAATTTTTTTGCTCCTTTAATTTAATTTAAAAATTTTAATCAAAATATTTTTCGGTAAGCAAGCAATCGGCACATTTTTATTTATTTGTTTATTAATGAAGATTTTCGTGTTTTTCTTTCTTTTTTTTTTTTTAAATTAAAATCAGTGAAACAGTGCTTTGTGTTTAAAATGAATTAAAATTATGAAGGTTGATGGCGGCGTGTCACATATTTATTGCTTCAGGCGGTTTAACGTATTTTTTTTTTATTTTTCATTTGGCGTATTTAAGGGTCATGCACAGCATAACAGCGCTAAGACTGGTAGTCAGAATGTAAATATTTTATAAATAAAAAATTCCCGAAAACAACACAATCAAATTTTATTTATTTATTTATTTTTTTCTTTCTATAATTCAATAAATAAATAAAATAACTTACGCGTAGAGAGTAGCAGCTTTTAGATAAAATTATACAATTGAATTCCACTCAAAGTGTCAATAAGTTTTTATTTAGTTTAAAAATCAACAGACGAAAAAAAAAAAATAATAATAATAATATAAAAGATACAATCAACTGACTGTGTTCATAACTATGAATTAAGTATTTATAATTTTAAAAGATTTCTTTTCAACAAATAATAATAATAAAAAAAAAAAACACCCAGTCATCGCGTTGGTGTTTTTTCATCAAACTTCAAACTGAACATTTTCAATAGCCATCAATTATTGGCTTCTGTTTGTCATTTAAAAACAAAAAAAAAATTATTTTCTTTATGACAAAAAACACTTTAGAGAAAAAAAGCTTTTCATCGTCTTCATTTATTTGTAAAAAAAATTCTGATTTTTATCTGACTGCTGGTTGGCATATGTAATCATCAGAGTTATGCTTCTTTATTTTATTTTTTTTTTTTATTTATTGATTTTGATCGTTTTTATTTATTTCAATCAAAAGCTTAGAAGCAAAAAAAAAAAAAAAAAACTTCACAATTGTTGAATAATAACAATAATAATTTAAAAAAACTACATTCGAATCCATCTATCTATGTTATAATATCTAAAATTAAAATTTTTAATTCTTTTTTCATATAATCGGTACCAATTTGAAATCAGAAAAATTAAAAAGCAGAAAACTGGTTGAATTTTGTCGGTAATAAAAAATCAATTCATTGTGTTTATTGAAATAAGAAAATAAATAAGTTAAAGAAGAAAAAAAAAAAAAATTGTTCACTTAAACGTCTTTGATTCCGATGAAATTATAAAGAACAATAAAAACTCTTCAGAAAAATTACAGTAACAACAATCATCAAATGGTACAAGAATGAAATAAACATTTTCAAAATGATTGAGGGTTTGCCTGTTTCTTACTGTTCTTACGTCTTTACTATTATTATTATTATTTATCTCTAAATATTTAACTCTTTATCAGATAATTTATTATTATTATTATTATTTATCAAATTGAATGACGAATCATATAAAAATTAACTAAAATTATTATTAATTTAAAATTAATCAATTAAATGGAATAATAAATTTTTTATTATTGGCTTATTATTATTATTATTTTTCCTTTTTTTTTGTGTACATTACTTAACTCAATTAAATTAAATAAGAATTGCTATATACAAGAACGATTTTGCAAAACATTTACTAACGTAAATTAATTAATTAAATATTTTATTTTTTTTTTGTATAATCTTTCCAGCTTTAAAAAGAAATCATTTGGCTCGCTTTAAAAAAAAAAATGCAAAAACTCTCGCAAAAAGTATTAAATCGAGTGGTCACTTACACGTTGGCTTTACAGAATTTTTTTTCTCTCATGTTTTTCATGTTTTGATGCCTAGAAGCATTTAACGTAGTAGTCCCCTGTTTATGTAAAATAATAATAATAAAAAATAAAAAATAAAAACGCATTAATTACTTTTCTCTCTCGTGTAATTTCTATTAAACATCCCTAACTTTTATCATAATGAAGTGGGTGGATGGTATGCATTAACACGATATTCACTCTAACAATTTATAAAACGCATACAACACAAACAGTTTCTTTCCATTTAGTTAAATGCAAAAAAAAAAAAAAAAAAAAAGAATAACAAAATAATAAAAAAAAAGAAGAAAAACACCCAACTAGCCACCCATTTCGACAGGCATAAAACACACACACACACACACTCACAGACAGAATATTGTAGAGAGCATCATAATACAACAAGTGTGGATTATTCATTTAAATAATTTCAACAGGTGTCAAACGCAATAACCAAAGGCAAAAGTAAATCCTGTGTATACATGCCATGATGCGAATATGAATGCGACTGATGGGTGGCGGCAGTGGTAAACGTTGATGATGATGATGGCATAGAAATGCACGATTGGAAACATTGTCTATATGACATTTTAACGTACATATTGTAGAAATTTACACATGTCTAACATATAATTTTTGGTAATTGTATTAATTTTAAAACAAAACAGATGAAAATTGTCAGTAATGAATCGAACGTCAATTCTCTAACCAGATACTCGAAAATTTCTATGAAAATCTTGATAGAAAATTTGAAAATGTATATTTTGTGGTCAATTTTAATCAAAATATATATATTATCAGGATATCAGTTACATACATTTACATAATGGTTATTGTTTTTTTTTTTTTTTTTTTTAATTGGAAACAAACGCGTGAATGTGATTTTTTTTTTTTTGCCTGCTTGTTTGTTTGTTTAATATTAAACAACGAACGAACGAACGAAGGTACGGGTAATTCTGTTAACAATAATACTAATAATAATAACAATGTAACATTCCCATTTCTGTATTTTTAACGTTCGATACTTTTGCTTCAGTCTCTATTATATAGAAAACATTTAAAACGATAAATGAACAAAAAAATACTGAAAAAAAAAAATAAAAAAGATGAAAAGCAATCAGCGATTGAATTCATTCATATAGGGTAATAGCATCAGCACGTTTACTTGCGATGATGTTGCTGTTCATTTAGTTGATGATGATGATGGGATTGAATACAGCAACAATCATAGCACGAAAAAAAAAATAACTAAAAAAGAAGCAAAACGCTTTAAATAAAATCAAACAAAGCAAAAACATTTAAAGCAATTAACTATTTAGCGTAATTTTATTTAATTTTAAAATCGTTTATGGATTAGAGGGCGATTTAACAGTGGAATAACGTACAGAAAAATGAAAAAAAAAATAATAAAAGCCATCAGTTGTTTGCAAAAATAACAATAATAAACGCACAATTAATTTTCAACAACATTTAAAAGGTAAATTTATTGTAATTAATAAAACATAAATCATTCAATCGTGTTTTTAATTATGTTTCGTAATTTTTCTAATTTTTAATCGATGTATTGATTTTTATTAACATTTAATGAATTTTTATTTTAAAAATAAAATATAAAAACAATAAAATCTTAGCAATGTTACGGTTGTAAGACCTCCGGATTTGATTTATTTCTTATTCTCTACATTTAATGTGTAATAATTTTTTAATTCTCTGTTGTTTCTTTAAATAAAATAAAAAAAAAATGTTTTTTTTTTACACAACAGTAGAGTATTGTACATTTATTATATCTGTTTCTTTTATTATTATTATTATTATTATTATTATTACTATTATATATTTATAGAAATCAGTCAAAAATTATCCCAAATCAATCAAACAGGTCGTGCCCTAAAGCAAATTTATCCCGTGACCACGCCTCACGCGTATACCACAGCTGAATATAATTTATTAAAAAAAAATAATAATAATAATAAAAATAAAAATATTAAACATTAAAAGTCGACACATACGCGCTTATACATACGTTTATATGCATAAAGTCGGCAAAAACATTCAAATAAGAAATATTTTCTTTGGAATATTTATTTTTTTGTTTTGTTTTATTCATAAATATATAAAATTGAACAAAATGAATGGGAATATGAAGGATGGTGATTCGTGATCGTTTTTCATTATATATATATATATATAGCAAAAATATAAAAATAAATATAAATACAAATAACATGTATTATTCAATTGATGGAAAGAGACTACCTGGATTTTATTTTCCCTATATTACCAGATACTTACAGCACAAAGAATATTTATATACAAAAAAAAAAAACGAAGAATTTAACAAAAACCCAACAGAAAATAATAATTTCATTTTGATTTTGACTGATTGGTCTGCGGCGTTGATGTCTTTTTAATTATTAGCTTTCAATGATGGTAATTATATAGATTCTGTTCGATTTTTTTTTTTTTTATTTAAAAATAAATAATATGATTCACCGAATGTTTTAGTTTTCAAAGCTAAATGGTTACTATTATTTTATTTTTTATTTTATTTTCTTGTTGTACTTTACGTAATAAAAACGACACACATACTACCTGGTGTATGCTGAAGTTCTTTAATGTAAATGGTAATGGCAATGTTAATAGTATTACTGTGTAAATAAGCTTAAGTGAGTAATTGCATTTTATAAATAATACAAATTAAAGTATTCTTTGTATGGCTTAAGCAGAAAAGAAAAACATGATAATTAAAAATAAATGTATTTTTTTTCATCATCAACAACTTTATTGACTTATTTCGGTTTAAAGTAAAAAAAAAAAAGAAGAAACTTTATAATGATTATTCGGAATTTAATTATAGCCATCCTGTATTTTATTTTATTTTATTTTATTTTAAGAAAATCATCATTAAGGATTAATATAACTTTGTTGTTATATCATTTAATGGTACAAAATATTTGGCGGTAATCGTTTCTAATGTAAAACCATAAGTAAATAAATGAAATAGTAAAAGTAAAATAACACCGACACAAATTCAATCCTAACTAAATATTTATATTTTGTTAAAATATTTTAAAAGTTTCTTTTTTTTTTTTTTTTTTTTATTGATACCTTTGTAAAACATAAATTTAACTGCAATTTATTACATCCGTTGCTATAGAAAATATATGTTTTTATTTATTTATTTGCTTATAACGCCGAAAAATGGTTTAAGGATATATTTTAATTACTAATTTCTAAGAAGCGAAAATAATCTGCTATTAATTATTTTATTTATTTAATAAATAAAAAAATTAAAATTTCTTTCATAAATTTCACAAGCTTCTTGAAATTTAAGTTCCTTATCACATTTTATTTTTTTTTTTATAAACAAATAAAATCCTTAATAAATGACTTAATTATTATTTTCTCATAAAAACTAGAAATTGTTTTTTTTTTTTTTTTTATTTTGGTTATTATAAATATTTGTAATGTCTATAAACAACACGATACAGTGTTTTCAAGCTTAACAAATAATAAACACGGAAATCCTTGTATAACATTTTTGAATTTGAAAACAAGAAATTTGTTTGTTGTGTTTATTATCGGGGTACATGTTGGCTTACAAAAATTGTGTGTTGATAAATTAAGGATCAAAACTCCAGATGCCGTATAAATAAATATCATATAAATGAGAAAAAAAAAAAAAATAGAAAGAATTTAACCGAACAAAGTGCTTCTTTCATTAGTGAAAAAAAAAATTAAGAAAAAGTTTACTTTCCTTCAAATAAAACAAATTGGCCGCCTTATCACAGGTAGATTTGTATACAAGTTTTAACTACGTCAAGTTCGATGAAAAATTATAAGAATGCCGCAAAAAAAAAGAAGAAGAAAAAACCCAATGACAACAACGAAGACGACGACGACGACGACTATGAATTAATGAAGCGACAAAATCATGGAAAGTAGCGTAATTTTTCATCGACAAATCACTCCAAGTAACCTTAAATTAATTGATTTCCTCCCTTCATTTGATTTTTTTTTTCTGCTTTTACTATAATTTACCCAACTGATAGGGTATATCGTGCACACTTAAAAATGGGCATCTCTTTACAATATTATATTACAGATGATGGAATAAAATTAAAAAGCAAAAAAAAACGTTGCTAAACGATGTTCAGTCAATTGAAAATAATTCACAACGCAAAGATTGTAGAGAAAAAGAAAAAACGCTACGTGATGTGATTTTTAAACGAAAAAAAAAAAAAATTATAGAAAATTCTCTGCATTCTAACTAGATTGTCGGGAAATTTATCTTTTTTTTATTATAAAATTCTCTCTTTTTTTCTTTTTTTTTTTAATTTTATTACGTTTAAGTGAATTTTTATTACCAATTTTTATTACCAATTTTTATCGCCACCCAATTACTATAATTTATTTTTTTTATTGATAATTTTTATAATTGAAATGTCGGTTTTGGAAGACTCTGAAATGATAGTTAGGGGGGGATGTTTTTTTTTTTTTTTGGTAAATTAATGAGTTTTAATTTCAATTTATCAAACCGTGACTAAGCAGAAATTAATCGACATATTAATTAGGTACAAATTACCTGTTGATCGTTACACGCAATTTTATTATAAATTGTCAATAATTTTTCAGTTGAAAAAGAATGAATTTTGTTTGAAAATATCTTTTTAAATCCCCTTTATTGTGCATTTTTGTTTACAAAATACTTATTTCCCCACACTGAAATCGCTTACGATTTTTTGTTTTTTTTTTTGGTAAACAACAAACGCTTAAACGCTAAACAACACGACACGGAAAATAACATAAAAAGAAAGATTGGCCACGATTTAATTTCCTTGCACGTAAATATTTGTAAATATTTATAAAGAAGACAAAATTAAATAATAATACGAAAGAGAATGGAGCATTCTTTACCCGATTTGCTTTGAAGTGATTGAGAAAAAATGATTTAACTTTTTTTTTTCTTTCCTATATATTTTATTTCTAATTTATAAGGGAGCGATCATATTGGGGATGAATAAAGTTAAATAAAGTAAAGAAAAAACAATTTATTGAAAGATAGGGATTTTCGGGATGCGGTGTAAAGGTTTAAAAATAATAAAATTGCTAAATAAAAATATTATTTACAATCAAGATGACAAGATGAGATAGAAACGCTTTATTCTTTCTTACAATAAGCTTTAAATTCGAATAATAAGGATGGGGGGGCGGATGACTTTTTTATTATCGTTGTCGTTGTTGTTGTTGTTGCTATTGTTTATCATTGCCTAACTTTTTGCAATATTCGTAGCTTCATGTACCTCCAACCAATTTAACCAATGTAATCATTGTTTTGTTGTCTTCACTGTTCTACACAATACAAAACTTTTATTTATAATTTTTTTTTTCTATAAAAAGCTCAAAGGAAATCAAGTTCAATAATAAAAAATTTTGTTTACAGAAATGATTTTTTTTTTTTTTTTGCTTTTGGTTTAAAAAATAAAAATTTTGTCTATTGATACATATTAAAGAAGGCAAAAAAAAAGTAGAAACTAAATTAAATTAAAAGATAAGACAGAAAGGATCAAAAGATATAAGGTGATACAGAGTGTAAGAAATCGAAAGAGTAAAATTAATAAAGAAATAGAAAAAAATTATTATTATCACCCACACCTAATATGATAACTCGCAATTGTGTCAAGTACAAAGCACGTTGCATGTAAATAAATTGTAAACGATTCAGAAAATTAAAATTAAAAAAAAAAAAAAAAAAACCTAGAAAAACACCAGCATTGACACACCCAGGAAATTGAACAACGCTTAAGGGAGAAAAATCAACATGTACCCCCTTGGTGTATTAAAAAAAAAAATAAATAAAAAAAAAATGAAGTAAAAATGTAACGGAGCAGAAAATTCAGTTTGCACTACAAAAGGGTGATGAATACAAAAAAAAAAAAAGAATAAATAAAAAAGCAGCAAAAATAACCGGACATATGAAATGAGATACTGTGGGTGAATGGATAAGTGTAATAGAATAAACAGGAATAGTTAAGTGGCTATTTAAAAGGTTCACACGCATCACACTTATGTAGATTTATACAGATTTAACGTGGGGTTGAAAGTAAACTGCATTTTGGCCAGTTGCATTACAATTGGGTAATTAGGCGCTTTTGCCAAATAAATGAAAAAATTAAAAGATAATTAAAGAAATTTAACAAGAAAAAATATAATTCGTGTCATTCGTTGCAACAATTCTCACATTCTACTTCAGCTCATTATTTTTTAAATTTTTTTTTTAAATTTAAATTTAATTCAAAAATATTTGTGTGGTGGAAAAAAAAAAGAAAAAAAAAAAAACAATAATCTTGTCGATTTGAAACCATCGCGTAATTTATCTAAAGATTATTTTTCATCTGTACGCTATTTCCAACACATGAATAAACACAATAAAATTTAACTTTTTTAATTAAATAAATTTTTCTTATTTTACTTTTTTGGATTAATCTATTTTAAGTTAAGCTCTAGAAGCTATTTCTTAGTTATTCTACAAGTGATCAGAGTAAAAAAAACGCTTTGAAAAATGTGTAATTTAAGGCAAATAAATGATTAACTATACTGAACAAAGCGATCATATGCGAAACAAAATAAAACAACAGCACGAACAACAACAAGTGAAGTCACCCGCGTAATTTTATTAAAAATTTTTTTTTAATTTTATTACAAAGAAATAAAGAAGAAGAGAAATCCATTAATTATCATTTTCTAAAAATAAAATGAAAAATCTATTTAATACATGATACACAGTCATCATCTCTCTAGTTTAGTGGTTCTCACACGATATGATAATAATAATAATAATAAATAAAAACAATAAATAAACAATAAAATCCGCGTCCAAACTTAATTACATCAACGCCGGATATGAAAACGGTAAAACAAAAACAAAAAAAAAAAAAAAAAACGCACGAAATAAATAATTTTTTTATTTTTATTCATAAATTTAATAAAAAAAAATTTTTAAACTTAAAAATGTTCAACCATGAGTAATTCTTCATTAGCGATATGCTGCTTATTTCCCAGTTTATTGTTAACACAAAAATTCACCGAAAAATAATTTAATTTTTATTTCGCTACAATCACAAATCTAAATTTATAAAAAATTAACAAAAAAAAAAAAAAAAAATGCATTAATTATAAACAATAATAATAATAATAATAATAAAACAAAAGATTTTACTTAAGTGATAACAATTATTTTTACTTAATTTTAAATTTAATTAACTTATTGATTCATACTTAATTCTCGAAAGTTGTAAACAACAGCGCAACGTACAAATAAATATTTTTGACAAATTCCTTGACTTCCTTGTTTTACATTGCAGCAACTGATTACTAATTATAGATAATAATTGAGGTTTTTCAGTTTTTAACATCTAGTGTTTAATTCTTAAAAAAAATCTATCCGATTTAAGTGTGTAATAAAAATTAGAAAATAAAACAATTTTAACAACGATCACTACCCTAAAAAAAAAAATTACGTTGAACAGAAAAATGTATTTCGAAAAAGTTATTGCCGAGAAAAAATTGCTAAGAAAATTGATTCCAATCTTATTAACACAAATTAAATAAAAAACAAAAAATCTAAAATAATTAATATTATTTAATCAGGTAAATTGTATAGAAATAAATATAAAAATAAGCAAACAAGTATTTAGAGAATACAATTAAAAATGAAGTAAGCATGAAATTTTCTCACACTTCTTTTTGACCTGTGTGTTGTTATGCTATTCGCTCAATTTTTTTTTTTTTATTATTATTTAATCATTTTTGCTTTATTTACATTAATTTTTAATTCACTCTGTTATCATTTATAAATCAAATCAGAATAAAAAATAAAATAAAATAAAATAATAAGATTGAAAAGAGAATGTTGCAGTGTGCAGTTTGCACAAAAATCTACAAATATTTTAACAAGAAAAACATATAAACAGCATAAAAATGTTAATCATGGCGTTGTTTTATTTATTTTTATTTTTATTTTTATTATTCTTAAATAAATAAATAAACGTAGCGAATGAAAAAAAAAGAAGTTTAAATTGCATATCGGTTAATTGAAATAAAAATAAAGAAAAAAAAAAAATAATTTTTTTTATAGTTTAATACAGGTGAGTAATTTTGTTATTTCTACCTGACTTTGTGGTTTTATTTTTTCTTTATTATTTTCTTTGTATGCTTTTAATTAAAAAAAAAAAAAAAAAAAAACTAAAATGACAAGATCACACCTCTTGAATAAAACGAAAAAAAAAAATAAAAAAGAAGCAAAAACGAAGCTAATTCATTATACTTTGCTGACTAGATTTTTATTTCTTGTTGATTTAATTTTTATTATATAGTTTTTCTGTTTTTTTTTGTTTTATTCTTAAAAACAATCGGAAATATATAATAATGTATATATGCGGAATACGATCCCGGTTTGGATTAAACAACACAACACAACACAACATAATTTTTTATTTCTTTTATAAATACGAAAATTTGTTATATATAGTTCCACATTAACACAATAGATTTTTATGGTTCGCTAAGTATAAAATAAATATTGTATTCAGTTTCAGTTGAAACAAACTAAATATATATTCGATATGTCTACTGTTTTACTTATTTTCGTTGTTTTTTTTTTATTAAATAAATTATTTTATACTGTTTTCCTATATACATAATAATAATAATAATAATAATAATAATAATAATATATTAACCAAAATAAAACAGCAAAACGACAAACGTTATACACCTTACGATAGAAAAAAAAGAAGATAATCAAAAGAAAATTAATTAAATATACGATGTGAATTTTAAAGATTACAATTAATAAAAGCAATGAATCTTTTTCAATGGTTTCTTTTTTAATTTTATATATATTTATTTAATTGTAATACATTAAAACCGTAGAAAATTCAATAATTTTTTCTATGTATGAATATTTATTAACGCCTTGTGAAAAATTATAAAAAAATATATATTTATTTGTATTATTAGTAAATTTACCGCGAATACAATAACTATTCTTTTGAATGCACATACAACAACAATAACAACAAGAGAACACCACATAGTATTAATTAATTTCTCTTTAATTATTAACGCGATTGTACAATATTTATCTGATTTTATTTAATGTTTTCTAAAAATTATTTTTTTTCTATTAAAACAATATAAAGAAAACCAACTGTAATTGTCGTCGTTTTTGTTTTTTGTTAAGTTCTTTAAGACAGCACAGTTTCATTTTTTTATTTTAAATAAAAAAAAAAAAAGAAAATTTGCATGTTTCGTTATAATTTTTAATGATTTATTATTTTTAAGTTTGTTTAACCGATTATAAAAAAGAATTCAAATACGAGATGTTGAACTTTTGTGTTATTTTTAATTACAGAATTTTATGTTTCCTTTGATCGCTTATGAACTTTATGCTAAGTAACTAATCAATGATTACACTTTGTTGGTTTTATGGTATAATTTCCATCAAAAAAAAAAAAAAAAAAATGAATACAAAAGAATAATTTAATAATTTTAAGCAACAATTAAGTTATAGAACCAAAAAAAAAAAATAAAAATTAAATCAAATTCCCACGATTAAACATACATATATATATATTTTATTTTTTTTTTTTAATCATTAATTTTCCAAAGTCATTGACAACGCGTAAGTTTATTTGTGGAAAAAATTCTTTTTTTTTTATATTGTTAAACGTTAAACGTTAAATGTAAAGCGCGAATTATAGGGTAGAAATAATATAAAATTGGATAATTTTTTTCTTTTTTTTGGTTGTATGATAATATTACGTGTGTAAGCTCTACCCCTCATCTGTTGGTATGTTATTATCATGTGGTATAGTGGAGTATTGTATACCTATTACTAAACATGAGGAAGCGCGCTAACAAAGTACAACCGCACCAGGCGGATTGTGTATATTGGCGTGCTATATTGACGCATTATGTTTAAATTTCTTTCAATTTTTTTTTTTTGCAAATTTTTCTACATATTTTTTTTTATATGTACATTTGGGGTAAAGATGAAATAAAAATAAAATAAAATAAAATAATAAATGTTTAAAGAGAAATGTAAAGTGAAAATCAGTCTATTCAGAATTTAAAATTAAGTGCTTTTTAGAAGAAATAAAAAAAAAAAAAAAAAAAAAAAAACGCGTGCAAAGTGAACAAAATAAAATAATATTCCTTTATGTTATGCGTATTTATATCCTAATATATATATAAATATAAAATTTAGCCCTTAACTCACAAAAAAAAAGAAAGAAAGTACAGAAAAACCAATGTGAATATGTTTTGCGGTTTTTTTTTTTTTTGTTCCTTCTCTGTACTTTCTTTTATTATTATTATTATTATATTTATAGAAAGTAGGATGCTGGCTGATGGTTGATGGGTTTTTTGTATACTATATATTGGGTATTCTTTATATTTATTATTTCTGTAAAAAAAATGAAAAAAAAAGTTTATAATAAATTTATAATAACTTTAGAGCTCATGCGGTGGTTGTTGTTGCCATTGCTTGTGGTTGTTTCTATACAAAAAAAAAATTATTCAAAAAACATAAAAAAAGGCGGTTATATGTATTTATTCAATTTTTCTCTTCTTCCACCTACTTTTTTTTTTGCGTTAAAGCTTTAAAATATTTATAAAAAAAAAGAAACAAAACAATAAAGATGTATTAAACAATTTTTTTAACAAACAATTTAACTGTGGTTGCTCTCTTATTTGCCCTCCGAAATCTTAAATATTTTAACGAATAAAATAAAAGAAGAAATTCTTTGTTATTGTTGTTAGTTAAAATTAAATCAAGGATAATAAATAAATAGAGGAAAAATAAAAATGAAAGAGTTTATATGTTGGAGGGAAATTAAATTTTAAAGCAAAAATATATTGTCGCGGTAATTGTTTGTTTAATATTCTGCACGATTTCGGAGCATCGATGCATTAAATCGCTAAATGCTGTTTTACCTACAGCAGTTAAAGGCTGCTCATGTAGAATACCTGTTTTATACTTATATTCTTCACTCGTCTTGATTTTTGTATGAGGGAAATTTATTGTAAATGAGGTTGTTGTCAACGATTGTTAACCCTATTGAAGCGCGCCTTCATCCTACCAACGAAAAGATTTTCATCGTCTTTCGAATACAACATTTGTTACAATTTCTTCTCTTATATTTATTTCTAAATGTACGACACACAATAAACAACAACTTTGCACAAATAGATTTTCTTCTTATAATTGAAAAAGCACTAGAAAAATACAAAAAAAAAATACAAAAATCTTTAATGTATTATCAAAAGTGCAAAAACTCTGTTTTCTTAATTTTCGATGTGACAGCAAAAAAAAAATTAGAAAATAAAATAAAACTAAAATCGTATCTACTATTAATTTGAATTTGAATTTTTTTTTTCTATTTTCAAAAAATCGACAGTGCGCGAATATTTATTTCGCTTAACAAATAAACTTTCTTAATTTTTTCCTATGCAATAAACAAAAAAAATAAAAACAAACAAGCAGAATACAGAAAAGTTTTTCTATAAGAACTTTTAATAGTAATGAAAAAAAAAAAAAATTCTTTTTTTCTTTCACTACACAGAAAACTTTTTCCATTTCATTCTATAAAATGTTTTTTGTAATCAAGTAAAAATATGTTTTCCTTTCGTTCCCTCAGAAAGTTCAATCAAAAGAGTTACACAAAATATGCGACTATAAATAATAATAAATTTATTAAAAATATGCAATTATGTAAAATAAGACTTTTGATGTCTCGTCTTTCGTGTTGACGTTGTCGTCGCTTAGTTTTCTCCTCCTTATGCTGCCTTTACTACAAACATTGTTGCTTTTTTATTAACAATTTTCCGTTTATTTATTTATTTATTTATTTTTTGTGTGTTATTTCCCATTTAGAAATTTGTTAAATTAATGATTCAGTAATGATTGAAAATATCATGAAATAATTGAAGCGAATAAACTTGCAGAGCAAAAATTATAAAAAAAAGATTATTTTTCTTTTCTTTTTTTTTTTTTTGAAACATACAAACGCTATATACACGTCAACAAGTTTTATGCATACTTGAGATATTTAATTTCTGTGAAATGGTGAGAAAGGAAATTCATAGTAACATTTAAATGTTTTGTTACATCTTCATTCCTATTTCGTTAGACATACATCCATATACAAACACTGTTGTATGATAATTTTAGCATTTTACTTACTTTCCGTACAATGTGAAGAAAATTATTTTCTAAATTATTTTCCTCTATCCTAATAAAAGATTTAAATTGTCAACCGGGGTGTCGACACATCTTTTGTACGAGCGAACACAAAATGATGAAAAATATTAATGAAAATATCTATAGATTAGTAAAATACAGAAATTATTTCAACAACTTGATTTTATTACTTGAAAGAATATTTATTAAAATTGAATAAGAAAAAATCATGATTCCGGATAGTAAATAGTAAAAAATGTTTGTTTACCACAACAGATCACTATAATTAAGCCTTCGATAATGTGAAGCCAGAGAGAGAGTAAGAGAGGAAGCAAACATAAAAGTTAATTTAAGTAGTTAAAGTGATAAACTAACATCATAAAATACTTAAATAATAATATTTCGTCAAAGAAATAGAATTTTTTTTTTTTTTTTTGTTATTCCCCTATCAATAACTTCTAATATTCGGGGAAAATTATAGTTAATATACGTGCGTGTGTTCGATGTGCTTCTTTGCTTTCATTTATTAGATAATGTATCATCCTAAATGCAACATTATTGAACTCACTTTTATTACAAAAGCAACCAACAAAAATATAACGAAAAAAATAAAAATAAAAAAATCCATTTATATTTGGCAAAAAATCTATAGAATATTATGGGGAATGACACATTAGCGCGTTGTCCTGTTAGTAACATTAAGTATAATCAAACAACAACAATTACATGAATAAAAATGAAATGAACAAGAAAATGTATCTAATAAACATCCCTTAATGGGCTAATACTGTTGAAAGACCAATGATTTTATATATATATATATAGATTATTCAATAAAATATTGCAAAGTTATTATTTCTCTTCTGTTTCTCGTCTGATAATGGCACCCAAGTAATAATCCAAGATAAATATAAAATATATTATCTAATGATATATATGTATCTATGTATGTAATGCAATCATAACATAATAGCAATATGGCAAAGAGAAGCAGAAAATCACTATAATAAATAATTTTTTTTTTTTTTTTTTATGATTATTTTCCGCTAAGAAAAGAGGCAAGAAATACTGAAAGAAGAAGAAGAAGAAGTAGAAAAAAAATTGTCTATTAAGATTAATATATATTTTTATTATCATTTTTATAAGAATAATAATTATTATTATTATTATCATTATTGCTATAATCGAATTTTTATCACATAATGATAAAAACAATGAATTACTGTTTGCAAAAAAAAAAAAACTAAAAACAAAAATGTTTTTTTTTGGTTTTCCTCTAAATAATCGAATAATAATGATTTTTCTCTATGGTTAATAACTAAATGGGAAATTTCTTCCTCATTTGTTTTTTTTTTCTTTTTCTGTATCCTTGTACAGGTATCGCGCTTTGTATATTTTGTTAAAGAAATTTTATTTTTCGTTACCGTTAAAACAAATTAAATCGTAAGAAACCAGCGAGAAAATGTTTTTTTTTCCTCTTCTTATCAATGTTGGTTGTTGTGTTGTATTTATATTTTTTTAACATTTTAATATTGTGCCAAAGGGGACAAAAATTCAGTTGATGTCATAAAAATGTAATTGCAAACGCTTATTAGTATCTTATCAAAAATTTGTGTGTCTTCATTTTAATAATTTTTTTTTTTTTTTTTTTATAAATGAATTGTATTCGTCATTGTACAACCTGTACCCAAGGTATGGTTTGTATCCACGATTCCAATGTAGAACAGGGGAAAATTTTTATAAAAAATAATTTTTTTAAGGACATTTAAGGACACGTAAGAAGAAAAAAAAAATGTTTATAGAAAAAACAAAACAACAGAGAAAATATTAATAAATAAATGGAGAAAATCCTCTCCTCAATGAATATTTGCCCATCTATGTCATATCGAGACAAAGTCGTTCAATTTATGTTTTCGTCTATCATTTGTGTAGGTGGAGTGGAGACTGTTTGGTGGTAATGGCCACGGTGACTTAGATCGTTTCTTTTAAAATTAAAATCGCTTCAAGCTAAAAATCATTTTCATTACAACCTGAAAATTTTTCAACGAAATAATAAGAAAAATAAAAACCCCTACGAAAAGTGTGGGTGTTTAATAAATACAACCGCCACATTACGTTACGCTACGATATTTTATTTTAAATACAAAAAAAAAAAATGAAAAATGAAAAATATATTATAATCATAATAAAAAATAAGGTAAATGGCGAAGTCCTATTTCTTCATCATGAGACGAACAGAAAATAGATAGATTTTTCTGAAATTATCAGAAATAAACTTATTAAAATTTCATTATTAACAATTTTTTCTTCTTCTTATTCTCAAAATATAAATCCATGCAGTGTACGATGATAATTTAAATAAATAAAAAAATAAATTTTTCACGGAGGTAAGAAATAAAAAAAACTTTGATTTGTATTATTGTGTGTGTGTGTCCTAAATTTCTGCCGGAGTGAGTGTAAAATAATTTGTGGTAAATCACTGATTGCTTTTTAAACAAGTAGACAAGAAAAATCTAAATTTCATTAGGGCAGTAAAAGTTTCATCAACATACCTACATAGAATATTTTAAGAAGTTTCTGTCTTATTAATAAACAACCAGCAAAAACGAAAATATTCCTAAATTAAATGAATTGGAAAATTGATAAAGAAAAAAGAATTTTTTTTATGCAAAGTAAAGTAAATGCCAACATATATGTTTATAAATAATAAAAGGAAAAACTCAACCCATTAAATGGTGTAAAAACATAAAAAAGGAGATGACAAAACAAGATGTATCGCCCGTGCGACTAGTAAATAAAAATAAAAATATATTCTTGATATTTTATGTAAGAGGATCGTTGCCTGGTATACATATCTCTGGTATATATGGTTTAGTGAAAAGTGGCCGTTTCTTTTCACTTAGCGTTTTCCTTAGTCTCATTCTCATCGTATTTTTACTATCATTTCAGACTGTCGTTCTAACGTTTGTGTTTTTACAAGATTTTTATATTTTTTAAGAGACCACCTATGTCCGCCTGTTGACTAAACAACATTCACATATTACTGTTACACATTCCACCATATTTATAATATTCTGACAAACCAGCTAAGCAAACATAATATTTTTCTTCTTTCACTAAAAACCCAGCAAAATATATATATAAACAACAACAACAACAACAGCATCAAAAAATTGAATAAAAGTTTACGATTTTTTTACTATCGTCAAAGAAAGATTCATTTAGTCATTGACAGCTTGAAATTACTTTGGCATCCACAAAATATAAATAAAATAAAAAATTATGTACATACAGTGTGTGTGTGTGTTTTTTTTTTTTTTTTTTTTTTCTCATCTTAAATAATATATTATTCATTTGTTTTGTTGGTTGCTTGACTAAGGGGTATAACGCGATGACGAGGTGTACTCTAAACATTCCGCTGTCATACATCACGCACAGATATAGTAATATATATTTACTATGGATGAATAGTAATAAAAGGTAGTATGTACATATATATATATATATATATTTTTACGATTATTTTACTGTAATGGAAACGAAATGAATTTCTATCAGCATTAGAAAAAGTAAAATTACTGAAATGTTGTCGTCATCATTGTCAAAATTTCTACTTTTAGCAAAAGAATAAATAAAAATAAAAATAAAAAACTTTAAGTTAGAAGAAAGTATATAGTATCATTTACTATAAAATAAAATAAAAAAACAAAGCTAAAGAATAAGAAAAAGGACAATAAAACATTGTGCAAAGGACTTTTATCCATCAATTGTAGTGAAAATTCAACTAACCCGAAATGGTGTTATCTAATAAAATCGTATTTACTATTACTCTGTTAATAATAATAATTTTTCTCTTTATTGATTTTTCAGGACAATAAAAGGTTAAAACCTGATTTTATTTAGTAACATAACTCATTACTTTATTATGAAGACAACGTCAATAAAATTTCTAATTATAAAGCAATAAAGCACTGTACGAAAATGTTAAAGAATTTCATTTATAGTTAATTAATTAATTTATGTTAAATTATATATATATATAATATAATAAATGTTCAACAATTCACATGAAATACAGAAATATATAATCATAATAAATAAAATAAACGTAAAAGAAAATTAAACCGATGGACCATTCATATATGGTTGGTGGTGGTTGCTTGCTTGCTATTTGGTAAAATATCTTTTACGTTGTCTTATCGCGAAAAATAATAAAAAAAAGAATAAGAAAATATTACTTTCTAATAAACATTATGGTTCATCTTATTACATATATATATATATTATCATTATTCAGGATCCTACAAAGCACCCACATTCACTACGTGAAAAAAAAAAAAACAAAAAAAACGAAGAAATGAAAACACAAACCATCGCCTAGTGTCTAGTCATTTTCTATATAATATTATTATATACCAATCATAAGTTACCATTAATTCTTAAAGATTGACAATATATATGATGTAATTTTCATCAGGAACAAATCAATAGTTACGACTTGTTCATAAAAATCATTCTTTTAGTGTGCTACCCATATCTCGTATTTTTATATAATAATGGTAAATAGTGAAATCTCACTTTATGGTTAGTTTTACCTTAAATTTTTCCTTCTTAAACCACCCAATGCAGGGTAATGCCAAAAAGAATAGAAATAGAACAAAAATAATTTTTTTATAGAAATAGAGTCTATTTTTGTAGCACCCTTTAATAAATACAAATAAAAGTGTAATAATAATAAAATGACCTCATTCCTGGTAAGAAAAAATATCACTTCGTTTCTGGCTAGTCTTTGATCCTTTACAGTAACAGTATATTATAGCACTCATTCTCACTAGAAAAAAATAAAATACAAATAGAAATAGCGTCGCTGAGTAACGCTAACCATAGAATCGCAGGAAAACTTACCCCTGCTATAGTAAAAAAAAAAAATACATAACAGTTAAGCCATCAGTTCCATTTACTTATATAAAACCCTGATACCTCTTGCTACATTATTTCTTTCATTTATAACAAACTCATAAAATCTAATATACTTGTCGAAAGCAACAAAATAATAAAAAAAAAAAAATTCTTTCTTTCTATTATTGAACAGAAGTTAATTTTCTTTACTTCCAACATTAATTCACCTTTAACAAATTAATAACAATAACCATAATTATAATAATAATTCCATGTTATTGTTCGATAATAGTATTAGCAAAAAACTGATTAAAATTTAATAAATAAACCGCACACGTTTCACACTAAACACAAAAAAATAAAACGATTTTCGTGGTTCTGTTTTTATTTTCTTTGAACAAATTGCGAATTTTCCATACAACAAAACATGTTTTGTTTGATAAAAAAAAAAAAAAAAACAAAACAAAAATTATGTTTCAAAGGTATTTTCAGTAAATAAAATGAAAACAACTAGTGGAAATAACCAAAAAAAAAAAATTATTTATTTACATAATGAAAAGCTAAAAAAAAAAAAAAAAAAACATACACAAAACACTGTATAAATTCTGACCATTAATCAAAACACAACAAAACAGAAATAAATAAATATTGAACGTGAAAATAACAACACGAATAATAACAAAATGAGTTCAATTAACACGTCCGTTATAATTTTTTTTTTATTTCGCTTTAAAATCACATCCAATTCAATTCAATAGGAAAAAATGTATTTTTTTTTTTATATCATCGACTATAGGTCAGTTATTAAATCAACATATGATGTAACATAAAATCGGCACCCCATTCAAAATCAAAAAACAACAAAAAATATTATTAACCAATATTAGTCAGCTATAAATTTACCTGACTTCACGTTCGGTAATTATTTATTTCCTGTTATTTTTGTTCTGTTTTTCGTGTACAATACTAAAAATATTTCGCAAAACTAATTTATAAACAAAACTAGAACCCAAAAAAAAAAAAAAAAAACGAAATCAATTACATTACCTTTTGTGGCACTTAATGTGTAAAATATATTTTTGCTTGCTTTAGTTTTTAACAAATAGTGAATTTACGTTGAAAATATTCAACAAAACGACCCAACAACCACGTATTTGTCGATTGGAAAATTCAAAAACAACAAACACATTGTTGCAAATGCAAAAGCACGAACATGTTTACATTTATCAGATAATTAAGTGAAATAATAATATAATATAGCCAGCCAGCATATATATTTTGTGTTTGCGATAAATTTTCGGTTTTTTTTTTTATTTTATTTTATTTTATTCGCTTTTAATTCATCCGACAAATATACTATTTAATTACATTACATTTCATTAAATTTTCGTTAGATTCAATAGCAGCAAACATAAGCAAATGATTTCTCTTTTTTTCTGTTTATTAATTTTCCATATGGTAAATTATATTTACCAAGGGGACGTGGTAATTTTCCTTTTTTATTTTTATTTTCTCTATGCTAATTTGAGAAAAATTGATATGAATAGTCTTTAGATGATTCTACCTTTGCAGAGAGTGGAGTTTATTCTATTTATTTAATTTAAATTAAAAAAAAAAAATTCTTCTTTTTTTATTTTCATCATAAATCAGTTTTGTTTAAACTTTGTATCTATTCCACCCCCATACCAAACCAAGCAAACAAAAATATATTGTGCTTGAAAGCAAATAGCCAGTTACATGAATTGGGTGACCATAGTAAAAATAACACCGTTCTGGTGGTATTCAGCGGTTAACGGACGACTGGTAATTAATTTGCTAAGATAGCAATGCATTTGTTAAATTCTCTACAGAGTCGAAGATTAAATTAAATTTTTTTTTATGCATTAAAACAGAGACGAGAATTTTAATTATTTTTTTTTTTTCCTTTTTTTTTTTTGTTTGCTAAAAAAAGGTAAATTTTATGTGAGATGTGTTATCTCCTACATGAAAAATCAATAATTAAAATTATTTCCTATTAATTTTATTTCTTTTTTTTGCTGACAACAATGAACTGTTTTGTAAATTCTGTCACCATCTGCTTCTTACCGGAAAAATTTACTTTTTTTTTTTTTTTTTTTTGTTATATTCTTATACGAAATATAAAACCCAACTCATAATAGAATTCTCTAGCTGTCATCCCACATTTATTTGTTTTGTTTTAAAAAGAAGCAAAAAAATAAAATAAAATAAAATAAAATCCTTCCTTGTTTTCTTGTTGGATGGTGAATATGGTTATGGTAGTTAGATGATGGTGGTTATTTATCTGCCATTAGCATTAAACTTATTTTAATTTTCTATAACAATAATTTTTGGTCGATGTTTATTAAATACAAATACAACCAAGAAGAAGAACAACAAGAGTACAAAAATAATTGGCAGATGTGCTCGTGTACATGCAAATTTTTGGAATTTTCAATTATATAATCTATTGATTAGCGAACAACAAATAAAAATAAAAATAAAACAGAAATGTTAATAACAAATGAAAGGAGTTTTATTGTTAAGCTCACCTCAAGGTATTCTTTTTCTACACTGTTATATATACTTTGTTCAGAAATTAGGCCCTAGGCTAAAAAATTGTACCTTTGACGAACTTATTGATATTTTTTTTTTTTTTTTTTATATTTTTAACATTTCTATTACTTCATTCTAATGAATGAATTACATAAAACGAATAATAATTAATTAGTAATACGTAATAAACATAAAGTAATTAAAGTGATGAGAGTGATAACAATTAAAAAGTAATTAATCGATCAAGTCAGTAATAATCATCGATTAGTTTTATTAAATAATAAACAAGTAAGTAACAGTGTAATTATAATCAGCATGTACCTATCAGCTATAAATATACAATTTAGTGAAAACAGTTTTGTAACCATTGTCTTACAACAAGCCTAAGGCAATAAACATATAATATCTATATTATGGTATATAGGGTATAGAATATAATCGAAGAGTATAATGACGCAATGACAATATGTTTCATTGTTTCGATCCATAATATTTATTAAAAATTTTTATACAATTCTCGTCGTTCAATACTGAACGGATTTTATTAAACATAAAAAGTAATGAAATATTCATCTTTTTGATGTTGTTTATCCTCCTTATCTTTGTTGTTAAGTAATAATTTTAAATTTACAATAAAAAAAAAAAAATTGTTTATAGAATGTTGTCATCCCTAAAAAAAAAATCTTTAATTTCATGCAGTTCAAGAGTCAAAACCTAATGGAAACATAATCGATAAACAACATCGCATATAAAAAATAAAAAAAAATATTTGATAATAAATTAAACATGTTTTGATGAGAAATTATGTGATAGATTAGATTGGGGTTGGTTTCTCTCAAGTCAATGCCATCTTTTTTATATTTATTTATTTTAATTTTTAAAACACAAATTGAAAATCAATGTTACTTACCCGCCGTGTACATTTTTTTTTTTTTCAATTATTTTCAATTTTTTTTTTCATACAATTATAAACTAGCTTAGGGGTTAAAAATAAATACGTTTACTTTACTACGTGTATTATATATTCAAAATATATTTCAATTAGTTTGTATATTAATATTATTATTATTATAGAATATTTCCTAAAATACCACCCAACAAAATATTAGTTTATATGTAAATTATGATTTGTCAACAAAACTGTTCGATTTAATAAATATTTATTCAAATTAACCCTTAGCACGAAAATTTATGTTTAACTACAAGTGTTACTATTTTAAATCAATCATGATCGTCAAACAAACTCCTTATTATTATTATTATTATTAGGAATATTACGATTGAATTAATATGTATGTTAGTGTTAAGACGAGTTTTCTATAGAATTTCATTCATATTCTAAAATATAAATTAATTTTAATTTTAATTTTAATTCATCAACATCGCATCTCATCATTTACATAGCTATAGATAGATATTAAAAAAAAAATAAAAATAAATAAATAAAATAATAGTAAAACCAGAAGAATGCTTAGATTAAATTAAATATTTGATTAGAGGAGTCGTAAACTAGAAATTTATATTTCATTTAAAATTAAATAATGTAATATAATGTGTATTGCATATTAATGAATTTTGAAACGCTAATCAAATTTGTAGAATCAATCAATTGTCTATCTTAATTGTTTTATTTTATACAACATTTCGTCATGCTAAGGAGAAACTTAATTAACTAACGAGACATGTTAAAAACATTCAAATCATTCTAATAATTCCTTTCTATAAAACCAATTCCCATTCTATAATTTTAATTAAATAATTTTTATTCAAGCATTGAATGTACTTAGGAATAAAATTAACTAACTAACTAATGAAAAATAAATCTTTTTTTTTTTTTTTTTTTACTGATGACATGGAATTTAGTCTTCTTTATAACACACAGAGAAGAAAAAAAATTGTTATAAATTGATTGATCGATGATTGTAATTGTATTATTAGCTTTAACTTTCTTATTTTTCTATTTTTTTATTAAATTTATTAACTGTTTGATTGATTAATCAATCACTAAATTAATATTGTTCTATGACTAATTGAGCTAAAAATTAATGATTAAAGATGAAAATTATATTGGCTTTCTGTTGCTGTAATGGACATTGGAAAAATAGGAAAATATTGTGGAATTTTCATGTTCAAACAGCTGAATATCAAAAAATTTGTACCACAGTCTATTATTTTATATTTTTTCCAGTTAGCTAATTTAATTTTAAATAACAAAATCTAAATACAAAAATTCTACGAGAAAATTTGTACGATTTATAATAATTATAGTGCAATAACTACCCAATATATTTTAACACAATAATTTCTGATTGATAAACATTACCAGTTCTAATTAATATTTGATTTTTCAGGTAGAATTGTTAACGTGACATAATGATAGATTTCAGTGTTAATGCTAAGCCTAACATAACATAATAATATTGCACAAAACAAAGCAAGTCATCATCAACAACAGCACAAACTCCCTATTAAAATATTTTTTTTTTATTTATCTCCAATAAATGTTACAATATGTTTTTGTATTTGTTTATTTTATTTTATTTTTTCTAATAAAGGATTGATGTGTCTATTACGATGATGATAGATCGATTTTGATTAATATATATATATATATTTTTGTGTTGTACACGGGTGCGCCGTTGCCATGTATATATACTCTCCTTAGTAAAGTAAATAAATCAAAAATTACATTAAAAATACAAAAAAAAAAAAACATTTTTCAATTCAATCATTTCATTATTTTTATGACATATTACATACATCATAGAAAATTTAATAATAAATAAAATAAATTGCTCTACATCAAACAATACATAACATATTTATGTTTTTTTTTTTTTTTTTATTTAATTGATGGTTTTATTTATTTTTAATTATGATATTATTGCTATTTATATTTTTATTACGTGTTAAATAAATAAATAATATTTTTTATTAATTATTATTATTATTATTATTATTAATTTGATGCTAATTTAGTAATTATTTTGATAAACCATATAAAACAGCAAGCAAACATTGTATTGTATTTTTTTTTTAATAATAATAATAATAATTTTAATTACATAAAACATTTCCTAATTATATTTATTTATATTACTATCTGTGCACATTAACATTATTTTTATTTAACACAGTGCATTTCTGTTTTGTATTTTTTTTTTTTTGTTTTTATTAATATAAAAATTTCTTTACAAAACAGATTAAATTAAATTTAATTTAATAATTAAATTAGAGTTAGAGTTAGATGTCGCGTATATTTCACATAAAACGAGATTTAATTCTCATATTAGCATAACGAACAACAAACAAACAAAAACAAAAAAAAAACGAAGAAATGTTATGCAGTCGTCCGCTAACTGATTCGCGCCCCAGACAAAAGATGAAAAAGAATTGGCCACAAACTGCACATATCTCATGTATTTAAATTTGCATAGCCACACTTCCTACATATTAAAAAAAATTAATTTCTGTTTCTCTTTTTAAGAACAACAACCAACGAGTATTCTAGATGATTTAAATTTTATTATAAAACGAAAAAACTAATTGTTATCCCTTTTTATTTTTTTTTTAATGTACACAGAAACGAAAAAAAAAAAACATAAACAACATAAGTAGAACGCACTGTCAGGGTAGAGAGAGAGTACTTTGTTGGGCATTTGTGACTTTGCAACGCTTTTCTTTTATCATAATTTTATTTATTTTAATTTTTAAAGCTTTTTACAATGCTTTGTGAAGCTAGAACAATTTTTATTTTTAATATATAAAAAGTAAAATAATAATTATGATAATATGGAGGCAAAAAAAAAAAGAAAAAGAGAAATTCTTTCATAATTTATATTAAAAAAAAAATAAAAAGAAAGAAAAATTAAAATAGAAATTCTTAACGGGACAACAAACATGCAAATAAAATCACATACATTGGATGACGACGACGACGCAAGCATCCAGTAGTGACCGCACGTATCTTTTTCGCTTTTTTTTACTTTTTGTTTTGTAAATTTTTCCTCTAAATACTTTTTTGTCTTTCTTTCTTTCTAAAAACAACAACCAGACGGGTTGACTATACTCCTTTCTATTTAAATATTTTTATTATATATATATATATATATATATATATTTAATTTGTTTTGTTTTGTTTTGTTTTGTTTAAAACGTAAAGGATAATAATGGTGGTTGGTTTCGGTTCTTTTATTCTGCTTTCTTTATTTTAATTTCTTTTTTATTTGAAAAATAAATTTTTTTTTTTGAGATATTTTAATTTGTTAAACAATTGTATTGCATGATATATATATTTGGATCGCGTTATACTTCTTTTTTTTTTTTTGTCGGTTAAAGTTATTCACATATGTAATTTTGTATTTTCATTTGTACAAAAGAAGGTGAATTCGCTATGTACACTCGTGCACGGTCAAAGACAAACAGTAAAAGGTTTTCTTTTTATTTAATTTTATATTTAAATAAAATGCTTGACGAATGTGTATGTATTATAATAATAATAATTATTATTATTATAATATTTTTACTATGTAATATATGTAAGGTGTATGGACCAACGATAAAAGATCCTTTACCTGCTGGCTAATATTTCTATATTTTACTTTGAAACATTTCTTTTATATTTATTATTTGGTTTTAAATTTAATTTTTAAATAAAAAATAAACAGAAAAAAAAAAACGAAACGAAAAATTTAATTTTTATTTGATTTAATTAAATTAAAATTTAATTGAATTCAATTGAAATAAACTGACAGTAGTTGGTATACTGGAAATTTTACTATTTTAAAATTTCTCGTAAACTATCTCGTTTCAAAAGATTGTAGAAGGAAATTCCAATGAATAATATAAATTTAAGCTAGACAAGAATCTTTTCGTTTTTTTTTTTTCTATTTTGTCTGTTGATGGCAGTGAATTATTTTCAAAATTATAAAAACAAACGCAGATTAGTTACCATTTATTGATTTATTTATTTTATTTTTTTCTCTAGCTGGTATATTAAACCACTTGACTTAATTTACTTGACTTGGAAAATAAACTTTATTTCAGTAACAAATTTAATATATATATATTTTTATTATTTTTTTTTTTTTTCAATCCACATAATTCATTTAAAATTCGAATTCAACCCCAACAAATCTCATTTCTATTTGGTTTTTTTTAAAGAGCAACAACGAATGAATGAAAGAATGAAAAAAAAAAATAAATAAATTAATAACTGTTGTTAAATATGTAAAAATGATTTTGTCAACGCACAAAAAAAAAAAAAAACATTTTTTTTTATAAAACAAAACAAAACAAAACATAATTTGTTTGTGACAATCGCAGTTATTTCGCATTTTATTGGTCTGATGGTTGTTTAATTTGTGTTCGATGGTTCGTCGGTCAACAGAATATTTATTTTATTTTATTTTTTTTAATCGTACAATATTTTAAAAACATTGAATTATTTTGTTATTACATGTGTCAAACGCAGTTATAAAAAGGGTAAAATATTTGGTGAATTTATTGTGTATTGAATTTGGTAGCAACTTTTCACTTTTTTTTTTTTTTTTTATTATTTTAATGATTTTTTTTTTTTATACATGATTTATTATATTTACAAATAATTACTATTTTTTTTGTTTAATTAAGTAATTAATTTATTATGCAATATAATTCAAATCCGGCAATAAATGCTTTTGTTTTTAATATAGAAAGTTCGATACGTACTAAATAATGTCCGGTCGCTAAATATTTTGGCAGCACACTTGAATCAATCACAAAATTATCGTAGGTGTAATTATTCTTAAAATAATAAATAAAAATAAATTATAATAATCAGAAGCAAAAGAAATGTGAATACTTTTGGTACGGGACACGTTCCAGGTACTGGCAAATTAGAATGTTTAACCATTTGAGGATAAACCATTTTTTCCTGTTTTATCATTTCGCATAATGGTAAACCATTTGATAATACACTGCGATCATAAGTATCGGAACTTGGTGATTTTATTTTAGCATTATATGAGGCCTAGAAAATTCCAAAATAGTTTTTTAAAAGAAAAAAGTAAAAAATAATTTATTTATCTATACCCAAATTTCATTTCCCATTGTTTTTAGGAAAACAAAATTTCCGGTCAACACAAACGTGTTTCGTTTCATCTTTTGCACTCGTAACGTATCGAAATTTATATATTCTAGATTTGATTCCTTAACTGGGACCATTTTTTCCAATTCCACATTATACAGATCCTACTTAAATTTAATTTTTTTTTTTATTTATTTCATCAAAGAACTTTTTTGCAAATTTATTTATTATTTTTATTTTATTTTTTTTTTTTTAAATTACCCCAAATAATCCAAAAATGTAAATATTCCATATGAAAAACGTGAAAACACCTTTGAAAAACATTTTTTATTTCGTTTTATTTTATTCAATTTGTTTTATGCCACAATACACAAACGGGTCACTAGCTGGAGATACATTAGCAAAAAATTTTAGAAACTTTTTGATTTTATTAACCAGAGAATTAATGTTTCGTGATTAATAAATAAATCTGATTGCGCTATCAGATGTTTATCTAGCAAATATGTTGTTAATTTAATAAAAAAAAAAAAAAAAAAATTCCCATTCCCATTCATATTTATTGAAATTGATTTTTGGCACGACATTAAGAATATAAAAACAATACTTGATAATAATGATAACAAGGGCACCATGATACATAATAAAAATAAAAATAAATAAATAAAATAATAAATCTCTCATTAACCAGAATCGCAACATCAATTAATTAGTGTAATTGCTATTGTTAATACAATTTCCCATTTATTATTCAACAGAAACAACAAGTAAGTAACACGAAAATAAAATTTTCAATCAAATTAATCTTTTGTTTCTATTAAAATGCATTTTGATTATGTGTATAGAATTTTGTCGCTCATTTGTAATGAAAAAAAAAAAAAAACATTTTATTTATAAAATTCAATGGTTGCTTATGGCTAAAGGTATTGAAGTTATGTCATCCGTGGAAATTAATTAAAAAACACATTTATTTTTTCCACCCACTATTTGATTCGTTTATGAAAAAAGAAAAGAAAAAAAAAATCAAAACAAGAGAATTTTATTTTTGTTCCTTTTCCTTTGCTTTGCTTCCTTGCATTCAACATCAACATCGGTGGTGTCGACTACAGCGATAAGTAGTGGTACTTTAGTATGTCTGATGCTGCTTCTTCTTCATCAGTGCATTTAATATTTTTATTTAAAGATCCGAATAGCCGTTTTCCGTACGTTCAAAGTGTTTTGTTTTGCTTTTTGTTGGGTGTAACGTGACAGCCTTTTGATAATTTATTTTTTTTACACAAGGACGATAGCGATAACGTGTGCAGAATCGTTACGATTAAGAAAAAACACCGCATAAAACCTCTAAGAAAAAATTATTAAAAAATTATGATTCATAATCGAGAGGCAGCAAAAAAAATTCACATTTAACGGTTTAAGTAATTCTAAGTTAATTTCCACCTGAGTGTTTGCTGCTTTTTATTTATTTTTATTTTTTATTTACATTTTATTTTCCTGCAACAAATGCGTTGATTTATTTCCGTTTGCGATATAAATATTTGTTTGGTTTTTAAGGAAATTCTTTACTAGACATTGTTATATTGTTACGCCTAGACGAGCAGTGGAATTTTCATTTTTATTTGTTTAGATTTTGTTCTGCAAAAAGAAAAATATTTATTATTTAAAATTCAGGAATAAAAAAAAAAAAAAAACTAATTGACTTGTGGTTTAATAAGCAAAAATCAACGAGAATATTACAGCCTTTTTGGGTGGTTTATTTTCTTCTTCTTTTTTTATATTTGCTTTTCAATATCAAAGCTTCTTTGATCTCGCTACACCCACACACAGCAACACATGATTTAAGTATTTGTCATATGCAAAAATAATTTCTTTTTCTTTTTCTTTTTTTTCACAACATCTCTGAATGCAGTGTGTTTCTGCTATAAAGACCGTCTATTAATATTTATTTTCTTTTTGAAAAAAAAAAAAAAACTTTTTTCACAGCTTTTACAAATTGTAATGGACAAAAAAAAAATTTATTTTAAAGTACAAGCAATGCAACAAAGTTAAAAATAAAAATAAAAATAAAAAAACGTTGCATTAATTTTATGAAAGCAATTTTTTTTGTTTCATTTCAATGTTTATTTAGATGCAACAAAAAGGAATAAAAATAAAAATAAAAATAAAAATTCTACTTTCCATTCATAGCAGAAAATATCTTTGATGGAAAAAATGTTTTTTTCATCAAAGTTAAGAATTACTATTGAATTTTTCATCATTAATAATTCACACTATGCAGCTACTAACAGTGTTCGCTTCTGACGCTGCTGCTCACAACACAGTGGTTGAACAAGATTTTTAAAAAATCAATAAATAAATTTATTTTAATTAATTTTTTTTTCTTTCTATTATGCCTCGGTTCTTCATCTCACAAATGAATAACAATTTATCATAAAAAAAAAAAAAAACAGAAGCAAAATTTGATAAAGAAAAAAATCAACATTTCAACCCTCAATCAAGGAACATAAATGAAAAAAAAAAATAAAAATTAATTTAAATAAATAAAGCCCAGTGTAGAATTAAAAAAAAACGAGAACAAAACAATAAAATCGCAGAAATTAAATCACAGAAATCAGTCAAGACACAATCTTAAAAAAGAATCGAGAAGAATGAAAAAAAAGCGAAGCAATTAATTTTCCACCCTTCTATTTTTATTTTTTTCTATAATCTTAATTAAGGCAATCGCTTCTTTCTTTTTTTTTTTTATCTTTTTTCATTTGAAGTTTAATTAACTAGATAAAAAAAAAAAAAAAAACGGAAAATAGAAACGAAAAGAAACTTCAATTCAAGCTTTTCCTGGTTCCTGGTAAAGAATGCAGGCTTAATACACGCTGAAGAGAAAATGAAAAATGTTTTACGATTAATAACGTGCGAACTAGAAACCTTTTAATAAATAATTAAATAAAAATATAATTAAAACAGCGATTAATATTAATATAAGCAAATACCTACCGATTGATTTCATCATTAAAATGCAAATCCAATTCCTGTACAAACACAGTTAAAATTCTTAGGAACTAATAAATGAATATTTATTTATTCAGCAAACCCACTGCAAATAATCTTTTTTTAAATTTTATTTAAATTAAAAATTGAAAGAAAGAAAAAAAAAAACGTTAAATTAATTCTTAAGTGACATTTGATACTAACAAATCTATTACCCAGATTCAGCCTTATCTCAAACCGCTTAATAATTTTTTTTTTTTTTTTATTCCCATTTACACAGAAAAAATGTTCAACCCTTTATTTATTTATTAATTTTTTTCTTCCTTTTCTTGTACCATTTCTCTTCTATTTTTAAATATATTTGACAGTTGAAATTGTATCACCCACCATCGGCGCACATAATATTCCAACGATGCAAGATGTTTAAGAGAAGGAAAATAATCAAGTAACCATAGAATTGTAATAGCCACAGTTAAAAATCGACAACTGCCTTTAATTAAGTCACCCTTTTTTTTTTTCGTTAATAATAATTTTCCTTTCTTTTTTTTTCTACTTTTGCCCATTTCGATACAATATTAAGATTTAAAAGGATTTCTTTGCAAGAAAAGAAATGGAACCAAAAAGGATGAAAAAATGTGATTTATTTGTTTTTCCAACCCCTTTGATTGAATGAATTTCTTTTGATTTAAATATGATGGGAAATTAACGTTACTCCACCTACCCAGTTCAAAATAGCAGAGTTCCTTTGCAAAAACAAAAAATAAAAAATAAATCAGCAAAATAAAAAAAAAAGGAAAAAAAGGAACCGAAAGAACGACTACAAAAAAAAAAAGAAAAAATTCATAATAAGAACAATTTTTAATCAAAGAATTATTTTTTTGATGAAAAGTCAACAACTGAAAATGTAATCTAATTAAACTGAAATATTGCTGCTGCCGTTGGTTTTTTTTTTTCCATTTTCCTTCTTTTCTTTTTCTTTTTTTTTTAATGTAGATAAAATACAAACAGCAATAATTAATTAATTTTTTTTTTTGATTAATTTTAGTTTAGCAAAAAAAAAAAAAAAAACAAAACAAACAGTCAATGACTTAAAGCTTTTTCCTTTTATTTTTATTTTAGTTTTCGTACAAGCGAATTATGGGAAGAAAGAAAGAAAGAAAGTTTCAGTATGCAGTATTTATACACGCAGAAGTTTTCACCAACTGACATACACCTGTCTTTAGAAACTTTGACTCTTGAAAAGTTTGAGCTTTTTTTTTTTGGCAAGCAAAAACAACAACAACGGGATATAAAAAAAAAAAACCCCAAATCCTCCATTAAACAACCAACACACATTATATATGTGGCTTTTTCAGCAAATTCTTTCTTTTTTGTTTACTTTTAACGATGACTTTGCCAAGTTTTTTTTTTTTTTTTCATAATTTCGTTACATACTTTTTGCTTAAATACATGCTTCTTACTGTGCTTTTTCCTTTATTTAAATATTTTTCTTATGCTTTTTCATTATTTCAATTTTTTTTTTTTTTTTTTTTTGCATTTTGCTGTTTGAAAGATGATGAAAATTTAGCACGTGACTGAGAAAATATTAAATATATTAAAGAAAGTTTATATGCAAATTATGTTACGTTAACAAGTTTTAAAGAGAATAAAGATTTGTTTATCTTTTTTTTTTTTTTTTAAAGGATAAATATTCCTGCTTTATATATGTTATAAAAAATTATAAAAATCAACGCCAACGAACCATTTACCTTGAATTAATGCGATAACTATTAGTAATTCTACTGTACATACCACACGAAAATTGACGTAAATTTAATTAAAAATAATCAAACGTCAATTGAATTAAAAAAAAAAAAAAAAAAATCAAAAAATCAAGAAAAAAATCAAAAAACTTTATCCGACTCACACGATATTTGAATTTTTATTTAAATTTTAAATTTTTTATTTTGTTTAATAATAAATAATAATAATTTTATTTTCAATCATTTTTATTGACATTTTATTAATACCCCGTAGGGAGCTAGAGATCAAAATGTCAATCAATTTGTGTTTTTTTTTTTTTCTTGTTCAAGAAATAATAAAAAAAAAATAAAATAAGGTAAAAGGTAGATTCGTTTCATTATATAATATATAGGTGTATGAATATATTTATATTTATTCTGATAAAGAAATTTGTTATGCTTCAGGTGTGTATCACCTTTTTTTTTTTTGAATAATTTACCGGTTTATGTAAATTTATTTATTTTTTCTACTATTGAAAAATCAATAAATATACGTTGCTCGTAATTAAGAAATTTATTTTAATACAAAAAAATGGTTTAAAACCGCTAAATTCTTTAAACTTTAATTGATGCAAATTATTATGCCATACAATTTATGATTTTTATTATAATTAAATCGATTCCAAGATATGGCTATGCAATAACAAAAATTACAAAAAAAAAAAAAAAAAAAACGAAAAGAATTAACACATTTGATCGGACAATCAAAAGCAGCAAACAGCAATTTAACAATCAAATAAATAAATAATCTTTTATGCCAACACATTCATTATTATTATTATTATTATTATTATTTATTTCATTTATAAACTTTTAATATATACCCTTCCGATCGCGTATCCAATCCATATCACATGTTTGTCAAAATCAAAACTGTCAAACTGCCAACGTATAATTTTTTATAATAAATTTTTTTTTCTTTAAATGAAATTCGATTAAAACCGGTCGATTTAATTAGAATTACAAAAAAAAAAGAGATGATAGCACGTTATTATTGGTTTATGTTTTACACATTAAGAAAAAAAAAAATACAAGAAATAAATTCTGAAACCGCCCTTTGAATAAATATCTCAAGTTCTCACTGATATTTCAGACAGAAATAACATTATTCGTTAGAGTTATATATATCGTTGCTGTTTGCTGTTGTTATTCTTGAAGTAACTTTTTTGTGAAACAAAAACATTTCAGCTTAAATATACAATTTAAAAAAGAAGGAAAAAGAAAAAAATAAATATTTTAAATCAGTGCAACAAAACTCAGGCAGTTAGTTGTCTGTTACTACATTGTAAAAAATATTTCCATATATATAATTTTCAATCAAGAATTAAAACGAAAAGAATTTTTATTTATTTATTTATCTTTTGTTTGAAATTCGCAAAACTTTTTCATTTCTCCTTCACAGAATTTACAAACCATTTTCCACCACAAAAAAAAAAAAAATATTCAAATTCAAACGCAATTGAAATAATTGACGTTAGATGATTTAAACGTTTAATATAAATAAAATTATCAGCTGGGATTTGGTTTGGGGATTATGTTTGTAAATTTTTCTGTGAGTGGTTACCAAGCTTAGCTAGAACAGAAACTTGAACAAGACAGAAAAGAAAAAAACCGAAAAACTTAACTTAACTTTAACTGAAACTAAACTTAAGCTGAACTTATATAATTAGAGGGATTAAAAGATGTTTTTTTGTTTTGCTGCTTGCTTTTCCCTTTCGGCAATATTATAATTTTTTTTTTTTTGTTTAACTAATAAACCCCGTGCACATTTTCAAAACAGCAAAATACTTATAAATTTTAATTGTGAATCGGTTCCACGGATGTTTTATAGCTAGTGTGAGTATATTTTATAATCCGATTAAAGGTAAGTAAACATAAAACATACACAAATTAAGCATAAATATTGCGACATTAAAATTTTATTAATTGTTTAAAAAAAAAAAAAAAAAAATTTGTTTATGCTAGTAAAGTTATTATTCGATTAAAAGAAAATAAACAGGAAAAGTTTATTCAGAATCCAGTAATGAATTTCCGGTGTTAATTATTTTCAATTTTTCTTATCCATGCAAGTGAATAAAATGTCACAACATTAAATCTTATGCAGTTAAAAATTACAACCATTACTACCTGAATGCTATACTGAAAAAATAAATAATAAAAATATCAGCTAATAATATGTTTTTATGTAAAAAAAAAAAAAAAAAGTGTAAAAGTAATAATCCGATAAATTGTATCTCTTAACAAATTTATAAGATGTATAGAAATTTTGTTAACATCCTTAAAATTGCTATTCACACAGAGAAGCAGCACAGAAAGCTCTTCTTCCTTAAACTTTAAGTTTAAAAAAAAAATATAAATAAATAAATAAATAAAAAGCGATAAAACAGCGTTAAAAACTTATTCAGCAGAGTAGTTTCAGCCACACTAAATCACAAAACAAAAACAATAATATATGTCTGTCTGTTAAAATATAGTTTTTCTTTTTTTATATTATTATTCTTGGTACAAACACCATAACACCATTATCCCCCATCCACCTAGAAACCAACCATACAACCACCACCACCACCACCACCACCTAAAAACAATCTTAGATACTTAACTCAAACTACAATATCAAGGAAATACCTCAAACTAATATAATCTGCTTTATATGAGTTTTGTAAAACTCTAGCACTTTAAGTAATTAATGTTTGCCTATTATAATCTCATCTAGTACTGTATAGAGCAGTGTCAACTATTTAAGCAAATTATTATTAAACTGATTAACGTCATCATACCATTCATGGGTATGACGATTACCTTTAAACACCACTTGTTTATTTTTTTACTTAACAACACGAAAAAAAAAACATTTTTTTTTTTTTGACAAAATTTTAACCTTTAACTACAGGTGAGTTAATTATAATAATAATAGTAAAAATTAAAATCAAATAAATAATAGTATAGGCACGTGCACAAACATATTAACTAATTAACCATGTATTTTCAATAAATTTATTATACAATTTATGTTAATTTTTATCATTATTCCTGTATTTGTTGTTGCTGTTGCCGTTGTTGTTGCCGTTGTTGTTGTTTTAACTTATTAATTTGATTCATCGCTTTTTTTTTTCTTTAATTTTATTTATCCAGCTTAAGTCTATTATAAATGCAAACATTTCATGAATTAATAAATATTTATGAATAGTAAAAAATAAAGGTAAAAAAAAAAAAAAATTCATTCATTCATCGGTTTGTTTTTTGTATACAATAATACCCCACCCACTTTAATGATTTTATGTTTTGGTTGTTTTATTAGTGGTGTTGTTGTTGTTGTTGTTGGTGTAATAAAATTAATAAAAAAAAAAAATAAAAAATGTGTACATGTATTTAAATACTGTTAATAATTGTTGATTAATCGAAGTGTCTGAATGTAGCTGCGTGAAACAAGCATTTATGATGACTTTAACAAATTTGTTTAAAATTTTCATCTTTTTCTTTTTTTTTTTATAGCTGTTTGGCTGTGTCGTTTAAAAACTAACAAACGAAAATTATTTATTCAAAAGAAATTCTTATTAAAAACAAAGAAAAATAAATAAATAAACGGCGCTCAGGTATCAGCCACATATTAAATTACATTCAATACAAAAAAAAAATTCTAAACTTTCTTTTCTAGAATATTAATTTTCTATATAATCATTGTTTTACGTTACTCTTAAGCTAAGTGTTTTTTAATTTTTATTTTTTACAATTTATGTACAAAGCGGATATTTTAATAATTTGTTATTTCATTAAGTAAGGTAACTTTAGGATTAAGTTAAGTAATAAAAGCTCATCAATAATTATTTTATTTTTTTTTTTGTTAACGCAACAAACAGACAATAAGAAAAGAATAAAAAAAAAGTAAAAATAAAACAAGCAGCAACTGTTACTTATGAGGTCAATCGCGCTCGCGCTTTACTTAAGCCAAGTAATGTGTAGCTTAATTCATATGAATACAAGGTAAAGGTAATAAAAATAAAAATAAAAACTTTATCTTACCAATGTATGAGTAACGATTTATTTATTTATTTCGATGGATAAGTTAAGTTACCTAAATATGTATAAAACCACGTGGGGGGGCTTAATTTTATTTTTATTATTATTATTATTAATAAATAAATTCTATGCGTGCGCAACTTCGGTAGCCATTTGTTAATATGTAAAGTGCCATCGAATCACAGTATGATTCCAATATTATTATAAAAAAATTCTGAAGATGAAAAATTAACAAATATTTGTTATAAGATTTATTTATATGTTTTCTTTCTTTCTTTTCTTTTTTTTTCTTTATTATTATGATTATTGTCTTGTGCTTTTGCTTTTATTATTATTATTATTATTATTATTATTATTATTATTATTTCCTTTAACCGATTTTTTATTACATTTAAAAAAAAGAAAGAAAGAATCAAATAAATATAAAATAAAAAAACTACAGAGACTCAGCAGTTATTGAGTCTATAACTCTTTAATCATTATAATAAATAATAATAATGAAATAAATTAAGTTAAATTAAAATGAAATTAAATTAAAACAAAATAAATATTTTATTAAAGATTTATATCATTAAAAAAAATTTAATTTGTAATTATAAATCAAAATAAATATTTATTTAATAAATTCTTTTTTGTATTAAGAAAAATTAATCATTATATATATGTTTGTGTGTGTATGTGGATTTATTATTAAAATATTATTAATTAATTATTTTGATTTATTTTTACTTATAAGAAATTTATCGATGCATTCAGTTTATTTGATTTAATTAATCCAATTAATTATATAATAAGTTAAAATAAAAATGCAACAGTTAAAAAACCAAACACTATTTACCATAATTAATAATTTAATTGCTTTGTCGTTTCTTGTTAAGGTAAAATACCTTCAGTACGTAAACAACCTAAATATTTATGTCAAATTTCACTCAGTTACTCATTAATTAAAAAATTCAAATCAATAAATAAAATTCATTTTACAACAAAAAAAGGAAATTAGATCACCCAATAAATTAAAATTATTAAATTATAAAATGGAGTAAACATTGCAATTTGCAAATTAATATTAAAAATGTAATATCTTAGCTACAATAAAACTCATTAATACTATTTATTGTTTTCTTCATTTTCATACAAATACAAATACAAAATAAAATATTTATGTTAATTCAGTTTCAGTAAAATACTTATAACCATTTTCACTTAGAATAGAATAGCAAAAATAATGACAATAAAAAAATAAAAAAAAAAAAAAACAAGAAATTTAATATATAAATTCCATTTTGAATAGAAATAATAGTAATAATAATAATAATAATAAAAAATAATAAAAAATATATAAACTGAAATGCAATAAAATATCTGTGGTAAATATAAATAAACAATTCTATTCTAATGCAAACGACGAATCAAACAAACAAAAAATGAAGAATGATAACAACAAAAAACAAAAAGCGAAATATTTTCTATAATAAATGGAAAGATGACAATTTTTTATTTAATAAAAATGAAAGAAAGAAAAAAATTAATAAATATTTCTTCAACTCTACATAAAAATTGATGTATCTACGTGATTTGCCCTTTAAATACCAACATTTATTGAATGAAAATCATTTAGCATTTTATTCCTATAAAAAAAAAAAATATATAAATAACGATACGATGTGATAATAAAAATAAAATATAATAATAATAATATTTTGTGGTATTTTTATATGATTATTACTATAATTTGCATTCCATTAGTAACAACAACAACAAAAAAATTAATAAACATACCGAAAGAACCGAAAACCGGCCACAATGTCACCAAAAACAAAAAAAAAAAACTCAATGAAGTGAAAACATTAATTAAATAAACCAATAAATAATAATATTGAGTCAATAAAAGGCGTATTATATTGATAAATCATCCAATCAAATAGTGTTTCATTGTCAATACAGAAGGTTTTTGGGCTGGTTACGACGACGCGTTTAACATACATAAAACTGACCAGTCATCATCAATAAAATTTATAAAGACAGAGACAGTAATAAAAAATTTATAAAATAATAATTATTATTATAAAGGTTCGATACGATACGATACGCGCGTATGATATGATTGTTATAAATTTAATAGGTGAAAAAAAAAAACAACAAGAAAACGAGTCATATGTTTTGTGGTGGGCATGTACGCGCGTGTGTATTAATCAACGTTCGATTTGGTTGGTGATCGCGGCTATCGGTATTATTCTCCCAATCATTTTTTACTTCATTTATCGAGAGTTTTTTTCAAAACGCGCATCACATCATTTTGTATTGATTTGATTCGATAGAATTGTTTCGTGATGTTTGAATAGCCGACGGTAATTTTATTTGTTTCCATCTGAAATTTTGATAACAAAAAGGTCCTTCTATAGAAATTTCAATTAAAAAACTATTTTATCGGTTTATAAATTCTATGAATTGGATTTTCATTTAATTAATGTTCAGAATGTTCACCCTCTTAAACATTAAAGTTTTAATCAACAGCAAAGCGATAATTAAAAGCCAAATAATTATTTCACCTTTACACAACCAGAAAACCCATAACAACACTTAATTTAGTTAAATCTTTACCACCTATTTACTTATTATTGATTATTCAATTTTTTATTTTTTTTTTTATATAATTTGTGATGATACCCAATTCTAAACTAAAATTCAATTGGAAATTTCGTTTCTAAATGTTTTATTATTATGTGTTGGCCACGACCACAAGTAATTACAAATCTGTTTTTTGAATCCTTTTTTTTTTGTATATGCATAATATAAATCGTACAAAACTTTTCCTATTTTAATATTTGAGTAGAGGAAATGGTTGTTGAGAGCAAATTAAGTAAATGAAACCTTATAATATTTTGCCACCATCTAATATGTTTGTAGAAGTTTATCTTATCTTATCAAATATAAGTAGATGTGTGTATGCTGTTGCTACTGCTGCTGTCTTTTTTCTTTGTTTACTATTTCACAAACCATATGGTTTTGGTTAATAATCTAGCCACCCCACTGTCACTACAATTATCACCATCAACAGATAAACAGAAAATTTATACAAGTTGCTCATCATTTATATCCAAAAACAAAAAAAAAAACAAAAAAACACACCTCAGACTTCTACATCGATGTTATTTAAACGCGAAAATAGAATTTTCCCTTTATTATTAAATTGTGATGGTGGTTTTATGATTTTTGATTAATTAAATAATAAATAAATTTCACAGTATTTACAATTAGATTTATTTGTCCATAGATTAATTAATTAATTTTTTTTCATTCTTTCTTATAAAATATCATCTACTTTAAATTTGTTTATATAAATATTTATTTCCTATATATATACAATCAGCCACTTTAAGGTTATTAAATATAAATATTATTCCATTTATTTATTAAACAAACGTCAAGTGTGTTGTTTTTTTTTTTTTTCCTCCTTCTGCATTTAAAACGCAACCAAAATTCCTATTAATATTCTACCTCATTTGAATTCTACTAGTTCCGCGGTAAAAATATAATTTTAACAGCAGTAAGTTGTTTTTCCATAACAAATTATAATAAGAAATTGTCAAGAAAGTAAACAGAAAACAAGTCGTCAAAGCGGAAAAATACACTTTTGCCTCTGCTTCTGATAAATCAATATTCAATATTTGACATTAGAAGAAAAGAAAAAAAAAATGTTTAAACAAACATTAACCGTTTAAAATGTGATAACATATTTAGGTTTGTTTATAAATATTTAAACATAACATACGTAACGAGATTTAAAATGATTTTTAAGTAGTTTGTCAATACATCAACGGAATAACAACAAATGCACAACAACGACACGAGAAACCAACGCATTATGCAAAAGAATTTTTTCTTTTTTTCTTCTTTAACTCTATAACGTTGAATCACTTGAATTTGACCCTTAATACAACGTTTTTTTTTCATTTTTCTCTTTTACTTATTTTAAATAAATAAAAATTAATAATAATAAACACTAATTTGACAGAAGTTCATATGATTTGTTTGCTCGTTAGCATCATCGTTGTTTATTTTTACAATAAAAAAAAAATTGCATTGTGACGATGAAAATTTCATTCAAGTGGGGAGAAGGAGACGACAAAAAGTTAATTTTTCTGTTTTATTTTATTTGATTTTCAATAAAAAAATAATAATATTATTTTTATTTATCCGTAGGTGAGAATGGATGTGTAATTGAAATTATTGAAATAATTTTTTTTTTTTTTTTTTTATTTTGTTTCGTTATTAAATAATAAATAAATTTTGTTGACAATATATCCGTCCATTATAAATTAAACATTGTTAAAAAAAAAAAGTTTGGTTGTTCACCATTTTCATCAATGAAAAATAGCATATTGTGTTTGATATAATAATGCCTCATTTCTCATTATTAAGGCGATCAAAATTTACTTTAAAAAAAAAACGAAAGGGAAAAATAAATAAAAAATTAATAAAAACAAAAATCAAGTCATAAATAATTGTTGTGCTATACTCTGTGGACCCTACATGTTATAAACAGACGTCTTGCCTTGCTGCAGTAAAATACCACAAATATAATTCAGTAGACAAGAAATAAGTAAGAAGGCGTACAATATGTTCTTCACTTAAATTTACTTTAGTTTTATCTTTTTTTTTTCTCTTCTTTTATTCTTTCTTTCTTTCTCTTAATACTTTGCTATTGACAAATGACTAGAAAATTTGCTAGAAAATTACAGCAATTACATAGTTTGTTGTATTTATTATTTTTTTTTTTTTAAATCAATATCAAGGTGCTCCGTGTTTGTCTTTACAATAATGTCTGTCGCTTTGTTTTTTTTTTTTTTTTTTGTTATTTACCCAGGTATAACCACTACTCAAACTACCTGCACTTACAGTAAAAAAAAAAAAATTAAATTAAAATAAATTTCTGTAGTAAAATAAATTTAAACAAATTAATTAATAAAAACAACATTGAAATGCCATTATAATAATAATAATAATAATAATAATTACTATATAGAAAAACAAATAATTATAATAACAACCCTCTTACATTTTGCATAAACCATCCTCAAAGCCAAATCCATCTCATCACATAACTTTAATTTATCAAATCAATTTTAACTATTACACAGCATACATTATATCATTGCATTTGATTAAAATAATGTTAATAAACAAAATTTCAATAAAAAAAAAAACAAACCACCTTTACATCACCCACAACATAATTGAAAATTAATTTCAATATAAATATAAATTAAAATCAACAAGCCGGCGACCACAAATAAAAAAATTTAATAAAATCAGAACAAAATAAATGTAGTCAACGACAAAAAAAAAAAAACATTTAATATCAGGGTAATGTATGACCTGCCTTAGGTTATTATTGTTGATAATTGATTTATGTTTACATTAAATAGTCGCCTCTAGGTGTCAATATATATATATGGAATGCATATATGTCGCATCAATTATACCACATATACATAACAATTTTCCAATAAATGTAAATTTACATGTTTTGGCTTTCAAAATTGGTTCATTATATTAAAATATCATCAGCATCCACATCATCATCATCATGAAACCAACAACTACACCAAAAATTTTATTAATTAAATAAAATAAAAGAAAAGTAAATCTCGCCCAACCTATAAATATTAATTTAGCTAACATACACACACAAACGATGATGATGCATACAATTAAAATATTGATTAAATAATATCAAAAGGAGGTAAATATTGTTAAACACTTAGTTTATTAGTTTAGTTAAGTTTTATCATCTTTTGTACAAATATTTTCATAGGATTTTCATTAAATTCAATGCAAAATAGTTTTTTCTTTAGACTATAATTCAATTAAAATTTTCAATATAAATTATTATTATTATTCTATGGACATTGGTAGTGGGATGGCAGTGGGGTTTTTTGTGTACTTGTTAAACAAATACAAATAAAAGGTCAATCAGTTTTGTACATACAGAATACAAAATTAAAGTAATTCTTATACACAAATAATATTTTTAATGATAATATTCAATAAATAAAGGGGGACAACAATTTCATAAAATTATCCCTGATTTATAATCAAGAATTAAAATAATAAAAAAAAAAAAAAGAAAATTTTTTCTTAAACTTCTAATCAAATGATCTCTTTAATTTCATTTCTATTCTATTCTTGAATTTGTAAATGAAAAGAAGATTCCTATTTACATGTCAATTGGGTATTCAAATACAGACTGCTCTTTAATTACAAACAAATTCTTTAAATTGAGTATTGTGCTAGCAGCTACTTCACAATTGATGTTTCAGTTTGGCCTTTTTATATTTTTATTTCTTTCCTTATTACCAATGCGAAGATGGACTTTTTTTTTTGTGTGTCTATGACTTGATGAGGACAACGATGTTGATGTTGCTGATAATGATGATGTGAGTTCTAAGTTATATTTATTTTATTTTATATCTGCCTAACAACCCTCTATTGATAAAAAAAAAATAATAATAAAAAACATGAAAAGTCACCCTTAAAAACAGGCAAAGGGTACATACATAGCGAATTGTAGAAATAAAAAAACACAAAAACCTGTGAAACATTCAAGAATTATAAATATTTTCTTTTTTTTTTTGAAGACTTGTCAAGATTTTTTTAACGATTTCGTTAAGTATATGGTACGCATCAATGATTGTCAATGCGGATTTTACGATATACGGTAATTTGAAGGTTCTTTTCACAAACATTTTTCATATTTGCCCATTTATTTTTTGATTAATTTTGCTTCCTCTTTTTTATAATAAATAAATCGAGTTTCGAGTGTTTTTTATTTTTAGATTTTTTTATTTTTATGAATTGAATATCATTACCATTGTACTGTGTTAAGGATCCACTGAAGAAGATTCATATAATTTTTGTATCATTTTTATTTATTTATCTTCAGTATTTTCCTGTGTATAATTTTCTTGATTTTGCTTTAGACAAATTATTGAACTAAAAATTAAAACCGAAATCATTAAAGTCCTTGATGGTATTACAAAAAGGATTTTCCTACAACAAAAACTATTTTTTTTTTTTTTTTTTGTAAACCCAATCTTATTCATCTCCCACGATTTCTGTTTTTTTTTTTTTGATTATCAGGATCAAAAAATTATTAAAAAAAAAAAATAATAAAGAAAATAAACTTCCAAAGGCTTAAACACAATGGGATATGAACGAAAGGTTTATACGTAACGTACTTGATTGAATATATGTCACCTGGATGTTTGATTATTATTATTTGAGGAGAAAAAATACCCATAAAATACAATAAATTCTCTTCGGTTGTCAATAACACGCTTCATTTATTATAAATAAAAAACGAAAATTAATTTTTTTTTTCCTTTCAAAAGAAGAAAGAAAGGAATGGAAAAAAAATTATTTTTTTTTCTGTTTTGAACAAGAGAAGACAAAATTAATTTTTTTTTTTTAATTTTATATCGACTTAAGTATAAATAAATCGCATATGATCTGTGCTCTCAAGATTACAATAAGTTTTATATGAAAAATGTATTGATATAAATCATTGAATGGAGGAAGAAAGGACTACGAAAAAAAAAAAACATTTTTTTTTTTTAAGGAATAAGCCGATATAATTCTTTGGTGTCAGGATTTAAAAATAAAAAAAAAATCTGTTTTTTTTTCTATACCAAAAACTTTAATAGTTATAGCTGGTGGTAGGTACTCGACTGTTTCATTACTAATTTAAAATTGCGAAAAAAAGAGAATTAATTACTGACAACAACACGATATTAACTCAGCATCAGTTTTGCATTTATTATAATAATAATTGTCGTTAAGATGCAAAATCAATAAGATTAACATTTGCTACCCAAAATTTCGTGTTGAATTTTATTACAAATTATTAATGATAAATTTGCTGCTTTAAAAATTTTTACAGCGGACACAGAAATCCGCTAATAAAATTTACAAAACAAGGAAATGGCCTTAACCACCACAACTGATAATAATCTTTACCGACTTTTATTACATTTTCTTTCATTTTAATATTCAATTGATATTGATTTAAAATGCATTCAATTAAACCAAATCGGATCTTTTCACGCGCTGTATAATCCTTAACAAATGAACAAACTTAACGCATCGGTAAATGTAATTGTAATAAAGTATCTACATCATCCATCCATGTTATATGTATGCAAAAATAAATAAATTTATGCAAAGATTTATATCCAGTTTTACTTTTTAAGCCTTAAAAAACTGTGTGGTTGATTGTGGTTAATTTTATTTATTGACAACATTTATGTGTTTCGTTCGTCGTTCGTTCGTTCCTTTATTCTTTGCTACTTTTTTTTTTTTTTCGTTTTGGGTTATT